>OZ021719.1:8303922-8959207 GCA_963978555.1 Galerucella nymphaeae
TGGGACCCTCGAAAAACTTAAAAATTCATCAACTTTAATTTTTGTTAATCAAAATTTTTGAAGCATTAGGAAAAATAGGCCGTAGGTATCTCGATAAAAACTGATAATTGTAAAAAGTGCTAGGGGGCAAAAAAGTTTCAAAAATAATGTGTTTGAATAATGGTGCCACAATAAGCATTAAATTGTAACGTATACAAGAATTTGGGGGTGGGTTAGGGTATCTCAGCTCCCATAAATTTGTAACGGGGTGCAGTAATTCCTTAAAATTTTTTCAAGATGCTCTAATCATAAGAAAGCCACTTGTCAACTTTCATTATAATATGCCGAACAGCTGTCGCAATTTTCATTTGCTAACTTTGTACTAAGGTAACTTGGGTTAGATCGTTTATTTTTAGCCTCATTTATGACCTGCCTTTTTTTACACCCTGTATAATGGTCTCCATAATAGTTACCTTTTTGTCAATCTAATCGTCATCATATCCATCACGGCTTAGAATAAGTAATGTTTATACACTTTTTATACAATTTTGTATCAACTTTCTACGAAGTAAATACCAATTAAACCATTTGGTATGAGCGCATTCTTAAATGTACCTAAATTATACATGCTTATCAGTTTAATTGAAATATGCTCGTACATAAATTTCATTATAATTGAATAATTTATGGCAAAAAAAACCTTAAAATGTACCCCGTTCGTGACACACGACCTCTTAATCGCATTTGAAATCTAAAACAAATTGTTTTCAACACATCACGTTGGCTCTATTAAATTAGTACCCATTTATTTTTCTCTAATTTGGTACAGAGTTCATGATAATAAACAATGCAAAAAGAATGAACTACCATCACAATGTCAAATAAATTGAATAAAATCATCTATACAACAACCAAAATTAAGGTTAAGGATACTGATTTACACCCAAACCTGCCGCTGTCTAGAAATTAGACCCGACCGTCAAGCAGCTACCAGCAGAACCCGCAAAAAACCTTACCAAGAGACGGTTTCTTCTCAGAAACCACTCTTAAAAGTATCTAAACCTAAGCTTACTAACCTCGCTCCTCCTAGGACTACTCCTCAATAGCCAAATGAACGAGAAAGCCTCAGTTCAGACTTCTACCACAACTCCACTCCAAACCCTACGAAACCTCCCACACAAGTTCTGCTTTCAGAAGAAACTTTTCTTCCATCTAAACAGGAATCAAATGTTGAGAGGCCAAAGCAAACCCCTCCTAAAAATACCGAGGAATATTTGCCTAAGAAATCTACAGTACAAAATCGGGAATGACATTGACAAGATAACTGTTGCCTACCTCCACCAACAACCTCTTACTCCCAGGAACATTCCCGCCCAACAAAGTTAACAAACTTCTGCTTTGTCACATCAAACAGCGACAAAAATGTTTCTAACGACGAGATTTATTATCTTCTTAGACCCCAACCTCAAATTCATCAAGTGCTGGAGAATTATCTCAAAAATATCCAACTCTTCCACTTCTCTTATCAGAGTCCTCACAACTCTAAAACCCAACTTAATCGGGCAGTTTCCAAATTAATTTACGTTTACTGCCTAAACTACAGATGAGAAATTTCTAAGGCAAAACCACTTCCACCTGTCCCAAAATATTGTATGGTTTTTGCGAAGATCAATTTTCAAACATACGAAACGTCCTACCCCTATTCTGCTCCCAGAGGAAACTTTCCATGGTTATGATCAGATAGGAAATTCTAAGAGGTCAAATCGCATATCTGAAAGCAAACCAACTGCAAACCAACTGCGCAACCTGAAAATCCCGAGGACCATTTGCCCCAAAATCCGAAATGACATTGGAATGGAGACTACTGCCTGAACTACAGATGAGACATTTCTAAGGCAAACCCACTTCCACCCGTCCCAAAATATTGCAAGGTTTTTGAAAAGTTCAAAAGTCGAAGTACCGTTAAAAGGAAAATTCAAGTAAAAATGTGTATAGAATAAAAACCTGTTTGATTTCAATCATTTTACACTAGTAGTGGGCACGCTCAAGAATTTGTAAAGAATTAATGTACCTCAAAAAGAAAGTGTTATTATTATCTGTATGTAAATAGTTACAATATTACACAAAAAAACATTAAGTTATTATATGTATGTAACCTTTCAAGGTTAGCCACAAAATTATCAAAACTAAAACGTATTGCAACATAATAATGTACTCGTACAAGGAAGTATTGTGCTCGCATTATGTCATAAATTTGAACTAGAAATACGCGATGTGTAAAAATTGTGTCAAAGTATAATTTACAACAAAAATACAAACTTTTCCTTGCTTTGTTAGTTAAAAATGGGTAAGATAGATAGAATAGTTTAGAAAGTAGTTAAGAAATGTGACATATAATAATGCATAGCAGCAGATAGATTTTTAACAGGAAATCTCCAAAAAAAAAACATCCACGTTGATACAAAATTATAGCCCGGCGACACTCAAGCTTGTGCTGCACTAAGTATGTCAGAGGTCTGTCGGACTACGGCGCCACTATTATTCAGCCATCGACGAATAATTGGAATTAATTTAAACAAAAGCTAAGGTGACAAAGGTTGCGGCACTTTATAGAATTCAAGTTGAGATAATATTAATTGAAGACGATTACCCGGACACGTTAAAGATAAAAAATATGCGGTTTGATAAATACCATACAATAAATAGCTATTTGTATTACTAGGGAGGAAAGTGACACTTTTCCTCCCGCAGGATGTAGTTTACTGCACGACGCGAAGCGGAGGGCAGTAAACATCCAAGGGAGGAAAAGGCACTTTACTCCCATGTGATACATATGATTTTTCCTCCTACCCACTTTTTTTTTAAATTTATTCACGACACAAATAGGTAACGAATATAATTCAGCCCATTGCTTATATTGTGTATATTGTTTTTCATACCTATCTTTAGATTTTTGTGGTAGTAAGGTAAATGACGCTATGTTAGCATGTGCCTTAATATTAGGTGGTGTATTAGGACATTCAAAATCACTTGAATCGCTCTCCATTTTTCAAAAATTCAACCAAGTTTAATTAATGTAGCAACTTTGCACCACAAAAGTCAATCGCCGTGTTTACTGTCAGTGAGCCACAGCATACTATGCTTTTCTTATTCTGAACTCAAAAAACGTATACCTATCTAAGATTCCTGAAGTTGAAATTTGTATTGAAGAACTACGTTGAAGTACCATTAATGTTTGATTTTTACCAAAAAACAGGATATACAGGATGTTCTAGAAATTATGGAAACAATATGAATATAATGAATTCACAAGTTTCATCGTTTACAACTTACTTGAAATGAGAGGGAGGAAAAGTACTTTCCTCCCTGGGAGAAAAAGTATGAGTTTCCTCACTGATTTGAGGGAGGAAAGTGTGTACTTTCTATAAGGGTAGGAGGAAAAATATTTTTCCGCAAATCGCTAGGAAATTTTGACATTCCTGTCAAAATTTCTTGAAGAAAAAGTCAGGACTTCCTTACTGTAAGGAAATGATATTTCCGTACAGTTGTTAGTGTTCTACATAATCCATAAAACGTCTGTATGCATTTTCGTACTTTTCTCTTGATTTCTTTGGCAATAATTCTAATGAAGCAGTATTCACTGCCTCAACCAGCTCTGGAGGAGTCCCAGGAATGGAAATTTCATCATCACTTATCATTTTACTTTCGAGAACACCAGCAATTAAATTTATAAGCGTCAAGTTTGACAATTCAACCTCAATACGTTTCCATAGTAACCCAAGTAATTTTATTAGGAATTTCAAAGAACCATTTATTTGGGAATAAAATTATCGCGTTTTTTTTTTAAATCAATCAATATCTGTCGAATTTTAAACGATTTGCGGAAAAATAGTATGTTTACCTCGTAGGAAAAGCCACATTCCTAGACTCTGTGTTGCTAAGTCTCGGCTTGCGCCTCGACTTAGCAATCTTCACAGTCGTCCAGGAATGTTAAGCTTTTCCTACCCGGTAAACAATGTACTATTGTAGGTACTATACAGAGTATCTACAAAACAGGGGAAGGTATTAAAGTTACATTGTTTGAACTGATATGAAAATGAAATAAAATCGAAAAGGAACATGAACTATGACTGCAAATAAAACAAAAAAAACTATAGTTAATTTCAGAAAGGTGTCAGCCATAGGAGTAGATCTTGAAATATTATTGTTTGTAGTATTAAACTTTCAAGTAATTGCGTAAGAGAATAAGGAAAAGTATGTTTTCTAGCCTGAAGTGTCAATATCGAAATATTGTGTAGGGATTACTTAGGTAGTAGATTATACAGTTACGTTTTGCGTTTAACAGGTACCATTTAACATTCTATTAGTGCCTCAATCGTACTGTCGACCCGTTAGTTATAACGTCAAGAGGAGATGACATCTTAGATGACGAAGATTATTATGATTTTTTATAATTTAATTTCTGTATAATCTATTTTTGTATGATTTTCAATAAAAAATAAGTGTACCTAATATTATGTAAATATTGTCTAATTTTTATTCTGTTAAAATAAAATTCTCTCCTTTTCACGAGTATCCTATCGGCACGCCTTTGGCACACAATTTTCAGTGTTTGTGGAAGAGTAACAATAGGCTAAACCCATAAATTGACCTCAAACCGAGTGGTACTACCTGCACTTGATAAAAAGAAAGAGTTTTAGAATTAAATCAATGCCAAACTGTGAAAGTGGCTTGAATATTCGTTTGGTCACTCTGTGCTTCCTTTGCATACCTAATGAGGTTTTATTACTCTATACCTTTCTGAAATAAACTATAGCAATAAATGGGAAAACAAAGTAGGTATATTATACACCAACGTGGTGGAGACTACTATTATTGACTGAGCTATACTTATACACCACAGCGCTTACAAACGCAACACGAGAAGCGCTGTCCTGATAATACAAAATTATGTTGCAAAGGTTTTTGTTGAACTACTATCTCGGGATTCTCAAAATATTTGAATTAGTCCATTATTGACCCAGAACATCTAGGTTAATAATATAATAAATTATCAACCACTAATAAAGAAATTCAACATCTCAGTTGCCTAGAAGAAGCAATAATTGTCAACTTCACAGTTAGTATCGGAAAAAAATTATTTATTACAATTTCTCGAAATACAGGTCATTAAAAAAAATAACCATGAATTTCCCGTTTTCTGTTATACCTAATTAATAGGTAATAAAATATTTTTCATACAATCCATCATTTTTTGAATAAACTGAGATAATGAATAAAGAAGTTCTGGATCTTCACTCATTCAATCTACAAGATTCAACAATAACATTTGTAAAGTAAATGGTAGACGTAGACGACCTAAAATGACCTTTAAAATTTTCAAGTTCATCATCACTGATGGAATTTCTTCTATTACTATCAGTGTTACAACCGTGATCGTACGAAGATGGCAAAAGTATTTATTATACGATCTTTACAATGATTCAACATTTATGGTGGAAGTACTTATTTTCACATCATTCTAATTTCATTATTTATTACGAACAGGTGGATAAATAATATTAGAATGTGAATGCTTGGATAACCACTATAGACATGTATTGTGAACTATAAATTGTTAGGATGGTATTTCAGATGTGTCGTTGGCATCTTCTTTTATGTCGTGATCGGTCTTATGCATGTTAAATTAAAGAGACTGAAGGCTGTTTAGGATTCCCGATTGGTGGATATAGTCACGATTTTAAATAACAAACTACTCTTTTTGTAATTTTCGACATTTTATTGTTTTTCTAATGTCGCAATTGAACGATAACTATTGGAAAAACATTAAACTGTAAAACTCACACCTATTTCCCCACAAAGTTTTGCCAACGTAGTAAAAAAGATTATCCTTAGTAGGTAAAGGTCTTAAAATTTTCAATAGATTTCATGTCACAAGATACCTAATATCAAAACCATTAAACTTGATTGGTGCGAGATGGAATGGAGACAAGAAGTCAAGTAGGTATGACCAGGTATGACTAGGCATGACTCTAGACAGTAAACTCACGTGAAACAAACACGAAAAGAAGATTATATGCAAAATAAAAAAGACTCGAATGGTGTACAGGAATCTGACAGGAAGAAATTGGAATCACATTTTGTGCTGGGTGGACACTGTCATAGTGAGTGATGTAGATAGATAGATTTATTTTACTACATTACATGTTTTTACAATGTTTGTCACAAATACAGAATGTAAAATGTACAACATTTGACATAATATTAATAAAAATAAACACTTAATAAAAAATATATTCAAAAAGAAAGGAATGTCCAATGAGCATGAATACATTTTAAAAATTTTCTAGATTTTCTGACAATTCCCAATGTATTCGTTCACAGAGTAAAAACAAATTCTAAGAAAATACGTTTTTAAACTCCTTTTAAATTTATTCAAACATAAAGATTTCATTTCTGCTGGTAAGATATTATACAGAGTATAGTTAAGTGAATTCTTCTGAGATTTTGTCAGACGAAAACGATTTGTACGGATATTATATGCTTGTCTATCATTGTAGTTATGGATATCTGAATTTTTTGTTAAGGAGTCAAGACTTTTGTGGATCTCAATGAGGGTGTTAAAAATAAATAAAGTCGGTAGAGGCATTATTCGTAGATGAACAAATAACGCCCTACAGTGTTCACGGGAACTGACATTACTCAAAATCCTAATAGCTCTCTTTTGAATTACAAAGATATCTTTGGCTGGCGACGCATTACCCCAAAGCACAATTCCATAGTTAATATGGGAATGCACAAGGGAAAAGTAAGCCGTTTTCAAAGATTGGAAACTAACAACTCTTTTAAGCTGTCGAAGTACAAAAATCGAGCTTGATCATTTATTTCTTAAATAGTCGACGTGTAAATTCCACGACAATGATCCATCTAAGTGAAGTCCCAACAATTTTACACTCTCAACATTTTGGTTGGAAGAAGAAAAGTTGAGTTTTTGTGTCTTCTCTGAATTTAATTTTAGTTTATTAGACAAAAACCATAGTTCATATTAGATCTAGCCTATTGACCACGAGATAAAACCTCTCCAAAATTCAAAGACCAGCTTTTTTATGCATTACAGGAGTAATAAGAAGTATTTCTAAAACCTCACACCATTACATATGGCGGTGGAAAGTGTGGTAGAAAGAACAAGATAAAGACTAAGTAGAAGGAGAATAAAAATGATCAAACTTCCCAGCTTTTTAGAAAACCTGGGACATGTTCCAAGATGGTATGATAGAAAAGCATAACTTTTCAAAGAAATAATATTACCAAACTTGGAAAAATGCAATTTAATGGTACACAGACAGCTGAAAAGGAATAAAAGGAACTGTGGAGGAAACGGCCCAGGAACCAAGTAGGTACTCTAAAAGCTTGGAAAAAACCCCAAGTATCTCTCAAGCGGAAATCCACGCCATGAGAAATTGTGTCCAGTTCAATATTGACAAAAGATATAGAAAGTTGAGGATTATGATAATGTCTGATAGGCAAGCATTGAAGGACTGAGCTCTTGTCTGATAAGTGGTGTGGAAATGCATAAAGTAAACTCAATGACTTAGTCAGTCACAAATGCAATACTCATATTATATACAGATGGCTCAAAAACGAGAGAATGCCCAGGATAATACCAGAGCATTAAACCCAAGGATTAAGTGAGGAATGGGAAGAAATACCAGCGTGGTTCAAACAGAACTGGCTGGTATCTCAATTGCCACAAAAGAACTAACCAGAAAGAAATTTCTGGCAAAAACATAAGAATCTGCATTGTTAGTTGACAAGCCCTATTAGCCTTGAACAGAACGTGTTATATCGGGGCTAGTACTAGAATGCCACCAAGATTAAGCTAACGCCTCGGCAGATAACAATAAGGTGGGTTAGGGAGCACGACAGGAGTAAAGGTAATCGAATTGCCGATTCTTTAGCCAGGGAAGCGGTTTGACTAAAAATTTCAGGACCTAGTGTTACCTACAACCGAATGACTTCGAAGATCGCGGAACTAGCCAAACGTTACACCCATGCTCAATATCTTAATAGATGGGATGAAATCAAAGTATGCAGTCTTGCCAGGATCACCTTGGGCGACCCTGGGAATCTGGCGTCGAAGAAATATTTGGCGATGACCAGGAAAAACCTACATTAAACAGTAGGATTTCTGATTGGACACTGTCAACTGAGGAAACACCTCTATACTATGGGGATAGTGGACACACCTCTATGCAGGATGTGTGAACAGGAAAATGGAACTTTAGGCATGTCTTATGCGAGTGTCCGGAGTTATCGTCAATAAGAGAGTGTATGTTCGGTGAGTTTTGGCCTACATCTGCCGATATAAAGAAGATGTCTCCTAATGACCTGTCCACCTTCCTGGGAAAGACAGGATGGACGATGACCTAGGAGGACAACTACTAGGTAGGATGTGCAATGAGTCGCATGTGGCCCAAGTGCTATGAGTCTACACTCACCCTTCCTACTTTAGAGATGCAGATAGTCACCTTACTTTGAATTTCAGGGCACATTGGAATAGAAGAACTAGCAAAGATAGGGACTAAAACTACCCTTTGGGGGGCCTGAACCCTTTCACGGTATCAGCTACAATGTAATACTGGAAAAGTGAGCGAAGCTGGAAAAAGACAAGATCTGACCATTGGAAAAATCTAGATTTTAAAAACGGACTATCACGATTTCGGTTGTATACGTCTGGTGGTAGAATTTTTGTCTGGAGAGAAAGAGGACAGAGATATAATGAAAAATTAATAGCGTCATCCACCTCCTAAGGTGCAGGATCCGTTTGTGTGAGGAGTAGCATATGTTATGATGGGACGCACTGACCTGCTGGTCTTGATTTAGCAAACAATGACTACTGTAAGATATGGCGACATGGTTATTGATCCTATAGTCGTATCATGTGTTGGCGTCATAGACGCAGCATTTGTTTTCATCGATGATAATGCTCGTCCTCTCTGAGCAAGACTTGTCAATGATCAGGTAGAACATCATGTGTTTACTAGGATGTAGTGGCCAACCCGCTCATTAGATATTAATTGCATCGAATATGTTTGGGCTGAAATGTCCAGGCAATTAAATCGACTTGATTAGTGATCTGGGCAGGCATCAATAATTTAATGGTCTTCCAAATCAAGTAAGAGCATCAAGGAGAGCTCGAGGTGCTCCTACACGGTATTAATTTCCATAAACAGCCGTTGTAACATTAGCATAATGAAGAAACTTTGTATGATATCATTTTACACAATTTGGCATTTGTTCTTAAGCACTGCATACTTTATTTTGCAATATCGAATTTTATGAATGTTTTGGAGTTCATTTGAATAAAAAAACAATTGAGTATTGAAAATCACATCTTTACCTCACGCCCCCGCCCCTTCTTTTTAGTAATTAGTTTAATTTTATGTCTAATTTTCATATAAAATCAAATGGGTGCCGACGGCTGAATGAACTATAGATACGCAGGCAAAGTTTATTATTACTATCCTTGACACAATTTCCACCAACTGACAATACTAATTATACATAGGTATATACTTTTTATTGCAAACTGTAGGTAAGTTCAAATATACCACAACGAAATCTGAAAGATTATTTTAATATCTATTCTAAAACGTTTCACGTTATACTTTTGAGAAAGATCATGAAGAGAACGGTAGATCGCCCTTCAAGTAGAACAAGTTTCGAAGTTGTTAACAACTGCACTGAGTCGTTTGTAATTTGAGCAATTGTAAAATTTGGAAAAACTTTTTTTACAATTTAACAGAAAATTCGAGGTTTTATTTACAAAAATACATACTTAATAATAAATCATTTGGAAACTATTCCTTTGGTGATAGAATTGGAAGAGGTATATACGAGTGTATATCCAGTGATGAAAGCAAAAGGCTTTGATTGAAAATCCTTTCCAAATTGACGAAACTATAATTCGGGAAATTCTAAATTAGCTCAGGGGCCTGAATTAAAATGAAGTTATATGTGTACGGAAAAACAGGTAAACTATTTTCAGGCGAATTTTGTAAAGTTTTTTTTTTCTATTCATTTCCTATAATTTTGAGAATTCCTTTTGTCGTGATAATACTTGCTTCCTGATTTAAATAACAGGCTGACCTTAATAAACATTATTAACATTAAATAGAATTTTTGATGAAAGTTAAAAAAAAATGTTTAGTGAAAATATTATTAGTTGAAAAAAAAAACTAGAACACAAGCATAATCAAAATACGTCTTCAGTGCAGTTTATTCCATACTATTATTACATTTATAGTATTATTACTAACAACCTTCAAATCGGGTGTGGCCACCGGTAGTACTGGAGTAAATCTATTATTTCCATTTCTTGAAATTGTTTGTTATACATTTCCAAGAACCAATGTATTTCATGTTATTATGAAGCGTTTACTTGAGAACCTCACAATTATTATACCTTTGACCTTTACAGTACGTATCTCTATTAAAGTTTAAGGGCCGGTTCCATAATTCGATAGTTAAAGTGCCTTTAGTAAAAGTAGACTTTATCTTAAAGTATCCTTCAAGACGACTTCAAAATAATTGCGTTTCATAATGAAAGTAGCACCTTCTTTTAAAAAAAGTAGCATTTAGCTAAGTTGGCAGCCCTGAAATTTGTTTTTCGATACCTTAGGGTCGTTTGCACCGGTCCACCTTAAATGTTCATCTCATCTAAGGTCTACTTAAAGTTAAGGTGAACCTTAAACTTTAGATGGTTTGCTAATCTGCTACTTAATGAAATCTTAGATGAGTGGCGAGAAGCTATGGCAACACTGAGAAAGCTACAGACATTCAAGAGATATTTGTGTTATCGAGTTTGATTTCACGAAGTTTGATTGTTGATTCTTTTTGTGACTGATGGTTTAATAAAAATGAATATTAATAATTGTAATGATAATAATATTAGAAAAAAGAGGACTACAAATTTCACTGGACGAGAGAAGACAGCTCTTTTAAACCTAATATTTAGTCATATAACAATTATTGAAAATAAAATGACCGATGCAATTACCTGGCGTGAGAAGGAAAACGCGCGGATTAAAATAACTTCGTTATTTAATAGCCAATCTCTGGAATACCACGAACAAAAGAGTCGTGTTCGATTTCTACCTCAATTAGGTTCAAAATGTTTAGGCATAGGTTTTGTCACCCCAAATCGCGAAAAGAATGTCAAATCATCCCAGCTGTTGAAATATTAATTCCTATGATAAATCCTTCTGGGGTTTCCATGAAAGATCAAGTTAAGATCGTCTTAATCGTCATCGTCATGATCAAATAAATTATTCATAATTATTTTTTCAATAAATAATGAAGACAAGCCACAGCTAAAAAAAAGGAAAATACCACAACAACAACACGCATGTCAAATAGTAAACTTACTGTCAGATTGAAGTTTAGATGACATTAAGGAGAACTTTAAGCGGCACAATTCTTAGGCTTAACTAAGTACACCTTAAGGTACACCTTAAACCTCAGTTGATAACCCGTGCAAACCAAATTGTTATATTAAGGTCACCTTAAAGTTAAGCTTCACTTATCTTTCGCTAAGTATAACCTGTGCAAATGGCCCTTAGACACTATTTAATTTAGTTATCTAACCTAAAATTATTGCTTTAGCGATCAAAAAAGTCATATCTTTCAAAGTGACACCTTCTCTTATATATTATGATATATAGGGTTGTCCAAAAAAAAACGGAATTTCCTTTTTTATTGATATTTTTTTTATTTATAGGTCGATTTTATTGATGTCGGTTTTGTTTAAAAGATAATTGATCAAAACACACTACTAATCTAATATTTCGCGTTTTGTTTAAAAAACAAAATGGCGGACAGATCCAAACTTTATCAAACTTTAAAACTGACTGGAAATTTTTTGTTTCGCACTGTATATGTTTGCGAATTATTTTAAGGAAGTTCAGACATTTGTGAATGTAACGAGAGGTCAAACATAGAAATCGGTCAAAAATTGTCTGATGTATGGCTAAATTAAATTAAATTAAAATTCACTATGTAATAACATACTTGTTTTTTTCGAGCCATACATCAGACAATTTTTGACCGATTTCTATGTTTGACCTCTATATAATATAATAATTTTTTTATTCTTTTCAAATAAATCACTTCGTCATCGGATGATGAACTAGAGCTGGAAGAACTATCAAGCATATTCATCATTTTTTCGTGAAGTATTCAGCCTGGTGGTCAAAAAATATGGAGAAAACTAGGTTATGTCTGCTTTAAAGCCAGTTTATCTTCTGTAAAGTTTAGAAATTTGCACTTTAATTTAAAGGAAACTTTAGGCAGCACTTTATCTCAAAGTACAATTATGGGACCACTTTTTCAACTTTAAGCCAACTTTAATATTTAAAGGCACTTCAAGTTGATTATGAAACTGGCCCTAAATGAAATTATCAAATAGTAAAAATAATGTCTTCAAACTTTTGCAATTATAGAGTATTCCAAAATAATCGATTATTTTTGTTTCACTCACCTCATTTCAATATTCATTCATACGTTTGGGTTGGGCTCAACAGCCCAGGAACTTGAGCTGAATCTTTGTACCATTACCCATGTTATCTACCTACTTCCATTCAAGAAGCTTCATGTCTTCTATATAGGCCACCAGTTTATCTGGAGGGATCTGCAGTAGTTGTGATGGTAGTGTTACTTCCACTCCAAAGTGCTTCCGTCTGATTCCTTGTAAGTTCTCACAGAAGCAGAGTAGGACTTCATATTTTCTGCGCATGGGTTAACTAACTTGGCCCACCCTGTGCAAATGTCAGAGTACAGTATCCAATCACCAGGTCGATAACTGTCTTAAAATTTCTTTTACCCAGTTTCAACAGCCTGGACGAGAGTTCCCAGTAAACTATTAGTATGAATAGCATGTTGGTGGTCCTCTACTAGCCAGTTCCTGACTTCCCCTTTCATGTAATCCTTTGTGATTTCACATCCCGAACTGTGAAGGCTCCTTTATAGCCGTCTTTAGCTTGCTGATGTGCCATTTCATTCCCTGCCTTTCCCTCTTGTACCGGCACCCATTTTAAAGACACTTTGTTGTCTCTTGCCAGCATGTCAAAGGATTCTTTACAGTTTTTTACCAGTTTAGACTAGTTGTCGGATTGCTGATGGCTTCAAGCAGAGCCTGGCTGAGTTAAATTTCAATGTTTTGACCGGTATATCCTTTTCTGCTGTTATCATCAATGCAGGCTATAGCGCAATCGTCTCTGACACTTGTGATAATTCAGCTCATCTCTCTTTCTCTCTCTGTCTATTCATGTAGCAAATTTGACGTTCCACAAAAAAGATCTCTTTCAATTTCCTGACATTTCCACCCCTCTCAAAGTTATTCAAGGTTACACTTAAATTAATGTTAAATGTAAATTTGTAGAGCGTTTCATTGGCATTTAAATTTTAAATCAGCTTATAATTAATTGTAAATGGTAAAATTATAACTATTCAATAATATATTCTGTTTAATTAGAGTAGATAAATACAAAAAAAGTATTAAAAAAAATGTATGGAGATGAATTATATCCAATAAAATTTATCTTCACAAGAGAGTGAAAATATATTGGGAATAATTTGACAGATTATAGAAAACTTGTTGCTAGGTTTAAGAAAACATTTTTGAAGCAATATGTAAATATTATAGCTCTAAGCCTTTGTTATCTTTTAATAGCAATCTTTTGCAACATTTGGCAATTTATTTTTTGTTCATATGGTCAAATTTCATATTACCGAACCACAACAAATTATGTTTTTTGACAATTGACTAAAAGGTCGCATAAACGTCTTGTGACATACAAAACTTTGATAATTACGATAATTAGATTTGTCTATCAATTCGAGTTAATTTAAGCATTCAAATTAAATGAAATTTTACTATCATTCTTTTCAGACACTAGTAGCCGGCGGCCACAAAGTGTCTCGTCTGAGAGCGCTCTAATCGAAATGATACGACCGAATTATTTGATCGATATTCATTAATTGTAGTGGCTGTATCAGTGTTTATGTGAGGATAATTATCAGATTTCAGACAAATGTATTAAGGATTTTTAATATTGACTAAGATCGAAGACTACAAAAATTTACAACACGTTGTCTTTTTGGTAAGTTTGATTTTGGTGAGAAAATTTAGGAATACATTTTTTTTAAATAAAGCAAAGATTCTCTTTCTTTCGGCTTCACCTATTTCTTCCAATATTACATTTGCGCTGATTCCGCAAAAGGGTTCAGGGTCCCAGAAAGATATTTCAGTCGCCCTCTTTGCTAGTTCATCTGTTATTTCATTTCCTTCTATTCCAGTGTGTCCTGGAATCCATAGTGAAGTGACGATATTGTTCTCGCCCAGTTCATTGAGATTGTCTAGATATCTAAGGGTGATATCTGGGAAAGGGATGGGCTAAGGAAATTTTGTTATAGGAAAGACCCATCTTAATTACTTACGAGCATTCCCTTTCTAAATTTTGTCGCATGATTTTAGAAACACCTTGTATTACATGATATAGTAATCAATGTAAAAATATGCCGATCAAAATTATACATCAAATAGGTTCGAAAGGAAGTTATTTCGACACTCACGTGCTTATGACTTGTGTTGCATATATTTGCAATGATCAACAGAACGTGACACAGATTAACTACCCATTATAATACGATTTTTTACGTATCACACATTTGAATGTAGTTACAGGGCTGAGTTAGAAAAATACGCTTATTATTTCATGGTGTGATATTTGTGCGATTCGTTTGACTCATTTTCGAACTGTTAATGAACATCTATCTAAGTCAATATCAATGTCTGTTTTTAAATGAAGTAGTAGAACAATAAAGTATAAAAATATAACAAAACACTGCGCATGTCACTCTTCCGTCAAACCACCCTCGTATAATACAGGGTGTCCCGTAAATAAGTACATTATAGATTGTTAAGAAATAATTAAAATACCCAAATGCAACTTTTCTCTAACATTTTTAGTTTGTGAGATACAGGATGTTAAAAAGTGCAGAAGAAATACACATTCATATCTTCTCGGGGTATGGAAGTACAAATTTAAAATTTTTTGCAGGTTAGTCTCTTCAAAACAACATTATCAATTATGTGAAATTCTAATAAACTAGTTAGTTGCTTGGTACGAGAGGTTCGAAAACTTTATTTGTGAAATATTTTTGGTATACCTTGTTTTTAGACCTGAAATTTTTTTATGCAATTTCTATTAAATTTCTTACAGAAGAGGTACTCTTTGTTGAATTCGCTAGAGAAATCCATTAAAGTAAAACACATTCTTAAGTTGCTTTTTCTTAAATAAATTTGTAATACCTACTTGAAGATCATTCACAAATAATTTTAACACAAACGTTTCTTACGGGTTTGTTATTCATAATTATTTGAGGGAAGAGAAAGTGTTAGGAAAATATTTATAACTACTACAAATTTATTGTTTAAAAACATTACAACATAAAAAAGTGTCTTATTGCAATAAAAATTTAAAAATATTGAAAATGGAGTATTCTATCGAGTTTAACAAATAGTACAATTTATGAAGAGAATTTAAAAAAGAATTGCGGACAAAAACCTTTAGTTCTCAATACAGGATGTTTCAAAAATATGGTACAATAAAAGTTCACGAATTTATGGTACTTATTTACGTTACACCCTATAATGAATGTAATGATAATGAACGTTGGATGAATCCGACTCAACATCAGATTTGCTAATGGAATAGTTATACACTGAATCATCCTGTATAGGGAGGGATTCGTAATAAAAAAATGATGTATAAAGAGAGCAAGGGTGGGTCAATGCCAGACTATAAAACTACGAGTAGTATTTTTAATACAACATATAATACCTACTTGAAGGTCAATATAATGGTACAATAAATGGTAATATCCAATTTCTATCATTATTAGCATTTTAGGAAAATATCAGCGAAAATGTTTGCAGCTCTACCAAGTAGAATAAGATGCAATGACAGAAAACTGAAAACAGTCTAAAACGATCGAAAACTATTAGATAAATGGAAAGTTTAAGAAAAACAAATTAAAATGGGTACAAAATACGACGACTTATTGAAAATGTGTGGGACAAGAGAGTATTACTGGAATTTTCAGATAATTATTTATTTTGAATACCTACATTTTTTAATAGATCTATACAGGGTGTCCCACGACGAGTGAAAACTATCTGTATATGGCAAAATACTCATAGTCAAATAATGAAAATTTCTTCGTTTGGATTTTCGGATACGATCTTTTCAACTAAAATATTTTCAAAGATGGTCGACTTCCGGTTCTACTGTAACTTTGTTGTTTTGAATGAAAAACCCTGTATATTAATACATTTTTGAAATCTACGTAATATTTCAGTATACTTTTGTATGAAAACTTTTTTCGAAAAATGCACACTTTTCGAGTTATTGATTTTTTTTATAGAAAATTTTACCGTTGAAGACCCTTATAAATTATTTTTTCACGAGGGGACCCTTGAAGATATGAAAATGGTTTCTCTTCGGTTGCCTTGAGCAAGGTCAAACGTATTCGAATCTATGTTGAAAATTTTTTCATTTTATACAGGGTGTGTATAAAAAGTTCAACCATAAATATCAAATTTCTTCATTTTTTTAAATAGAACCACCATGTTTTTTCTATTTTAATGCATTCTGGGGAAAAAAATAAGGCAAGTTCCTGTATACTTTCCTATACCTAAACCTTACCGTTATCCAGATATTAAATGTTTTCTGTAAATTTTTAGAGATGCAGGTGTGGTCTAAATTTTGATTTTATATTCGATCCAGACGTTAATTAATAGTTATTTATGCAACAAGTGCAAAAAGTGAGTGTTTTTTGCACGCGACGTGAAATTGTCCAACGAGGTCTTTAGGCCGAGTTGGACAACACGTCGAGTGCAAAAAACACGTTTTGCAAGAGTTGCATACAATATTTTTTCTAAATTCATGCAAAAACTGGAAAATTAGAATATAAATATGTCAAGAACCTAATCTAACCTAATAAAACTCAACCCGTTCTTCTTTTTTGTATCTTTATGGCCTCCACCTTATCATAGCTGGTTTTCGCCTTGACCATTTAAATTTTAAATAATTAAAGATTTTTGAAATAATTGTAACTCATTGAGACTAAGTAGTAAGATATACATATATTATTGTTGTATTAAAGCAGGATCAGGTACTTGCTATGGATTTTTATTTAATTTAAATGTTTATGTTTGTCATTAATCATCACAAAACTGACACAAGAATGACAGATGAGTGCAATAAAATATTTTACCTACGACCCCCCCTGTAATCAGTCAATAACACACAGTCGGCGCTAATGTAATGACATCTATTACGCACGGTAAAAAAAACGCACAGCTGTAAAGTAAATCGCACGGCTTCCCTAGCAACATCTTAGCAACTGTCAATAGACGTCGCCATTTTATTCAAAAATCTGACATAAGCCGTCAAAACATCAAACTTAGGTATAGGCTGCAATAGCGATTTGCGTAAGAACTGTCAAGAAACTTTTAAAACACTTTTTTATTATCCTTATAACTTATTACTGGTTTGTGTATTTTGTGGAAAGCTTTATTCAATTAAAAAATGTCGAGTGAAAGTTAGATGGATTTAATGTTATCATGGAAATCGCAGAAATAGCCAAATATTGTTGATGTTGTTCAAGTATTATCAATAATAAGAGTATAAATACATGTAGAAGTAGGTCGTAGGTAAAGTATAGTACGTAACTAGTGTTGTAGAGCATTTTACGCACTCACGGAATTACGCACTCGCCGCTACGCGGCATCGTGCGTAACTTTTCCATTCGTGCGTAAAATGCTTCTTACCACACACGTTACGTAATATACTATTATTGCACTAGTGCAATAAAGTACCACTTTTTCCATTAAATGTGGTGCACAAAAGTGTTGTTTTTTGCATGAATGTAGAAAAAAATAATTGTAAACACCAAACAATATTTTACTACAATTGTTTCATCTTTTCGCATTAATTATTTTATTTAAGAGGTATTGTCCCATCAAGCAACATATATTTCTCTTGATTAATTTGTTCATTGTTTTGATGTCTCAGCATGCGACCTTGCCTAATTACAAGCTGTAATTGTAACGTTGCCACGTAAATATTAACCTACAATAATACTATTCGTGGACGAATTCGCACGCTTGGTATAATTGAGTTTTGAGAGTGGCAGGTGGTCTAACAAAAAGGTATCTGCAATCTAACGTACAAAAATGCGAGAACAACTAAAATATATTTTTACCCAATTTATTTAGAGTGCCCTAAATATATTTTTTCCTACAACCACTATGCAAAACACGCTTTTCTACACACATTTTTATACGCAAAGCAGGCCTTTTCTTAAAACTTTTGACAACCGTTGTAAAAGTAATGCGAAAAGTACGCGCTATAGCACTTTTCCGCACCGAAATGTCAAACAAAGCTACCCATGACCTGTCAACTTTTTTTGACAATTCAACTTAATTGAATTTCTAATTGGTATACAATTTTTAAATTGAAACTAAAAGTGAGTAAACTATCTATCCATTATTTATTTTAATTTATTAATTATTAAAACATTAACCTATTAAGCATTATTTTAGTAATCATGAACCAAGATGGAAATAATTTATCTTTTGAGTTGTCCAATTCGGACATTTGAAAATACTCTAGTTAATGTATTTCTTTCATTAATAAATGATAAAACTCTTTATCAGTTAATTGGACCGGAAGCCTAGCGTATTTTCATTCGGTATATTAATGTCGAAAACAACTTATTACAAATTTACAGATTTTCATCCTAACCGATTTTGCTATAATGAAAAAAACAAACGCCCTCCATGAGAATTAGTAATAACCAGTAATTTATGATGGTTTTAAACCACTTTTGACGCATGAGAAGCTTCTAATCCGCATATTGTCACATAAGTGGTTTTTCCAATTTAGAGCGCTATCCTACGACACTTTGTGGCCGGCTACTAATGCCTGAAAAGAATCACGCGGCTGAAAGTACAATAATATAAATAGATTCCTTATCAGTGTCTCGTGTGAATGCGTCTATTTATATTAATGTATTTTCCGCAAATCGCTAGGAAATTTTGACATTCCTGTCAAAATTTCTTGAAGAAAAAGTCAGGACTTCCTTACTGTAAGGAAATAATATTTCCGTACAGTTGTTAGTGTTCTACATAATCCATAAAACGTCTGTATGCATTTTCGTACTTTTCTCTTGATTTCTTTGGCAATAATTCTAATGAAGCAGTATTCACTGCCTCAACCAGCTCTGGAAGAGTCCCGGGAATGGAAATTTCATCATCACTTATCATTTTACTTTCGAGAACACCAGCAATTAAATTTATAAGCGTCAAGTTTGACAATTCAACCTCAATACGTTTCCATAGTAACCCAAGTAATTTTATTAGGAATTTCAAAGCACCATTTATTTGGGAATAAAATTATCGCGTTTTTTTTTAAATCAATCAATATCTGTCGAATTTTAAACGATTTGCGGAAAAATAGTATGTTTACCTAGTAGGAAAAGCCACATTCCTGGACTCTGTGTTGCTAAGTCTCGGCTTGCGCCTCGACTTAGCAATCTTCACAGTCGTCCAGGAATGTTAAGCTTCTCCTACCCGGTAAACAATGTACTATTTCCGCAAATCGCTAGGAAATTTTGACATTCCTGTCAAAATTTCTTGAAGAAAAAGTCAGGACTTTCTTACTGTAAGGAAATGTCATTTCCTTACTGTAAGGAAATAATATTTCCGTACAGTTGTTAGTGTTCTACATAATCCATAAAACGTCTGTATGCATTTTCGTACTTTTCTCTTGATTTCTTTGGCAATAATTCTAATGAAGCAGTATTCACTGCCTCAACCAGCTCTGGAAGAGTCCCGGGAATGGAAATTTCATCATCACTTATCATTTTACTTTCGAGAACACCAGCAATTAAATTTATAAGCGTCAAGTTTGACAATTCAACCTCAATACGTTTCCATAGTAACCCAAGTAATTTTATTAGGAATTTCAAAGCACCATTTATTTGGGAATAAAATTATCGCGTTTTTTTTTTAAATCAATCAATATCTGTCGAATTTTAAACGATTTGCGGAAAAATAGTATGTTTACCTCGTAGGAAAAGCCACATTCCTGGACTCTGTGTTGCTAAGTTTCGGCTTGCGCCTCGACTTAGCAATCTTCACAGTCGTCCAGGAATGTTAAGCTTTTCCTACCCGGTGAACAATGTACTATTTCTACAAACGTCAAAAAATGACAAGGTTCGCGCATTGACAACAGTACGCGAAGTGACCCTTTTTTTCATTCTCCTTGTTACCATGACACCGTGCGCGAAGTAGTGTGCGAAGTACTAGCTTACTTCGCGAACTGCATGTAAACCATATGGGATTTTTATATTTTAACCTTTATGTTCCGCAATAAAGCAAAAATCCAAGAAATCATTTATTTATTAATGTAAGGTAAAGTTGGGTAACTTATAACAATAATTAAGTGATTACTTGGTTTGGAAAAACAGTTTAAGCCAGTTCAATACTATTTTTCATATTAAGCTAAGCATGTTACTTATTTTAGAACAATATTTTTGAGGTTTGTAGAAAAAAATTTGTTTGCATCTCTTGCGCGAAATACATTGGTGATCAACAACTAATTAAAAAAAAAATAGTCGAGCATTTCGCGCCCTAGATACAAAAATAACTATTTAGCAGCGCGCTTCTTTCCAGACACTAGTAGCCAGCCACAAAGTGTCTCGTCTGGGAATTCTCTTATTCTTTGAATACTCAGAGCAGTAAGTTTATTTTACTAATACAGTCGACAGAAACAAACATGAGCCCCGGAAAATATATATAGTAATTTGTTAAAATAATACAACTACAGCGACATGGACACGCCTACCAGGGCTCATGTTTGCTTCTGTCGACTGTATCTATACTGCTATATTTAATATGTCTATTATGTTCTGTAGAACTGTAGTATAGTGATATATTAAGATGAGTGTACAAAAGCAAGAAGCAAACGTAGACATGTTTCTTACCTTATTTTTCACAAATTCAATAGCCGCATATCTTTGGAACATACCTGAAAAAGAAAAAGATTTATAATAACTTGAACAAAACTAAAATTTGGAGAAACATGTCTCGTTAATGCCGCATTGGTAGTAATGTAAATTCAACTTATGACAAACGACAAGTAATGAAAAATAAGCACAAAGATGTTCGTACAGTAAATGGTTAATACTAAATATCCCTGATTTTTGTCCAGCAAATATCAAAAGTTACAGATTATTTTCAACAGTTAATAATGCTTGTGATAAACCATATTTTTCAGGATGGTACAAACATATGTCGGTTAGGGTAAAAATGATGTCTAAGTAGATAAAATGAGAAATTATTGGTCTCAATATTGAAAAAATTAAAATTACCAACCATTCCTCACGTTCGAGCACATTGTCTCACTTTTCCAAAGCAGTTATCAATGAGCAGAACAAAAATCATCCAATTCATTGAAACCCAAAGATTGCTATACAAAGTTAAAAGAAGTGTCCTACAAAATTACTACCTACTTCTGAAATCTTAACTAACCAACAGAACCATCCAAATGAAAGTTAACGGAGAAAAGTCCAAACGAAATTTGTTTAAATGAGCAGAACAAAAATCATCCAATTCATTGAAACCCAAAGATTGCTATACAAAGTTAAAAGAAGTGTCCTACAAAATTACTACCTACTTCTGAAATCCTAACTAACCAACAGAACCATCCAAATGAAAGTTAACGGAGAAAAGTCCAAACGAAATTTGTTTAAATGAAAATATAAAATCTTGAAAATGATTTTTATTGTAACATTCAAAAATAATCTATCGAATACCACACGAGAGCTCAATAAATTAGATAATAATTCTCCAGAATTTTTCTTAAACTTGGCCTTGAGTTTCTCGTGTCTATAGCCCGGCAACAAGTTTTCTAAAATCTGTCAAATTATTTCCAATTACATATTTAAAGAATGATATAAGATTATAGTTAATTAATTGTAACACAGAATCCCTACTTAGAATATAATACACATAAGCAACAACCATAAAAAGTAATTCCTGTAATCTTTATGACTAAAACCTGTACCGTTTGAAAAAATAATACAAATTCTTCGGTAGAAACCATGAACACAAATAACAGGATATCCTCACTAACTATATTCTTACCGATTTCTACAATATTCATCACTATGTTGTCGATTTTCCTTTAATTGCACATATTAAGCAATAATTACATTCATTCAATATTTGCTATTCTCTGTCATTAACAAATCTATAAGGAAAAAGTTGTGTGTGAATGAGTGTGATGGCATTGGTGCATTCCATTTGCTACAGACAATTTTCTAAGGGCAAAAATTGAATTTCAAGCTTTTAAAAGTACCTACATCTCCGAATAATGAACTTACCAGAGCAGTATTTATGTATTTTTGGGGTGACAATCACTGAGACCTAAAAGATCTATGAGTCTCAGAAACTAGTAGCTCCTTTAGTCCTATTTCCCGGAAGAGGAATTTTAGGATATCTGCAGGCTCCAACTTAGGTTGATGTTTCTCTTCTATCCAGTAATCTCCCAGGTGCTGAGCTCTAGGATTCTGGAGTGCTTTGCAGTTGGAAAGTATGTGGATGGAGGTTTCTTCTTCCATGCCACAAAATTTACATTCTTCTTCCTCCACTATTTTGAGCTTTTTCATATGCCCATTCAGGCGACAATGTCCCGTTAGGATTCCCTGTTAAAAGTCTTAGCGCAATTTTATTTTGACTTATGCATTCATTTGATCTCGACAGGTTGTAGTCACCCAGGAGAATCTTTGATTGTGTAATCCCTACTAAATCTTTCCAATGGTCAGATCTTTTTTCTCGGCTTTACCTATTTCTTCCAATATTACATTGGGGCTGATTCCGCAAAAGGGTTCAGGCTCCCATAAAGGTATTTCAGTCCCCCTATTTGCTAGTTGATTTGCTATTTCATTTCCTTCTATTCCAATAAGTCCTGGAATTTCCATAGTAAAGCAACCATATTGTTCTCGCCTAGTTCATTGAGTTTGTCTAGGCATTCCCACACCATTTTGGAACTGATTACACAAGAGCTCAGTGCCTTAATGGCTGCTTGACTATCCGACATTATGATAATCCTTTGTCTTCTTTATCCTTTAACAATATTGAGCTGGGCGCACTTTCTTATGGCGTGGATTTCCGTTTGAAAGATACTTGTGTTTTTTTCCAAGCTTTCAGAGTGTTTGATTCCTGGCCCGAACAAACAAACAGACACTTGTCAGTTGAGCGACGAGACAAACGCTTTTCGTGGTGCGTTTGTGATCAATGTGGTGTAAGGTGTGATTCACACCGTGTGAAAAATATATTCAACATTTCATGAGCGCTTACTTAAACTCACTGTTATTAACCTTAACCCTCCATTCTTTATTTAGCTTTCAATCTGGAGTGATTTTTCAAGGAATTTACCACGCCCTTTACTAACTTGGTTTTCGTTAATAGTACAGTATATCCGTCAAGGTTGGATAAAAACTGAGATCGTGTCAGTATCGCTCTCATTTTGACGATTACCAGAACCATTTTTGTTTATGTGATGAATCAGTTTTTATGAAGTAACAAGACGATATAAGAAAAGAATTCTCAACATAGCCGATCGAAATAATTCAAAAGCCATGGAATGTCGAATGTAAATCAGATTCTTAATCGGTATAGCTACGATTTATTTGGGCGATAGATTTAGGCTGTGAGATAAACTGTTTTTGGAGGTTATTGTTTCAAATAGTAACTAAATATGAACTATATGAAAAAAAATTCCATTTCATGATGAATAATTGTTTGTAAATAAACACCTTTTAAATACTTTTATTTCAATTAGAGAAAAAATTTAACCATTAAAAATTACATAATCCATTTAAAATGAAAACTGAACAGCTCAATAATAACAATTATTAAAAATTTTGTATTAATTAGAGCAATTCTTTTTTGCACAACTCGTGCAATGCATTAGGAAAAGTATCAGTTTTATATAAATCGCATAATACTTTTATATAACAATTTGATGAATTGACGGGTAATTATATAGTATGTAATAACAAAGTAAAATAACACTCTTCAAATAATAATTCAACAAATTCTCGAATATTTCATGGAATATATTATGTATAAACAGAGTGGCGCATTAGAAACAGTCCACTTCAAATATTGTGGGGGGGGAGGTTTTTGTGGCAAACCCCGAGACGCGATTTTGTTTTCGAAAGGGACAACTTTTGATAGTTAACTTACGGTTGCACGGTCATCCCCCTAAAAGGAGTGACTACCCATTCGAGAATCTTTAATGGCAAGAGGGGTCTAGTGGCACATAATTTGGAAGGTATTTCGATTCTCTGTAAAGACATGCTAAAGAATTTTGTGTTAATTGTTGAAATTATTAACAAAAACCATCTGAAAGTGTGAGTGAAAAAAATTTTAAAAAATTTGTCAGAAAAGTTTACTAGCAAACAGTAATACAACTTTTGTAGCATAACAGGATTTGTATCCCTACACGCCACAGTTATATGGTGGCGAAGATCTTCTAAAGAGTTTGGTGGCGTTTTGTAAGCAACATTTTTAAATAACCCCGTAAGTCCAACGCTCTCCAGCACACTATGCAGCTCAGTGAATTTGTGCGTTATTCAGTATTCTTAAGAGATTTTCAACTGTTTTCAACGATCTCTTGCGATTTGGTCTGTATTTGACGGAAATGGGAAGGACAATGAACGAATTTCAAGTTAACTCTCGTTTAACAGTATATTCGAGTTTATTTGTGCATTATTTAGTCTTCTTGTGTGCTTTTTAAATGTTTTTAACGTTCTTTCGATTTGGTTTTTATTTGAATGAATAGGATAGAAAAAGTTCGAATTTTAGGCTAGTATTGGTTCTACAGTAAGTTTATTGAAGTGTATTTATGCTATTCAGATTTCCTAAGTGCTTTTTAACTGTTCTCAGCAATCTCTTGGTCTGTATTTGACTAAAGTAGGATGGAAAATGAACTAATTTCAAGTTAACTCTCGTTATACAGTATATTCAAGTTTATTTGTGCATTATTTTGTCTTCTTGTGTGCTTTTTGACTGTTTTTATCGATCTTTTGCGATTTGAACTTTAGTTGACTGAAATTATAGAGAAAATGTTCGAATTTCAGGCTAACTTTCGTTCTACAGTATATTGAGGTATAATTAAGCATTATTCAGTCTTCTTGTCTGCTATTCAACTGTTTTCAACGATCTTTTGCGATTTGGTCAATATTTGACTGAAATAGAATGAAAAACGAGATGAAAAATGGACTAATTTCAAGCTAACTTTCGTTCTACAGCATATTGAATGTATTTGTGCATTATCAAGTAGCTTATTTTCTATACTCTTCTTTCTTAGAAGGGGTGATAAGACTTCTCCTTGTGGACCAGCCTTCTTACTACATTGATACTTATTGCTGTGCTGTCCTGTCCAGTGTCCACCTTCCTGGGAAAGATAGGATAGACGATGACTTAGAAGAGCAACTCCTCGGGAGGATGTACAATGGGTCACATATTCCCTAAATGATGTAAGCCTACACTCACCCTACCTACTTCACAGATACAAATACTCTTGTTTCTTTGACGGACTCCGAGGTGTGTATCTCTGGTTCCACCCATGATAACTTTTGTTCGCCATGTCAGGACGTACAAGATACTGAAATTTTTACCGGAAGTCTGTAAATCATTTCCAGGTTTTTCAAGATACCATTTTTGTTAATTGATTGGACACCAGAACCTTTGAAACCTCGACACCTAAGCCTTCATGCTTATTGCGCACTTGGTTGTACCGTCTATGTAAAGGAACCAGTACCCTTATCAGTCTATTCTTCAAGTCCTTCTTGCAGAAATGTTCTAGTCCTCGAAGTCTATCTCATATAAGGCAGTGCTTCTTATTCAAAAACATGCAAGTAGGTAGGTACTTTGTTTAAAGTTTGTAAAAATGTATGTCTACCAATTATGATGACAAAGAAATCAAGAAATGTCTGCAGATGTTAGTTGATTTAATTAGAAAACCGTTAAAACCAACCAACTTGACCAAATTAAAAATCGATTGTATCGAACTGTGCATTTAATTGTTTGACCACTATATATTGACGCCGCGGTCACGTCGTTGATGAAGTGGTGCTAAAAAACCAAGAACAAACTATTAGAGAACAGAGACGGGCCCCACTACTACACAGAAAGTGGAATGGCGAGCACGTTGCTGTTGAATTTTGATGATGCA
The DNA here is from genome assembly GCA_963978555.1 of Galerucella nymphaeae. Lineage (NCBI taxonomy): Eukaryota > Metazoa > Arthropoda > Insecta > Coleoptera > Chrysomelidae > Galerucella > Galerucella nymphaeae. Next base: position 8,330,274 of record OZ021719.1, read on the forward strand.
GTTGGTGCCGGGCTGAAACCAGATTCACATGATAGGGTATTAGTGCCGATTCAAATTCAAAAATAAACAAGGCTCAGTCAACGCTACCTTTAAAGTTGAAGGGATGGTTTGAGGTGCTAGTGAAGTGTCAATTATAAAGGATTTTTTTATGTTATCGCCAGAAAGGAATATACTGAGTTTAATATAAGGATTTGCAGTAAGCGGAATCCTAAAAGGGTATTTATAATTTCATATTTTTATTATACATACAATCAGAATTTATTGGGGAAATTACACTATAAATATATTTATTTGAATACTTTCTTATAATGTGATAGTTATTTAAACGCGATCATGTTTTGAAAGGGAAACTACAGAAATCGTGTTAAAAATGTAATTGAAATGTTTATTAACATTACAATATTACACACATTTTATTTTCAACTTTTATATCTGTTGCCACAGTTTTTTTATTATCAATTGTTTCAGTTGTGAAACATTTTTATTAATGGCGTTAGTTCGCACCAGGCACTAAAATGCGGTTTATGGTTAGTTGAATTATTTTCACTAAAAAATGGGAAAAATTCCATGGAAAACACGAAAAATTTCTGTGAATTTATATTCAATTTAATTAAAGAATTAACAACTTCTCAAATATTTTTTATAAATTTTAAAATATAAATGGAATAGCGTATTAAATTAGCACGCTCGCACGCAACAATTCTGTCAAATGTCCAACATAAAATAGCAATAACTGTTTACGTTAATAATATAAATTACTGGACATTTATAGCTTATACACTGTGTTATTTATAATATTCCTGTACAAAACTGTCAAACTAAAGCCAACTTTTTCACCAAATACCGTTCATAAAAAATTTAAACAGATTTGGAAAGGTCGTTGGAAAATAATTTCAAATGCACTTTTAATTTTCTTAAATTCGTTCTGGTTCAATAAGAAAAATGGATATTTATGTTTCAAATAGTCGAACTCCATTTTCATACCAATATTGGATGATTTTAATCAAACAGGTGATGGCCAACATGGTAGTGCACGGGATAATTTAAAAGTTAAACCTGAAGTAAGGGAGTTCGGCTCAATTATTTTTCTTTTTGATTTTTATTTTTTTTTTTACAATTGTCAATTTTTAAAAAAGATTGAATATTAAATAAAGCAAAATAATTTGTGCGTTAATAGGAGAATAGTATATTATTTAACAAGTATATAATGGAGGCTATTATTCACGAAAGTGCCTATATGTCGCGAGCCGCAGGTGAGTCACATAAAAACCTAAGTGAATAATAGCCATTATATGCGAGTAGAATACTATACTTTGTCCACGACTATGAATTATAAACATTTTTTGTCAAAATAAACCACTATAGCTTGTTACATTTATATAGATTATTAATAAAAATACGATGACGTTGTAAAACAAATTATTGTAATGTTGCCAAGTTGTAGTTTTTTCTCTACTTAACGAAAACAACACACTGCTGATTTGCCTGAATAATTTGTTGTGGAAATAACTGTTTTTTTAATCTTAAAGAAACAATAAATTGAAAAGCACCAAAATAACTTGTAAATATTAGACGATGATCGAATGCCAATAAACGTCAAAACAAACTGTGGAATTTTACCAGTTGAACTGACAACGTGAAGTTTTGCCAACCCGTTATTACATCTTACGTTATTGAACAAATTATATATTGAATAAAACACCAGTATAGTTATTAAAATTCTTGCAAAGCTCTGACAATATAATTATGTGTCATGGGACCATTTCATTATCCACACCTATTATCCACACCCATTATACACTGGTCAATAATGTACGTCATTATACTTAAAGAGGCACACGTAAAATGTTGAAATTATCAAATAGTCGTGGACAAAATAAGTTAAATGTTTGTTTTTGTTATTCTAATATGAAATAGCCTTCCAAATAAATGATTTAAATTGTAAATATTGAAAACAACATTATTATTGACAACAAAAACTTACTATTTTTACATTCAGGAAAACCTGATATCCGGGATGGAGGTTTTCACAAATTCGAAAAGTACAGACCTATCTGTCAAATTTCATTGGCATATAAATTTTATGCAATGAGAATTTTTTTTATTTGGAGATATATTAAATTGATCTATTCGTTACTAATAAAATCAACTCAAGTTTCAACCAAACTTGGGAAGTTTATTCTTCAGAATGACCTTCAAAAACTTCTCACACTCTCCTTTAGGTCCGGTTTCGGTAACAATAACATTCATCAACAATTATTAGTTCAAGATCTGCAGACACAGTGGCGAATATTTTGATTATGAAACAAATTGTTATTTCATTATGTTGATGTATGTATTTTTTGGGGTAACATTCACTGAGATCAGAAAGATCTATTGTGCCCCCTTACTTCTACTTAGTTTCTGAATAGAGTCTCTGAAACCAGCAGCTCCTTCAGTCCTATTTCCCGGAGGAATTTCAGGACATCTGCAGGCATCAATTTCTATCCAGTAATCTCCCAGGTACTATGCTATAGGATTTTGGAGTGCTGTGCAGTTGGAAGGTATGTGGATGGAGGTTTCTTCTTCAATGCCACAATATCTGCATTCTTCTTCCTCCAATATTTTGAGCTTTTCAGGTGCCCATTCAGGCGACAATGTCCGGTTAGGATCCCTGTTAAAATTGTTAGTGAAGTTTTACTTTGACTTATGCATTCGTTTGATCTCAACATGTTGTAGCCACCCAGAAGAATCTTTGATTGTCTAAGCCCTACTTGATCGGTCGGATCTTCTCTCTCTTTCGGCTTCACCTATTTCTTCCAATATTACATTGGGGCTGATTCCGCAAAACGGTTCAGGCTCCCATAAAGGTATTCCAGTCCCCCTCTTTGCTAGTTCATCTGCTATTCAATTTCCTTCTATTCCAGTGTGTCCTCGAATCCATAGTAAGGTAACTATATTGTTTTCGCCTAGTTCATTGCGTTTGTCTAGGCATTCCCACACCATCTTGGAACTGATTACACAAGAGCTCAGTGCCTTAATGACTGCTTGACTATCCGACATTATGATAATCCTTTGTCTTCTGTATTCTTTATCAATATTGAACTGGGCGCACATTCGTATGGCGTGGATTTCCGCTTGAAAGATACTTGAGATTTTTCCCAAGCTTTCGGAGTGTTTAGTTCCTGGCCCGAACACTCCTATCCCAGTTCCTCCTATTGCTCTTGAGCCGTCTGTGTACCATTTCAATATGTTGATTCAAAAACAGTGGTTCCAAAATTGGGGGTGAATCATTATGTTGAAAAGTTAGTTCTTATTTTCAAAAAATGAATAGTGTCTTTAAGAGATAGATATATGTAGATACAAACAACAATTCAAGTTTAATTTTGATAAAAATAATTTGGTATTCCTATGGAATAAGTAAGATTTTTTTTAAATATGGAAAAGCGGATTTCTACCAACGGTCCCAAGGATGTATGTAGTCTGTAGTACCTCCCGCTAGTGTAAAAGAGTAGCTACTAGAGATCTTTTCCAAAACAGTAGCCTAAACAAACCCTTGAGGTTCCTTGATATTTCAACCAATAAAAATGTTATACTATTTTTTGAATTGGAACCAGTCAGATTTTTTATTAGAAACGTTATGTTGAAAATCTAAATATAAAATCAGAGCTTTTTATTGAAAAATAAAAACCAACTCAACCTGAATGTCTCAATGATAATTAGGCCCGACAATTCACGTATAAGATTTCGAAGGCCAAATTAGTTAAGCAAAAAATGAACAGAAGACATTAACTTGCGTCTGGGTCTCTTTGCACTACCGGTTACGGTCTTCTGTATAGTAGAACTGCCCGAAACGCCACCTTTAACCATTTTGAATTTTTTAATAAGGTTATTCTCACTTTTTTCGTCAAGTGTTCCACTTGTATGTTGCTAAATAAGTATGATGATGCGATCGGCTCGTAAAAGCTACCTTGCATGAAAATTAAATCATATTTTTTATTATTACGTTATAGCAATGCACAACTACATACGTATCATTAGTTTTTTGTTCTACTTTCTTCAAATTTGGGTTATTGTATTCCTACAATGAAATGCATCAACCAAAACATGAGTATGTCACATTAAAAGGAAACGAGAAGAACTATCAAACAAATTGTATAAAATCTATTAATTATATCCGTAAATACGTGGAGTAAATATTAAAATCAGTAGACTTGGTTGAAAATTAAAGGAGATACGAATTTTTGAGAAAAAAGGTTCATTTTGAGCGTTTTTCCGGCTTTTCTCGGAGAGAAATGCTTGGATTGGAAATTTTTTCATAACCATTTTGTAGGTTTTTGTTTTCCTTACAAACGATCTTTTATAAGTAACGCGAGTTATCCAGTACCTTTTATTATATTTGCAAAAAACGAAAAAGGGCTTATTTTCTTAATAATTATTGTTGAAACAAATTTCACAAGTAAAAAATTTGGCCGGTTTTTGGATTTTATCAATCTACAGGGTATCCCCGAAGTCATGGTGCAAGCAGTTTTCTGTTGAATTTTATAACAAAAAATCTATATTTGGATACAAGCTTTGGAGTGGTACCAGAGAAAGGAACATACATGTATTGTTCAACAACGTATTCAAAACAATGTATAAGGAGTGCAGTCATCAGCACTTAGTACTGTCACAGATTACCTGTGGTACTGTTAAAATAGTAACCTTTATCACGAACGATCAATCACACTAGCAATTTCAAATTATTATATTCATAATGGCATTGTAGACCAGGGTCGATAATTTTTGATACAAAAAAAATAACAGTATGATAAAAATCAATAGAAAAGACAGTATGATAAAAATCAATAGAAAAGAAGAGAAATGTGATCAAATTGAAGAGAAAAATAAATTACGGGCGATTCGAGATCGGGATGTGGGAGAGGGTGAGTTTTCAAGGGTAAAAAATGTTTTTTTTAGATGAAATTGTATGTAACGATTGAAAAAGAAAATTTCGAATTCGAGTTTTTTTAATTTTTTTTTTGCATTTTCTGAGAACAATTACTTTAGTAATGTATATTTTTTTCACGCTATCAGAAAGTAGAGATTTTAACGAACAAAAAGCTCACCGACTTTTTGAAAAAAGCTGATATTCTGCCGCGAGAATTTTCGATTGAAAATTAAGATGCGTTTTTGATATTAAGTCAAAATATGGTGAAAAAAAAAAGGATTTCAAATCAAATAAATTACAGTGTATTTGGGACATAATGAGGTAAGTTTTCACGAAATTCCGTGACAAAAAAATTTTTTTCGAGAAAGAAAAATAAAAAACCAAAAACTTCTCACATTAATTTTTTTGGTTATGTGTGAAAACTGTGAATACGAAAGTTCTAGAGCTTTTCATCATTCAAAACTTTTTTTCAATAAACTTTTTTTCACAGGACTTGTGGTTTTGCCGTAAATACAAACGAAAAAACTAACCCCTCCCACTTCCCTAACTCGCATGGCCCGTAATCAGTTTTTTTCCAATTTTATCATATTCCCCTCCTTTTCTAATGGGTTTCATCCTACTATTATTGTTTTTCTCTTTTTACCATTTTTGAAGGCTTCTGACCTGGTCCATTGTTTTTATTGAAAGTCAAAGATATTAAATTGAAATTTATTCACAAAACAAATGCGAATTTAGCGTATATATGGTAATGAAGTTTAAGGCGGCGTATTGCTTAAGCTGACAATATTAATAATAAAATTGTTACTGCAAATAAACAAAGCACACTATCTGTAAATAGAGGAATCTGTTTATATTCCGTAATAATTGAAGACGGTAAGGTTATTTTTAGAGATAATTGATTGAATCTATATATAAACTAGATTTCCTATTGTATATTTGTATAGGAGCACAAGATAGGGTCGACTGTTATAAAGGGACAATTACAACAAAAGGTTAATCTATACTTCCTCACGATTTTAAAAAAGAAGACAGACTTGTCCTATGTCAATCCCTATGTAGCTAACTTCTCTTTTAGGGTATGTACGTCATAGCTTATCCACCAGTAACTAGCTACAACAATATTTAACACCTCATCATTTTTTGTTTTGATCAATCTGGAACATAGAACAACAAACTAAGTCTATCGACAACTTCACATTCACACTAGTGACGGTATGGGACTATGTCAAACGTCAAAAAGAAGTATGACAAACGCTTTGAAAATTATAAAACTGATGGACCTCTCGCTTATACCCTGTGATATCTGCAACATTTATTTCAAGTTTTTTTTGGCGTCCCTTACCGTAACATTATATTTTAAAAGTTTATTTAGTAATAAAATATTCACTAGATGGCCTTTTTATATGTACCAATAACAAATTAATCATTCTGGACACAAGACTTGAACAACAGTTTTAGCCTCGCCGTTTCAACTGAACTAGTTTATACGATTATAGGGTCAATTGTAAGTAGTTTAAAATTAACGGCAAGCCGTTATATTTGACAAAGTATCCGCAATTAGAAATGGTTTAATATATGCATAATCAAGATAAGAATTTAAATTATTTAAATTCTATAGCGTCCAATTAAGAGTTTTCCGTTAATATTTGAATTTTTAACTATGCGTTAAAATTTAACACATGCTTACATAATTTCTTCTCATACAAACTGATCAATTATTTGGGTCGAATCAAGCGAGACTTAAATGCTCGTCACACTAACCAATTTTCCAATTCAACATCTAACAGCTTTATTTTTATATCTTTCTGAACTAAAACACTGTATTTTATTTTTTTTTTCATATAAGAAATAGATATATAAATTAAAAACAGAGGTTAGAACACTTCTATTCACGCATGCGCGGCTGTATCGAGTGTGGAGTAAAATTAGGGCAGGTTTGAAAATGGAACACCTTGACTGGAAAAGACATCGAGCGATCTAACCGTGCAACATTTCCCATTGATTTTTGCTTGATTAAAATTGACTCGTTATGAGGTTACAATATAATTGTTATTTCTTTATTCTTCACTCGAATATTCCAGTACACACGTTTAATGATTCTAATTTTTCACATAACGGTATACATTTTGGACAGTGAAGTATTAGTAACTTTGGCCTAGTCTATAATGACTTCCTTAATAAAAATTAATCTTTATTATTAATTATTTTAGAAAAAAGTTAATAGTATAGTATGCACTATGAACTTAGTTGTTGTTTAATAATAAACGTCAATGGTATACTATAAAATTGAATTTTAAAAATGCATTTTAAGGTGTGTAGAAAATAATACACAATCTAATTAACCTCGACTCAATCGACCTATATATCGATAAAAAATAATGCTTGTTCATTGTCTTCGATTGAAAAGTTTTTGTGCTCCAAAGTTATACAAGTTTTTTTCGTTGAAAGTCAGAATTACATAAATCAAATCTAGAATTACATAAAAAATGATGTTAGGTACAATGAGAGAAATAAAAAATAACTGAGTAATATATCCAAATGAAGTACGCTAACCAACAATTTAATTTTTAGCAATTTGAGTTTTTTTAAATTGAATATCAAAAAAATATTGAGGAAACTGAAGAAGTAAAGTTTTGTGATACAAGCGGGAAATATTATATCTTTGTTTAGTTCTAGATCGTTCGAAATATTACATACTATGCTTTTTCTATGACTGTTTATTCTCAAATCTATTCTTTCATTTATTTATTTTTGAATATTTCGTTTAATTTACTTCTTTTATGAGTCTATTTTTAAAACTTCAATAAATAGCTTTGCTAGGTAAATTAAATTACATAAAGGACCTCTCATTGGAATGCTAACGATTGTTTAATGAATCTTTGTGAATTAGAGAAATCATCAAGCATAACGACTGGACATATCCTGTTTTTTTGCAATACCATATTCAAATAATTTGTTTACTCAGTCACAATCCAATACTTTCCGAATTCAAATAATATCATTAAACATTGATTATATTAATTACGCTCCACTGAACATATTTCTTAATGAAATTAAGAACGAGAATACAAAAGTCATCAACAACACAAGAAGTATAAGAGATTGAATGTCAAGGTGAATATAAATCATCTGGTCTTGGTCACAAGTAGTGTAATTTCATTTTATGCTACATTCGTCAACAGGGAAAGTATTTAATGTAAAAATAGCAACAAACGGTATAGGAAGGACCCCGCACTTTTTATAGGTAAGATGGTTCCCGGTGAAATTGTCTGAATTTTCAGTATATTGTAGTATTCGATGTACTGATTGAACGTGCAGAATCGCAAAGTTCGTTGATAGAAAAATCAGTAAATTTTATTTAATTATTTCTTCGGGATTTGAAAGTGCCAACTGCATTTTTTTCGCTCTTATCATCAACGTACCTTCATATTCGTAAATATCATTCAGATAGTGAAGATTATATCATTATGTACAGAGTGAGAAACAAAACCATTTTAGTAATGTCTCAAAATTCGATGTAATGAGGAAATATTGTTGAAATTATTTTGGCATGCAATATACTATCTTCATTCTTACATTTCGTACAGGGTGATTTGGAAAATTGGTGAAATAACACACATCCTGTATATTCAAGCGAATTATCATCCTCCGAAGATGGCTGATACATTATAAACATGATTTTGTTGGGATATATAGGGTGATCATGAAAATTTTCGATGAGAAAAATGACAAAATATCAAAGTTTCTGAAATCACCCTGTAATTTACGATTAACCCGGTGAAATTCCTTCATTATTATTTAATATATTCATCATTCTCTACTCAACTCTTTTCCAAAAATTCAGTTTCCTACTATGGCTAGTTTCGTAGTTATTCGTTTTTGAAAAGTTGAAGGAACTTCGTTCACGCGTACATAATTAATTCTATTAGTGTACAAGATATTTCACAAAAAGTGAAACGTGAGAATGTGGAGATCGAAATAAATGTGAAAAGGGTGGATATTAGAGATAACAATCACATCAGATATATGAATTCAATCATATAAGCTACCTACAGATAGTTAAGTGAATATTATTGGTTTAATTGTCAGAATGAAGAACGAACTATCTGTAGCTTATATTATTAAATTCATATATCTGATGTAATTTTTATCTCTGATATTGATCCTCTTTTACATTTATTTTGATCTCCACTTTCTCACGTTCTTGGCCACTAATAGAATTATGTACGCGTGAACGAAGTTACTTCAACTCGTCAAAAGTTAATTACTATGAAACTAATCATAGTAGGAAACTGAATTTTTGGGAAAGTGTTGAGTAGAGAATGATGAAAATATTAAATAATAATAAAGGAATTTCAACGGGTTAATCGTAAATTACAGGGTGATTTCTGAAACATTGATATTTTGTCATTTTTATCACCGAAAATTTTCATGATCACCCTATATATCCCAACGATATCATGTTTATGAGGTATCAGCTATCTTCAGAGAATGATAATTCACTTGAATATACAGGATATGTACGAAAGAACCGGCCATTTATTTCACCAATTGTGATAAATGATGGAATGAAAATAGTATATTGCATAACAAAATAATTTCAACAATATTTCATTATTACATCGAATTTTGAGACATTACTAAAATGTTTTTATTTCTGATTCTGTACATAATGATATAATCTCCACTATCTGAATCATATTTACTAATATGAAGGTACGTTGATGATAGGAGCGAAAAAAAATGCAGTTGGCACTTTCAAGTCCCGAAGATATGATTAAATAAAATTTACTGATTTTTAACTATTTCAATATCTTTCCATCAACGAACTTTGCGATTCTGCACGTTCAATCAGTACATCGAATACTACAATATACTAAAAATTCAGACAATTTCACCAAGAACCATTTTACCTATAAAAAGTGCGGGGTCCTTCTGTTTTTTCTAGACAGTCCATTTTTGGGTGAATTTAATTCATGGGAAGGAAATTGCGACGCTTGTGGAAGTAAACCTGAATGTTTCAATCTTTCAATAATTAAGTGATCAAAATATTTTCCAAATATTGCATCACATCATCTTATAGGGTATAAAATTCCCTACAATTTTAATGCCCATAATTTTTTTTACAATCAAATTTTAGAAAGTTATGGACAAAAAACTGTTGCCATTTCACGGGCTCCAAGCTTTTTTTGCAAGCTGCATCGCAAGCTCGAGCGGAATCTTCTCACAAATAGTAAAATCTCTGGTGGAAACATTTCCCATCTTATATCCTTATTTCCCCGGGATACTATGTAGATACTCGTTCCCATCAAGTTTAATGGTTTTGAGGTTGAGTTTTCTTTTTTTTAGTGAAGGATCTGTTGGGTTATTATACCAGTAAAAAACAAATCATATCAAAAACGTAAAAGTTGTTGTGGATTTAAAAAATTTCTTCTTCATTTCGGGCCGCAGTGTTTGTTAGTTTTTAAAATAGTCGAGATATTCTATCTAGTTATTCGACAAGTTGAAAATGGTGGAAAATTAATAAAGCGCTCCTAGAAATATGTCTGATAGCTCATTAGTCATGACATTATGAATTATGTCTAAAAAGTATAGAATAGCATAAAAATTTTCAAATGTTATAAACAAATAAAATTGGAAAAAAAATCTCGATTTTTGCTAAAAGTTTTGCTAAAGTTTCACCATTTGAAAACGAATAAACAAATTCTTAAGCAGGAGGAAATTTCCAATGAACAATAACATAATTTCACTGACCTTGATTATTAATAAAACGTACACAAGAGAAAATACTTGCAATCGACTTGTATGATCGTAACTTTGGGATTTCTATGGTTTGAAGGTCTTTAAAACGATAAATTAGCAACAAATATTACCTTGCTAGTATTAAAAGAATCCGGTTATTTATATAGAATGAAAAAATTAGAACCAGTCAAATAATATGGAATTACCACATTCGAAGTTTTTATAATTTGTTTACTTCATTTCATAATAATAAACATTTTTTTCTTGAATAGAAATACCTACAATGATTATTTAATTTCAGGTCATCTGAGACAATGCTTTTAATATACACTGTCCGGCAAAAAAATAGATCCACTCAACAAATTGATGAAGTTCATTTTAAATTCGAATTAATATAATTATATTTTCTTTTTCGTATTGTAGTTATATGGAATGCTGCACATGTTTTCAAGTTTAAAAAAATAGGGCGTGCATAATTTTATACGGGATAACACAAAGTCTGATTATTTACTAGTTATAGCGTCTACATGAGCACACTAAAGGCGTGTCCTTTTTCTTCAAATGCCCTGTATTAGTTTATGGAAGATACATCATAGATATTATTAATTAGGGGATTTTCATTTTTCGATAAACAAATTTACCTTTTTTAACAATCCTCGTATGTAATATCCCTGATAAAAGAAGTGTCATTGTCTATTTATTAAAGATGTATGTTACAAAATAGCTTGTTAGTTCTTTTGCATTATTCTTCTCAGATGTGTTTGTTATTGTTCAAAAAAAGAAGCGAGGACATGAGAATGTGAAAAAGTGACGATAATAAACATCATTGTAGTACAGAGACGGATGTTTTGAAATAAAAAAAAATTAAAATGATCAAATTATTTGAAACTGTGTATTCCACTTTACAGAATATTTTCATAACGAATTTAAGATTTAGTAGAGCCTGGAACACATTGTTCTGATTCTACACCACACTACGCCATGCCAGCCGACGCAACGTCAGAAAAATCTGACACTGTAGATTTTGATGCATATTACACTGTTCTAATTCAATCCCATCCCACGCGACTCAAAGTCAGCCGACATGTTACGAATCCCCTTTTCCCGATTTTTATCATATCATATCATGTCGCGTGCCATCCCGTTGCAGGTGTAGTAACAGTGTGCACGAGAAAGTGGCATCATATGTATAGAACGGTGACAAAAATCGTAGAGACTTTGTTTCCGTTCTAATAACAGTAAAGCTTCTACCCACTCATCTGGGGACCTACTACTCGCCATAGTGTCTGAATTCAAACTGGTAACGTAGCGTCGCGTCGTATCAGATGACGTGGCGTGGCATCATCATGTGTTCCCGGCCTAAATAAGGTCGTAGTTGATTGTTGAAGGTAGTTATAAGGAAATATGTGGAATATGTGTAGAGATGTATTTTCAAGGCTGTGGAGTGTGTTGAGCTAAATGCGTTAGATTTATCTATAAACATATCAAATAATGAAGTTTCATACTAAATCCACAATTGATTGGGTACACTGGAAGTTTTATTCAATATATTCTTCATGGTGCTAAAGTTTTTGTTAGGGAGGCGTGCAAGAGTAAAATATTTAGGTATAAATACTAAAAATAGGTTTCTATCTAAAGGAGATATGAATATGATAAAAGTTTGAGGAAAAAAGAGATGGTTTTCATTGGGAAGAAGAAAAAGGAAACAAAATTGTTTTGAAAAATGAAAAATATTATTTTGAGCGTTGATTTAATTGAAAAAGATCCTTATTTGGATATTGTGAAGAATTCATGGAATATAATGAATGTTGGACACAAAAACGTTCAGCTTTCTGTATCTGTAGAGTAGGGAGGGTGAGTGTAGGCTCACAGCACTTAGGCCACATGTGACCCATTGTACATCTTCCCGAGTTGTCCTCCTAGGTCATCTTCCATCTTGCCCTTCTCAGGAAGGTGGACAGGTCACTAGGAGACGTCTCCTTTATATCGGCAGGCGTAGGCCAAGACTCACCGAACATACACTCTCTTATTGACGAACGATCAACTTTAAAATATAAGTTAACTTTCAGTAACCCTACGATACGATACGATACGATACAAAGGCCAATCTGCAACCTGAAGTATATGGAACACATCCAATGGGCCTATATCATCTACTCGAAGGTACGGGGATAACTGGATGGGTGGACCAAATGTGAGAGCAGAGTACAATAAGACAATAGGCTGCAGTGCTCCCGGCATCTGAATGGCTTTCAAAACACACACAAAAAAACCTTACGATGTCAAATCTCCATTGCCCCTTCCTGAGATACATAAACCTGGGAAGGCAATGAGACCTAATGATTCAATTGTTTCTTCAACTTGTGGTTATAAAATATTTTATTTCAAAAATATGGTAATTCAAGATGGAGAAGTGTTGAACAGTTCGTTATTTTCAAGTGTGCTAGTTATAAATTTAATATGTACTAGAGTCACTCGGCCACAAAAAAAAAGGACACAGACCCCGACCCGATTTGTATTTCCATGTATTTAATTTAATAATTGAATAACATTTAATAACATAATTCGAGTCTCCGCTACATTAGAAAGATTTATAAGAAAAATGAAAATAATTCGATCAGCCGTTTATTTCCCAATTTCGAAATTTTTGTACTTTTATTACCACAGAATGAACCTTTTCTCACTTGAGAAATGTCACTATATAATTGGCTATAATACTTTATAGGCGAAAGCGATTTGAACGTTTTTCTCGATGTAAAAAACCTCACATCTTTATAACAATTAATACAAACAATTTTTTAGGTCGCACGGTCAGTATTCTATTAAACAATGAAATGTGAACTGAAAAATGTGTATAAAGTCAACAATAGATGCTTGCAGTTCAAGGTATATTTTCTTTGGGTGAACTAAAGAATTGCGTTCACAATCCGTTAGGCAATTGTTAAATATAGTATTGACTGTATTTATATTTAACGTGACCAAAATGGTTAAGTGAATTACCAAGTAATTATAGATGGAATAAAAAATGTCAAGAACAGTGAAATGTCACCAATTTTAATGAAAATATCGTTTTCTATGCAAAATAATAACATCATTTTTAAACCAAATGCAAGTAGGTCAAATATTAACATTCGTTTAGATTTAAAAGAGCCTGGGATGCATTATCAATAATCAACTGTAACCTTGAAGATGGGAAGCAAGGGCGTCGACACAGTACTGTAACTAGTGCACCCTGCTGGTTCGATAATTACCGTGAGGTAGTGTCGAGCGCGGTTAGTACTTGGATGGGTGACTACTGGGTAAACACAGTAGTAATGCTAGTACAGCCTGCAAAGGGGTAGCAAAATTTCGCGAATTTAGTAAAAGAATTCTAAATATCTTCTTTAGGTTCCTTGTGGCATATTATTTATTCTTTGCTCTTATTTTTTGGGAATCAAACCACAATAAAAAACATAAAAAATCATTATCATGGTTTGCTTTCCAAAAAATAAGAGAGAAAAGAATAAATGAATTCTATCTTCACCTCAATTGAAGTATATTTCAATAATAAACGAAAAATGTATAACGACGATTTAAGTATTTTGTAATCAAATCGACAAACTGTATACAGTTTTGTCAACTATTTAAAGAATAATTTGAATATAACTCAGTGCTAGTGAAAGTTTTAGATAGAACAAGTATATGTTGTTAATTAGCCGTATATCTAGACAAAATACATGCTTAATCAACCTAAACCAGGCGTTGTAAATATATCTCAAAAAGACTCGCAGCCATCTAATTTTTTTTAGATATGTACAAATAATTTATAAACATATAAAGCAGATATTTACCTACCCGTATATGTATACGTAGATATAGATAAGTGTTAGGTATAGGACAAGCAAAAGATAAATTTTCATGACAAAACCGGACTGTGTCATCATGTAAAAGACATCACATAGTATGAACCTGATTTATTTGCAACACAAACACTTCCTTATTTAGTTTATAGCTGGTAAGTTCTGGAAAATTTTCTGGAGTCTAGGAAAAAAAAACGAAATCGGCAGCTATGTATCTGTAGGGTAGGGAGGGTGAGTGTAGGCTCACAGCACTTAGGCTACATGTAACCCATTGTACAGCCTCCCGAGGAGTTGCCCTCCTAAGTCATCCTTTCCTTCTCCGGAAGGTGGACAGGTCACTAGGAGACATCTCCTTTATATCGGCAGGTGTAGGCCAAGACTCACACACACACTCTCTTATTGACGATAACTCCGGACACTCGCATAGGACATGCCTGGCAGTTTCATCTTCCTATTCACACATCCTGCATAGAGGTGTCACACATTCTGCATAGAGGTGTCCACTAGCCCCATAGTATGGAGGTGTTTCCTTCGTTGACAGTGGCCTACTGTTATACGTAGGTTTTTTCTGGTCATCGCCAAATATTGTCGAAGTCGTTAGGCAGTAGGTGTCACTGGGTCCTAGAGTAGGTTTTTTCTGGTCATCGCCAAATATTGTCGAAGTCGTTAGGCAGTAGGTGTCACTGGGTCCTAGAATTTTAAGTCCAGCGGCTTCCCTGGCTAAAGAATCCTTTACTCCTGTCGTGCCATTTAACCCACCTCAGGGTAATATTGTTATCTGCCGAGGCGTTAGCTAAATCTTGTACTAGCCCCGATATAACACGTTGTCTGTTCAAGGCTAATAGGGTTTGTCTACCATCAGTGCAGATTGTTGTTTTTTCCAGAAATGTCTTTTCTGGTTAGTTATTTTGTGGCAATTGAGATACCAGCCAGTTTTGTTTGAACCACGCTGATATTGTTTCCCATTCCCCACTTAATTTTTAGGCTTAGTGCTCTAGCTAGAGTAAACTCCACATCCTGAGCCTTCTTTCCTTTTTGGAACCATCTGTATATATCGGCAATTGTGTGAAAAAAATATTTGCCTGATTTCAGTATATCTTTTAAAGATAATCTGCTCCTTAAGAACACCTCAAACCATATATCTGAAAAAAAAGTAGAAGCTTCGGCCTTTGGATCTAAGTTATTAATCTAAAAAAAAAAGCATGTTTTTTTCCTGGTATCTAGGGAAAAATTAAACATTGGCAACAGAGCGAAGGGCTCATCAAATGTGTCGGAATTCTAATGATCACTGAGTATTTTATTCAAGCCTCAAAAAGCTGCGAAAATGACTATGTTATTGGACTCACTGGTTAATAAAATTATAAACAATGGGGGTTAAGGAGAAAAACTAGATCAAATGACAAAAAGGAACCCGATAATGAGAATCGAATACGAAGCAAATTCCCAAATTGGAATGAAATAAAAATAGGAATCCCTTTTCTTATTTATCTACTAACCTTCAAGATATTGTTGCTCTATTTATCATTAATCATTTGTATGCACCTAAATGAATGCCAGTTTATAAAGAAAAAGCAAAGTCTGTTTGTATGTTGTATGTTATAAAAAAGGGTAACAGTTCTCACAGCAATATTTCACTATTATGTGTATTAATAATCATGTGATTTTGAATTATAGTCCTAGTTCTGTGTATAGCAATTTACCACATAATTGATAGAAGGAAGTGATTTAACATTCAGTTTATTTAGTACGGTATATATGGAAAGTTATAATCCAGTTTCAATTTGCATATTTCATTATATCTAATGTCTATGCGCATATCAATTGTACACAAATATCGATGGGGACTTTTTACTCGTTTTTTTCATAACGTCAAAAAAACAGTATAATAATCCAGCTTAGTCTTATTTTTTTCAATAGCACTTCTTTTTCGTCTTAACTTCTGGGCTATAAGTGAACTCGGATATGTTGTGGAAAAGGGAGCGGCTAGATTTATAATTTAATGTAGTTGGTGTCATTGTTTCCTTAAACAATTAATTTTAAAACGAGGTAACGTTTTATAAGTGCAGTTGTTTTAAAATGTGCCGAGTGACAAATAAAAATGGCCGTTATTCACAGGATTATAGTAGGGAAAAAATTTCATAAAAAAAATGTCAAGAATTGTATCATTGCATCCTTTAAAATATACTAATTTGATATTTCAAGGTTAAGTCTGTATACTCAAATAAGAGTTGGGGAGAGTGGGAAAAAAACTCCCATATAGTTCATACAGGCTGTTTCATTGGGAAAGGGCCTAACTTTAACTGTAGATGGTGGTGGTTCCAAAAACCTATATTAATGTGTCTTCTGCACTATATAACCGAGATACAGGGTAATTTATAAATTCATCTTATTTCTTTCGAACCTCATAACTTCCGAGTTACCCTGTATATTATTTTGAGATTTGGTACACGTAATAACCATTACCTAGAGACTCCATCAAAAGCATCTCCAAATAGATAATCCAGGTCCGGCTTAAAAAAATTTCAAAACTCGTCTTTCCTAAAAACAACACCCTGTATATAGATTTTTTGAAAATTGCTCTTTATAATTGGAAAGGGTATAAAAAATCGAATCTACTTATTTCGTTTTTATTTTTCCGCAGACAATTTTACTACCAAAAATTTACCGTCAAAGTTACAATTTATGCATGTTTTGGGTTTATTTTTTATTTTTTAGCTTGAAATGAAATCCATTTAATGCATCTAGAGAAGCATCCTAAAAATTCAATTGAGTTTGTATGTTTACGAGTACAGACCACTAAAAAATGTGATTACAGGGCCGTACTTAGGACATATCCATTCAATATGTTTCGAATATCTCGAACACCCTGTATAAGAATATGTATCTGGAAACTATGCACTTCTACAGAATGGAGGTCATTTTGAGCAATTTTTGTAGGTTGGACTTTCTTCGTTTGGACAATGTTGCTAGAATTTCTTGTTTTCTGTTCATGTTAATTAATAAAATTGATAAAAATCTCTTCGTTTTTTGGAGTATAAATGTATTTCTCGTATTTTAGTCTTGTTATTCTAAATGTAGAAGTGCATAGTTTTCAGATACATATCCTTATACAGGGTGTTCGAGATATTCGAATCATATTGAATGGGTATGTCCTAAGTACGGCCCTGTAATCACATTTATTAGTGGACTGTACTCGTAAACATACAAACTCAATTGAATTTCTAGGGTGCATCTCTAGATGCATGAAATGGATTTCATTTCAAGCTAAAAAATAAAAAAAAACCTCTCCGATACCATTGTTAACCCCCAAAACGTGCATAGATTATAACTTTGACGGTAAATTTTTGGTAGTAAAATTGTCTGCGGAAAAATAAAAACGAAATAAGTAGATTCGATTTTTTATACCCTTTCCAATTATAAAGAGCAATTTTCAAAAAATCTATATACAGGGTGTTGTTTTTAGGAAAGACGAGTTTTGAAATTTTTTGTTAAGCCGGACCTGGATTATCTTTTTGGAGATGCTTTTGATGGAGTCTCTAGGTAATGGTTATTACGTGTACCAAATCTAAAAATAATATACAGGGTAACTCGGAAGTTATGAGGTTCGAAAGAAATAAGATGAATGTATAAAACACCCTGTATCTCGGTTATAAAGTACAGAAGACACATTAAATATAGGTTTTTGGAACCACCAAAGTGATCCCCATCTACAGTTAAAGTTAGGCCCTTTCCCAATGAAACACCCTGTATAATAGCCTTCTTGGTCTGCGTCATCGTTTGTGACGTATATCTGGGTTTTCGGTATGTCGTTCATTTTATTTGCTATTTCAACATATAGCTAACATTACATATGATAAATATCAGAATCGTATTCAGCCAAATTGGAAAAGGATGTGAAATTAACAATTACCAGCTTCTTTTACAAACTGAAAATACTTGAGAACTATCAAAATGTTCATTATTTAAATAAATATAACAATAAGATTAATATTTTTTTCCATAAATAATAATTGATCGTAAACAACAAAGTACAGATCTGACTAGAACTGTCAGTGGGACATTAGCGAAAAATACGTAAGACACATTGACGCTACAAAAAGTACGTCTGCATCCTATTTTGAATAGATATAATTTTCTCCATAATAATTATCTTTTTGTCCATTTAATCGTCTTGTGTCAATCAATGTTTAAAATATAGTAATGTTACTATATAATAAATGAAACGTCCTGTATAATATTGCTAAAAGCTTGTAGTGAGTATAAATTCACGTATATAACTACTAGCCAAATTAATGCAAAAGTGCCTATATATATAACATTGCAATTAAACTTAAAACTTACTATGGTCAGTAGAGATCTAACCTGTAACAAAAACCAATTATTAGTAGAAGAACATGAAGCATACATACAAACACAAAATATGTAATAATATAATATAAAAGGAAGCAATGAAGCCTACGTGTGTCATGAACTACAATAATTTTTTAAAAGCAAATATTTGCTATAATTAAATACTTGTATTTGACAACATAAACAGTTAGTATGAAATGGAATAGACTGCTTTCTTGTCTTAACTCTTTCCATACTTTCGCTTACTTTTTATGTTTGATTGTAATACCAAACACTATATAAATTGAATAGTAATACTTTCTCGAAATGCACACTTGAGAACATAGGAATCATTGTAAAGAATAACGTTCACAACTACTTAAAATAAAACATTTATTTTAGCCAAAAAAATATTTCACGGTATATAAAATATCAATCATTATTTAAACCTGAGTGTTTTCCAATATTTAATGGATGAAATCTATGCTTTAGAATAGGTGTACCTGTGGAGTCTTCGTGATCCTAACAAAACCAAAAGTTTCAATAATCCAAGAAATATTAAAATATTATCATACGTAATATAACAAGTGATATGTGGTCAGTGACGTCGACTAAGGTTGAAACGAACGTTTTTAATAAATTGGAATAATATAATTTGAAAGTAATTGATTTTTTCTATTTTGTCTCATAGAATTTGGAAAATTGATTGATTTCTGAATAAACTATGATTGCCTTGATCTGCAAGTGGAAGGATAAGGTATAAGGACGCAGACCATACTGATCATCATAAACGAGAAATTGCCTTAGACAGTATTGAGTGTCTTACAATAAGTACTATGAATTGTGGCTATAAAGACAATTTTTCAGTTAATAAAATATAAACTCATTGCTTTTACGAAAAGAAGAGTTCTCTCGCAAGGAAATGTACAAGGGAAAACCTAAAAATATCCAAAGAAGTTGAATATATTATGACCCATGACTACAAATTAAAATAGAGGAAATGTCTGGATGAAATTCCTACTAAGGCAACTAGGATTTTCTGACAATGCAGAACAACTGCGGAAACTACCACCTAAGTGAGGTTCACTAGCTTTATACAATTGTGATCAGTTGTTTTGTTAGGCTGTGGCTAGTATACCATCACACATCAAAGAGGAGTTGAAAGGAGAAAAGTAGATAAGGAACTCCCAATGAGATTGTTGAAACTGTTCAAGAGGCATTTGAAGAAGTGGAAATGGTAGAGTTTATCCAAACTCAGTGTGATGACTATAAAATAAAGCAATGTTGTCAGATATATTTTCTGAAATTCAGAAATTCAGTAAACTGTTAGCTCATGGTGCTCTCAGAAAGCTAGTTTGGAAATATTTAATAAAAAATACATAACATAAATTTATTAGTAAGCATAAAAAAGGCACGAAATTGCTGTAAAAGGAGAAATTAATTAAAACAACTTCATGTAAGCCCGCTATATTTAAAAAAATTTTGAATATCTGGTATCGAAGCTGCAGGTGGCCCGATATCGCAAATCATCGAGCACAAAATTGCTTATAATATTAGGGAGTAAAAGGTCACTTACTAAGGCGGACCACTATAACATAAAAATTTTATGAGTTAGGGAGGCTACATTTTTCGAATTCTCTTAGACTATGGTCTGCTTTCAGGAGCGTGTGCGAATTTTGTTTTAAAGCAATATTTTAAATAATACACAGTACCTTTTCATTGATTGAGTGAGTTTAGTGAATCAATAATATAATATTTATTTGTTTGAGTGCATTGATATCAATATAATGTTTATTTGTTCGTTAAGTTGAGTGAATTGATATCAATATAATATCTATTTGTTCGTTCAAAAAATTGTTCATTAAATTCTCTGTGTTCGAGAGGAAAACAAGTTATTATTCTTCATGCCGGAAGTAAATATGGTTTTGTACCTAATGCGTTGCATTTGACGGCCAAAAATATAACAATGTCTTCCGCTGATTATCCCGAAGATATGACAACCGATTCATTTGAAAAATGGTTTGACGAACAGCTTATGCCTAATATTCCGCCGAGCTCGGTAATTGTAAAGGCTCATACCTCCTCGTGGTTCTTGCTGGGCAGACAATCTTTGCTAAATAAGCATTATTTACAAAAAATTGTATTACAAATTTGATGCATGTTAATTTTAATACACTATATTAATTTGAATTGCATTTGAAAAACATCATTTCACAATATTGGAATTTATAAAAAATATTCATGCACGCCAATGGGTTTTTTTTTCTTCAATGGGATTATAAATATGGGTCATCACATCAACTTTAGAAAGACTTTACAAATATTTAGGTCAAGTACACTAGTTAGGCGCCCATATGAAACAATCGTCTTGGTAAAGATTTGTTTACACTAATAGTTATTTATGCAACAAGTGCAAAAAACACGTTTTGCAAGAGTTGCATACAATATTTTTTCTAAATTCATGCAAAAACTGGAAAATTCGAATATAAATATGTTAAGAACCTAACCTTACCTAATCAAACTCAACCCGTTCTTCTTTTTTTGTATCTTTATGGCCTCCACCTTGTCAGTACTCAATCATAGCTGGTTTTCGCCTTGACCATTCAAATTTTAAATAATTAAAGATTTTTGCAAAAATTGTAACTCGTTGAGACTAAGTAGTAAGACATACATATATTATTGTTGTATTAAAGCAGGATCAGATACTCGCTATGGATTTTTATTTAATTTAAATGTTTATGTTTGTCATTAATCATCACAAAACTGACACAAGAATGACAGATGAGTGCAATAATAGTATTTTATGCAACGAACATGTAATGATAGCCATTAAGACACGAGCATATTGTAGGATACGAAACGAGCCGCAGGCGAGTTTCGTATATAATATGCGAGTGTATTAATGGCCATTACATGAAAGTTTCATACAATGATTTTTCTACTCCGATAAATAAAAATTATTCAATCAATAATTATTAGTTTAATTAATTTTAAATATTGTTACTTTTGAAAATCAAAATTATTTGACAGCTATCAAATCAAGTGTCACTTAATAGGGCTGTTCGCCTGCAATAAAAGTGTAGCACTGAGCTATATAATTTTGAAAAATTCAGGTCTATCTGTGAAAAAATACGTGTAAAATTACTAAATTTGGGAATATATATGTATATTGCATTTGTATACTGCAAGAAGCATTAAAACATAATTAAAATAAATAAATTCGTATAGCTCAGTGCTACACTTTTATTGCAGGGCCACAGACCTAATATAATTAATTTCAGAAATGTCAACCAGGTATCCATGGCTATATTAAATATTGTGCGAATGTCGCATTCCTATTGGTTTAAAAATCTGTATCATAATGAAAATCTGTATCATAATGAATTTCATTATGATACAGATTTTAGTCTTTTAATAAGTATATTATAAAACGGGAGTAGAAAAAATATTTTATTGCACTAGTGCAATAAAGTACCACTTTTTGCATTGAATGTGGTTCACAAAAGTGTTGTTTTTTGCATGAATGTAGAAAAAATCAATTAGAATTGCAATTTAATTTAAACCTGATTCACACATTCATTTCGATTGTGTCCCGACAAAATGTGAATCCTTGTAAACTTTTTTTTCTTCACAAAGCTAATATCGAAATTAAGTTGACAGTTTACTGACTGTTTACCGATACGTTACGAAATATACATCAAAGTAAGAAAAACGAAATGGATTGTGCACATTTTCAACAAAACCCACCGAAGTGACAGTATTATCATCATAACAATGAAAGTATTTACGGCTTGTGATTTCTTTAACGAACGTTAATAATTGGGTTAACTTCAAATGATCTGTGTTGTGTAAGATCGTCAACGTGAACATTCCATGCTTGGTGATTTTTTGGATTAATCCAATTCAGATTTTTAAGACATTGGATAATCAATAAAAAGACAATTATTGGTTGATCCCAAAGATTTCTTACTGTTGTGATGGTTCACTTACAAGAAAATAAGAGACGAGGCTGATTTAAATAAATCTGTATCATTTCCATAATCTTTTTGAAATTATTTATGTATTTTTTCCACGACTTTGATAATTTGTACATTATTCACCAGTGAATAATAGATATGGATAATGAAAAGATCACATGACACCTAATAATATTGAAGATTATTATATTATTATTATTATATTTATATAAACGACATAATATATTAATAGTATATTATTAAACGAGCAATTTATGATAGTTATTATTCACGATGGGTGACGTTTGCGTCTCGATTCCCAGGCGAGGGGCGCATGCCACCCGAGTGAATATTGGCTATAAATTGCGAGTAGAATACTATACTTTGTCCACGACACTTAATTTATTTATTAATAAATAAAAGTCAGTAGCGATCATTTGACATTACTAACCTCAAAATGTGACAGCTACATTAAATAATTTGACATATATAGAGATGGGCGATACTGTGTAAAGTATCAATACAACGTACCGTTATAAATATATTGTTTTAAAATACTTAATATTAGAAAATATCGTTATGAAAAGTATCAATACTAAAAATTACAATATTTTATCGATACGATATATTTCAGAAACAAATTTCCTGAACAAAATACACAGATTTAATAGTTTATTTCATATTGTACCCCCATCTCTAGTCGTGAATTATGAACCATAATACACTACAGTGTATTATGAACCATAGTTCACGACACTTGATATATGGGTACCATATACCTTTTGTTAGGAGGTAAAATATTGACTTATTATTAGGTGGTCGTGGACAAATATACTATTATTTGCTGCCTTTATAAATAGCAAGGGAACCCAGGAGGCTAAATGGGGAGACTCCAGCGTGGTCCCACGGCGCTTGGATTTTGAAGTTTAAATGAATCAAAGATTATATAATGTTTCCTTTCCTGCGGAGGGGGAAGCGTCTAGTTTTTCAACTAACAAAAAACTCATAACTCATAAGCTCACAGCTAATTTTTCAGATGCAAGTGTCAGATTACTACACAGATTGATGTCCCAGTAATGGCAGTCCAACATCTGGTGATAATAACCAAATATGAAAAAAATAAACACATCAAAAACTCTATAGATATTTTTGTTTCTGATGTCAATTCAATTTTTTTTAAATGTATCTTGTCTAAATAATAATATCAAAGAGAAAAAATTTTGTAGGCCAAATTGTTATTCAATTTTGCAAGAGAGGAGCTGTCCTTATAAAAATCAATGCAAATACATTTAAAAATTGTCACTCTGTAAACAAGTAGGTGCTCAATATTATAGCTATAGTTATCAGTGCATATTTAAACCATCAGTTGCTGTAAAATACTACCTTCGTACTGGGAGTGGTTGTTGAATATTTCACAAGAAAACTTACAGCATAATATGTTATGTACTCACAATATTAAACTATTTTTAGGTCACGTTAATATAATTTCACTAGTTTCCTGAA
Organism: Galerucella nymphaeae; assembly: GCA_963978555.1. NCBI lineage: Eukaryota > Metazoa > Arthropoda > Insecta > Coleoptera > Chrysomelidae > Galerucella > Galerucella nymphaeae. The sequence continues at coordinate 8,354,552 of OZ021719.1, forward strand.
ATACGCATATTTTTCCGTTCCACACAATTTGATAATAGTTGTTTTAATGTATGGACTTGTTTTACAAAAAAAAAGGAAAAATATCACAATTTATCATTTCTTATATTGTCTTAACACTAATAATTATTATAATTTTGTGGAATAATAAAATAAAACGATAGGAAAGTCAAAAACTAGTACTATTCTATACTAGGATTCATTTTTTGAAGAAGCTATTGTATGTTTGATTGCCTAAAAATGTCATTACATAAGATGTGCGTTGGGTTGCCTGCAGAAAATCGTTGATTAATATGGATCATTAATGTATGATTTTGTCTAGTTTTGAGAACGTTAATATCATGTGTTATTACACGGTCGATGGTATGGTTCATACAACAGCCTTTTTGGTGTGCGTCATCGTTTGTTAATGTCTTTCTAACACATTACGTGGAAAGAAATGCAAAAAAAGTCAGGTCTTTGATTAATCCTAATCAAAATATCGCAATAATGAACCGTTCAAATTTATTACAAACGTCAATCCTAATCATTGATTTACCAAAATTTGATTGGTTGATGTTCAGATTAAGCGTAAGCGCGAACTATCAATTGGGAGAAATTTCTTTATTTAAAATAGGCATGCAGATATACCTTTCGTATTGTCAATGTGTCTGACATCTTTTTCTACTGTCCCACTGACAGTTCTTGTCAGGTCTGTACTTTGTTGTTCACGGTCAATTATTATTTATGAAAAGTTAATATGAATATTATTGTTATATTTATTCGAATAATACAAAAATATGCCTAAATACACGAAAAAACATTAGCATTTTGAAAGTTCTCAAGTATTTTCAGTTTAGAAAAAGAAGCTGGTAACTATTAATTAGCCTTGTCGAATTTTGCTGAATGCGATCCTGATGATTTTATTTATCAAATTTAGGGTTAGATATGTGTCAAAATGGCAAATAAAATAAACGACATACCCAAAACCCGAATATACGTCACAAACGATGACGCACACCAAAAAGGCTGTTGTATGAACCATAATAGTATTTAATAATCTCATTTATGAGGAAAAGGAGAAAAAGTTTAGAGCCATTATCTTCACATATTAAATAAAAAAGAAAGGATGTATGATAAAAAAATCTTTTTAAAATAATTTTTAATAGTCCGCCACTGACAATCTCTTCTACAGCAGCTATTGGCCCATTAATTTTATTATTGCCGGCAAAAGCGAAGACGATATACTTTGAGAGAAACTATACAGCCGTAGAAAAAATGTTTCTTCAACTTGAACAAATATTATCTACTTCTATTTCGCCAATACAAAAAATAAGACTCAGTATATATCAAAACAAGTAAAAAAAGAAATTGCAAATTAAAGAGTTTTCACCATAAAAACTTTTCTCAAGGTTAGTCGGCCACCAGATCGGTGACTTGTGTGTATACTTAAAACATAAAACGCATTCACTCAATTATTGACTTGAAATAAGTGAAAAAGAAAAAATTAAGCACGTTGTTCGTACACGCCACCTATTGTGTGCTGGTGCTTTGCGACATACATATAGACGTGGGCTGTGAATTTAATTGTAAATTTAAAATTTAAATTGGTGATGAATCAAGAAAATGACAATTTGTCCTTTACTTTTAACACAACACAAACTTAGTCTATTTTCATTTCGATTTAAAAAACGTTTGCAAATTTTTTAAAAATATTTTTGTTGATTTTGATTTATTTTCAAAACCACACTTGAACTTGGGGAAAAATGGAGATCCTGTATTTATTTTTTGTTAACAAATATATACCTCATTCGAAAATGACAATAGTAGACCTCTGATTGGTCAGATTGCACTCGGTTTCAAACAGCATTAAGAAATGTAGATTACCTAGTATGCCGTCAAGGTCAAACAATTTGAACAGCTGTAGAGTTATGTATTGTTTATTATGTCCATAAAATTAGCCTTAACAACCCAGCCCAATCAGATCTAAAATACCTAAAAATTTAATGCTTTTTATGTGCTAATTAGTTGCCCTAATCGGAAATTTGTTGCTCATATAGCAACCGAGAAAATGATGACAATGTCATATAATATTACACGGTAAAATCATACAAAAACACCCCAAGAATTAGTTGCTCCATTAAAAATGATCAGAATAATTAAATAATGGGAGAAAAGTGAGTTTTGATCGATTAATTTTTCCGGATAGACTCAAAAATGTCCGAGATGGCCGTGAATAATTAGTTTCATTACATTCTATTACAGTGTGTCCTGTAATCCATTTTGTAACTGATTACACAGGAACTCAGTGTTTAACGACTCCTTGACTATCCGACATTTTGATAATCATTTGTCTTCTGTATCCTTTATCAATATTGAACTGGGTGCACTTTCTTATGGCGTGGATTTCCGTTTGAAAGATACTTGGGGCTACATTTATGATTTTACAAGTTTCAAAAATTACATTTACATCGTCAGGAGTGAACTATAATAATTTATTAAACTGGTAGAATGTTACATTTCTGTTGTGGAAGATTCCACTTAGGGCTGAAACAATTCATTAGGAATTTTTTTTATCCACGCAGTATATTCCTAGCTATAGATAGGGTACTAGGGAAACTTTTTCCAGCATCCTGTAACTTTCCTTGATATAGTTTTGTCATGAAGGTGAAAAATCTCGACCTGGTTTACAAATAAGTAATAAAATATTCAATTTTGTTAAATTATATTACTATCCGCACATTACAATGTAACTAAAACCCCGAATCACCACAAAACAATTTACTTAATAGCTTTATAAAACAATGTCCATTTCATAAAGAGCATTTTATAAAAAGGTTACATAATTGGTCGAATTTTTTTTCAATGTAGTTATTTCGATTGCTGCATATCTCGAGAAGAAAAGACAATAGAATATCGATGGCAACCTTGTCGTGGTACCTTTCTCTTTAAGGGTAGGTACCTAGCCAACAATCTTAATCACACCCATTTTAAGATGCAATTTTGTCGTGTTGGTGTTGGTTTCGACATAGTAAAATACCGCAATCAAATATGTGAATAGGTGGTAAATGTCTTATTTCTATATAATATGGGTGCTATCACCAAAATTTTATTAGATTTAATTAATATACGAGGCGTATACGAAATAAACTCTGAATTTAAAAATGTATGACACTCCCAGATAGTCGTCGAGAGAATGAAAAAACCACTAATTTAGTTCTAGCCTCTAACAACAGTCTGAAACTTAATATTTTTGAAGATTCTAAACAAGAATTAGGCATTTATTTTATTCTAAAATTGGGGGAACACGGTTAAAACGGATTTTCGACAATAATCGAATATATTTTTTTATTCTTACAAGTTTTTAAATATATTAATTTTATTTTTTAGATGCATGGACACCGTTTACTTGTAATGTTAACGTTAGTAACAGTAAATCTAGCTTTGGACCAACGAAAACGCATCATTAACAATCATTTACGAACTGTAGATCCCGATTCTATCGATTCTGAGTATATGAAATTCGAAGCAACTGGTGGTAAACAAATTAAAACGTCAAAGAACAAAACTATCGATGAAGACAAACCCAAAACTTTATCTCAACAAATAGCTGACGGGAAATACGCCTTAATACAAAAAGAAATATTTAGCAAACCTCCGAAAAGACCAGGAATTTTGAGTTACGACGTTAATCCCGAGGTTCCCAAAGATAATATAAACAATCTAGGTGGATTGGATAAAGATGAAATCTGGTTGGCAGAAAATCATCTTCTAGTATTACGAGGGGGAAGTTTTCCACCCTATGATGATCGAAAGGATAACGGCGAATCACCTTGGGCACCGTTGGAAAACTACAAAGCTCCTTTACATCAGGTTTGTATTTTATCAAGTTATTTGGCATTATATTTTATTTTCATAAACATTATAAATGTTTCTTTTGTGTTCTATAGGTAAAAATACCGAAGAATCCCAAGGTGCCGCCGCCCTTTCCTGTCCAGCTCACTGAAAACGGGCCGCTCCAAATCCTGGGCACAAACTCTTCGAGAACGATTAATGGAACGTACGAAGATGCCCTCAACGATATTTCACCCCCTGAAGGATACCCCTTCCCACCGTCGATCCATGAACCTTACAATACCAATACGGCCAACTCTACTCCCTGGTCAGCTCCGTTGCCAATACCTGGCAACCCTGCACAGGGGGACTACCCAGGGGGGATGCCGTTACCCCCATTCAAATTAAACGGAACTTTGCCACCTTCTTTGAGTTATTTACCACCAGGTACCGTAGTGTTATCTCCCCCAGGAAATCAAACAGATTACATAGATTACGACGACCCATCAATATATTATCCGCCACCTTACAGTTTTTATTATCCAAAAGATAATACATCCATCGTTCCTCCTGGACCCTTAGTGCCAGGAATAATATTACCACCTCCTCCAAATTTCTTTGCTTCGTTAGAAGATCCTCCTGCCACCACTACCCTTCCTCCTACAAGAAAACCCCAAAGGTATAGGAAACCAACAACTCAAGTGACTGTAACGGTTACGAAGTCTACCACTTTATTGTCAACCACAAAGAAAGCTACTTCCTCTCCAAAAACTGTTAAAATATATCCAGTGAAAAATCATCAGTATCTTAGTGAAGTAAGGAAAACAACTGCTCGTCCTCCTGTAAAGTCAGTCACTGTGGTGCCAGATACATTCACCTTACCTCAGAGATCTAGATATCGTCCAACGCAAAGGAAGAAGACTGGGGTTACAATATTAAGACCTGTAAACCCTCCAGCTCCTTCAAAAGATTATACATACGAAAACGAGATACACAATCAACCGTTCGAAAACTATGGTCCACCTGAAGAAGAAAAAATAAGTGTAACTACAACGACAGTTCCTTCGAGATACAATAATGACTTTCCTAGCGACTCGGCATTACAAGAAAATTATAGAAATGGAAAATCCAAAACTACATCTCGACCTGCACAATATTACTTCTATGAAGATCAAGAAAAGGAGAATAAAGCTCCTCTTAAAATTAACACGTATACTGAAAATAACGAACCTTATTATGTTAGAACTAAACCTATTAACACTAGACAAAGAAGGCCCCAGTATGTGTATGTTACGGCAAAACCTTACAATACTCAAAAACCAAGATTTCGATTCATTCAACAGCCTGCTAATCAAGATACTTTTAGTGCTCATATCAATAAATTGAAAAATCAAATACAACATTATTACACTACTCCTCAAAGTACATTTAGGTCGGTGCCAAAACCAGTCTATCAATTTAGCTTCGAAGCTGCTAATTATCCATCGCAACAAACAAAATTCAAACCATCCCCTCAAATAAACCAACATGATCAGTTCCAACCATCCCCTCAAACAAACCAACATGATCATTTCCAACCATCTCCTCAAATAAACCAACAGTTCCAGCCTACACCGGAGAAATATACCGTTGAAATTCAGCAAGCTATAGAAATAATTCCCACAGAAACACCTAATTATCAAGAAACTCGTAGACCAATATTTTACCAGCATACTACAGAACGACCATACTACTCTACAGCAGCACATGAATATAAGCAAGAAGTTACGCAGATTCCCAAATATGTAAATAATGTGGCAACAGCTAGGCCGCTCTCAGAATATTCATTTGAGGTTACACCGAATCCAGTATATCAAAATTATTACACTAAGCCAGAAGAAAACTTTTTTGATGATAGAACTAAAACATACTTCACTATGTTTGGTAGAAAAATACCAGCTGGTACTACACCGATTCCTAGAGTAACACCGAGTCCACTGACTCAACATAATTACCAACAACCACCGATATCTTTGGAAGGAGATACTCTAGTTAATTACGTTCGTCCTCGACCTACCATCAACCCAGATGCTGAAATTATACCAGTGAACAATCCTCCCAGTTATCCCAACGTGGTGAGATATTCGTCCAGAAATCCTCAAAAAGAAAATTCTCAGATAATCAAAGCCATACCGATTGAAGTACCATCTAGTGAATCACAAGACGGTTCCTTCATATCTTATCAGTTACCAGGAGACGACGGAGCACATTTTTACTTTCTTACACCTCAATTAGCGCAAAGAAAAGACCAAGGTGCTGGTTTTTACTATTCCAAAGCAAGACGGAGAAGAAACGAAAAGGTTGTCGATGTAGAAAGATGAGATTGGACATTTTTTCAAAGTGTTTTCAACTATTAGTGCCTATTTATAATAACTGGTCTGTGATCGTTATGTTCTGGTGATAAATGGTAAAAACTTAAGCATAGTATGCGAATGAACACTTTTCTGATTGTATGCGCATTCAATATTGCTTGGGTACAATTTGGTCACAAAGATGGAAATAATTAGTTATCAATATTTTACGTTCAACTTGTCCAAATGATATTGAAATATAATTTAAAAAATAATCAAGGTGGAAGAAAGAACAGTAGTTGTAAAAATTATTATTATTAATCAATTTTCTATTCAGTTTTAGATCTTTTGTATCTGAAAATAGGTATTTTTATCAGTAGTCCTAAGCTGACAATGAAATGAATTATTTTGAAAGTCAAATAGTTACTCCTCATGTGCTTGTTTTATGCAAAACAAAATGTAAATTATTAAAATCTGAGATTCCTAACTCTACAGTTGAACAATATGACAAAGGAATATTAAATATGAAATTTTTTTTGTTTTATTTGCTGTCAGCATTTTTCACTTAATTCACAGGCAAACTGGTTGTAATTTTCAATATGTCATGTATAAATTGTATTGGGTACGAAAAATGTATGAATATGAATAATTTATTTTGAATAAAATTTAAAAATATTTCCAATCACATTAAATAATTTTGTGCATTAAATATGGGATAGTTGTTTGTTTTTTTTTTAATCTTCCAATTCTGTATTTCATAAACTTATCGCACAGCTTAAGGAAAAAGAAATATGTACACAGTATACTTAATTGTGAGTTGTATAGAAAAAAGAATTCCAGATTGGATCAAGTTTCTACAATTAACTGTATTGTATGATTGGCTACCTATAATTGTTTTATTAATTTTAATTTTTTTTTCTACATTCATGCAAAAAACAACACTTTTGCGAAACACATTTAATGGAAAAAGTAGTTCTTTTTTGCACTGTCATTCTTGTGTCAGTTTTGTGATGATTTATGACAAACATGAACATTCAAATTAAAAAAAATCCAGAGCAAGTGTCTGATCCTGCTTTAATACAACAATAATATATGTATATCTTACTACTTAGTGTCAACGAATTACAATTATTGCAAAAATCTTTAATTATTCAAAATTTAGATGGTCAAGGCGAAAACCAGTTATAACCAGAGTACTGACAAGGTGGAGGCCATAAAGATACAAAAAAGAAGAATGGTTTGAGTTTGATTAGGTTAGGTTAGGTTCCCAACATATTATATTCTAATTTTCCAGTTTTTGCATGAATGTAGAAAAAATATTGTATGCAACTCTTCCAAAACGTGTTTTTTGCACGCGACGTGAAATTGTCCAACGAAGTCTTTAGGCCGAGTTAGACAACACTCACTCACTCACTCACTCACTTTTTGCACTTGTTGCATAAATAACTATTAACTATATCTCAGAAATGAAGTATAAACTTGTATCCAGCTTTTGGTACATTATTATCAATTGCAAAAATTAATTTGAAAACGTTTCAGACTGAAGATTTTAGGAAAAAACTGAAAATTAAGAATTCCTATACCTCATTTAAAAACCAGGAGTAATTTGAATTTAAGTTGGAAATTCTGTAGACCACTGATTGGTCAGATTCCGCCCAGTTTGACACAACACTTTTTAGCATTGACATCAGCTGATAATTTAAATTTTTGATAGTTCTGACAGATAAATATATTTTTCAATTTAGTAATCGCACCCGCTCTTGTTATTTTTTTATTTTACTTCGTTTCGTTGGAAATGTTCTTTTGAAAACTTCAGTAATATTGTATTAATTGTATTAATATCTGCAATTAGGGATCCTTCTATTTTGAGTACCAACTCTTCACTAAGTCTGGCGAAACAATGTAGATAATGTACTTATAAAGCAATTGGTAAGATTATTACGCTTATATTAACATGGTATTATACAGATTGCGAAAAACCTTTTCGAACCATGCAATTTACACAAGTACGACAAGGAAAATATAGAAAAAATAGCTTGAAAGAGAGAGAAAGAATAATTGAGCGTGGTCAGCGAGTGTGTATACTTATTTCCCAAGGCTGGCCGAATGTTCATTGCCCCCTATTTTCATTTCAACCGCTGCTGCCAGAAGCGCAGATTAATTTGTACAAATGATATTTTTGTCTCGTTATCGTTGACTTTTTTCAAGTCATGCGCTATGAGGTAAAACTAAACACTTTCATTCGGCAACAGTGTCCTTTACATGTTGGGAACTTACTGAATACCACAAACTAGTGAATTCTATCTGTAAAGGACAATGTTGCCGGATGAAAGTGTTTAGTTTTACCTCATAGCGCATGACTTGAAAAAAGTCAACGATAACGAGACAAAAATATCATTTGTACAAATTAATCTGCGCTTCTGGCAGCAGCGATTGAAAATAGCGGGCAATGAATATTCGGTCAGCCTTGGGAAATAAGTATACACCCTCGCTGACCACACCCAATTATTCTTCCTCTCTCTTTCAAACTATTTTTTCTATATTTTCCTTGTCGTACTTGTGTAAATTGCATGGTTCGAAAAGCTTTTTCGCAATCTGTAAGTTTAACATTTTCTTTAAAGGAGTACTGAAGTTCTCCAACTTTTAAAGGAATACCGAGGTAGAGGAGCAAAATACATTGCAGAAAATATTGGTGGAAAACCAGGACTTTTGAAAAATTGTGATAAGTGAATTGAAAATGCTGTTTGAAAAACAAAAATGTTAATTGTATGGGATAAGATTTTGCAAGCTTCAAGACAAATAAAATTCAACTGTGTGATCCTTTGAAGAATTAAATTTACTACATTGTATTTTTACACATTTGGAAAGATATGTCAAAAATAGAATTTGACAAAGTCTGTCTATAGAGGTTATAAGCTATCGAAGATTTTAAATAATATAGGAAAGAACAGAGTTTGGTTAATTGGATTTTGAAGACAGAAGTATTTGAAAACTGAAAGTGAAAGTATAGTGAAAATTATAGAATATTTCTAGAAATTTACTCATTGACTTCCTTTTTATTGCATTCAGTTATTTCCTACTTAAAACAGCCATATTAGAGTAATATGTATGTTCTTATTTTTTAGTTTGAATTAAAAATTTCAAATACGAAGCAGGAAAAAGCTTTACTGGGACAAAATTCCCGTCTGTTTAATGCTTAAGGTATAAACATCTAAATAATCTACTAAACAGACGAGAAGTCGACTTATGACTATGTGTGGCTGAAAGGCATATTTAATAGAATTGAAACAGGATTGTTGGCTAATTTTTCGGAACACACCCTTTAGTAACTAATCTGGTAACTTTTATTGGTGTAAGTAAGGCTTTTCAAATTACTCCTCCTGGTTATTAAATGGACTATAAATATTGGTAACTACAAATCGTTATATAAATAGAATTCAAGAAATTTTTGATCAGATTTTCATGACTTGATATCTAATTGAATTTAATAAATTTAATGAAAAAAGAAACTGTCATATCTAGACTTACCTGTATTTAATTCCTGTTCTGCACTCTCGTCCTTTAAGGGCTCATCAAATAAATGAAGGTATACCTCGATGGCACATTTGGCGGCTTTGAAATAAAACGGATGACCCCGAAGAACATCTTCTAATCTTAAAAGTCCTACATATGATCGAAGAGTCATTTTTCTCACGCAATACGTATGAAAGTCGAATTGGTCTTCTATTATTTCAGAAAAATGCTGAAAAAAGAATATATTTAAACATCCGATGCTAAATAAAGTAGCTGTACTGGATAAATAGTTTGAATTATCACAAAGTTTGCAATTACATATTACAATGACTTAACTTTAAAATATAAGTGGTCAATAAGTCAATGTTTTTGAACATGACAACCACGCAAAGAAGAGCCTTTTTGAGGTAAGTTTAAAATAACATTCAACTAATGTAAGACAAACGTAAGACAGCAGAAAACGTCACCGATTATGACGTAACGGGAAATGATGGCTGAACAGACTCTAACATCCTTTTGGCTAAGGACACGGAAAACGCGAATGCATCCTGGGAAGGAAGATCTCATCTCGAACGTATATGTGTGTGCTAGAAAAATTTGAGTACGTTGACAGTAGAAAAGTCATTGAGTTTATCTGATGGGAAGTCCGTAATACATTCGCCAATAAAGCGTTTAAAAAATAATACATTCATATTCAACTTTTTCAATATCTTTTTTTTTACAAAATAAACTATATACTCACTCTATCTACTTCGTGACACTTTTTTAAAGAATCTCCGTATTTTTCTAGTCTCTGGTACGCCAGCGCACACTCAGTCTGGAACCACATACACTGCATTTCGTTTAAATTTTCCATTGCCGAAACTCCCTCACGCGTAAACTTCCCGCATGTGTCTTCCGCTTCTTTCACGTAATTCGCGCGTAACATATATTTCGCACATTTAGAGTTTATATAACGATCAGCTGTATCTAGAGCTTGCGCCTCGTCTAACCATTTGTATGCTTCTTGGGGGTTACTAGCATGCTGCAAAACAAAGCAATTTAATACCATAAATATTATATTATATACATACTCTACAGCTAAACGGAACATGTGACAGACTAATAAATGAGGCCCAGTGTATCAATATGCAATATTATCTATCAGTTAAGTATTCATAGGATAAAAGTAACTAGCAGATTAAGTTCCAGTTTGTTTGGAAGCGGTTTATCAACTTGTTTTTATTCTCTAGTTTGTTATACCTCATTTAAAAACCAGGAGGAGTAATTTGAATTTAAGTTGGCAATTCTGTAGACGTCTGATTGGTCAGATTCCGCCCAGTTTCACACAACAGTCTCCAGTATTGACATCAGCTGATAATTTCCATTTTTGATAGTTCTGACAGATAAGTATAATTAGTTTTGTCATCGCATCCGAATTCCTAACCGCATACGTAAAAAGAAAAGAGGAAGACCAAGGAAAAAATGGTTGGAAGAGGTTAGGAGAGAACTAAGAACCATGGGAGTTAGGGACTGGGAAAACGAGGCGAGGAACAAAAAGAAATGGAAAGTGAGAGTGAAAGATCTCGAAGCCAAGATTTGGAAATGTTGTACTTACCTTGTAAATTCTGCCCTTGACAACAAATAGTTCGATCAACGTAGGGGTATGTTCTATGGCGGCATCAATATAACTTAATGCCTTTTCAGTTTGACTAAGAAAGTCATAATGCTGTGCCAAATAATAGTATACCCACAACAAAGCACTTGCTGGCTCTTTAGGACCATTCTTAACTTCCGATTCACTATATTTTCCCACCTGAAAATTAAAATTGAATAAAAAAAATTAATAAACTGATGGTATTGAATTTCCTCAAAGCCATCAAATGTAAATGATACTGTATTGTAGATACTGAACTGCCAATATCGCTAGTGGTTGATGCAGTATTTTAAATAAAAATTGCTATTTAGGGTACTTTTCTTGAAATATTATACAAAATATAAAACGAAATTATTTCCTTTCACATTAAAAACCATACAAAATAAAGGTTATTTTAAAACTCACCTTTTTCAATGCTTCCACATATTGTAGTAATAAATTTTCAATAACTTCTACTTTACTTTTGTCCATGTAAAGACTCCTCAAGTCTACAAAAAGAGGTGGTACACCTTTTGACAATGATTTTCTCATATATTTATCAACTAATGTCTTGAACTGTTCACCGGTGGCATAATTTAAAGGCAGTCGTCTGGGAGGCATGGCTCGAGGAAATTTTTCCGAATATTTAGTATAAAACTTCACTATTTCCTCAGGAGTTGACAATTGCTTTGCTTCTATTAATTTATTGTAATAATTAGTATTTTCGGGGTTTCTTTGAATTAGTTCTTCGTAATATTCTGATGCCTTCTCAAACTGTTTTAATTTCAAATTAAGTTCACCAAGGTGCTCTTTTAGTGTTAATTTATCAACAATTTGTTCTTGTGATATTTCGAGATGTTTTAAAGCATCTTTCAAGTCGCCCGATTCTTGAATAACAAGATTCTGATAAAGCAAAAGTTCACTATGTTCGTAGTCGAAGTTATTCCCCTTCTGAAATAATGAAAACAAACATTTGATATACAAAACAACTAAATTGTGTGTGCCACCTACTACTAAGAACATTTTTTCCTCTCATTCAATATATTTTGCTTTAATCAGCAATCAAAGTTTTGAAAAATTCAAAGTATCATAAATTCTACTTAAAAAACTTATTGACTAACCTAACTGATTTCCTTACCTGTTGTTCCAAAAATGTTTCTAATATAATTAATGCATTTTTATATTCTTCCAATAGATGGAAGGACATAGCATAACCAATCCAGGAAGCTCTTTGTGTAGGTCGAAGCATAAGTAATTGATATCGGGTGTCCTAAAATTATAAAAAGTAAAATTTTGCCAAATATTCCAATAATAATAATAAACGTCAATTATTGGTACAACCAAATGGCTATCGACAGAGGTCATTCAGCAAATATTACGAATATTGTTAATATACTTTCGCACTTAATATTGATATTTAAATATTTTCTTAAATTCATTATGGATATGAATGGTTTTATTTTATATTTCACAATGCAGTAGGGAAATTAAAGATAATACTTACTCTATATCCTTCCAAATCACGCATTTGAATTTGTAGCAGAGATAAATCCCTAAGAATTTGAATGTTATCCTTTTCCCACTTAAGAGCATTTCTATAACATTTAATGGCTTCATCATATTTTTTATCTGATCTCTGAAGCAATCCATAAACATGCCAACATACATGTGACTTGAGATCATTTCGTAAACCTCTTCTGACATACTCATAGGCTTCTTCTTTTCTTCCCAAACAATTAAGGGTCAAGCCTTTCATAGCAAGTGTCTCTGTAAAATTAATAAGAATTACATATTTTCTACAAGTAAAAGGGTAGGCTTGATTGATTGATTTTATCATGCAGAATCAAATTGGGGTTGATATTTCGTTAAGTGAAAGAATAAAATAGAAATAAGTATTGCAACTGCAATTGCTTCTGCAATCTTGAATTTTAAAGAAAAATTGGATAGCACGTGTGTATACATTCAGTTTTTACTCATCTACTTTGCCTCTGGGGAATGCCTCAGAGAGTAGTAGTTCCTTTAGGGACTGTTATTGTACCCAAACAGTACCTCAAATCAAAAGCAAATATATGCATAATGTATTACATAAACAGCTTTTTTGTAATTATGCATTCCAGAAATTTATGGTATTATTAATTACAGCATGAAATATTTCTTTCTATTTTGGTCCACCTAAATGTTTCATAATACTAAAAATTACTTTATACTCTCATATCTCAGTCATTTTATTAATAGCCAAAAACTAACCTCCATGTTCTGTATATTTTGGATTAGATAAAATCTGTTTGGCAAATTTCAAACCATTTTTATACTGTTTCTGCTCGTAACACCTCTGAAAATAATAATTAAAACTTTACATGTAAATATCTCAAACAAGACTGATAATATAATATGGTGATTAAACTTCAAATGTTATTAATTCACTCACAAATGTTCATCAAAGTTCGATTGAAAAATATATAAAAGATAAAATGCATGAGTATTGTGTTTGAATGCAAAATAACATTTATTGGCCATCAAGCATTCGGTATATTTTCTAGAATTCGAATTATTAGGAGTGTATCAAGGCATACTAACCAATATTCTTTTAAATAAGGCATTTTCTTTTGGTGGTAGCGGGTTACTGGAGGGCATTTCTGATTTTTATTATGAAACGGTGAACGTTTTAAGCCCGGTGAAACAAAATATACAATTTACAAAGATTATTAAAACCTCGTGGCCACAAACTTCTTGAATGTCGATCGTGATCACGTGACCTAAATTGACAGATGACACACACATGACAGTCACCGATAACGTAGATAGCTTCTTTTAACTTATAACCAGCATGAGCACCATGAGCGTATCTTCAGGCGCGGAAACAAGGGGGGGTAATAGGGTAATTACCCCCCCCCCGAGTGATTTGTTCGTCCAAATGAACGACCACTAGAATTTATTAGGTTCGCCGTTCGGCCCAGTTCGGTCTACAGTCGTCGTCGTTTTTGTTATTTTTTAAATAAACGATTGATTCAGGATTCAGTGATAAAATTATTTACCCCCCCAGAAAAATCTTCCCAGATCCGCGCCAGCGTATCTTGCGTATCTAAAGAGGGTATTCACGATGAAAACCCTGGGTAACATCAAGCAAAAATAATATATTTATTACTCAATGTACTGGTATTAAATGATGAAACTATTATTACTAATACATGATTTAATAGTTATAGATAGCAGAGTATGGAGAAGGAGAATATTATAAGCTTCTCATATAGTCCAGTAAATGAACGACATAAGACATAAAATACCGAAACCTTCCAGTCTGAAGACCTACAAATTGATGGATCATTTTAAATTCTAGAGACTTGGCCAGCCTGAACCATATTTGACGGCCGTGTGAATGTGACTCTAAGGGTTCCAAAAATCAGTTTCCGCCAAAAGATTTCATTTAGAGAATTTTTTATCACGTGAAAAATAAAGATCAGTTCATTATGATTATGATTTTTTTAAACATTAATTTTATTGCGAAATGGGTGTCGTAAAATCCACTATTTTGGCTAAGAAAATATACCAGCTTCTGATCAAAATGTCGGGGTAACTTAAAATACACCGATGTTTCATAAAATCCAATTGTAGACGGCGCTGCGATGTTTCCCATAGATAAAAAAATACTTAATGTTTCCTCCTCCTGCGAAATTTCAATAGGGCATGTTCACGTGACGTCACAAACTATTTTGACATTAAAGCGGGTGGTTAAACAATAAACAAAGCCTGTTGGTTTTGCTTACGTGTTTTTTCAAAGTTATTTCAATTCTTGATCTTGCATATTTAATAATATATAATATAGATTAATAGTGGTTTGTTGTTTGTTTGATTGATCGTGTTTATGTTTTATTGTTTTACCACCAGATTATCGTCAAGTGTCAAATGTCGTAGACATGCCATATAAGCAACTGAGATGTGACTTTAAGGTCAGTGTGGCCAACAAAAAGTGTTTTTTTCTGACAAGAATGACAGTTTAGGTCTACTGTTTAAAACTCAAGATTTTGCATGTTTTTTATCATTGCGAACATCTATATTGCTTTATTAAAATAATGAATACACCCCTGAAGCGTATACCTTGAAATTTAAATTGACTTTTCAGCTGAATACTAAACATATCTGTGGCCAATAATCCTAGGAACTTCTGGCAAGTCACCATTTCATTTCTGTTATTCAGTCACTAGTTATTTCAAATGTCAATTTAAATTTCAAGACATACGCTTCGGGGGTGTATTCATTATTTTAATAAAGCAATATAGATGTTCGCAATGTTTCAAACAGTAGATTTTAACTGTCATTCTTGTCAGAAAAAATCACTTTTTGTTGGCTACACTGACCTTAAACTGAACTCCTCTATTATTGAGGTTGGAAATTCAATTCAACTGCGGATGAAATAAAACAAAAAGTATATTTAAACATCATTTATCATCCACTCAACAACAACAAAATTAACTAGTCGCTATACATTAAAAACAACTGTAACAAAAAAATAGTATCGTCAATTTCTAATTCCACTGTATTCAACCTTTTCATAGCGTTTTCAATCCTCTCCAATATTTCTTTTTCCGGAGGTGTAATCATTTCTTCAATCTAAAAATTGTAAACTATTGTCAATCTAGTTTCACTTCATTACTCATAGACAAAATCGTTATGGTGATAGTCAAAAGTTTCCTCTTCCCTCGTATCTTTCAAACGGTTATACTATACTTAGCTGCTGTATTCAATTCAAGGGGTAATGGATCGCCAAGGAGGTATAACTTTGACCATTTTCAGTTTGAGGACCATAAAATAAAGCAATGTTGTTAGATATATTTTCTGAAATTGTGCTCATTTTACATATGTTTCCCATTACTTCAATGTACTGTTAGCTCATGATTTTCTTAGAAAACTAGTTTGGAAATATTTAATAAAAAATACATAATATAAATTTATTTGTAAGAATTAAAAAAAGTCGCTCGAAACTGTTATAAAAAGAGAAATTAATTAGAACAACTTCATGTATGCCCGATATATTTTGAAAATCTGGCACCGCAGGTGCACCTGCAGGGTATCGCCAGTTACCGAGTGAAATATTGCTCATAATATCGAAAAATTCGGGTAGCTACTAAGGTGGCCCACTATAACAAAATAGTATATTATTCAACGAGCGTGTAATGATGGCTATTACTCATGAGAATGAAGTTTGCGACGTGAGCCGCAGGCGAACGTCGTAATCATTCGAGTGAGTAATAGCCATTACACGAAAGTAGAATACTATACTTTTTCTATGACTGAGTGTTTACCTATCAATCCAAACGAACGAGATATTTAGAGAATATATTATTGAATGAACTTAATGCTTTATGTCAAACAATTCCATTTTGGAAACTACAATGAAAATTTATTTATTGCTTACAATATTAGTGGTGAAATTTGAGCAGTTGAATTCGTTTTCATTTTCTGTATCCATTCTAATAAAAAATCAGCTCTAAATCACCTTCGGTAGGTAGGTATAGGTAGGTACTGTCAAAGTAAAATTATGACATTTCATGGCGAGTCTGATTCAAACATTACACCGAACATAGTCGTGTGTAATGGCATTCTTTGACGGTGATTGGCCAGATAGTCGTGTGTAATGGATCATTACACACGGGGCGTGGCTTGTTTTGTGTAATGCATCCAGTTCCCCAACAAAAATGTTACATAAAAAGGGTCCATTTCTCAACAGTCATAGAAAAAAATTTTTATGGGCTTAGGTTGCAAGTTTACTTTCATAAGTCTCATAGGCGTGTGCAATTCTGTTTGTATATTTATATGTAGACCTATTTGAAATAATATAGTAGTATCTATTTCTTGGTTGAGTGAGTTTAATGAAGTAATAATACCTATATTGAGTGAATTGATATCAATATAATATTTATTTGTTCGTGGAGTTGAGTGAATTGATATCAATATACAATAATATTTATTTGTCCGTGGAGTTGAGTGAATTGATATCAATATAATATTTATTTGTTCGTAGACGTTAGGGTAAGTTTTGAGAATATAATTCATTTGTAATTAATTAGAACGGCATTTTGGAGACCATTTGAAACGACGGTCCAAGATGATGCGCGGGAATCTAATAATTTGGCACCACAAGCAAATGACTTAGCAATAAATGATGATAGGGCCGAATTTAAAAACAAAGATTTACATGTTCAGTGTCAACGCGTTGTTTTAAATATATACGCGTGTATACATTATTTCACAATATTCGAATTTATAACAAAAATTTATGCACGCCATTGGGCGGCTTCTTTCTTCAATGGGATTAAAAATATGGGTCATCAAATTAACATTGGTTATACTTTATCAATATTCAAGTTTCACAACGTTCTATTGCGTCATTAAAACCGCATCTAAAATACGGTTTACATTCGCAAAACGTCACTTTTAACATTAGTGTTAAAAGTGCGAAAAGTCACATCTCGTTCATATTTTGTTTCTTAAACGTCTCATCAAGTCTACCTTCTGTCATTTATTCCGTGATAATTTTTTTTGATCTGTTTTTCAATGACACGTTAGTCATTGTTTGTTTAATTGGAATATAATGGAAATGATATATTATAATTATGTTTTTTCTACCTGCGGGCGTGGAAAAAGTATAGTAAGCATCTAGTGTCAAAAGCACCTTTAGTCACTTGGTACTTAATATACTATATTGTACTAGCATGTAAAATATACCCTATGTCAGCAGCCGTTAGATGCTGATAATTAATTTTAATAAAATAAAAACCAATAACTAAATCAATTAAGTCCACTTACTTCAACTAACTGTTCTTCTCCAGCACCTTGTGCCCTCATCCCCAAAGCTATGGTATCCACTCGTTGTTTTTTGTCAATGATTCTCTTATTTATCAACTTTTCGTGGTTTCTTCTTGTCATAACATTGTGTAAAGTTTTGTAACACAGTTCTAAAATCATTCTTACGACTAAATTTAAATTTATATGGAAGAGAGTAAAAGATTTGTTAGGTCCACTGCCACCAACGGCTGGTTTTCGAAGTTCTTGAATTTGTAAAAAATTTTCTTCAAAAAGTTGATAAGTTAGTCGCTTAGCTTCTTTTGCCGGTATCATCGCCAGCTGTTGAATCATGTCGGGTTCAATGAATCGCTTTAGCTTGACTAATCTAAAAATCCTAGCTGCTTTTGAATCAAATTTTTCCATTACACATTGTTCTACTATTTCCCATGCAAACTCTGTATAGATTTGTTTTAAATATATTTGAAAAGAGCCTCCACTGGCTTCACCAGATTTCCTTATTAAATTACTACTGTCTTGTTCTGAAATGAATAAATTTTTTGACCACATGTTACATCAAGAATTGAGTGTCAATTGAGTAAATTAACAACACGCGTTTTGTTTCCGAACTTTTATAATATGCAATACAAATTTTTTACTAATTAATTGCACAATAAAGGAAACCAAGTTATAGCAGAAAATTTGACGCTTGTATGAGAGAAAAGACTATAGAGTATAATTTTTTATAATAATGAGTATCAATTAGCTCAATCAAGCATAAAAATTGGTTAAAAATAAACAGTATGCAGTTTCAGTTATTAGAAATGTTCTAATGTATACATAGTCAAGATCAGGATCGAGTATGGTGTCAATTTGTCTAATTTTCAACAATGAGTTCAAAAGTTAAGTTAGCTGCTTATAAGTTTTTTACTTTGTAACTACCTGTAAAACATAAAATAGTGTGGCTCGGGATCATCACAACCTTAGTGTGAGAATTTCCATTCATTCAAAAGTAGGTACATTGTGATCTATTTTTAATTAATGTAGTTAAATTTTCTCTTACCTATTACATTAACAAATTGATCAAAAAATGCATTCAGCTGACTCAAATTTTTCTGTTTTCTTGATAAATCTTTTATCTCTAATATGGGAATAGGATTGGAAATATCTGCCCACGGTTCAGTTCTAATATACATTTGTTGTAACAGTATTTTTACAAGTTCGCCAGCATTTTCATCAAATTTTTTAGCAAAAGCAGTAAAAATACTTTTATCTCGCATATCTTGATGGAATCTATCAAAGTTTACTTGCCAATAAATTTCTTTATCTGGAAAAGTTACTTGTTCACCAGATTTTGCTCTTATGAGCAAACTCACATCAATAGTAGGTGGTAATACTTGCATATCTCTATCCTCCAAAATAAAAATTGGTACACGTTTGTCTTCTTGAGTATTTTCAGGAAGTTTGGTTAAATATTTCGCATTTATTAATGTAATAATATCATTTTTTAACTGTGGGAAAGAAACAGAGTTTTCACTATTTTTTGATAACCTCTCATTCACCTTCAGTATAGCTTCTGATGCTGTGATATAACTTCTTTGAAGAAATTCTTCAACTATCATTTCAGATGCATCACCAAATTTTTTTTTTATAAGATTTATATATTTGGGATACCGAAGCATAAGTAATACTTTTTCGGGTTTGATAATATAATTTGCCAAATTCTCATTTTGGTTTGGTACAAAAGTTACAAGCTGGTATTTAATAAGAATTGTCAGAGATTCTTTTACCTGGAACAAAAATAAATCATTTGTTAACACAAAGCTGTTATTATGGAGATTTTGGTAATCTTTTTTTGCTTCCCCTTTAAAATCGTCATGGAAGGCCCTTATTGAAATTTTATCCCAAGTCATTGCCTCACATGTTTATACCTTCTGTAAGTATTCATTATTTTAGGTAAGGTAATAGACATACATAATTTATACTCCACTGCAGCATATTTTGCTGGACTCGGCAGAATGGGTATGCCTACATTTTGATATTCAACGTCCCAAATTATCTTTCACTCACCTTGGAAATGGGTAATTCTGTTCGTTTTTTTATATGTAAGAGAGGAGCACTGCCATATTGATATAAACATGTACCCACTTTTTCGACGACAGCACCAAATCTCTCACTTAATATTATGCTCACGACTTTACCTAACTGAGCTGACATAGTCTAAGGTTTATTTTGTTTTTATTATAATTAGATACAATTTTATTAGAATTCAGAGTAAATTTTAAATTTGAATTTCATGTTTAACCACCTTTTAGATCAACTTAAATGTCAAACTTTAACCTTAAATCTTCTTTATTTTCTCCTCTTCTTCTTTTCCCCTTAATTGGTAATATGTTAGGTGATAATCTGAATAATAAATCAACTTCGGTGATGTAACTCTCCAAAAAAAGGGGACACAAAAGTATACTATGTAACTTGCAAACTGAAACTTTTCGAATTATTTTCAATTTTCAAAAACAAAGTGCTTCATTCTTGCACGCATTTATTCGTACCAACTAAACAAAGATTTGTCCAATCGCAAAATATGAATAGGTATAATGAAAAAATCATCATGTGAAAGGAATAAGGTTGAGATAAAGAAATAACACTGAAGTTCTTAAATTATTTAAGTATTGAGAGAATTACAATTAAAATAAATAAATTTTAATAAATAGGTTATTTTAAAACTTTACAAATACATGAAATTTGTGCATTTGAAGAGTATTAATATCTAATTTTAAATGAATTATTGATTATTGAAAATCTACAATGAAACAAAAAATGTATCTTGTATTATATACAAGATTTCCTATTCCACTAAAGTTAAAAAATTGTTTATTACGTTGTTTTACAAAAATATATAAATAGCATTACTTAATATATTTTTTCTACTCCTGTTTTATAATATACTTATTAAAAGACTAAAATCTGTATCATAATGAAATTCATTATGATACAGATTTTCATTATGATACAGATTTTTAAGCCAATAGGAATGCGACATTCGCTCAATATTTAGTATATAGCCATGGATACCTGGTTGACATTTCTGAAATTAATCATATTAGGTCTGTTCCCTGCAATAAAAGTGTAGCACTGAGCTATACGATTTCATTTATTTTGATTATGTTTTAATGCTTCTTGCAGTTTACAAATGCAATATACATAGATATTCCCAAATTTAGTAATTTTATACGTATTTTTTCACAGATAGACCTGAATTCTTCAAAATTATATAGCTCAGTGCTACACTTTTATTGCAGGCGAACAGACATATTAAGTGACACTTAATTTGATAGCTGTCAAAGAATTTTGATTTTCAAAAGTAACTATATTTAAAATTGATTTAACTAATAATTATTGATTACATAATCTTTATTAACCGGAGTAGAAAAAATATTGTATGCCACTTTCATGTAATGGCCATTAATACACTCGCATATTATATACGAAACTCGCCTGCGGCTCGTTTCGTACCCTACAATATGCTCGTGTCTTAATGGCTATCATTACATGTTCGTTGCATAAAATACTATTATAAAAATATGATAATAGACATCTTGCATCAGTGAGGAATTATTTAAAAAACTAGTATGAAAATCGTATTGAAAAAATGAAGTTGGAAACTTTACCAGAAAATTTTCACAAATCTGTCAGCATTTTCAAAAATGATTCTTCAATTCGGTAATATATTAATAACCAACGCATACCAAATTTCATAACATATTATCGTTGATTGAGGATTTGGGAAGATACGCAATGCAATACATTTATTTGTAGCAGACGACGTTTTTCATTCTCCTTACGCCGATTGACCCCTGGCCCTAGTCACGACATTTGTAAGGTGGAGCCTCTGGTGGCCCAACAAGGAAACTCTCATTTTATCTCACGTCTCGCCAGATGCAGCATAACAGAAGGTTTAAAATAAATAAATAAGTATTAATTTCTATGAAATGGGCAACAATACGGGATTCGTACTCGGCGCTTAGCGTTTATTGAGATAATGACGTTAGGATAATGTTTGAAGGAACTATTTGTCGTCGATTTATGTATGAAAACCGTATGTAAAAATCGCACTAAACACCAAATCATAATTTCCAGTATTATGAAATGAATTCATGTATATCCGCTGAAAAATAACATTTTACCGTTCAATCAACTGTTTCATCTAATGCAAATGGTAGAAGGAGTAAAGTAGGTACCTACCACCTTAAAAAGTAAATAAAACAAAAATCTGTTCATATATTAGTATTATCTTTATTTAATTATTATTATTATTATTAGTATGCCTATCTTGATTAACTTAACATAATACTTATCTATTAAGTCGAAAATACTGGAATAAAGGAAATTTACTTCGGTAGGTACAATAAATATGATCAAAATGAAATCATACAAAAACAGGGATACAACGTATACGTTTCAAATATCAACCATGCCCAAGAAAAATAATTAAGTAAAGATTTATAAATACCTACATATTTACAATTTGAAATAAAAAAAGTATCAACTAGAAATACAAGTAGTACAAATAAAATATCTTATATCTAAATACTGTTGCAACGTTACCAAAGAAAAGTATCCAAAACCAAAATATCTACAAAGTATCTACATATGCTGCTGACTTGTGTTTGTTTTTTTAGATAAAATACATATCTTTCGGTGAGGTTTACCAGTTTTCATTAAATTTGATTTCAGATTTTGACTTTCCCATTTCAAGTTGTTATAAATCATAGTCTTAATTAATAATTTTAAATATTTTTCGATATGCAGAGGACATAAGTTTGTCTTATGTAAGTGAATTATTTCTAATAGTTTAGATTATCACTAACTTTTAATATCTGGTAAATTTCATTAAAAGATTTTATCATTTTTTGGCATAGACTCACAAAACTGTTTGTCGGGTTCTTAAGAGAAGATACGTTATTTTTTGTAGCAAAGCTTTTATTAATTAACAAAATTTCTTTCTTGTCATTTATATCAATTTGACTTTTTTCTCAATGAACATAACTTTACACTTAAAATACTAGACCTTTTTTTCACCTCAGATTTAGTTGAAGATGGAGTATCTGCAAATTCTATTGTATTTTTTGGCGCTGCCTCAGTACTTGGGCTCTTGCAACTTGGACTGTAATCAATAAATTCTACAAGCTGGTCAACCTCTATGTCATCTTCATGGGGCCTTTTTCTAGAATATGTTTTCAAGTGCCCTTCTGAAATATAAAATTATTTCTGTTATGAATGGAACTGTTAATAATTAATTCCACTATATTGAAAAAATTTGGAAAATTTTACTTGATGAAGATCCATACTGAACGATGCAATAAAACAATTTAATTGGTTTCAATCTTCATCATATTATTATTTGAACTTATGTTCACTTTAAACTTGTGACGCGTTTCGCTAAAACAGTAGCTTCATGGAACGAGGGATAATGAAAAAGATTTAATTTATACAGTGAATAAATACATACGGAATTTTAGGAATTTAACAAGAGTATTAGAAAATGTTTACATGGAAATAAAGTGCAAAAAGTATAGTGCATCCGGAAATATAATATCCCAACTTTATAATCTCCAATTAAGATGTAACTTATTGTAAACAACCTATACAAGATTATTCATGATTCAGGTATAAAGCAGTACCGTTTCTATAAAAATCAATATATACCTATAATTATAACTAAGTATTAAATCTTCAAAAACAACTATAGTTATTGGTATATTGATTTTAACAGAAAGGGACCTGCTGAGTTATGAGGTCATAAATAATCTTTAACAATAAGTTTGGTTCTTATATTTCCGGACGGACTTTACCTAAACACGGAATTCTGCGAATATTAATAAAATTATTGAATAAGTTTACCTGGAAATTTACTCACAACAATAATTCCCGAACTATTTTCTAGATAAATAAGGTTAATAAGTGAGAGAGATTGATATCTATTTGGTCGTTAAGAAGATTACTTGAATATTTATTTTTATTAATCTCAATAGCTTCTAATAGATTGAATTCAAAAAATTCAGGTAATCTCCTTAATCACCAAATAAAATCAACCATTCTTTTTTCAATATTTTTGTAAATATCCTTGCAATATCCTTGAAATTTCGTATAAATAAATAAATCAAAAATTGAGAAAATGTTCACTACACCTTCACTTGTTTGATAAAGCTACTGTTTTAGCTAAACGTTTATAGTTTATTTCATTGTAAAAATATTGATATTGACAAGTGTTTTGTCATTGATATATCATCGTCAGAATGACAGAAGTTACATTCTGTCAGTATCGAAACTATTGTCAATATTAATATGTTTTTTAATATACTCATTGTGGAATTTATTAGAAACATCATCGTTGATTGCTAAATTTTATGCATTTCCTACCTCTGCGTGCGATTGGGAGGAACTGCGAAGTATCCTCTTGCATTTGAGAAGTACCAGGAATATTTTCAGTGACTGGAAAAAAAATTTTGCCTATTCAATAAAAAAGTATAACACTTAAGTATTTTAATCTAACCTAACAGAAAATTATGAACAGGCATGATGAAAATCACTATTGCCAGGGTATTATTTTCACTTATAATTGCACAAGAGGTTTGTATTTTATCGGGTAAATTTGGATTGTTTAATGAGAAACTGTTGCCTAGCAATTAGACGAGAAAAACTGTCAACTATTAAAAACGCGACACCGAAGGTGGAGTGTTTTTAGGTTGACAGTTTTTGGAGTCAAATTGCTAAAGGAAACAGTTTAGAAGTTGAACAACACAAATTTACTCGATATCAATACAAACATCGAGTGTAATTCGGCAGGACAATTCAATGAATGAGCTCATTGTTTGTATTTAGAAATTCAAATTATCTATTTTGGTAACCAGCACTACGATAATTGATAAACAAATGCATAAGTGAAAAAACCACAAGTGCATTTATCAACAGTAAAAACACAAGAGCTCTTTTTTTATTGGATAAATTTCTCTTTGCAACGAAACAGTTTAGCCAATCAATAATTTTATCTAATGTCAATTTTTCCAGCAAATTTAGTGATTGGCAAAACTTTGAGTTGAAGAGAAATTTATCTGGATAAAAGAAAAGCTCGAGTGTTTTTTGGCAAGATAAATTAACGACAGAATATATCGATGAACAACAACAATAATTATCTCATTGTCATTGTGTAAAAGTGACGTCCGCATACTAGAAATATTAAATTAAACTTATGCG
Organism: Galerucella nymphaeae; assembly: GCA_963978555.1. Lineage (NCBI taxonomy): Eukaryota > Metazoa > Arthropoda > Insecta > Coleoptera > Chrysomelidae > Galerucella > Galerucella nymphaeae. The sequence goes on from OZ021719.1 coordinate 8,379,857, forward strand.
AACAAACATCGTAGAGCAGTTTTTCAAAATCAGTCATCATGCCTATTAATTGATATCTAATTATTTAATAACTTTCATTTAATTTAAGTCAAAATTAGCAGACAAAAATATAATTAACCTACATACCTTTCCAAGAAACGGGTACTGCATCTTTTCTTAGTAATTTTCTTTTGCCACTGAGGTAAACATCATTTTTTGAAAAATGATTTTCGCATACACGAAGATTTTTTAGCGATGTCTCCTCCATCATAAAAAGATCCATATTTCCACAGTTCTGTATCCACTCAGAAATTAAATTTGATTTAGACACTGGGAATTTAAAAAAACTGATTATATTGTCTTTATTTTTCTTTTTATTACAACATCCCCTATAACAATAGGTATTTTGTTTTTTCATCTCCATAATTCAATAAATTTAAGAAGCACAACGAAATTCAAAAATAAAAAATACTTATACTGCTGGTACCGATCAACTGCCGACTCAAACAAATGCAAAACCGATTATAAATATCGAAGTGAACGTTCAAAAACTACCCTGTCTACTGATCACAGCTCGCCTGACAAAATTCTCGGGCTCGACGATAGTGTCGCCATCCCATTCTCGGGCACTTTTCGCGCTACATTTTGGCTCGTAAGGTTGCGTATCTTCCCAAATCCTCAATCAACGATATTATGCTGAGATACCTATTTGACCGTTCTGTAAAGTCAATTTGTTTTTGATCTACTTCAACATAAATAAGCATATTTACAATATAATACATGGATATTATGTGTTATATAATGTCTAATTACGATTAAAATACCTAAATATCTTTTTATCACAAGTACCTACCAATAATTAGAGTCATAAATAGCGCACATTAGTTTAATTTGTGGATATATTTTGTAAATTTAATTTCAGCTCATTCACTAACTGAATTTTTTACTGGCCTTTTCGCGCGTTTAATAGTATATTACGTAACGTGTGTGGTAAGAAGCATTTTACGCACGAATGGAAAAGTTACGCACGATGCCGCGTGGCGGCGAGTGCGTAATTCCGTGAGTGCGTAAAATGCTCTACAACACTAGTTACGTACTATACTTTACCTACGACCTACTTCTACATGTTTTTATACTCTTATTATTGATAATATTTGAACAGCATCAACAATATTTGGCTATTTCTGCGATTTCCATGATAATATTAAATCCATCTCACTTTCACTCGACATTTTTTAATTGAATAAAGCTTTCCACAAAATACACAAACCAGTAATAAGTTATAAGGATAATAAAAAAGTGTTTTAAAAGTTTCTTGACAGTTCTTACGCAAATCGCTATTGCAGCCTATACCTAAGTTTGATGTTTTGACGGCTTATGTCAGATTTTTGAATAAAATGGTGACGTCTATTGACAGTTGCTAAGATGTTGCTAGGGAAGCCGTGCGATTTACTTTACAGCTGTGCGTTTTTCTTACCGTGCGTAATAGACGTCATTACATTAGCGCCGACTGTGTGTTATTGACTGATTACAGGGGGGGTCGTAGGTAAATATTATTAACTTCAAACTTCTCCAAATTTAGAAATTTGAAAAAAAATCCTTCGGTGTATGATCTATTTAATCTATTAGCTATGTCTAGATTATAAATTCAGTGAAAAAATGTGCAAGATGACCATCGTACAAATACGTTCTGATCATAACAAAATGAACTATTATTTCATTTTAACAAAAGGATAATACCAACACTATTTTAAATAGCTATCGATAAGAAAAAGTATGTTTTTATAACAGCAATCTAACAACTTAACTAATGTAGCTTGGTCTGGTATTAATTAATTTATCAATAAATGTATGTAATATATCATCTATCAAGAGAAATATGAAGTCCTTGAATTATAGCAAATTATTGTTGGACCTTTCAAATGTTAAATATTCACGAGAATCAAAGCTTTACTGTAAATTAAGCAATAAAATGACTTTACATATAGCTGATTTTTGTACTTTATACGAAAATAAATGTATTAATGTCACAAGAAAACCTCTCATACATTTAAAATTTGATATAAGTATTCAGGTTATACTGAAGACATCAACTGGTTCACAGATGGTTCTTAAACAAACTATTGGACCAGGAATGGAAGTAGAAATAAATTCGAAGTGGTACAAAGAAAACAGAAACATTTTGCAGTTCGAGATCCAAGGATACTAATACAATTTGAGCTGCCAATTCGAACGGACAGATATGAGAATGATGATATACAGGGTGTTTTAAAATGACACATACAACGTTTGCATGTAGAACCTCTCATAAAATTGGACAAAATGATATAAGGATTAACGGGTCCAGATCATTTACTTTTCGAAATATGGGGTGTTGAAAAATTTAAATGTTTTTATTTGATAACTTTATAATGGATGAATAAATTGATTTGATAATTTTGATATTTGGTAGGTTGTTGTTAAATGTGAAAAGGCATATTTTGATGGAAAAAACATTTGTCAATTCTTGATCCAGTGGTGTACAATTGGAAAAATATGTCACTTTCCTCCTCCTATTTTTCACGCCACTGGCATTTGTAGCTATTTTTAATTAATTTTGAATTCCCCAATGTTTTGCACGTAAAAAACACATAACCTTAACATATCAAAAATGTGTAGTTTTCAAGATATTTCATGTTTTCATGAAGTCTGCAACCTAATTCTTCAAACTACCAATAGTTAAAATATCAGAAACTAATTTGTGAAGGAGCAATGTATCTTAAACATTGGGAGAAGACTCTCGAAAATATTTGTCCAAACTTGTGCTTTTATTCTTGAAAATGATGTTAAAAACTTCATGAAAACATTAAATATTTTGAAAACTACAAATTTTTTGATATGTACAGGATATGTGTTTTTTACGTGAAAAACATCAAGGAATAAAAAATTAATTTAAAACAGCCACAAATGCCAGTGTCGTGGAAAATGGGAGGAGAAAAGTGACATATTTTTCCAAATGTACACCACTGGATCAAGAATTGACAAACGGTGTTTGCTGCTTATGCCTTTTAATGTATGTTATTCATAGGCATGCGCAGACTTTTTTATTAGGCGGTGCCAAATATCAAATCGGAATCGTCGATGAAAAAACAAAGAGCCATGCCCACCGAAACATTGCTTTCTCATATTGCAGCCGTCCAATTTTTCGCAATTTATTTTAAAAATATAAAACTGTTTCTCATATATGTAATTGAAAAAATGTTTTAAATTTAAAAATTATAATGTTTTTAATAAATTGATATTTTGAGGAATTGTAGGGGACCGATTAGAGTGGGCCATGGACCACCACCCCTCCTGTAGGCACGCCTATGATGTTATTTGTTTGTGAGAATAACAGTATTTTTGATAAATGAATAAAAGAACATAAACACAGAACAAGATTTCATGATAATTTTGCTATACCTGTACATAGATCTGCTCTTCTGGAAAAGATATGCTTTTATAATTGTATGTATTAAATTTACCAATAGAATTCAAAAGTATTAAAAACACACTAACATTAAAAAAGAAAATTCTAATTTTTATAGATCCATATTGCTTGGATGACATAAATGATGCCAATATCAGCAAACACTACAAATCATGTTAAATACCTACTTGTTTGTATTGTTGTTGATTGAACTGTATTTTATGTTTGTTATATTTTCATTTGTCTGTTCACACTATGTACTTGACATGTATCACACAATTTTGTAAATATGGTTCATACAACAGCCTTTTTGGTGTGCGTCATCGTTTGTTAATGTCTTTCTAACACATTACGTGGAAAGAAATGCAAAAAAAGTCAGGTCTTTGATTAATCCTAATCAAAATATCGCAATAATGAACCGATAAAATGTATTACAAACGTCAATCCTAATCATTGACTTACCAAAATTTGATTGGTTGATGTTCAGATTAAGCGCAAGCGCGACCTATCAATCGGGAGAAATTTCTTTGTTTAAAATATTATAGGATGCAGATATACTTTTCGTATTGTCAATGTGTCTGACATCTTTTTCTACTGTCCCACTGACAGTTCTTGTCAGGTCTGTACTTTGTTGTTCACGGTCAATTATTATTTATTAAAAATTAATATGAATATTATTGTTATATTTATTCGAATAATACAAAAATATTCCTAGATACACGGAAAAACATTAGCATTTTGAAAGTTCTCAAGTATTTTCAGTTTAGAAAAAGAAGCTGGTAACTATTAATTTCATAGCCTTGTCGAATTTTGCTGAATGCGATCCTGATGATTTTATTTATCAAATTTAGGGTTAGATATGTGTCAAAATGGCAAATAGAATAAACGACATACCCAAAACCCGAATATACGTCACAAACGATGACGCACACCAAAAAGGCTGTTGTATGAACCATATATAACTATGTATTCTGTAAGATTGTCCTTGGTATTAATAAATGAATTTGAATTTTTTTCATCAAAATATGCCTTTTTACATTTAAAAACAACCTGCCAAATATCAAATCAATTTATTCATTCATTTTAAATATCGAAAAGTAAATGAGCTGGACCCCTCAATCTTCATATCATTTTGTCCAATTTCACGAGAGGTATCTACATGGAACCGTTGTGTCATTTGAAAACACCCTGTAAGTGTAGTATTTCTATTGGTACACGTACAGTCGGTAACCTTTTACTGAATAGAATTAAAGAAACCAATACCACTTGACAACTGCCTTAGAACCGTTTTACACGTACCTACGAGAATTATTGCAAAATTTACTCTGACAATAATATTAGTAATTTTCATAAGAATTTTTGAAAACATTTCACTGCTTGACTGTTTGACACATAATATTTTTACCACTAAAAATTTCATGAGAATTCATGCCATACGACTGCACAGTGAGATTGTTTTTAAGTTGTCATGGTTACGATTTACATATTGACATTTCTGAATAATCAGCTGTATTGGAACCGTTTATTTGATTTATTATTTAATCTATTAATTGAGATTTGCAGTTATGCCAAAGTTTTGGCTTTCCTAAATAAAGAAAACGACAACAAATAATGACACATTGACGCCATTATTGTTTTTATTCTATTTTTGGCTTCTGCGTCGATTCTTGCGCACTTTCTAGTATATTGTCATAAAAATATTTATTTTCACTCCGAAAATTTTGGCAATAATTCCTTGATTTGTAAAACAGCTAAAATTATTCTTATAAAAATTTTAAAAATAAATTTCGCAATAATTCTCGTATGTTTAAAACGGTTCTTAAAAGTGGAGCGATTAGCAATCGTTTTGTTGATTAAATAACCATTAGCGACTGTGATTTTTAATATGAACGTTTAAACTCGATTTCTGTGAAAACCGCTTGTTGCACAATTCACAATGAAAAGGTTTTTCACCTGTATGAGTTCTCATGTGATCTCTTAAATGAGCTTTTTTAGAAAACTGTTTATAACAAGTATTGCACTGAAAAGGCAGCTCCCCCGTATGGACGGTCATATGCCGATTCAAGTTTTCTATGTTGGTGAATTTTTCCGGACACATACGACACTTGAATCTATCCTCTTTAGAGTGATTTTGTATGTGGACAGTTAAATTTGATTTTTGAGAGAATTTTCTAGGACAAAGAATACATTGATATGGTCTTTCGCCAGAATGACTTCTCATGTGCAATGTTATACCGGCTTTAAGAGCGAAACGTTTCGGACAAAACTCGCATTTGAATGGCTTTTCCCCTGTATGACTTACCAAATGTTGTTTTAAATGCGAAGATATGCTGAAATTTTTCGAGCAAATTTCACATTTAAAAGGCTTTTCGCCGGAATGGAATATCATATGACGTTTGAGCACTGACATACGAGCAAATCTTTTCGGACATATTTCACATTTAAAAGGTTTTACCTGCGTGTGATTACTCATGTGTAAGTTCAAACTCGATCTTTGAGTGAACCCTTTTTGGCATATTTCACATTTGAAAGGTCTTTCGGTCTTGTGTGTGTTCATATGATTGCGTAAACTTGACTGCTGAGTGAATGATTTAGAACAAATTGGACATACGAATGGTCTTTCACCTGAATGAATTCTGGAATGTTCGATGAAATGTGATCTCGTGGAAAATTGTTTCAAGCAGGTGTCGCATTTAAACGGTTTGTCTGCAGCGTGTGTCTTCATATGACGATCCAGCAGAGTTGCTTGACTGTATCCTTTGGCGCATATGATACATTGGTACGGTCGTTCGTCAGAATGGATTCCCATGTGAAGAATCATGTTTTTCTTTTGAGAAAAACGCTTTTGACAAATATCGCAACCATAAGGTTTTTCTCCAGAATGACTCCTTAAGTGGATGACTAAAGAATATTTCTGACCAAAACCCTTCAAACAAATTTCACATTTAAAGGGTTTCTCTCCAGTGTGAACTTTTGAATGTTGTCTTAGGTGAGATGTTGTCATGAATTCTTTGGAGCATATTTGACATGTGTAAGGTTTTTCGCCTGTATGAATTCTCGTATGCATTGTTAGCTGTGATTTACTGATGCATTCCAACGAACAGAAATCACATTTGAACGGTTTTTCGCCAGTATGGATTTTAATGTGATATCTCAAATGAGATTTGGTCATGAATAGTTTTGAGCAAAGTTCGCATTTATAAGGTTTTTCTCCAGTATGTATTCTCATATGCTGTTTCAAGTATGATCTCCTAATAAATTGTTTATAACACAAGTGACACTGCCATTTGCCATCTACTTTTTTCAAATCACCACAATCAATCTCTTTACTATCATCATCATCCTTCGAGTCAGTGTAATCCAAAAAGTGTTTATATTGTACATTGGCCCATACATTATCTTGGGAATTACTGGATGCCATTTTATTTAAATACTTGATTTGAGCTGGTGAATACTTTTGTTTGGTTGAGTGTTTTTTAAAGTGATCCAAATATTCATAGCTTGAGATAGATAATTCTCCACACAAATAACAAGGAATACAGCTTGATCTAAAATGAGATTGCATATGTTGTCTACTTGAAGCTACAGTAAAATGACCTGAAAGTGAAGAAACTGAATGTTAGTTTACTCATGAAATGATAATTTGTCTTGCTTTCAATACTCAATATCTCTACCCTACACCATAGAAGGTTAGAAGCAGATTTGTGTTTTCTCCATAAGATTTTGAATGGTAGTATTCAAATTCAAGAGGTATTACGTTTAATATGTTTTAATACTAATACTAGAAGAACTGGTAATACTGAACTATTTAATATTACATTTCATACCACCAATTATGGTCAAAATGAACCAATCACAAGAATTTTAAAATCTGCCAATAAACATGCTTGTAGTCTGGATTTATTTGGAATATCTACATCAACATTTAAGAAATCAGTTAAGCATCTAAACATTTGAGTATATTAATTTAATTTGTGATAATTTAATTTTTTTTTCTTATATATTACTCATTTATGTATGAACTCTTTAAACCAAATGAACTTTTATTGTAAAAATGGTAAAGCCTCGAGTAAAATCAAATAAATAAATAATATTTTAGTTTTGATATTCAATATCTTCTGTTTCTGTATGTTCCTTGTGATGTATTCATTATTTCTGTAATAACACATGTAATGTATGTCTTAATCCACAAGCAATATGCCATGAATTAATATTATAAATAGAACTGATACATCTTTAATTATTAAATAAATAGTTAATATATTATGTATCCTTACCTTTTCCACAAATAGGGCATTTATATCGTTTTTTCTTATTTTTGATCTTTGTAGTTTTTAATGCACATTGACGATTAGTGGTCAGTTTATAACTCGATGGGCCTGGTAGAAGACCAGCATTCCATACAAAATTTTCGGAATAGGTACTATTTGTATCAATTATATCTGGTACATCTTCGGGTTCAAGTTTCACTTTAAGGATATCTGGATCTAGAATATTTATTACTTTCATTGCCTCCATATATTTCTGCTGTTCACTCTCCACTTTTATAGAAGGAATTGGAATATAGTCTTGTTTTAAATCTTCGGTTTCGATGGATACTTCAACTTTCACATCTGATGCTTCAGCATCAAACTCATCTTTTAGTTCTTTTTTGGGAACACATACAAAGTTTAAAGGATCCATTTTATTGCAGTTTTTTAACCTACATACATTTAATTATACTTTCAGTTGAAGTAAGTTATTTTCTTTGTTGTTCAATTTATACTTATAAGTGTTGAATATGTGCTGTCATTATTAAGTTTTTGAATTCAATTAAGTAATGACCACATAAACACTTGAATAAAATAACAAAATATTAAAAATAACACAAGACAGCAACACAACACAAGTCGTCAGTATTGCCACTTGCCACTATCACCAGCATGGCAGCATGACTGCATGAGTGCATGAGCATAGAAGGTAGCCAATAGTGCCAACTAAAAGATGACAATAAGTGCTATGCTGGTCATATATTAGACTGGGGACTTACGTATGGATATTGGGTGAATGTAAATCTTTACGTATTTTTTTTTACTCAAAACCATCTTATCTATGAAAGCTCAAACTTTTTTTTTGAACCGATCCGGCTAAAAAAAATTTATTTTGTTTTTTCTACTATTTTTTATTAGTTTTGTCATCTAAATTTTTCTAAAATAAGTAGTTTTTATAAAGTTTTCTTACCGATACCCTAGAGTTTGAATTTGCTGGAAAGTAGAATCACTATCAGTAGGTTATCTATGGTCCTATATGATTACTCAACGGTTAACGGTTCCAGCGTTCCAACCGAATAAAGAAAACTGATGTGTAGTCAGAATATGTATCAGGGTAACATGTCAGAAAAGAATGAATAGGTAGGTATATAACTCGACTGGTAGAAATAGTTAGGATTTACGTTGAGTCGTTGTACTTCAATTAAATCAATAATTACAAAGACTGAATTCCGTTTGTAAGTAGGTACAATAAAAAAAATCAGAAAATAGATATTTTACCTACGTACCTATAAATATATATAGTTACGGAAGATTACAAAACCTTATACTTATTACCTGCCCATATAGGTAGTGAATTTTATATTATTTGTTTAAAAAACCTGTTTAAATTGCACATGTGCAATGTACGAGTGTTTTAAGCTGAAAAAAGAAAACTCGTGTGTTGCCATATGGTAACAGCGGGTATTAGGGTAACATGTATGCGAGAAGTTTACCAACATTACAACTTGATCACAGCCTAATAAACATTTTGTTTATTATGCTGTGACTTGATTTGATATTATACCAATATTTTATCAATAACAATAAATGTGTTTTACAATTAGAGGAGAGGGAGAGAGTATAGGATAGGATAGATATTGAGTGCTCTGTAGGTAGTAGTAAACACAGTAAACAGTACTCAATCAATTGTACTGCTTAGGTATAGTTTTCTTCATCATAATATTATACATAATGCCTTTTGTGTAATATTTATGCTAGTATGCTCCTGCAACCCATGTAATCCTTACACCAGCTGTATCAGAATTGTAAAGTAATATCGGTGACATAGGTACATGAGCACTAGCAAGTAGTGAGGTTGCAAAGTTGTTTGATGTTCTTAGCAAAAATTTGGAGCTCGAAATTATTCAGAAAACTGGTTTGAAAGTGCGAGTAGGTAATTCCGATTCAATTAGTTACAAAGTGCAAAAATAGTAAAAATACCTAACGGCTAACAAAGGTGTACCGATATTGTATGAAAATAAAATATTTATTAATTGAAAAAATATTTCTTCATTAGCTTAAGAACTAATATTTATTAAAAAATACTGTACCTATACTTATAAAAGTTAATAAAATAGGTACCTATTTTAATTGATTAATTAAGAGTATACTAATATGAATTTGAAAAAGGGAGAGAGCAATAAACCCTTGTAAAATGACCCATTCCAAGGTAACTGTTTATGATTCTTAATTTTTCCCGCTAAATGCTCATTTTCTTCGTTCTTCGAGTTACAACGGCAACGTACACATTCTGAGTGATTCGTAAAGATGTTTGTAAAATGAAACTCAACCAACACAAACCTGCAGGTAATGTTCACAAAGTTTGGAACAACTGCTCTACTCAATCCCAGGAGTGCATAAATTAAAAAGAGGTATCAAGGAGTAGACATCGTGATGGTTTGTTATTTACCATAATGTTAGAAAACAATCATTATATTATATTTTTCACAATTTTGTCACCGTAGCAAAGATAACAGAATAAAAATATCTTTGTCAAAGACATCTTCAGCAAAAATTTTTAGTTGAGAATGTACTTCAAAGGTAAACTTCAGGATCTGCGTTCTAGTTGCGCACTAGATGAACATTCGGTAGGTACATTTAATTTAAGAAAGTTAAAAGTTGGCCAGCTTCGTAATTGTTAAATGATAAATGATAATTGTTAATCGTCTGCATAAATGAAGACATAGTGAAATTAGTTTAACTTAATTGTTAAATGCTAATTGATAATTGTTAATGTTGCTGCATAAATGCATGGTTATCTGCATTCAAATAATTAATTAATTCTCTGGAATGTTTAAAGAAATTCAAGAAATTGAAACCACGTGGTTGAAAGAGTTGCAGATAGTCTGTATAACAGGTTAACAGAAAGCACCTGAGATGTCGATGACAAAATTTTCGAATGTGTGTACTTGTCCATTACTTTTTATTGGCAAAGAAAAAACAGAAAAATTTGGTATGAACTAGAGGATATGAATAATGAAAACAATTTTCATAATTTTGATTTCTAAGAATTAATTAGTTGAATATAGTAATCTTTTTTCATTTAATACAATATGCAAAACTATGCATAGTAAATATGCTTAATGTCAGCTTGTGCTAATTATAATTAATAAACTCATGTTGCCAAATCAATAATTTACACGGAAGGAATTCTAAGAATGACGAGAGCTTTGTCAGCAAGAGTCCTAGATAGTCTGATGAACAGGGGAGCATAAAATAAAAGATTAATTATTTCAGGTGAGTATTAATAGTCTAAAGGTCAATTTAAAAGAAAAATGGCTTAAAGGATTTCTCTGTTCATAGAAACTCAAATACCTATAAATGTACAAATTTCTCTGAAATTCTCCGAATTATTAATCAAAATCTGGTAAATTTTGCACTCATTGGACCACATACCTACATCTTATGAGTTAATGGACAAAATAATCTTTTAATATTATTTTTATCTTTTGACTTAGCAGCTTGGAGAAGGGGAAGGGATTGTTGATATATTGAGATTCGTCCTTCCTCTTCTCGGAAAAATATCAAATACTTTGTATTCCACAGGAAGTGTTTAACCCTACCAATTATACGGTGCATACTTTACAATCTCGAAATAGGTACATCGCGTTTCGTCATATGACATCTCTGCTGTTGCGGAATGTATAAAACTTGCGGAAACTTATTGAGTTATTGTGTAGCTATATAATTCTGTATTTTATTTCATGTAATACCAAACGTGAACTGTGCCCTTTTTATATTCGTTAGTCACTAGTCGGCTACGAAATATTTCTGAATAAATGTTTACCTTGCAAACTTTCATATGAAAGCGAAATAGGTATAATGTTGTGTGTGGTGTAATGTAATTCTGTATTTCCTACTTTCCTAATCTTTAAATCTTAGTTACGGCACCATATTGCTAAGGATGCTATTAAGCAGCTTAAATAAGTTAGGGTAGAATTATATGGTATACTCCATTCTAAGATAATTCGTTTTACTTATCAGCAACATAATGATTCAAGGGAAAATTACACAGCAAGTAGTCGTTTAGCCGATAACAATAGCATATGGTACTTATTTTTTTTTTGAAAAAATAATGCCTAATAGTATAATTATTTTAATACTGAAATATTTGACTGATGGAATAATCTTTAATTAATTATTATCCAAGTTTTACGGACTACGGATCTGTTTACACAACGAGGAACTGACGTTTTTATCGCTAAATCCTCAACACCTGATAGCAAGTCAACCAAATATTGTGAGATATACTTTAAATTTTGAAAAAACACTTTCAGTAGGAAGAGACAAATTAATAAAAGTACTATATTTTCTGGTTCTTTTCTAATTTAAATATAATTTAGGGTGCCTTAGAAACTATTCTTCATGGGCTTGTTCAAGAAAAAAATTTTAATTTAAAAATAGAAACTAGAACTCATTTTAAACGGATTCCCAAAATTTTAGATTTTTCCGCGGACGTTTAAGCCCTCAAATTAATTAAAGAAATTGGATTGAACCGTTGAACGAAAACGGGGCGTGGTTACCTGTGACGTCACAATGCATGTGCCTTACCTAATGTTTAAAACGCCGCGAGTCGAGAGCTATTGTATGTGGAAGTGTACTGTTTGTTTATTACATTATATATTTTGTTTTGTAAGAAACAAAACGCTGGACTGTTGATTGAGATGTTTCTTTATTATATTATATACCTAATGAGTGAGAAAGAAGTGGTAAATAAGTACTGTTTGGTTCCCGACAGTCCTAGCACATCCAAGAATGCACCAGAAAAATATGTACAAATAATGAACAGTGGAAAGTTACTAAATCCTGTAGTAATAGCGCGATTTTTTGACTGTCAAAAACGCTTAGTTAAAAGTCCTGTCACAGTTTTTACAAACTAAAGCACAGTAATTTGTCATCAAGCTAAGAAAATAGAACCCTTGGAGGAAGTCAAGTAGAGGAGGAAATCAATGGACATAACACGAATGGAATCTATAGGTATCTCGGAAAATAAGGGTTCAGGATTGCATTGACGCTTATGTACGTTCCATGACGATTCAATGCGGAGGCGAAAAATGGCAAAAAAAGAAAAATGAAGAAATCGCATTTGGAAAAATACGAAAACCCATCAACGAAGAATTTTCAATATCCATTAGAGGTTTTTTCGTCAGATTTAAGCTTGCCAGATCCGAAAAACTTATATGTTATTCAGACATTTGTAGGTCAGAAGAAATACAATATTGAACATTTTAATTGATAAAAAAAATCCAAAGCTTCATCTAGGAGTTCCGAATAATTCATTATTTGTTGTGAACTTGTTAAGTAACAAATGTGAGCTAGACAAGTTTGATATCTTTTTACATTGAAAAATATCAAACTGAATTCACCGTATGGGATATTAGTAGACGATTTTGGGATGCCACTTTCCAGAGTATGTAGCATTATACAAAAAAGTATACCGTTATTAGCCATTCGTGCATTGGATGCTCCTCTCTGGAGTTGAGAACTTCTTATTTCCTACAGAGGGAGATATGAAAATGTACAATTTATTATAGATTGTTATGAAATTTCAATTCATAACAATCTTTGTTTCTTTCTTTGTTTTTATTAAAGTAGTCCATCACCATTGTTTTTGATTGAAGACACTTTTTGTACTTTTTGAATTGGATTGCGTGAAATAATAAACGATCTTGGTACACTTTTACTTTTTATATACTATAAAATACATACATTTTTGGCTTATAATATTGAGTATTGGCGGTTTTTTATGCGACAACGTGTCGATGCAAGAATTGTTACCCTTAGAGTCACACTTCGCCCTCGTGCTCACCCCCAACGTCTTTTTTATTCAACGGTCAACATTCCCGAATGCGCCGTTGCCACATCAAGCAAGAAATACGGAACAATATGCTTTCCGAACATGGCCCCCACCTTGAAAGAGGGCGGCTTTCAAAACAATAATAAACAAAAGGAAAGCATTAAATTTGAAACAAGTATAAAACTAAGAAATGTGGAACAATTATAAAACTAAAAATGCGAAACAATACATAAATTAAATTGATACATATAAATTGCGATTTTTAAACAACTAAATAGTTCAGATTATAAAGCGTAAAACCAAAGTCTATCTTTTTCAAATCGTCTCTGAATTTTCGCCCAGCGGTAGCGGGCAAATTTTGGGAAATGGCCTTTTCACAAGACCCTGTTCAGTCAAAATTACGGCTACTCTGCTTATACCGTCGGGTCCCTTGATATTATCTTGAACTCTACCAAGCTTCCACTTCATGGGAGGAAGATTGTCGTCTTTGATTAAAACTAATGCTCCTTTCTGCAATGAATCATGGTGCTGCTTCCATTTAGTCCGAGCCTGTAATTCGCTGACATATTCTTTACTCCAGCGGCTCCACAAATGCTGCTTAAGTTGAGACAAGTGTTGAAATAAAGTTAGTCGATTTTTGGGCAAATCGGACAGATTAGGCTCCGGAATCATGCTGCTTGTTCGGCCAATTAAAAAATGTGAGGGGGTAAGTGGAGCAAAATCGTGAGGGGAATCGGAGAGAGGAGAGAGGGGTCTGGAGTTTAAAATGGCCTCGACCTGTGTCAATAATGAAGACAATTGCTCAAAAGTTAATGATACCCCCTTAGTGACACGACGCAAATGGTATTTAACACTTTTAACCCCAGCTTCCCACAAACCGCCAAAGTGTGGTGCATAGGGAGGATTGAACTTCCAGTTTATATTATCCTTCTGACAACATTCGGAAATCTCATCTTCGTGTTGAGATAAAAATATGCCTAATTCGCGAAGTTCATTTCTCGCCGCGATAAAATTGGAACCGTTGTCGCTTAGTATTTGGGAGGGAATTCCTCTCCTAGCAACAAAACGCTTCAGAGCTAACAGGAAATATTCCTTACTTAAATCACTAACCAATTCAATATGAATTGCTTTCGTAGCGGCGCAAATGAATAAACAAATATATGCCTTTGAGATTTTGCATCCGCGACCGGGTCTATCTTTTATCAACAATGGGCCCGCATAATCCACGCCAGTTGTATCAAAAGGTTGACGCGGATTAAGACGATCTTCAGGCAGAGCGGCCATAATAGGTTTAGTTATTTTAGGATTGAATCTAAAGCATGAAAGACACTTTCTTACAACTGATTTGGTTAATAGTCGACCAGCTATAGGCCAAAAAGTTTCGCGAATCGTGGCAAGCATCAGCTGTGGTCCTGCGTGTAACAAATTAATATGCGTTTGATTAGCAATTAGCATCATTAAATGAGATTTTGAATGTAAAATTAAAGGATGTTTTTTCTCGAATGCGAATTTTGAATTGTTCAATCTACCACCAACTCTTAAAAAACCTGCTTCATCCACAAATGGGTTCAAGCTTAAAATACGACTATTTCGGTTCAACTGCCTTTTGGAAGACAAATCACTAATATCCGCATTAAAAAACATATACTGTTCAATTTTTATAAGAACCTTGAAGGCTTGTTCAATTTCCGGAATACTAATATAATTTGTTTTAATACGTAAACGTTTGTCCTTTTCTTTACAATTATTACTAAATCTTAGAATCCACGCAGTAACCCGTTTCAATTTATCCAAATTGGAGAATCGTTTTATAATACAATTTTCAGTTATTGCTGCGAAGGATACGTATTCATCTACCTTTTTTAAATCAGGTAATTTTTGGTTTGGTATTTCTTTCTTAGGCCAAGAATATTCGTTTTTCATAAGCCAAGGCGGCCCATGCCACCACAAATCATTAGAGAAGAGTGGAGAGGGCATACATCCTCTTGATACAATATCGGCGGGATTTTGATTAGAACTGACATGCCTCCACGAGTCCGAACAAGTTAAACCTTGGATTTCCGACACGCGATTGCTGACAAAAGTTTTGAATTTGTTTGGAGGTGACTTCAGCCACCCCAATACGATTGGTGAGTCCGACCAAAAAATACAGCGAACTGGGTTGATCCTTAAAGAGGTTCTCACCTTTTTCGATAATTTTGCCAATAATAGCGCAGAAGAGAGTTCGAGTCTAGGGATGGATATTGTTTTCAATGGGGACACTTTCGATTTCGCGCACAATAATTGAGTAAAAATATGACCTTCTACATTTACAGACCTTACGTAAATGCATGCGCCGTATGCTGTTTCTGATGCATCTGCAAATCCATGGATTTCTATTTGCACTGAGTTTTCACAAATTACGCGTCTAGGAAGACGAAGCTCATTTAAAAGAAGAAGTTGTGTTCTGAGTTCTCGATACGAAGTATGTACATGAGTAGGGACAGATTCGTCCCAAGACAATTTTTCTAACCAGAGTTTTTGTAATAATACTTTAGCTATAATTATACATGGTGATAGAAGACCTAACGGATCGAAGATTTGAGCGACCTCAGAAAGAATTAACCTTTTAGTTACTTTAGAACGGCCACAGTTATTGTCATTAATTTTATAGGTCAATTGATCTGTGGTGGGACACCAAGTCACTCCCAACGTTTTAGCATTTTCATTCTCCCCAAAATCTATAAAGAGAGCTTCTTTATTGTCGGATTCGACGTATTTTAGCACTTCAGTGTTGTTAGAATAGAACTTTCTTAGCTCAAAACAACCTTGTTTTAAAATATCTGATACTCCTTTGCATATGCAGGCTGCTTCCTCGATGGTATCAGCTCCGCTTAAAAGATCATCCACGTAGAAGTCCGATCTTATTATATTCGCCAGAATAGGTTGCTTCAATTCATTTTTAGCGGCTAGTTCAAAAAGACATCTGATGGCTAAATAAGATGCTGCCGCAGTACCGTACGTAACAGTTTTCAATTCAAATGCACTTATTGGATCGTTTGAATTAGCTCGCCACAAAATCCGCTGCAAGCTTGTTTGCTCTGGAGTTATCAACACTTGCCGATACATTTTGGCAATATCGGCGGAAATAACATATTTATATTGTCTAAAACGGAGCAAAATGGAGAACAGATCCTGTTGCAATGTTGGTCCGATGTATTGTAAGTTATTTAATGAATATCCCGAAGAAGTAGGACAGGAAGCGTCGAAGACGACCCGCAATTTTGAAGTGAGGCTATCTTGTCGAAGAACACCGTGATGGGGCATATAATATGTTACATTCGCGTTGTTAAGGTTCTCTATTTTTTGCATATGTCCCAAACGCAAGTACTCATCTATAAACTCGGTATATAATTTTTTGAGGTCTGGTTTAGAATTTAATTTACGCTCCAGGTTTAAAAATCGTTTGTATGCGATGTCGTAAGAGTCCCCTAGCTTTTCAACATTTTCTTTCAGTGGCAAAGTTACTATAAATCTTCCATCGAGATCGCGCTTCAAGTGTTCAATGAAATGTTTTTCGCATTTAGATTCGTCCACCGAATAGACCCGATTTGAATCGACTTCTTCGATTTCCCAAAACTGACTTAGTGTTTTATTTATGTTGATTTCGTCATTTTTTAACATTAAGTTACACGCTACGTTATTCGTTTTCTGACCGATTGGTCCGGATACGACCCAACCAAATCTAGTTTTTTGCAACAAAGGCTTATTGGGACCTAGCGAAATTTGCCCGACACAAATGAGGTTCCAAAACACATCTGACCCAATAATCATTTGGAGCTTTTCTGGTTTGAAAAATGACGGATCAGCTAGTTTCAAATGACTGGGTATTTGTAACTCTGACAGATTAACATCAGCCGCTTGTAGACCCTGAGCTATAGTGTCTATTACGAAAAACTTGTTTGTGAATTTAAATGGGCTGTGCATGGCTTGAACGGTTAATTCGCATTTATCAGTAATATTGGTCGCGACACCATTTATACCTCTTACGATTATATTTGTGGGTATGTTTACTAATTTAAGGCGATTGAATAATTCTTTCGAGATAAAACTAGACTGGGCACCTGAGTCAAGCAGTGCTCTCACAGTATGAGATTTATTATTTTTGTCCAAAATTTCAACGAGTACGGTAGACAGAAAAACATGCTCTACGGAGCTATAAGCTGAAAGAGCTACCTCCGATGAATGCGCTGGCGCAACGTCCACGGGTATCGAACTTTGTGAAGAACTATTATTAGGTTGTATATTAGCGTTATGTGGAGTACGATATTCTAAATGTAAAAGAGTGTTATGCTTTAAACCACATTTAGTGCAATTACCACGGCGACAAAATTTACTGTTATGTCCTGGCTTCAGGCAATTAATGCATAATCTAATGTTTTTTACTTTATCGATACGGTCTTTAATGCTTAACGCTAAGAAATCATTACAATTCTGAATATAATGGTCTTTTTTACAAAATGTGCATTTTGAAACCTTTTGTTCACCCCCTGTAACCATAAATCCGCGAGTATTATTATTTGCAACCTTTCTTTTATCGGGATGGGTTTCAGATACTACTTCTAGGAGATTAGCACGTGATTTTAAGAATTGTTTAAAATTTTCAAAGGTAGGATGTTTTAGATTTTCTTTAAAACCTTCCCATTCGCGAAGGGTAACTGAATCTAGTTTTGTGGAAATTAAGTATATAAGTAATGTATCCCATTCGCCAATAGGTTGGTTCAATTGCTCGAGAGCCCTCAAATTTTTAGTTATAACGCCTAGTAATTTTCGGAGGGCAACAGCTGATTCCTTAACCAC
Source organism: Galerucella nymphaeae (assembly GCA_963978555.1). Classification (NCBI taxonomy): domain Eukaryota; kingdom Metazoa; phylum Arthropoda; class Insecta; order Coleoptera; family Chrysomelidae; genus Galerucella; species Galerucella nymphaeae. The sequence continues at coordinate 8,398,209 of OZ021719.1, forward strand.
TGGTTCACAATTAAATAAAGATTTCACGTGATTATGAATTAACAATTGGTCGTTGTCGTATCTTTCTGAAAGTATCTTCCAAGCCACATCATAATTAGCGGTGGATATTTCAAGCGATTGTATTAATTCGGCCGCCGTACCTTCTAGGGACGCCCGTAAATAGAGAAATTTTTGTATAGTGCTTATTGCACTATTTTCATGAATAAGCGATTTGTACGTGTCCCTAAATTCCAGCCATACCTGAAGTGAACCGTGAAATTTGGGTAAATTAATAGTGGGTAACTTTATTCCCGAGCCTTGGTCAAAACTTGGAATTATATTTTGCGTATGTGAATGATTGTCGGAATTAGATAGTTCTATCGTTTCGTAATCAGATATAATTTTTTTGGATATCGATATTTGCGAGTAATAAGTCGTTTCAAATGATTCCCTCTCAATTAATTGAATTTCAAGTGCCTCGTCATTGTCAGTATCAAGTTCTATACGCGATTGCAATTCTTCAAATTCGGTTTTTAAAATATTTAAGTCTAAAAGTCGTGCTTTAATTTGTAATACTTCTAAATCCGATACGTTTTGCGGTAAATTATCAATAAATTTCTTAAATATGGTTAACTTAGATTTAATTATTCCCCTTCGTCTAATATCTGACATTATAATTAATTGCAATTGCTCAAATCAACACAAATCGAGACAATAATATAAGATAATGGAAAAGTAATAGAAGGAACTCACAGTTTTAGATCCTTTATGGTTGGTCAAATTAATCGTAGTGCCAAATGAGAGCGTTTCCAATTCACTTTCCAATTCTTCCTTCCACTGGGCCGCTGTAATAAATCGACCGGGACTGGACACTTAACAAACCACGCTCTGCTACCAATGTTTTTGATTGAAGACACTTTTTGTACTTTTTGAATTGGATTGCGTGAAATAATAAACGATCTTGGTACACTTTTACTTTTTATATACTATAAAATACATACATTTTTGGCTTATAATATTGAGTATTGGCGGTTTTTTATGCGACAACGTGTCGATGCAAGAATTGTTACCCTTAGAGTCACACTTCGCCCTCGTGCTCACCCCCAACGTCTTTTTTATTCAACGGTCAACATTCCCGAATGCGCCGTTGCCACATCAAGCAAGAAATACGGAACAATATGCTTTCCGAACAACCATAAAGATATCGGGTTCAGGTAAATTTCCAAAATCTGCTTTAATAAATCCAGTATCTAAGTACTGAATACATCATTCTTCAATAGCAAAAACCACTAACCATTTGAAATTTGAAGATATTGCTGCTGGAACCAACTTTCTCATGTAAAACGCAGCGGTGTAATGCCGAATACCATACCCCGACATGCAATGTGACGTCACAGTCCGCTCTGCCGCTTTTTGAGGGAGCTCCATTTTCAACCTTTAATATCTAAGTAATGGAGAAAGTTTAAGAGCTGAAAATTTTACGTGTTATTTTGATGACTCAGTTTTACAAAAAAACGTGAAAAAAACCGAGAAAATATTTCATTGATAACAAGCCCTTACAATTTTAATAATACATTTTTCATCATACAAACAAAATAGGTTTGTTGTCTAGACTAGTTAGTCTAGAGGGCATTCCGTTTTGCATCTGGCTTAAACCAAAAAGATTGGTGAAATTTGAATTAGGCCAACAGAATATCATAGAGGTAGACCTAGTATCGTAGATTGTAACAACTGCTTTTGTTCCACTGTAACTTTACTGTTTTGTTATGGTTATTTTTCACGGCCTATTGTTCTACTAGCCATCGGATTACGGGATATACCGGGTATAACAGAAGTTATTTGACCCGTTTTACAGTAAATTTTTTAGCATTCAGTCCACTTCTAATTAACGTTAATTGACCTGTAACTGAAAAATGTCTACAATATCTAGATCTAGGCCGAATATTACAGAATCAAATATGGTTGGACTGATGAAACAGTATAATCCAATATTTCTTCAATCTAGATATTGTTTGTTGAGATATTTAATTAACTATTCTGAAATTAGCCACGCATATTTTCGTCAATAAAATTTGTTGTACATAACCAAAAATTCTCTCAAAAAATATTAAACATTTTCCATATTAAAGGACGGAATAAAACATTTTAATGTGTTGAAATCTTCATTATATCTGAACTAATGTTCAATTTAAACGCGTTTTGCTATAGCACATATAATAATATAGTTGATAATAATTGATCAATTTCGTCGTTAAGATTACCTGATTTATTTATCTCAAGAGGTTCTAAGAGATTTAATTTGAAGGATTTGAATCTACAGTTTGTTGCTTTGCTGCTGATAAATGATTTGATAATACCTAGTTAGAATCTTATTTAATTTTTTGTTCTAAAAAACGAAATTCTAGTTTTAAAATTTCTAAAAGCTCTTACGTTGACATGGTTGTCATTACACATTTGAATTTAGAAACTCCTTATTTTTTTTTATTTTTGGAGAAACTAGATAATTTCTAGTTTGTACCTACCAATACAGTAGGTACTTTATAATGCAACTCTTCTTTCGATAATCTACTTCCACTTCTGTTATCCTGGTTCGAGATTCGAAGAAAATTTTACCAACACAAACCTGGAAGTTTGTTGTTCAATAAATAGGACTTTATCATTTCTTATTTTTTTCACCAAGCACTTAGCAAACAACAAAACCTAAATAAAACTACATGCATATATAAAAACTGTCGACTTTCCTGAAAATTAGATCAACCAAGCCTATTGCATGCAGCACATTTTGAACTTCATTCACACCCTGGTGCTGGTTTGGTCTTTTTTAGATATAGATTTTCTTGTCCTGATCTTATTAAAACTATGTCTAGGATATTATAGTTTATTATTGAATAAAGCTATAATATGCATCACGGTGAAGAATTTGAATTAGCCTTCTTTATTTTATGTTATCCTATTCTTTGGACTATCCCAGTATCACATTGCAAAGCTTTACCCGCATTCCTAACATTTTCAAGGAATATATAATTAGTGAATAATTTGGTAAGTAATTTAGGCTATTTATTAAAAGTTTGTTATTCACTTACATATTTTTTATAGCTACACTACAATTTTCCTTCCTTTGTTTTTTTTTTGAAATTTTAACATTGGATAAGGTGTCAGTCCACATTTTCCGGAAAAGAAAGTGCATTTGCACACCCATGTTTATAGCATTAGATCTGATGCCTCAAGTGATTATTATTGTTCAACAATATGGAGGGGATCACCAGTGCCGTTCCTGGCGGGTATGCAGCGAATGCCCCGCACGCAGGCGCACAATTTAAGGGGCGCCAAATTCAACTATTCGCTACTCTTGAGGATTAAGCCTCAAACTTAAAATGATTATGAAAATTGGCCATATCATCAAAATTTAAGCATAGTATATAGGGGCGCACAAAATTATTGTTGCACGCAGGCGCTCGCCACCCCAGGAACGGCACTGGGGATCACATTGTATAATATAATTTTATTTAATTTTAAAATATTAATCATTTGATTTTGAAATACTATATTTTATTTATTGTCTTTAAATATATATCGGATTTAATTTATATTCTCCTGATTGTTTATTCATAGTTATATGATGTATATATAACAAATGATTGATTTAATTACAATATCCATAATACATATAGACTTTGATAATACCATTAATACCATACAGAAATAAATAAATCCAGATAGTACTATCATAAAAAATAGGAATTGCTGACTCTATACACCGTGCAAAGTAACGAACTGAGCAGTAACAATTTTTTAAATGATATTTATTTTTACCGACAGAAATCGGAAGTTAAGCTAGCGAGGCCATTATTAATTTGGCCAAAATTGAAAAAATTAAGCTTTCCATAATTTTTCCTGTAGCAACAAATTGACTTGCTAATCCAACATAATATACGTTTATTGATTTTTTCACGCTAACTTAACGAGAAGCTAAAACTGTTGCCGATTTTTGACTATCAGTTTGAGCAAAAAATCGAAGTTTTGGCAACTAATTAGCAACTAAAAAACAACAAATTTTGGCCTGTTTTTTTTTCAATTTCCGCCGATTTTACATTGCCAGTTTTACGGACCTATTTTTACTGAACTTCCTACCTACATGTATTTAATTAATAAATAAATTCAAATGGTAGTTAGTTAGATGGTGTATCATATTTGATACACTGTGAATGAGGAGAGCATAACCAACAAAAGGTTAATATAAACAACTACAGAACATTTATTCGTTTTAAATCCTCAACACTTCGCCGTAAAATCGAGATATATCTGTCGGTATTTCTGTTTTCCTTATACAGAATGATGCTGTATGGCAACACGTGATTCTCACACAAAAATTATATATAAGATGAGTACGATAATTACGCACTTTTCTAACTTTTCAACTCGAAGCGTCTTTTAATTTAGAAAAGTGTAGGATTTTCTGAATGAAAAGACGCTTCGTGTTGAAAAGTTAGAACAGTGCGTAATTATCGTACTCATCTATAAAATGATTATTTTTTTCACTTGTCAAAATCTGACATTTTGGTGGTTTTAACCAATAGCAATACATTCTAGCCAATCATTCGGTATTATACTGATAATTATGCTTCCTCATCGATAAAACCTTGTTTACATCGAAACGTCAAAATTTTACTTTGAATTTGTCATTATTGACAACTAAAAGCGCTTTCAAAAATTCTTTTAAATTGTTGAAAAAAATAATCTTCCCAAATACAACTCGCTCTTCAAATTTTATCACATAATTTTTTATTTTCATCACTCAAACTTGTTTATTTGAGGCAAAAACATTCAAACAAACCGAATTTAGATAAAATCACTCCTCCTAACGGAGTCGTGATTTTATCAAATCGGTTTGTTTTCATATTTTTGCCAAATAAACAAGTTTTCGTGGAAAAGAAAAAATTATCGATAAAATTTGAAGCACTCGTGGTATTACCTTTGATAATTAAATGTAGGTACTAATTGTATACAGTAGAATACAATTTTCAAAAAGTTATGACCAAAATGGACGAGTTCTATACAAGGGAATTGCTGCTAATATAACGAACAAAAAAATACTGAAAAAGGTTAGTCGGATAAGGAAGTGGTTAATCGAACGATTGAGCACTTCGCCTACGGCGTTGTGCTCAAACTTCGTCCTCGTGCGATATGGCCATCCCATCATATACACACTAGTTGCACAAACTACTATAGAACCCATTACCACAATTGTTAATGCAATATTACCTGTATTAGTGAGTTCACTGCATAGATATAGAAAATAGTTATTTGTTTAACTAGGCAGCAAAGTAGTAGATTGACTCCCGAGGTTGAATTCATATCCGAGCGTAGCGAGGCTAGGAATTCAGCTAAGTCAATCTACTTTGCTGCCGAGTTGAACATATAATTTTTTCTCCGATTGTTCATAATGAGTATATTGTATTTGCAAATTATTACAATTCCCAGAATCTCTTTATTTTGGTTGGTTGCTATGGAAATGTATAATCACTTTGCTGCCTAGGCAGGAAAGTAATACTTTGCTGATTGATATCAGTCAGCAAAATTAATATTTGCTGCCAATCGGAGAAAAAATAAGTTTACTGCTTAATTATTGGTATTACAAAAAGATGAACTATACTACATTTGTCCACGACCACCTAACAATAAGTCAATATTTTACCTCCTAACAAATTGTATATGGTAAAGGATTTATACGATAAAAAGACGATGATGTCATTTTTAGTTACTTTCCTGCTTATCACTCTTATCAGAATAAATACTAATTTACCAACCGTGAATACAACTTATCCTCAACAGCCAGGGCAATTTACAGCTAACGAGTGGGCAAAACTTCAAGACGTTGTCAGATAAACTGGTAAAATAGAGGAATTTAGTCTGTCAGTATGGCCAACAATAAGTGTTTTTTTCTGACAAGAATGACAGTTGAGGTCTACCGATCAAAACATAAGATTTTGAATGTTTTTTATCATTGCGAACATCTATATTTTGCTCCATTATTATATCATTTTTGTAATGAATTGATTTTGGTTCATAATAGTTATTTATGCAACAAGTGCAAAAAACACGTTTTGCAAGAGTTGCATACAATATTTTTTCTACATTCATGCAAAAACTGGAAAATATAATATATTGGGATAGCTTACCTGTGTCTTTAGACAAAATAAACAACTGTGAATGAAATGAGGGACAATATTCACAAAAATAAAGAATGAAATAACTTACCTATGTCTTTTGAAATAAATAACCAGCTGGTAAAAGAGAGATACGACTATCAAGTAACTATTTCACATGTAACTTAGGCATCTACGATATTTTGACAGCCCATACTGGGCAACTATTTCCCCAACTTGTCATCCCATGAGACAAACGGAAAACACTTAAGCGCACTCGCCCTATCTGGATGACTGCTCGCTTTGCAAACGAGGCTTACTGACAACCTAGGAACGAGCACTATACCACAGTGTGGTACTACGTGTATACGTGCGGGAATAAGTCAATCGCAAACCACCAAGTTGGTGGTGGTGTGGTGTGGAGAACATTTGTGGTGTGTTGACACGTTCTGTGGTGCTCTGTAAATTTAACAACGTTTTGTGGAATTACTGTGAGTACTAAATAGGATTTTGCACCTAGATATACAGAAAAAAATTACGAATTTAATGCTGTAAAAATTGGTAGATTCGATCCATGGATTAAATTGAAACATTGCATATAAACAGGAATAAAAATTTCTTATTTGTAATTAATTTACTACTCTTATCGCCGTTAACACAAAAACTGGTACTCTGATATTGATGAACTTACCGTTGATAGTACTTGGGCTTGAGTCTACTTCAGAGTCATGCCAGACGAAATAAGTAACGAAACAATATTTCATATGTTTAAAAAACTAACAAATCAGATCGACGGGCTAGCTGGAGAATTAAATGATTTAAAGTCCACTCTAGAAAATAAAGTGCAGATTTTGAGCAAAGCCTGCGAGGAGTTGAAAGAAGATAATGAAAGACTTAAAGAAAGATTGATAATAAATGAAAGAAGAAATAAAAAGTACAATTTAGTAATCTACAATTTGGAAGGTGATGATGCGTATGTTGCGGTTCTAAATTTATTTAATCAAAAACTCCAAGTTGCCTGCAATTATTGTGACTTCCGAGATATATTCAGATTTAACTCTGGCAGTCAGGTCAGTAAACATAAACCTATTCTATTAGAATGCGTTAACATCAGACTCAAGACTGAAATTTTAAAGCAGGCTAAGCGACTGAAGGGCACCGGTATATATATTTCTCCAGACTATGCCGTAGAGGATTATCAGAAGAAAAAAACCCTTTTTCATTACCAGAAACTGGCTTGGCAAGCGGGCCAAAGGGCATTCAAAAAGGGAAATTCTCTCATTGTTGATGATATTGCATACAGTGTAGAAAAAGTGCATACAATACCAACTGCTGATAAATCAAAAAAAAAACCCGCCTTAATACGCAGCAACAGTACTTCATCAACTGGCAGCAATTCTCTCAAAAGAAATCGCGAAGTCGAAGATAACGGGAAGCCACCTAAAAAACTATAACTAAACTAGACTTACGAACAAAGACAATAAGTGTAGTAGTTTTTATTTTTATATTTTATTTTATAGTATACATTTGAGTTTTCATTTTGAAACATCTGGCTCCTATAATATTAAAGGTATTATTGTATGTAAAGTTTGTATCAATCATCTCGTGCTGAAACTATGATTATTTCTGTGGGACACATTAATATTGGGTCCTTGCTACCTAAACTTACTGATGTTGAGCAGCTTATGAATCTTAGGGACTTTGCTATACTTTTATATACAGTTTCTGAAACTTGGCTCACTCCTATAATTGGTGATGGGATATTAAATATTAACGGCTATAACATTATTCGAAATGATAGAATAGGTAAGAGAGGAGGAGGTGTAGCAATTTATCTTAAAAGTACTTTATCATATAAAGTTATAATATCTGAACAAGAGACATTTTGTGAACATCTTTGGATTGAAATTAAAATGGGTAATAAAAAATATATTGTTGGTGTTTTGTATACGCCACCAAACTCTAATAAGGATAGCTTTTTAGATAAGTTCGAAAACACTCTAATCACTCTTAATGCAGAATACAATGATATTATTTGTCTTGGAGATTTCAACATAGATCTTTATAACCTACAGTCATCGTTGACTCGCAACTTAATTGCTATCTACGAATCATTTAATCTGATTCACAACATATCAGATCCCACACATATAACGGGTACTTCAATGACCTTAATTGATCATCTTTATACCAACTTCGAAGTTAAGCATTCTGAAGTGTATGATACTCAATTGGTCAGACATTTTTTAATTTTCTGCACATTTGAACTTTCTGGAAGTATGCCTTCCTCAAAAACAGTAACATTTCGTGATTTCGATAGAATTAATTTGGTAGAGTTCCAGTCTGACGTAGAATCAGTGGACTGGTCGTCTTTATGTCAATTAGAATCTATTGACGATAAGATTCTTTTCTCAAATCATAATATCTTATCAATAATTAACAAACATGCGCCAATAAAAACAAAGATTCTTAAACACAACAAATCGAAACAGCCGTGGATAACAGAAAACATTAAGCTAATGCAAAACTTACGGGACAAAGCTTTGATCAAATACAGGAAATCAAAAAATCCTTCCCACTGGGAATATTACAAACAGTTGCGCAACTTCACTTCAGCTAGCATTAAAAGAGAGAAGAAAGCATATTTGGAATTCAAACTCTCGCATTGCACTGTCAAAGAAAAGTGGAACGAGATGCATAAAATAAAGGTCACTCAAAAGAAAAATATGGTTCTTCCTGCTTCTTTAAAAAAAGCAAATGGATATAACATTTTCTTAATAAATGAAACGAAAGACAACCGTATTCCTGACAGAGAGTTACTACAATATTACAATAAACTGATACTGTTGATAAACAATTCAGTTTTAATCACACCAGTGGTAATGAGATTCTCGAAATTATCAAAAACATTAAATCCAAGGCTTATGGCGTAGATGAATTGAATATTCAAATTATATTACTTTATTGCCCAACGATTTGTCCCTTTCTTGTTCATATTTTTAATAAATGTATAGATAACTGCTACTTTCCTTACGCCTGGAAAAGAGCGTATGTGATACCAATACCTACGACATCTAATCCCACTGAATTTCGTCATCTAAGAAGCATTAGTATTCTTCCTACATTTTCCAAAATAATGGAAAAAATATTAGAAAAACAAATTAGGACTCATCTTAACACTCCAAGTATACTGCCACTAAATCAATCTGGATTTAGAAGTGGCTACAGCTGCGCCACGGCACTGACAGCTGTTACTGACGATATTGTTGACTCTCTGGATAGTAATAAACTTTGCGTTCTAATACTGCTCGATTACTCACGTGCATTCGACAATCTAAACCATCACATTCTCATTGCAATGTTACATTATCTGGGTTTCAACGTTTCGGCAATCAAATTAATGAAGTCCTTTCTTTTAGGTAGAGAACAAATCGTAAAAATTGATCAAGATGTATCAACTTGTCTCTCGGTAACACAGGGTGTACCCCAGAGTAGTATCTTAGGGCCTCTGTTGTACACTTTATACACTTCTAATTTTCCCAAGTACTTAACCTATTGCAATTACCATTTCTACGCGGATGATTCCCAATATTATTATTCTTTTACCTTATCTGAAATTAATTTGGCAATGGGGAGAATCAACGAAGATTTATCAAAGATTGTTTCTCAAACCGAAAACATATGTTGAAAATTAATACAAATAAATCATATGCAATATTGTTCGGTCATGAAACACACAGACTACTGGCGATGCAACAACTGCACATCTTTATTGGTAACGAAATGTTGGGTTTTAGCAATCAGTGTAAAAATTTAGGTGTTATCTTTGACCACAAGCTTCACTTCGACAAACATGTTTCCGAAAAAATTAAAAAAGCGTATGCTTCACTAAAACTAATTTATCCACATCGCTACGAAATCAATACCAATATTAAAAAAATGTTGACAGATTCACTGGTCTTATCCCACTTTAATCATTGTGATACTGTTTCTGGACCTTTTCTCAGAAAATCTGACTGCTATCGCATTCAGAAGGTTCAAAATTCATGCCTGCGTTTAATATATGGCGTCAGACGGAGGAACAGAATAAGACATAAGCTGAAAGAAATTGGATGGCTTAGTACCTATGTTCAATCGACGGAAGTTGCATGCCTACTGCCTCTTTTACAAAATTTTAAAATCCAATAGCCAGCCCGTCATATTTACGTGAGAAAGTAAAATTTAGAACAGATGTTCACAATATGAATCTAAGATCAAAGAATAAAATCACTATCCCTCGTCATAAAAAGAAATTATTTAAGTCATCCTTCTCATATCAAATAGCCTCAGTTGGTGCTTTTCTGGATGTGCCTAGGTTCTCGCTGTCACTGGCAGCATTCAGGAATAAACTTCGTAAGGACTTGTTTCAACATCAGTAAGTCAAATTTGACTTTAGCCAAGGAGCTTGTTTCAGCACACCATTTGGTTTTAATATAAAATTATATTATGTTAATGTCATGTTATTATAGTTTATTTGTTTTTTTTATATTTTTATATTCACAATTCTGAACCTTAATATTAAGTAATAGGTAATCTTAGGTAATCTTAGATAACCTTTGGTTTGGTTGTTTTTTAGTTTCTCCTAAGGTTGGTGGGGAAGAATTGGTCAATAGACCTATCACCTAACTTATTATTACTTATTTTTTCTTGAAAACGGTAGCTGGAACGCTACCGAAACGTTGAAATAAAGAATTCAAAAATATTGTGGTTTAATTTCCCAAGAAATTAAAAAAAGAATGAATAATATACCACAAGGAACATACAGAAGATATCTATCACCTAACCCTTTGTTTGCCATCTTTCTTTACCGATAAAGTGTATTACTGAATATTTTTTTGTTATTTGGTGAACAATAAAGAATTTATTATTATTATTACTTGTGACGTACTTAATAGATAAATATTTAGAAAATTGAGGAACGACATAGCTTACCTATGTCTCTAAAAAAATATCCAGCTTGTAAAAGAAAGGGGGGACAATAAAATTAGGAACGACATAGCTTACCTATGTCTTTTGATAATAATAACCAGCTTATAAAAGAGAGATATGACTATAAAGTAACTATTTCACATGTAACTTAGGTATCTACGATATTTTGACATCCCACACTTAGGTGCACTCGCCCTGTCTGGATTACTGCTTGCCTATATCACAGTGTGGTACTAATTGCGGGAATAAGTCAATCGCAAACCAACAAGTTTTTACATGTAGATACATATTTAGAAAATTGAAGAACGACTTAGCTTACCTGTCTTTAGAAAAATATCCAGCTTGTAATAGAAAGGGAGGACAATATTTAGAAAAATTAGGAACGACATAGCTTACCTATGTCTTTAGAAAAAATAACCAGCTTTTAAAAGAAATGGTGGACAATACTTAAAAAAATGGGGAATGACATAGCTCTGGTAGATAGAAGTGTGTCCCCCATGACTGGTAGATGACCCCAGCCAGAAGATGAATATAATCAATCGGTTAAAAATTTCAAAACCGACGAAAAATATTCTCCGCCAGCTTAGAGATCTTACAAGGAGCTTGATTTCACTATTAATTGAATTATTAAAACTGTATGTCAAATATCATTAGAATATTCATATTTTCTATTATATATTTACAAGAAGGTATTACTTAATACAGTTGGAATACTACTACTTTTACACAAGTCTAAGGTCAGTATGGCCAACAAAAAGTGTTTTTTAGAATGACAGTTAAAATATACTATTCAAAACATAATATTTTGCATAGTTTTTATCATTGCGAACATCTATATTGCTTTACTAAAATAATGAATACACCCCGGAAGCGTATATCTTGAAATTTAATATGACTTTTTAGCTGAATACTCAGCATATCGGTGGCCAATAATTCTAGGAACTCTTGGCATGTCACCATTTCATTCATGTTATTCACTCACTAGTTAAGTCAGTTATATTTATTTTTGTTGATATTCGTAACGATGTGATCCTACTTTCTCAAAGAAAAAGCGTCGGCTCTGCTCAAGGAACCCTTTTTTTATCCTAATCCTGGGTCTGTCTCCTTCGCACACATTGTACACCGGAAGTTCTGCTGCTAAAAAATTAGTTCAAATCATTTTCCGAAAATTTCGTTAATACAGCTTACTGCAAAAAAAATTCAAATTGGTATAGCTGGTGCCATCTGCAAGAGGGTAGTAGGTATAGAACTCCTTCAACAATCAATAACCTTACATAGTATTTTTGTTTGCACGTCTCGTTATTCATGTTTTCCTGACAAAAACTGTAACCATATGGCAACACATGATTCCCACACATGCTTTTGGAAATTATGTGTATGAGAATATAATTCATATGTCACGTGACATGTTATCCACCAATCAATATTGAGAATCTCCCTAGATACATGTCTATCACAGCGATGATAAAAAACAAAGAAATTATCAAAGGTAATACCACGAGTGCTTCAAATTTTATCGATAATTTTTTCTTTTCCACAAAAACTTGTTTATTTGGCAAAAATATGAAAACAAACCGATTTTATCTAAATTCGGTTTGTTTGAATGTTTTTGCCTCAAATAAACAAGTTTGAGTGATGAAAATAAAAAATTATGTGATAAAATTTGAAGAGCGAGTTGTATTTGGGAAGATTATTTTTTTCAACAATTTAAAAGGATTTTTGAAAGCGCTTTTAGTTGTCAATAATGACAAATTCAAAGTAAATTTTTGACGTTTCGATGTAAACAAGGTTTTATCGATGAGGAAGCATAATTATCAGTATAATACCGAATGATTGGCTAGAATAATGTATTGCTATTGGTTAAAACCACCAAAATGTCAGATTTTGACAAGTGAAAAAAATAATCACCTTATTTTGGTTCGTTGCTAAGGGTAATTTGTCATATTGACAGTTCATATTGAAAGTATAAAAATGTGTTCTAATCGTTTCATATAATATAATTCTATAAATTCATTATATTCTCTCATTAAATATAAGCTCGTGATATGATTAATAATCGAAGATATTTTCGAGTGAAACCGAGTTGCAGATTTAACGAGTCCGAAGGACGAGTTGAATGTTGTTATATAACGTATGAAAATTCCACACAAATGTGATTTTTAACCAATCAGAACGTGTGTATTTCTGACAGATCACCATCGCAACGGATGAATTTTAGTGAATGAATATACTGGACATTTTTTTGACGTTTATAATGACAGAATATTTTTTTCTGACAATCTAATTTTTGTTTATTCGCATGATCATTTTGATTCATTACAACTACAAGGGTGGATTCATGCAAAACAAAATTAAGACTAAGATTAATTTAAAACTAAAACTAAGAAGATAAAACCATGTTATTTTTCAATTTACATCTTAATTTCTCAATTTCTTGCATATACATCTACGTATAATATCGATGTCCATGCAAGAAATTGAGAAATTAAGATGTAAATTGATAAATAACATGGTTTTATCTTCTTAGTTTTAGTTTTAAATTAATCTTAGTCTTAATTTTGTCTTGCATGAATCCACCTTAAGTTTGGATGTTTTCTAAATTCTTTGGACCATTATATTTAATGTTTATATTGAAAACGCATTTATTATATACCATGGCAGGTTGATAGGAAGCTGCTTTTTCTTGATTTAGAGATCCTTGGATTGTCTTCTATGTTTTGCAAGTACTTGATGAAGACGAAAATTTATGTTGGAGATAAACACATTTGGTGTGGAATTTTCTTACCGTATACCACACGAGGTCAAATTAAATCCGGAAATTTTTTCTCCCTCATGAATATTTTTAGAAAATTTCCTGAAATAATTTGACCTCTAGTGGTATTACCAGGGTAGGGGATCTCTGAAGGCGCGTGGGTGCTGCCACCTGCCACATAAAAAGTCCCGTCAGTACTAAAATTTGTAATTTAATGAAAACTGTAATGCCGTTAGTGGTAGTTGCAGACAGGGTAGGGGATCTTTGAAGCAATTGCAGATTCTTCCACCTATATATTAGCGCTGACAACTTCCTGACAGCCACTGACAACTGCTTATTTCATATTTGTGTGTGTGTTGAGTATTCGTATTATCTGGTATTATCTATGATTCGTATTTGGTGTTTATTGTTTATAGTGGGACTTTTACTTCAAGAGACAATGTCAAGAATATTTTGGTGAAAGACTGTGATGTGAGGTGCATACGGTAAGCTTTATCTTCATTGAAAAACATGTTCCATTAAATAGAAAGTGACAGAAGTATGACTATTATTCTTCCATACAACTTTAAGCTTCCCATTATTGTTGTTGAATTCTTAACATTTATTTTTTTTTTCATGTTTGTCATTGAAATATGTAAAAAAACGTTTCATTTATTGTATACTTTTTTAATCAATAAAATATATAAACTTGTTGATTATTGCTTATTTTTCCCAATTCAGGCATTATATGATACATTTTTTGACATTTCATTTAATTTTACTTGACTTTTCATTGTTATTATTAGGTGTTTTCGATTATTTACTTTTGGCTGCTAATAGTAGCAGCTCGTAGTGACTGAATTTCGTTCGTTTATTACCGGGCGTGACGCCTAGTCTTACCTTCCCCTTGCCCCTTGAGCACATACCGAAAAGTATGGGCTTCAAGCCATGGACATTAAATGTTTGACGTTTTGTCAGATTTGACGTTTATTTAAAGGTTAAGATTGTGCCGATTACGATTTAAATCTTACTGAAAATATTTAAATATGCAAATTTATATTATCAATAACATCATAGTCGAAAACTGTTCTTCTAAAAACACAAGAAATTCATCATCATATCAGATGATAGTTCGGATGATGACATGACATGACAAGTGGCTTTGAGGATCCTAAAAATCGTGTTCGTTTTTCTCAAAAGTCTTGACGACTGAGGCGTCACGCACAAATGCTTGAAGCCCAAATAAACGAAAGCAGCAAAAGTAATATCAATGTTGAGTAATTTCAAATGAAATATCAAAAAATGGATCGTGAATGTCATTTTGCAATAAAAGTGAAATTACAGTAATTTTGAATAAAGCAAAAAACTGTAAAATTACAGGAATCTTCTTTTTCGGCTGTTAGCGAAATTCACAACATGATTTGTGCCAGAGGTACTGACGGGACTCTCAAAAAGCGCCACCCGTATGAATAGAGGGCGCTACGGGTCAGTTTCCCATCTATAAGTATTTTTTTATCTATGGGTATTACTAGTGAAAATAAGATACATGTCGACTGTACTACCATTGTCTTTGTCTAATCTTTATTACTACTACTACTATATCAATATCTCAGTTGGTTGAATGGTTGAACTATATTTATATAGTGACGATATAGAGTTTGTGTGATTCTAATCACATTTATGAGGAACAGGGCCGCTAAGTTGTTGGCTGCCCATGTGCAACTGAATATCTGCCTAACGAAATGCAATAGAGTTACATAAGTTACTATGTAAAGTAATATGACATCTCATCTAGAATTATAACATAGTATTTAATATGTGTACTTAGGTATACATAATAATCTGTTACTCATGAAATAGTCTTGTCAAATACCATTCAGCATTCGGGTATCTAATTTCTACTTTTAAAAAAATTAGATGCCCTTTTGATATTACTTACGATTATTTAATGAAAAATTTTCTAACTTTGCTTTGCTTATCTGATTATTGATACACACGAACTGATTTTATCAAATATCTGTTCAACATTGACCTTGCGTTAGGAAACAGGAGACGGAAGTCGATGATAATATCAGATTTGAAAGATTATCTAAGATTGATACACTTGGAAATTATTTCTATATGCTTACAATTATTCAATACTTATTCAATATTTATTTTGTGATGGTGTGAAATTTTCAATTTCTCGGAATAAATAAGACCTAATTCCTTCCATTACTATAAAGCTCATAGACTTTATTATAAATACTAAGTCTATGATAAAGCTTTAAATAAAGGGAAAAAATGTTAAGCCTAACCTAACCAAATCTAAGTGAACGTCTATTTATTTTATTTTTGAAGTATTTTAAATTTATATAAAATTGTTAGGGTCATTAGCCATTAGACTTTATTTTTAAATCGTTAATTAATACTGCCAGGAAATCCGGTGGTACAACTCGACGGTAGTATTAAGCGGCCCTTACACGATCAATATTACTGTCTATCGAAAAATATTGCCAGTAATATTGATCGTGTATGGAGTGGAATGATGGAATGAAGTTAAGTACTGACGATTATTCGAATATTTTAATATTTTGGTCATCAGTATTGACAATACTGTCAGTATTCCGTATTGACAGTAATACTGACCGTGTAAGGTCCGTTTTATACTTAACCACTCGGTATAGGCTAGCAAACCTATTATTATGTATAGACATAAAACGTGATCTGCCATATAGATATACATTTGAAAATGTATATTTCAAAATATTTTCAATTTATAGTTTAGGTTGAATAAAATTTGTGGTATGATAATATTATCTTCAATACTTGTACCGGACTTTTGCCGGGACCGGCTTATGGATTATAACACACCATAGAGTTATTATGGTCCATAATGGACGAGTTCTATACAAGGGAATTGCTGCCAACATAACGAACAAAAAAATACTGTAACAGGTTAGTCGCATAAGGAAGTGGTTTTTCCAATCTATGTTTAGTTTTTCTTATATATTTTGAGTCCCTTTACCACCCATGTTGTACCCGAAAAATTTGGAGTTTTACCCGAGAAGTTTGTAGGTCAATTTAGCTTGGGGAATTTTATATCTTACAGTTGACGAACAACTAATGACAGCTGTCTATACATGTTTATTTGGCTTTGTTTGTGTTCTTTGTGTTTCGTCAACTGTAAGATGCAAAATACCCCAGTTGGCAGCAATTCCCTTGTATAGAACTCGTCCATTCACGCCATGACAACTCAACGCTCACAATATACCGTTACATTGACTAAAGATGGGGGTACAATATGAACTAAACTATTGAATCTGGATATTTTGTTCAGTAAATTTGTTTCTAAAATATATCGTATCGATAAAATATTGAAATTTTCAGTATTGATACTTTTCATAAAGATGTTTTCTGATATTAAGTATTTTAAAATAATATATTTATAACGGTACGTTGTATTGATACTTTACACAGTATCGCCCATCTCTATATATGGCAAATTATTTTATGAACTACAATGAGCTACCTCAACATTTTGAGGTTAGTAATACCAAATTTTTTGGAACTGGCAACGATGGTTGGTTAATTTCGAAAATATTCATTCAAAACTATGCATAGCATGTGTACAATGGTACTCTCAATAAATACTGCAATTTTGAAGTGAAAATATTATATAGTTTCAGAGAAAATGGTACCGAGAGGAAAATTTCGACTTTTTTGAAGAAACCAATACCATTTTACATAATATTTTTTTAATATTTGAATTGCCCAATAACAAGAGCAAAATTAAAATCATGTCAGAATAATCGAGTCTAAAACATTATTATTTTAAAAGTTATACTTTTAATTTATTTAAATTATTTTTTGACGGACACGCCACTGTTATTGCCTCTTAAAACTTACTCGGTATCAATGTTTCAATAACACCGTCCTTGTATTATAAAACTCAACTATTTTTAAATACTCCTCATATAATTAAGATCGTAATAAATCAAATCTTCTATCTATTTACTGAATACCTCAATATATCGACTCACTTATCTAGCGCCAATAAGAATCCAGTAAACCTGTCAGTTTTTTGCATAGAAAAAACTCCGTCAAGCATTATTAGAGCCCTTTCAGACTTGGATACTGTATCCGAGATACTGTATGCGAGATACAGAATTTAGGCCAGATACAGTCAAGATACTTTTGTTAGAATACGGGTTTGTAAATAAATTTTTTCTACTAGCGTGCGGAAAGTGAATCTTTTCCGCACTAAAAAGCGTGTGGAAAGAGTAACTTTTCCGCACTAGTGCGGAAAGTAAATTTGTAGGTTTTTTGGGGAGTATACTGACATTTGAATATTTTAAATATGTATTTCTATGGTTGTAGTTTACCAAATGACTGAAAAGTTAAAAAAATTTTTAGAAATCTGCAATAATCTTTTATTATTTTTTTTCAAAAATTTTTCATGTTCCTGGTAAAAGCCTTATCAAATAGGTGCCAAATAATTATAATTAAGTTGCTGATATGTATTTAATGATAAATGTTTCTTTATGTTAACTTTTGGGTTTTTTCCGGATGCTGGTAGAAAAAATAGTGTACCTAACACGTGCGTAAAGTGACTTTTCCGCACGCGATTGCTGGCCGAACTCCGCTAGCGTCGTTCGGCCATCTGCAATAGCGTGCGGAAAAGTATCACTTTCCGCACTAGTTAGGTAAACTACTATTATCAGCACAATATCAGTGCTGTACGATGCTTTTTATGAAATGGACATTGAAGAGTGCGCTATGTTGTGGTATATTATAAACAAAAAGAAAAAAATTGAAAGGAGACGAACTATGTGGGTTCATCCTATTATAGAATTAAGGGAAACCAAAGGAATTTATAACCTTCTTCACCAAGAATAACTACAAGGGTTCTCACTGCAATCCGTAAAAACTTAAAAGCAATATAAATTAACGAATAAACTCATAATTCATCGCTAATAAACAATATTATTGAAATATTTCCTTTAAATTTTTTTTATCCATCCTGAGATGATTATTGTAAAAAAAGTTTTTGACAAATAATCGTCTTGTTTCGAGAATTTTTAATAATATAATAATTTTATTTATTTTTCTGATGAATTTATGCAGTACTTTTTTAATGCACTGAATAATTACTTTTTCTACTAGCGTGCGGAAAGTGAATCTTTTCCGCACTAAAAAGCGTGCGGAAAGAGTCACTTTTCCGCACTAGTGCGGAAAGTAAATTTGTAGAGTTTTTGGGAGTATACTATTAACTAAATATGTATTTCTATGGTTGCAATGTAGTTCACCAAATGACTGAAAAGTTAAAAAATTTTTTAGAAATCTGCAAAAATTTTTTGATAAAATAATTATTTTTTTTCAAAAATTTTTCATGTTCCTGGTGAAAGCCTTATCAAATGGGTGCCAAATAATAATAATTAAGTTGCTGATATGTATTTAATAATAAATGTTTCTTTATGTTAACTTTTGGGTTTTTTTCCGGATGCTAGTAGAAAAAATAGTGTACCTAACACGTGCGTAAAGTGACTTTTCCGCACGCGATTGCTGGCCGACCTCCGCTAGCGTCGTTCGGCCATCTGCAATAGCGTGCGGAAAAGTATCACTTTCCGCACTAGTTAGGTAAACTACTATTTATATACCTACCATATTCATTATGTTGAAAAATTGTCATTTCTTCAAAATTTTCACACATCTATTTGGCAATTTCCACCCAACATTTTTGTTTTATATTTCTGTCCAAATAATTTTCATCACTTGTATTCCATATACATACAAGAATTCGGTTCTACCAAACTTAAAAATTTCTCGTTATCAAAAACTTTATTCTCCATGGTACAATCGAAAGATCGTTTTCTATTCCACTTCACTTCTACTAATAATTAATAAAAATATTGTACACCTATGCTATTGATGTGCTTTTTGAATCGCAAAAGTATGCAAGTCTGAACAGATCCATAAGCCACAATGATAATTCGGTATCCCATATTCGGATACTGTCGCCGGCGACTGAATGGGCGAGATTCAGAAATTTAGTATCGCGATACTGTATGCCGTGCTGAATGCAGTGTGAAAGCGTACATATAAACGCATTTATTTTCTGTATCTGGGATACGCGTATCTCGGATACAGTATCCAAGTCTGAAAGGGCTCTAAATTTCTGAATCGCGCTTATTCAGCCGCCGGCGACAGTATCCGAATCCGGGATACCGAATTAACATTGTGGCTTATGGACCTGTTCAGACTTGCATACTTTTGCGATTCAAAAAGCACAATAGCATAGGTGTACAATATTTTACTATCAAGTAAATTGTGAGTTACGGAAATAATTACACATGGTACACTATAGTTAGGGAGCAGATAGGTTGCTAATATTTCCTTATATTAATAATTTGTGCTACAAGTAGTTTTAAAATGTTATGAATTCAGAAGATTCTATGGACATTCGATAATAATTGAAAAATTGAAAAACTTTGTTCTATCTTGTAGTAATTCTTGGTGAATAAGGTTATTAATTTCTTTAGTTTCCCTTAATTCTATTATAGTATGAACCCACATAGTTTATTCCTTTTAATTGTCTTCTTTTTGTTTATAGATAATATACCTGCAACAGCATAGCGCACTCTAGAATGTCCATTTCATAAAAAGCTCCGTACAGCACTGATATTATACTGATAAAATTTATTTACAAAACTATATTCTAACAAAAGTATCTGGGCTGTATCTCGCATACAGTATCTGGGATACAGTATCCAAGTCTGAAAGGGCTCTTTATTTTTTTAAGAGAACAAAGAGATTTGTATATTTTGTGTTAGTTATTTGAATAGTGGACAAGCGTAATTTTGATGTAATTCAGGTAATGTAGGATTTTTATATCAAACCAAAAAGTGTGCAATTATGTTGTTTATCAACTGTTGAAATATTATCAATTTCAAATCAGTCATTTAAAAATTGTAAGTAAAAAAACCATTTTTCATTCCCAATTTAGAGTCCTATAGCAAAGATTACAGTCTGTAATCTTTGTCTATAGTTCGTTAATTTTATATGAAATACCATAATTATTTTTTTCTACATTCATGCAAAAAACAACACTTTTGTGCACCACATTTAATGGAAAAAGTGGTACTTTATTGCACTAGTGCAATAATAGTATTTTATGCAACGAACATGTAATGATAGCCATTAAGACACGAGCATATTGTAGGATACGAAACGAGCCGCAGGCGAGTTTCGTATATGATATGCGAGTGTATTAATGGCCATTACATGAAAGTGGCATACAATATTTTTTCTACTCCGGTTAATGAAAATTATTTTTCTACTCCTGTTTTATAATATACTTATTAAAAGACTAAAATCTGTATCATAATGAAATTCATTATGATACAGATTTTCATTATGATACAGATTTTTAGGCCAATAGGAATGCGACATTCGCACAATATTTAGTATATAACCATGGATACCTGGTTGACATTTCTGAAATTAATCATATTAGGTCTGTTCCCTGCAATAAAAGTGTAGCACTGAGCTATACGATTTTATTTATTTTAATTATGTTTTAATGCTTCTTGCAGTTTACAAATGCAATATACATAGATATTCCCCAATTTAGTGATTTTATACGTATTTTTTCACAGATAGACCTGAATTCTTCAAAATTATATAGCTCAGTGCTACACTTTTATTGCAGGCGAACAGACATATTAAGTGACACTTAATTTGATAGCTGTCAAATAATTTTGATTTTCAAAAGTAACTATATTTAAAATTGATTTAACTAATAATTATTGATTAATAACTATTATTAACCGGAGTAGAAAAAATATTGTATGCCACTTTCATGTAATGGCCATTAATACACTCGCATATTATATACGAAACTCGCCTGCGGCTCGTTTCGTATCCTACAATATGCTCGTGTCTTAATGGCTATCATTACATGTTCGTTGCATAAAATACTATTAATCAATAATTATTAGTTAAATCAATTTTAAATATAGTTACTTTTGAAAATCAAAATTATTTGACAGCTATCAAATTAAGTGTCACTTAATATGCCTGCAATAAAAGTGTAGCACTGAGCTATATAATTTTGAAGAATTCAGGTCTATCTGTGAAAAAATACGTATAAAATTACTAAATTTGGGAATATCTATGTATATTGCATTTGTAAACTGCAAGAAGCATTAAAACATAATTAAAATAAATAAAATCGTATAGCTCAGTGCTACACTTTTATTGCAGGGAACAGACCTAATATGATTAATTTCAGAAATGTCAACCAGGTATCCATGGCTATATACTAAATATTGTGCGAATGTCGCATTCCTATTGGCTTAAAAATCTGTATCATAATGAAAATCTGTATCATAATGAATTTCATTATGATACAGATTTTAGTCTTTTAATAAGTATATTATAAAACAGGAGTAGAAAAAATATTTTATTGCACTCATCTGTCATTCTTGTGTCAGTTTTGTGATGATTAATGACAAACATAAGCATTTAAATTAAATAAAAATCCATAGCAAGTACCTGATCCTGCTTTAATACAACAATAATATATGTATATCTTACTACTTAGTCTCAACGAGTTACAATTATTTCAAAAATCTTTAATTATTTAAAATTTAAATGGTCAAGGCGAAAACCAGCTATGATTGAGTACTGATAAGGTGGAGGCCATAAAGATACAAAAAAGAAGAACGGGTTGAGTTTTATTAGGTTAGATTGGGTTTTTGACATATTATATTCTAATTTTCCAGTTTTTGCATGAATTTAGAAAAAATATTGTATGCAACTCTTGCAAAACGTGTTTTTTGCACTCGACGTGTTGTCCAACTCGGGCTAAAGACCTCGTTGGACAATTTCACGTCGCGTGCAAAAAACACTCACTTTTTGCACTTGTTGCATAAATAACTATTAGTGTTTCTATCACCTCCCGGTCGGTAAATGGAAATGATCGATTTCGGTTTTAAGTGATGGTTAATGAAAATATGGTGCAGTCCAAATGGTATCGAGACAAACATTTCACCATGAATAATTGAAAAGGTAACTGTTAGTTTTAAATTTTGATACTTTTCTTATTTCTCTTGAAAAACACTTATGTACGGAAAAAATATGTCAGTTTTTCAAATCTTACACATCTGACATTTATTGCATGATATTTATGTCAGAGAGTGATATTTGTAATGTGAACACACATAGAATTTATGTCTCAGACATAATTAGTCTCAGGTGATACGTGTCTACATATCTATACGTTTAATGTAAATACTACACCCTCTGCAAGTTTCAACTCTAATGAAAGAAATTGCATTAGTTGACTAGTCGTCTACTTTTGAAGAGGAGTCGAGCAATTTTTTAAGTAGCTCCGTATTAGCTTCGCATAACCATAAATATGATAGAAAGAAGTGATTAAAAAATTAAATTGAATTATTAGTTGATATGTACCACAATAAAACAAAACTGGGATATTAAAAGCAAGTGTTAAGACGGAAAAATTTAAGACCACAATAGAAGAAATCACTAAAAAGATCCATAGTTTGCTAAATCAATTTAACAATAATTAATGAAACAAAAATTAGTATGAAAAAGTCAAGATAGAGTACAGATGAACTTTATACATCAAAGAGGAACTATTTTAAATC
Organism: Galerucella nymphaeae; assembly: GCA_963978555.1. NCBI lineage: Eukaryota > Metazoa > Arthropoda > Insecta > Coleoptera > Chrysomelidae > Galerucella > Galerucella nymphaeae. The sequence continues at coordinate 8,421,683 of OZ021719.1, forward strand.
ATTACCTACCTTTTTTTATATTTTTAAAATTCAAAGTAGAAAATAAAATGTGACAATGATATAATAGTTATTTATGTAACCAGTGATGTGAAGTAGCCTTTTTTTACGAATGTCAATGTTGTCGAAACAATCACATGAGTCGAAAAAAGGCCTTTACACATGAATTGCATACAATCATTTTTCTACTATCGAAAACTTTATTAAAATACAGAAGTTTAGATAATATGCCACTAATACATATTCGGAATATTTTATCACTTCATTTTTCCCACCCTATTTGCGAAGTAATCTTCTGAGAGATCCATCTTTATAATTATAAAAATATAAAATAGCATCATAGTTTCCCAAAAATATTCGATACTTACATCAAAATATACCCTAGGTACCTATAGTCGGAAGAACTCAATTTAAATTTTAAATGTCAGATTCAATTCACACAGAAATGTCAGTCACTCACCGCCAACTTATACCTATTCAGATACCTATAACTACATATTGGAATTATTTTCACTAGTGCGTAAAATAAGGTTTTACGCACTCGAAAGTGTGTCTAAGTACGTACTTCACACACGGTAGTAGAAAAAATGATATATCGGAACAATTGTCAATTCTATTAGAAAACTAATATAGTGTAGTTATTGAGAAATAATGTAATCCATTAAATACTGAAATGTAATCAACTTTTAACAAATAATTGAAGGTAACGCTGTAGTGAGGGTTGAAGAAAAAACATTCCACAGTACATTAAAAGTAATACCTATACTTATAAAATGAAAGGATAATAAAACTTCAAATCTCTAGTATTACCGATCGAATGAGAATTGAATGTTTTCTATGTAGGTTAAGTTGTTTTAAAAACATGTGATATATATGGTTCATGCAAAACACTCTTTTTGGCGTGCGTCATCGTTTGTTAATGTCTTTCTAACACATTACGTGGAAAGAAATGGAAAAAAGTCAAGTCTTTAATTAATCCTAATCAAAATATCGCAATAATGAACCGTTCAAATGTGCGAAGCCTATCAATTGGGCGTTCAAAACACAATGATACGCGGCAATGTATGTCTGTCTGTCGTCTTTTTCCAATGTCTCACTGAGAGCAGTTTGAAAGTTCCCAAATATCTTCTATCTTCTTAATGCGATCCTGATGATTTTATTTATCAAATTTAAGGTTAGATATGTGTCAAAATAGTGGATAAAATAAACGACATACCGAAAACCCGAATATACGTCGCAAACGATGACGCACACCAAAAAGGATGTTGTATGAACTCTAGCACACACGCATAAATTGCGTTACCCTAGAATTCCGAAAAATTCTAAACTCGATTTGGTTTCAGTTCTAGTTCTTCTTTAGGAGATTTCAAGTGCCTCCTAAAAAATAACAAATGTCATAAGGTTTGTTCCAACCGCAGTCAGAAACCGTCAGAAGCGATCAGAGAATAACTGGTCATAGCAAACAACGAGTTATTTCCGCGTAATTCCTATCACTGATTGCAATAATCGACTATTCTCTGATCGTTTCTGACGGTTACTGACTGCGATTGGAACAAACCTATATAACCTACAAATGTTTTGTTTATGTGTGGTTTATTGTTTTGCCTGTGAACGTTGATTAGAATGTAAAAAGTAATTTTTTCTACGACCGTGCGTTTTAACCCATTTTCCCGCACGAATTTTAGTTTTGAAAATAAAATTATACGAATTTTGACCTCATTAGATAATTTTTTACTTCGGAAGTTATAACTCTTATTACAAGCAAATGAATATTTTCGAAATTATAGTCCATCAAATAAAACCAAAAAAAATTTATCAAATTAACTTCTTTCATCAACGTTGCCGTTACCGTCATTGTCATCTTTATGCGACCTGCAACCGATGCCATCCTCATCGACGTCATCTACTCACCAGTTAATACCAAATAACTCCAGTAACAAATTTTTAAGTAATTAACAGAGTGCAACAAATTTTGTTTTCAATATTAATATTCATAAAGATTAGTAATTTTTGGTTAAAGTTTTGCATATGTATGTTGCAATAAAATAATTTTTGAATAATGGGTTGGTATACCTTTTTTGTATATACGGTCGTAGAAAAAATAAAGATTCTAGCTCCTGCGTAATGTATCCTTTCCGCCCTTGATTAATTTGTATTTTAATTGAAATAAACAGTAATGCATCACTTTCTCCTCATATTTCTGGTTAGTTACATTATTTATATTATAATTATTGTTATATTTTTTTTTAGAGAAAGCAAAGACTACGAGGTGATTTTGCCTTCTATGAAATATATTCCATACTTCTGAGTGTAAATACATTAAATTTTGTTAAATATATCGATTATTTTAGAATAATAATAATAGTATTATTTCCATTTTATCAATTCCACAAAAAAATATTCAAATTTACGTTTCTCTGAATGCAAATCTGTAGGTAATGGTACATGATCATGAAGAAAATATAAAAATATAATGAAATTATTTAATTTTCGATTTTAACATTACACAATTATCAACAATACTATTTTTAGGCTTTTTATTTCTCGACATGTAGGAATAATAAAAAAATTTAACGAATAAAACAAAATAACTGAAATACATAACAAGTGACAAGTTATTATTAAGCAGTGATATGTTGCATTTTGTTTGTTGTTGAAGTAATCTCCTTGCCCACAAACTCAGCGCACAACCGACTACCATTTGCAATATTTGCAAGGTAGTAATAAGCATAGCTATTTCTTTTGGTGGATTATATTTCATTGCTTTTAGAGCATAGTAAGAGTACATTAGAGCGTGAACACAATAATTCATAACCATAAACCATCGAGCACTAGCTGCAGTTTCCGCGTAACTAAACCATGAGTATAATAGAACAGTAATATGATGATAGTAGTGTAAGAAGATCAGGGGTTGTTTTCGAAGCACTATAAAAACTGTATCACCCAATTCAGGTAATTTACTCAGCGTGAACATCCAAGCCCAAAATCCAGACACTTTATCTTGTTCGACAAAAGAAGGAACGCATACCGAATGGTACAAGCCATGATGGGTTAATATATGAGTGAATTCTGGCAGAGTTCTCAACGCACCCATTACACTAAAAGCTGCTAACATTGTATTCCATACAATTAAAACGTTTCTCAATTCAAATCTTGGTCGATTTTGCATCCAATATTTTCCTCCGAATATTATAATTACGTATAACCCCACACAATAAAAGCTCGAGGTCCAATTTTCCTCCATCCATGATAAAGTTTTCTCATGGATAAAATCAGATTCAAAATTGAATAAGTAGGTGTAATTGGGTTGTGTAACTGGTGTGTGTACCTTCATTTTATCCGACACTAACTTCTAGCTGTCAGTACTCCGAAAACTAACACACTCGATTAAATTTAATTTGATATAGATTTCTATGCCGCTGCTAGAAATTTATCAATATCTATCTTAGTAGTTTGATAATGATTGGTTATCACAAACAATGTCGGCTTGTGAGTAGGTTTTTTTATAGTTTATTTCAAGAACTTGAGGAACATTTTATAATATTCAGTTGACTCGGTATCTGGTCAATCAACAAAAAGGAATGGGATCCAAATACTATCACTATGGACTTGGAAAAAATGCAATTCAATGGTACACAGACGGCTCAAAAGCAATAGGAGGAACGTTTGTGCCAGGAACCAAACACTCTAAAAGCTTGGGAAAAATCTCTAGTATCTTTCAAGCGAAAATCCTCGCCATGAGAAAGTGCGCCCAGTTCAATATTAGGGATATAGAAGACAAAGGATTATCATAATGTCGGATAGTCAAGCAGCCATTAAAGCACTAAGCTCTTGTGTAATCAGTTCCAAAGTGGTGTAGGAATGCCTAGACAAACACAATGAACTACTGATTCCAGGACAGACTGGAATAGAAGGAAATGAAATAACTTATGAACTAGCAAATGGCGGACCAAAATACCTTTCTGGAAGCCTGAACCCTTTGGCGGAATCAACCCTAATGTAATATTGGAAAAAATAGGTAAAGCCGAGAAAAAGAGATCTGACAATTGGAAAGATCTAGTGGGGCCCATACAATCAAAGATGCTTCTTGGTGACTACAGCCTGTTGAGATCAAATAAATGCATAAGTAAATCTGTGTTTCAACAAGCATCCTAACGGGACACTGGCCCGAATGGGCACCCAAAAAAGCTCAAAATAGTGGAGAAAGAATGTGGATGTTGTGGCATGGAAGAAAAAACCTTTATCCACATGCTCTCCAACTGCACAGCACTCCAGTATCTTAAAGCACAGCACCTGGGAGATTACTGAAAAGAAGAGGAACATTTACCTAAGTTGAAGCCTGCAGATATCCTAAAATTCCTCCGGGAAATAAGACTACAGGAGCTACTAGTTTCTGAGATTCTCCTCAAAAACTAAGCAGGAGTAAGGGGACACAATATATCTTTTAGCTCTCATCTGGTCTTAAGAGTTTATAAATTCATGATTGTATAGTTTTTTCACGATCTAAACTGACTTGACTTGAATGGCTTGAGTTGCAATAAAAATCCGATGAGAAAGAAAAAGTACCTGAAGTATATATATAATAAGAATTATCCAAAAGTCTTATGAGTTTTCAGGTAATAATTGATCATTCGCCAACAAAATAAATACAATCCTGTCATATAATAGTTATTTACGTAGCTAGTTATGAAAAGTGCGATATTGTTCAATGAGCGTAATATTTGCAAATTACGCGAGTTGAACAATGTCGCTCTCTTCATAACGTGTTTACGTACAAAGTTTTATCTAATTCCGCGCTTTTATAATATTTAATAAAATGTTCAATTAGAATGAAAATATTAAGGTAGAATCAAAGTGTTACTATGGAAACAGTCAGAAACAGTTATGTAAAGTCTTTACATAACTGTTTTTACTACTTTTCATAACCGTTCCTAACGTCAAAGAGTAACGTAAAGTGTCACATTTGATAGCGGAATTAGATAAATAATAATTTTATGGCTTTATTGAATCTCATTATCCTATCCTATCTCATATTCAATACTCAAAAAAAGTTTAGTTCACATTTACAACTAAAAATTGTTTGACCCCGACGTGATTTGAACACGCAACCTTCTGATCTGGAGTCAGACGCGCTACCGTTGCGCCACGGAGTCATGTTTATAATGCACACATATGCTGTATTCAACGGACAGTTTGAACTTTTATCTCAATAATTTTCCAATAGTTTTATCATTGTATAGAGATAAAGTTTTAAATTTTATAATGCTTATAATGATTGATTTGATAATTGGAGCTGAATGGGAGCGGCTGCTCAGAAAAAAAGAGCTGAGAGGAGATTGAAGAAAATATAAATCGATATTACCCTAAATATCTAAATATTCTCATGAGACAATAATAATTTAGTGAAATCATTCTACTATTTTCATAAACAACAAGTGAAAATATTTTGTGCTTTAATTGTTAGTGGTGCCATCACTGTATTCAATTTGCTTCCTAATGTTAACAGTTTCCTTCTAATACTTTGAATACTTTCTTTGGACATCTACTGTGAGATGGCACAGCCAAATAATGTTACATTCTCGATTTTTTTGATAAATAGTGATAATATTGCTCTTATTATTTATATTCATAAATATGTATATGTGATTTCAACTATTCAGATGGTTAATAAATGTTATTGAAGAAATACATTGTTATTAACAAGGACACTTTTAAAACCAATACGAACTTTCTTCTAATGTTGGAACACTCATGTGCAGATGGCAGCACAATACAAATAAGAGCAAATGTAATGTAAATGTTTATTATCACAAGTTATTACAAATATATTTCTTAAGAGTACTAATAATATTTCTTTGTATGAATCCAAACAAGCACATTTTTATAATTCATTGGATCTTCAATCAAATGCTATTATTAATTTTTCTTTTTAATTCTCACGCCAAAACCAAAAAGAGTTCCTTCTTCTATGTTTTTCTGCATCTGTTCGTTGGGTGCTACAAAATCCATTAAGTCAATTAAAGCTTCCTTAATTTTTGTAGTATCTGATTCTAGCTGGGTTGCATTGGAGTTCGTCAGATCAGTCGCATTGGACGTTTTATTGGAAATATTTTTTTGTGGTGGATCATTTGATTTTCTTGCTACTTTTCTACGATTAATACCGATGGATGATCTATTTCTTTTACCATAAGTTGATTTATATATTTTCTCTTGATTGCTAGAACTTTCATTTTCTTGGTTTTGAATATCTGATGTTTTCATTTCGTCTTTTTTATTTTGCGAATTTTCCACTTTCTTATAGGCTTCGTTTTTATTGTCTATCTCTATAACATTATAATTGCAATTGTTATATTTACAGGTATGACACGCTAAAACATTTGGTGCAGACTGTTGGCAAATATTATCTTTATCTGAACATCCTCGTTGAAAATATGTTTGTCCTTGATCACTAACTACAACAAAAAAATTACAGAATATGATTGCTTCTAACTGCAACTGATAATATGAGTAATAAAATTCGTAATACTCTTTTCTGATTTTGAAAAATTTTGCCTTTTTATAAGTTTAAACATATATTTGATGGAATCATACTTTATTATAAAAGAAGAAGAACCACCTCCTAGTTTTTATTAAATCAGTATTAGTACCTACCAAAAAAGTACAGACCTGACGAGAACTGTCAGTAGGACAGTAAAAAAAACATGAGCGGCAATGTGCTACGAAATGAAGATTTATTAGGTGCATTTTGTAAAAAGTCTGGCGTCGAGGCAAATAACCTGAAACTTTCACCTTATGCAAATGAAAAATCGTAATTCATCCTATATTCTACTCTACTCCTACAGCTCATTCTATTTCTATTGATAATTGAATGGAAGTTTTGAATTTTATAGTTTTAAAGCAAAACAGTGGAACTCTGGACATTGACAGAACATTTAGAGTCTTTCTTTATACTAGACAATGAAGTCATGCACAATAAAAATAAAATCAAAAGAAAGTAAAGTTTTATTTTTAACGTAAGAATTCTTCCACAAAAATGCTCAACTTAAAATTACTTATTCCATTTAAGTTCTTACTTTGATCCTCAATAAAAATATAAGATACTGTGTGTAAATTTTAAAACTTTTTCAATTGACTATGGGTAATAATAACTCTTGCACAAATCTCAATACTCGTCCTAGGGTAGAGAAGGAAAATTAAAATTACAAAAGAGACAAATCATTTCTATCAACCCTTGATGCCCAACCTACCCTATCTACAAAAATTGGAATTAAGGGTGTTGGATAGCCCGTAAAATCTGTATGTAACAATTATACAGAAAAACAATAAGAACTATCAGAAATATTAATCAAAATACAAGATATATTATTTTTACCTGCAACTATTATAAAACAAGCTGATGTGTTACCATTACAAGTTTGACTTATCCTCGTTGCATTGGTTGGTCTAGTTCCAGTACGACAGTCATCGTCGACGTCAGTTGAATTGCATTTCAAACATGTTAAAGCCGAACCTGTATACAGAAGAAAATATAATTAATCTGGACTGAAGTCCCTCATTGTTTAAATGAAAAATAAATATTTTCCAAAGAACTTTTTGTCCTCACGGACTCTTGGAACCTCCTCAGACATTTTGGCTTTGATTTCAATTTATATCATGTCTATACACTTTGGCAAGTTTATCTGAAGCCGTGAATGGAATGCATTGCCACGTTTAACTATGGAAAAGCTAAAGTGCTGAGTATATATCAATAATAATTAGGAAATGGACTATTATTAACAATATGATCAAACGTAATGTGCTTGTTTTCTTGGATTCTGTCTATTAACATAATTTTTTCATTTAATAAATATTAAAAAATGAACACTTTTCCAAATTTGTTATGAACTCCTCCAAGCTCTGGCAGCGTTGTGCGGAAACCATAATTACCACACCCTCCGAATTATTTAATTAGTTATTTTTATCGACAGCTGACTTCTTATTGGCAAGCGCATGCGTGTCTTCTTTCCTCTCACTTCGTCAATTGACTGAAAATGATTTATCCAGTGGCGTTGGTATTGTCAGTAACCTTTGTTTATTTAGTTTAACTTTATAAAATAGGTACAGTACGCCATTGGTACGTTTATGACAAATATGCGCCATGTTTTCTCGCCTCTCACCGATGCCACGTAGCTTTAGATAAACTTGCCAAACTATACATCAGATAATTTCATCTGAAGAAGCTGATTATTGTTTTATGAGAAAGCTCAGCAATAACGTGTTTCAAAACTTTGAATAATTCCAATTTGGTGACTGGGTAAATTGGAAAATGTATTGTTAATAAAATAGCCTTCTTGTTGTGCGTCATCGTTTGTGACGTACTTCTGGATCCCTAAACTTAAATTTGAAAGTACTTGAGAACTTTCAAAATGCTGATGGTTTTTCGTGTACCTATCTAGGCATATTTTTGTATTATTTAGATGAATAAGATTAATATTCATTTCCCATAAATAATAATTGACGCAAACAACAAAGTACTGACCTGACGAGAGCTGTTAGAAAATAACGTAAGACGCATTGCCGCTACGGAAGGTTCGCCTGCATCCTATTTTAAATGCTGTAATTTCTTCCGAATGTTAGGTCGCGCTTACGCGTAAACTGAACATTAACTAATTAAACTTTGTAAGTCAAAGATTAGGTTCAACGTTTGTAATTATTTTGACATTTGTATTAGGATTAATCACAGAACTACCTTTTTTCCCATTTTTTCTACTGTAATGTGTAAGAAGAACATTAAACAATTGATGATGCACAACAAGAATTTTATTATATGAATTACTATCAACAAAGGTTTACTAATAAACAAAGTTTGGTTAGGAATCCAATGACAAATTATAGTTATCCAAATATTGATAAAAAAAAATTACCTTTCTCAATAGAAACTTTGACGATCAAAAATAGAAATATTGCTTCCTGTAATTTCACCATTGCTTACTCCAACTTCAAGACTACAAATAAACATGTAGATGCCAAAAATTCTGTTTAATTATTTTTATGAGGTCATTAAAGTTTGAACACTGTATTTCCTTAATGACATTTTCGGCCATTTGCTACTAAATATGGTGGGATTTACTTAACGACACTTTTAAATTCGCATCAAAGAATTGTTATACACCACAACGACATAATACAAACATTCTTTGGGACAGTGGCGTGGAACAATTAAAACTCCAAAGCTGTGTAAATAAGTATTCACCCTCGCTCTCCACGCACAAGTAAATTACATGTATTAAGTCGTTGTTATTTGTTTTTTATTTGTTTTAAGTCATTTAAATCAAAGTTGCCGGCAGTACATCAAGTTCTGACGTCACATAATTTTGACAGTTCCTCTAAAAAACGAAGAAAACAATACCGTTCATAACCCTGAAATTTAATAATGATATTATGTTTACAGAATTACAAATTCAGAAAAGTAGAAAATTTTAAATATTTAGGTGTAACGATAAACGAGAAAAATGATAGAAAAGTAGAGATAGCAGAAAGAGTGAAAGCGGGAAATAAGGCGTACTGGAAGTACAATAAATTGATGAATGACAGACATTTAAGTAAAAACACCAAATTGAAATTGTACAAATCTGCTATAAGACCAACAATGACATATGCCGCAGAGACTATGTGTATGAAAAGTAAAAACGAAGAAAACTTAAGGATAGCTGAAAGAAAAATATTAAGGAAAATTTTTGGCCCAGTGAAAACAGAAGATGGGGAATTCAGAAAAATGATGAATCATGAAATTAGAGAAAAGATGAAGGGAGAAGATATCGTGAGGTTCATAAAAGCTCAAAGGTTGAAATGGTATGGACATGTAACTAGAAGGGAGCCATCAACAATAATAAGAAGAATAACAAACTGGACACCACAACTAAGCAGACTAAAAGGAAGACCGAAGACAAGATGGGAAGATCAAATTAGAGAAGATATACGAAAAATGAATCTAGACAAATGGAAAATAGATATAAAGGACAGGAAAAAATGGAAGAAGATAACAGAAGAAGCAAAAACTCATAGTAATTTATGGAGGAAAATAAATAAGGAGAAAACAGCGGAGTGATTCACCGCAAAAAAATGAATCTGATGAGCTTAAATCAGCGGCCACCATTCCGACAGGAATGAATAGCCTATATATAATATTATGTTTATAATTTTCAAATAAAATGACTTTGTGCCAGACTTTCTCGATACTCTGTTTAGTATTTGAATAATAGCAGCTTCCAAATAATTATTTGATCATATTATAGATATTTTTCTATGCATCTTGGATAGTTTTGACTGAGATCCAAAAACTGAATAATAAACAGGGGGCTGCATTTAAAATAAGAAAGTCGGTAGTGGGCACAAACACATGACAAAAAATGCGCATTTGGAAACACAAATCGACGTGTCCAAGTCCAAGAGTTCTTATCAGCACACCCTAATTTATTCGTTATTGAATTTATTTCATTTGGTTGTTCCACACTGTATATCAATAAAGGCACCATTAATATTTTTGATGAACCGATATACGACTGAAAATATCTGATAATTGTATTTTATCTTTAACATTTTATGCACTTTCTCTTTTGGAATTCATTTTTAGATTTCTTTGTTATTCAAGGAATCTTGTTATCAACTTGCACTGAAACTGCCGATTATTTGAACCTAAATAGTAATGATTTGCCGTTAAAAATATTTATATTGACATTAAAAGTGATAGCTAGTTGAAAAATCGTATTATATTTTATTTGTCTTTAAGCCATACTACACAGCAAATAGTTATGGCGAAATTTACTCTGAAAGGACCCCGCACCATTTTATAGGTAATCCTGGTTCTCGTACGATTTTCGATTTTTTTCGATATGTTGTAGTCTTAATGATAACTAAGAGATCGTGATAGGTAAAAACTGTGCAGGCCCTCCGGTTTGGCGGTGGTGGCGTCTTGAAGTTGCGTCCTGAGCATAACATTTTGCCTTCTAGCACTATAAATCTCGCAATAATAGCAAATGTATTGTATGTCTTAGGCTCATGAGGAGGTCTGCCACACTTCTGCGAGAGTTATAGTGCTAGGGGGCAAACTTTTATGCTCAGGACGCAACTTCAAGACGCCACCAACGCCAAACCGGAGGGTCTGCAAAGTTTCAACCCATCACGATCTCTTATTTATCATTAAGACTACAACATATCAAAAAAAAATCGAAAATCGAGAACGAGAACCAGGATTACCTATAAAATGGTGCGGGGTCCTTCACCACGAAAATTTTGCCAGTGATTTCCCTAAAACCTTTATTTACGACCGAACACATCTTCTTCAAGCCCTGAAACTCACACCATTTATAGACTGAGTGACCTTGAAGAATTTTAAATCGTTTTTGAAAAAACTTTCTATTATCACTATAAATAAAGGAGCTATGGCTTAAAATTAATCAATTTTTTTCGAAATGAATTATACAGGGTGGTCCTTGATTGTACATAAAGGTAAAGTACGATCACTTCAAAATATTGCGGTTTAAACAAACTAGCCTTAACAAAATATTGATATTAAGAAAAATACAGGGTGTTGATAGTTAAATTTTAATTTGCTTTTTTCACAATAACTTTAACGCTTTTTGACGCACATGCACAAAAATTTGAGGTTGGGGGTTTTTGGGTATAAGAAATCATTATTTTGTACATATTTTGTAGAGGGCGCCTCATAGGGTACGTATGCGGCATAAATGTACGCAAAACTTTTTTGCTTTCTACATTAGCGCTACTTTTGTAATACATTATTGAAGTAACTTCATTCGAACAACAAAAAGGTATATCTGTTAGTATCTCCAAATCTTAACGGTCTTAGAGATAATCACACTTTAGTGATTAACTACATGATTATTATTTAATGAAATTACGTTCGAAAAACGTGGTGTTAACAGTATACCTATTAAATTACTTTATAAAAATTGTGATGTTATAAGGGGTTGAAAAATTGCAAAATGAACTTGATACATATTTTAAACAACATAATAATTCTTGAATTAAGGCACTATGATCAGGAAAATGAAAAATAAAAAGCTAACATTCTGCCTCATATAAAACTGATACACCTTTATTTTCCCTAAGTAAAACCAAACTTAACTAATCAAAATTGCAAACAGTCACATGTGTCAAATTTGCCAAAACCAGCTATTATCCACGATGCCAAACCATTTAAGTGAATTTGATAAAATGCGAATAATTTCCATGATTGAGGATAGTTGGTCCATTAGACGACTTGCCCAATAGTTTAATAAAAGCAGAACCATTCAAAACATTAAAAAAAGGTGGGAGAACGATCAAATTGTTAGCAAAAAAAAGATATATAAGACCATTCATAATTATAGTGGAGCAAGACGAAGCATCAACTGATTACTTAAGGAAAAATCCATTTCATGCCGTAAGATATGCAAAAGTTGCAGTGAACTTATCAATAATACCTAATAGAGGTATGACACGTTATCAATTATTAAAGGTAAACTTTTATGGTTTTCATGCTACCATGGTCTATAATCAGAAATCAGAAACTGTAAACTTTTCTATTGAAATTTTGTTGTTATTTTTGAAATTTTATTGCTACAAATGCACAATTTTTTATCAGGTTTACTAATTTTTCCTAATTCTGTTGTTACGTATTAGTTTTGTGCATCTATTGCGTGTCTTCCCGTATTAAAGGGATTTTCCTATAAATAATCATTTAAAGCTTTGTCTAGCACTATTCTAGTTAAAACTGATCTTCCATTTTCTATTTTTCCCACAACAACATGATCCTTGTCTTACCTTTTTTTGTCAGTCATCTAATTAACCAACCAAATTTTATTTAAGAAAATATTCGAACCTGTAATTTACACACCTAGAAAAACACTATTTTTGATTATAATAGTTGTACCAGTATTATATGACGCGTAGTGTACAACGATATAGACAATAAAACAGTGCGTGAAATCAATGCCGGACGAAAAAATTTCCATTATTTGAGTTTCATTTCCTAACTTAATTTAATCTTGACTGACCCTGAGATGTGTGACAATATCTTCTATAATTTAAAAGATCAAAATTGACCATATTTTAGGTTTTCGGTAGTTCTTTCCATAAAAACTTTTGTTCGCCTTGCCTGGACGTATCTACAATATATCAAAATTTCATTCATTTTCACAGGGACCAAACTTGAAAAAGTGCAGGGTCCATTTTATTATGTTTTGCTTCCTAAAGCTTTATAAATATTTTTGTTGTTGATCGATTTGCAAGTTAAATTTGAGTTATTGAAATTTTTATGGAAGAAGAATATTAATTTTCTGGTAGAGGCGAATAAATAATCCCACGATGCACCTGTATAACATCTTTAAAAATAATAATGTTAGACTACAACCGCACAAAAAAATCCCTCTCAACTCTGTCGTAGGCAGTAACACTTGCTCCTGTCAATCAAGTTTAATTTTATGGGGCCATCTGACTATATGTCGTCAAGCTTACTGCATAAACTTCTTTGATAATAGTACACAAAAACACGACTTTTTTGTTTGCTTTTTAAGTTTTTTAATCTTAACTGTAACCCGGAGATGTTTCAATTAGTCACGCACATGCTCATGGTGGTAATAAATAGGAGACAAAGTTGACAGAGCAGAAGATCATAACACAATATTTATTTTTGTTTTGTTGTTTTTTATTTACATTGAATGTTTAACGCTTGCAATATATTACATGTTACCAGGATAAGCTAATTATATAATTTATATATACAATTTTTTATTTGTTGCTCAAGTTTCTGTGACAGATAAAAATAGATATTGAACTAGATTCTACAAATGTACATTTATGCCGTACCTATGCAAAGCAGGATTAAGCCAGCGAGGGGCCTGTTACAAATAATTTTGTCAAAACGCCGTATTAAATAAATTAAATAAACTTTTCTGAACTTACCAACTTAGCAAATAATAAGTGAATAAAGACGTTCCTGTTAAGTGTTAACACATTTTTAATACGTTTTAATGTTGAAAAAGAGCATCTGTCACTGTAGTAGTGAATTTGCAAAGCAATTTTCATATTGGGGAAACACCATCCAAAGAATTATTTGATAAAAGTTTATAAAATTGCAGTTCCAGAGGCCCCTGTATCTTACTTTCAATAACAGTTGCCAAATCTATTTTTAGCAGCTCGCTGAACTTCACTAATAACTACCTAGGCTGTTCTCCAAACCATCTGCGTAAGCACTGACTGTACTCAAGGCTTTTCCCCCAAAATATTTTTTGTTGTGAGAGATTCTATAGCTATCGAAAAACACTAGTAATTTTATAATACGCTTACAAACGTTATCGGTACGCTATCAATAATGACAACCAACACCTGATGTCTGTAGCTGATATTCTTATACTTCTTTTAACCGGCATGTTAATTGATAAACCTAAGAGTATATCAGATCTGTTAATTAATTAATTTCCTATCTATAGATATATTTTTCTCCACGACTAAATAATAACGCACAAATTATTTTTACATATTTATCTACATAATGATATATATTCTTCACACCAGTGAATAATGAATAAGAATTCACTCTCGTTAGCCAATCACATTCTATTACTTTTTATCAGAATTCACGCTCAAGTGAATCAAAATGAATAAATCAAATCGTCTCTTTTAAAACGTCAAATACCAAATAATGCAAATCGATTCTGACAGCGCGTCGTTTGAAACGTCAAAACAATGATAGAATCAGAATTTTACGTATTATTTAAAGAAAAAATGGACAACAGTTGTTATATTTAGTTATAACTCCCAATTATCATTTATAAATGTAAGGGTTTCGATTAAAAGTGTATGTTAAGTAAGTATCCCTTTATGAAAATAAACATGCTCTATAGACTAGTGGTAGAAATAGTTGACTCTAACGCGGACGATTGGGGTTCGATCCTCACTGGAAGCTTTCTTTTTTTAGTCGTGAAGAAAGTATAGTCTTTTAATTGTGTAAAATGGCTAATATCCATTTGGATGATTCCAAAACTCACTTCATCCGCGTGAATAATAGCCATCATTCTGCACTCGTTGAAGAATATACTATTATACCATACGATTGTAGATTAGATTAGATTAGATTAAAATTGGAGTGGCTCTTTGTCCTATCCCACTGCGACCTTTGCAGATCTATTGTGGTCCTCCCTATATTAGAGCTCGATATCCAGCTTTATTCTTTTTATTAGACTTAATAGCCTGGTTACCGCCTCCTTTGCGTAGCTCTCTGCCTTCGGTTTTTCTTCTCCGAATAAGTGAAACCGCAACCTTGCTAGGCCTTCACACTCACAAAGTACGTGCTCCGCGGTTTCTTCTTCTTCCTGGCAGAACCTGCATAGGCTGTCTTCTGCTAGTCCAATTGTATGCATATGTTTCCTCAGCCTACAGTGCCCTGTGAGCATTCCCACTATTATCCTCGTCGTTTCTCGACTTTGGCGTAGTAGGTCGTGTGACAGTTTGGCCGAAGGGCTTTTAAGGAATAATTTAGCGTGTCTTTGTCCTGGGGTTCCATACCACCAGTTCAACGCCTGGCTGTTTATCCATTTGTGGATGCTTCCTTTACTTAGGCATTTGGCAATTCCACAGGAAGGTTCTGGCCCTATCATGACCTCCGCTGCTCCCTGCTTGGCTAATTCATCGGCCTTTTCATTGCCTTTTATTCCTTGGTGGCCTGGTACCCAGGCTAGGGTTACTTTATTATGACTACCTAGTCTGTTGAGGGCCTTGCGACATTCCCACACCAGATTTGATGTTATCTTATATGAGCGTATCGCTTTTAGTGCTGCTTGGCTGTCAGAGTAGATGACGATTCTTTGGTTATTCACCTCCCGTCTTATCAACTCTTCTGCACAGCATTGCACCGCTATTACCTCTGCCTGAAAGACAGTAGCATGTTTCCCTAGGCTTAGAGAGATCGCTATCTTCTCCTGTACCCCATATATTCCGGCTCCTACTCCAGAGTCTGTTTTAGAGCCGTCAGTGTACCAGTTGAGATTCGCCATTATGGGAGGTCCTGCTTCCCAGTCCTTTCTCTCTGGAATGACGATTGTATATTCGTTTTTAAAACTATATTGTGGGGCAATCTGATCCTTTGGCATTCCCAGTATTGGATCTGCCTTTATTTCATCATATAGTTCTTTGTAGACCTTACCGTGTTCTTGGCTTATCGGAGAAGGTCCCTGTGATAATCTGTGGCTAACAGATCTTGCATTTCCTTGAATGAGTATATGCAGTGGTGGTAGGTTTAGTATCACCTCCAGGGCCGCTGTCGGAGTCGTCTTCATGGCCCCTGTGATACTCAAGCAGGCCTGCCTTTGAATACCACTTAGCTGCCTTTGCGCTCCGATCTGCAGTGTCCTGGGCCACCAGACAACTGATCCATAGGTTATCATTGGCCTCACAACCTGTGTATATAACCATTTGGTCATGTTAGGATTTAATCCCCAATTCTTTCCACACATTTGCCTGCATCTTCCAAGAGCGATTCTGGCCTTATGTGCGGTTTTTTCAATGTGGGAGTTCTGGGAGCTTCTGGTCAAATATTACCCCTAGGTATTTAACTTCATTCGCAAATGGAATCTCCACTCCGTTGATTTGCGGCTTTTGTAGTCCTTGCAATTTTCTCTTTTTTGTAAACGGTACCAGTGTAGTTTTGTATAATAGGGTACACGCATATTTCATATTTTGCTTAGATATTAATTTGTAATAGTAAAGTTGATATCAAAAATAACTAATAATAGGAAATAAACCAGTTTCCATTTCAAATTACTTTCAAATTTTGAAATAAAATTCAAATTTCAATGCATTTTCCGATCAACACCCGAGGATTTCCGAATACGTGTGACGTAACACATTTACAAATGCCATAGCCGGTAATGCATAGGTTTGGGTAGATTATCCCTCAGGATATAGCCCGAAAAAGAAAGGAAGAAGAAGAATGCAGAATGCATAGGTTATTTGTAGTTTTGTGTTTATTATTGTATTTTAATTAACTATTCGACGTTAAAATATTATTTATATGTTTGTTTGAGACCATTAAGTGATTATGTATGCTTTTTTAATTTTTAAAAGTCAACGTAAGTGGAAAGTGGACATAAATATACGATATTTCCGAGGATATTTTAAAACATTTAAGGTGGATTCAGGCAACATCACTTTATTCAACTTAACTTATCTTAATAAGATGAAGTATACACAAATAACACAAGCATTCAAACAATTATTTAATTTATCTTAAGAAGTTCGACAAATTTTAGTGAGAATGATAAAGTGATGTTGCTTGCGCCACTAGGTAAAGTAAGAAATATTTTGTCAGGAGTTTTACTAGACGTCGATTTACACTCTGGAATAATGCAATACTTGGAATGTGAAGTTTTTTTCGGCTTTATCCATTTTTAAAGCTTTCAAAAACAAATTAAGTCACAAAAACTCAGAGCGCAATACACGAATAAGAATGTAAACAAGTACGTGTAAATGTGTGACGTCAACAGTGACGTCAAACGCGTTTTGGCGGACTTTTAAATTTTATGATTTTCAAAGTCGTTTTAAAAGTAAAGTTGATATTTTTTTGAAAAAATAAGCATGCAAGGTGTTGGAAGACCTGATAAAACGTCGATTCCCACCAATAGCAAAATTTATGCCTGTACCCTAATAATTCCAAATAAGATTCAACGTGATAAAAGTAAGTTTTAGATTCGCTCTTGAGGCATGCGATAGTATATTATGTAACTTGGGCAGAAGATGAGCTTTAGCAGCTCAGGACTAGTAAAGAGAAGCGGAGCGAGGGTAGATAAATAAGGGCTGCTAAGGCGTTTCCTGCATGTGTGAGACACAACTGTTTTTCGCCTACCGAACAAATAAAAAAATAGGAAAATAGAGAGATATTGCTGTGACAAATCCTGTGCGACCGTAGGCGTTATATTGACAGTTGAGCATGCGCAGAATAATTCAACACGTGACAATTTCAAGGACAAAACATACATGTAATTATGAGAGACACAAAATCCTCAATAATGTAGGGTGTCCAGCCAAACTGGCTAGTCCGTCCGTCTATTAGGTTTGGCATTATCAGTGTGTATTGAATTATGAAATTTTAATCCGGGGTATTTTTGGTTATCTTCCTTTTTAATTCAAACTGTATGCTAAAATTTTCTTTGTTAACGTAAAGCTTTCTATAACTCCCCATAACCCTTTTAGTCTCCGTTTCTACATCAGTTTGTTTATTTAGTTTTAATTCTCCGTCACCACACAGGCAAGCGGCTTCGAACGCACATGTTGTGTCACATGC
Organism: Galerucella nymphaeae; assembly: GCA_963978555.1. Lineage (NCBI taxonomy): Eukaryota > Metazoa > Arthropoda > Insecta > Coleoptera > Chrysomelidae > Galerucella > Galerucella nymphaeae. Next base: position 8,439,999 of record OZ021719.1, read on the forward strand.
GGCCATTTTGAAAATCCGCTAGTGCATTTTACCGTATTTGCATAATTGAAACACAGTTTTGTTTGGATTTAAGACACAGATTTAGTTTTAATAATGGAAACTTGTATTTAAATTTTCTTAAAAATGGAAACACATTTAGGATTTACATATTTATTCTTGGTTTACTTAAAATAATAATAATATGTGGTCGAAGTTTCAAAACACACCATGATTGTATGGTTTGTTACAAAATTGCAGCATCACGGGAGTGTTTATTAATAATTGATTTTTTATCGATAAATTAAATGTCTGTCAAAATTTCTGCAAGTTCATTGGTCAAGGCAACTGGCAACGCTGTTCCCCGATCTTGCTCCCTCATCGCTACTCACCGGTACTTTTCATTTTTCAAGAATATAACGTTTTTTTATTGGGGAGTTGAAATGAGGGAGCTCTCCCTGGGAGCACTCCCTTCTCGTTCTTTCAAGAATAGGCGTCCTGAAGGTGAGTCTTCCATGAAAGCCTCCCAGGTATTTTGTTTCTTTTTCAAATGGAATCTCCTTAAAATTGATGACCAACAAGGTGAAGTGATATTTTTGGACGCCCTCACTCCATTTGTAAGACTAAGATGAGTAGATTCCATAAAATGAAGCTTTAAACACTAAATTCAATAATTTGTAATTGAAACTTATTAAGAAAATTCCACACATGTGATTTTTAACCAATCAGGACGTGTATTTCTGTCAGATCACCATCGCAACGGATGAATTATAGTGGAAATTTTTTCCTCGTGGGTACCCAACAGTCAATTAGCCAGAAAAATTTTTTTTTGACGTTTATAATTACAGAATTTTTTTTTGACAATCTAATTTTTATTTGTACACATGATAATTTTGATTCATTTCAGCTAAAAAAATAGATGTTTTCTAAATTCTTTGTACCATCATGATTAATGTTTATATTAAAAACGCAATTATTATAAACTATGTTATGCAAGTACTTCATGAAGACGAAAATTGATGTTGTTGGAAATCAACACATTTGGTATGGAATTTTCTCACCGAATACCACACGAAGGACCAATTAAATCCAGAAATTGTTTCTCGCTCATGAATATTTTTGGAAAATTATCCCTTGTCTTCGACGATAATTTTCAAAATATTCATGAGCTTGAAAAAATTTCCTCTAGTGGTATTACTAGTGGAAATTTTTGGGTTTTTGAGCTACTTGCCTTTTTGGAAAAATCTAGAAACAAATTTCTATTTTATCGCTAAAAAAATTTTACGATTTATTGCAAACTTCACTAACGAAGCCATTATGCATTTTGCAGTTAATACTATACACCCCACTCAAAATTAAGACCCCGCATTGAGTATCCTGACAAATTTCGGTCCATTTACTCTCTTTTGAAAAGTTTGAGCATCCCTTCAGTATCTGCCACCATGCATTTCCCGCTAAATCCCTGCCGCCAGGCTATACAATATATGATAAATTATAAAATGATATTATCACATAACATTGCTTACGCTACCACCAGGGATTCGGTTCCTACAGTCACAAATATACTCGACGTTGCCAAAGGTGATTTTAGTCTTATACAGGGTGTCCCAAGAGTTCGTACCAAAAACTTGGGAGGTGATGGAAAGACTAAAAATAGTAATGGTATTTCATATGAAAAATTTTCTTTACGCCCTTCGTTAACAAAGTATAGGGCTATAAAGTTGGGAATAAAAAATGGATTTTTATTTACAATTATTAAATGACTTATTGAAAATAAGTATTATTTTAACAGTTAATAAACACCATAATTGTACACTTTTTGCTTCGGAACCAGGGCCTCGAATTACACAAGTACGACAAGGATATATGAAAGAGAGAGGAAGAATAATTGTGCACGATCATCAATTTGTTTCACCTTAGGGGCGTAAACTTATTCCCGAGAGTTACCGAATGCTCATTACCCCCCTATTTCAACATTTTTAACCGATATCTGGCGCAGATTAATTTGTACAAGTGATATTTTTCTCTCGTTTTCGTCGACTTTTTTTCGAAGTCATGCACAATAGGTGAAATAAAACAATTTAATCCGGCAACATTGTCCTTTACAGAGAGAATTCACTAGTTAGTGGTTAGTGGTACTGGTAAATGGTAATTCAGTATGCTCCCAGCATGGAAGGAATGATGGTGTTGAAGAAATAAAAAATACAATCGTTATTACGTAACCTGTACATCTTAAAATTTATTTATGTCAATATGATCATTTCAGACCAAGTTGACAAATTCTAACTACAATAGGATATTATTTTAGCCATTGTAACTTGAGAATAAAACAGCATTTCTTGAGAGAACCACAATAAATAAACTAAAAATCCTTTCCATTAATAAATTAAATTGAAAAAATAAAATAAGTAGGTAGGAAAAAATGAAAATCCATTCTAAAGGTAAACATAATTTTAATGAATTAAGTGCTCAAATAAACCACCGTGCCGTGCCAGACAATAACCAAATCTGTGATAAAGATTTGATCTCATATCTCTAAGATTATTTGGCGTAATGCTGGCAAAAACGTGCTGTATTTTCACCCTCAATTCATTTAAATTATTAGCTCTTTCAAATGCATGTTGGTGAATGCTACTTTTTAAAAATCCCCAAAGAAAAAAATCATTTGGAGCTAGTTCAGGTGATCTTGGAGGCCATTTAATTGTACCATTAGTACTAATGATATTTTCGGGTAATGTGAAATTTGAAAAATCCATTACTATGCTTGAACTATGGAGTGGACAACCATCTTGTTGGGACCAAATTCTGTTGAGATCAGCATCGGGTATAAGGAGAACTGCAGTAATTACTTGATTTTGTAATAATTTTAAATATTTGGCGGAATTTAAGTTCCCCTCAATGAAAAAAGGACCTATAATGTGGTCACCTAGAATACCCGTCCACACATTTAGCTATTGCGGATACTGCGTTCGGATTGGAATGGTTAGATGTTTATTTTCACGAGACCAATATCTTGTGACGGATGGATTGTGTTTTTGATGTAGTGAAAAAGTTGACTCATCCGTAAATAAAATATTTTTTAAAAAGTCTTCGTCAGCATATAGACGTTCCATCATCTCCTCACAGAAATCCATTCGTCTGATATTGTCCTCGAGAAATATTTCCTGCGTTGTCTGAATCTTGTTACAAAATGGTACCCGTTCCGTTTTAAAATATTCTGTACAGTTCTCTTATCCATGTTCACCTCTTTAGCAATTTGTCTTGAAGAATATGGTTGTCCTGTTTCAACTGCTAAACAAACATTCAATTCTCTAGTCTGCCTTTCATCGTTAATTGGGCGTTCGATTGGATCTTCCAAAGCTTGGCATTTTCTACAGTACGAAACACATTCATATTTCTCGAAATTATTTATTATTTTCACAATTGTTGACTTTGAAGGAATTAGGCGATTTTTAAATGCCACAATAAACAAATTCACGATTTCATTAACTGAGTGACCTCCAAAATACCATCTTACAATTTGCACTTTTCGCAGGTTAAGTATGTTAATGAAGGCATAAATTGTAAATGTTTTATTTTGAAATGCAATGGCATGCGCTTCCAACGTGATCAACGTTTGTAGCGAGAAGACCTAGGAACAATGTTGCCGAGTGAAAGTGTTTTGTTTTAGCTATTGTGCATTACTTCGAAAAAAGTCAACGAAAACGAGAGAAAAATATCATTTGTACAAATTAATCTGCGCTTCTGGCAATAGCGGTTAAAAATGTTGAAATAGAGGGGCAATGAGCTTTCGGTAACTTTCGGGAATTAAATCCACACCCTACCTGGAATTAAATTTACGCCTCGATGACCGCGCATAATTATCTTTCTCTCTCTTTTCAGTTAAGGAATATCAAGTTCTCTTTTGACGGTTTTAGAGATACGGGCAATTTAATGTCACACTGCACACCTATTAGCGCAATCAGATTTATTTTAAATATACGATCACAGAAAAAATAAAATATCACAATAATGAACCGTTTCAATGTATTTGAAACGTCAACCCTAATCTTTGACTTGAAAAATTTGATTGTTTGATGTTTAGATTACGCGCAAGCGCGACCTATCTATGGAGAGAAATTGCTTCGTTGAAAATATGATGCACACGTACCTTCCGCACTAACGTATTTTTCCACTGTCCCACTGTCAGCTCTCGTCAGATCTGTACTTTGTTGTTTACAAACGCCCATCGCTGACTGCGTACAATTAGTCTCTCTCTTTGAAGTAGTTTTTCTTTTATTTTCCATGTCGTGTAAATCGTATGTCGCGAAAAGACTTTTCGCAATCTGTATGAATAAACATCATTCTATTCTTTAAAAAAATTTGGCAACACTGTAGAATTATTTGTAGCGGATGTTTTTTAGACTCTTGTTCGCTGCTTCAGTATTTTGCTGTTACGGAGGCTGACTCAGCTCATCGACGATTAGGGGGATCCCCAAATTGTATGAAAAAGACGGATAAGCTACTAACGAGTGCATTTTTTCTGTATGAACAAGATTGCATAAGGAATTGGATTATGAGGGAATGCCTTTGTATAATACAATAAATCACCCTGGAGTAACGTAATTTGTGACTAGCAGTTTGGTAGAACTTTTCCAAAGAAACTTGCCGACTAATTGTGGTGAATATTGTTCGGACAATGCGGTGTTCAGGAAATTGCCGAGTACAGTCAAATTCGACTAATCTAAATAAGGAAAATTGGTACGACAATTCATTCATTTGTATTTAACAGAGCCCTATAATTCGCTTCTTGAAACCTGGTTTTAATTCAGAGGATGCCAACTTTGCGAAAATGACCGGTAACAAATAGAGATCTAATCACCTCAGGTTATATCTCGTCGTCACAAACTTTCGGGCAGCTCTTTCTAACACAGATTCGTTTACAATATCCAGCAATCCTATTTTTATATCTCCAAAAAGAGCGTACAAAACGCGAATATCATTAAATTTAAAAATGATCCCACGAATTCTAATAGCTGTATTCTTGTCCAATTGCGGTCTGTCGATTCAATGTGAAATTGTGAATCTAATTAAACGCGAGCATACATAACCACCACGAGTACATACTTGTTGTTTGGGTTGTCTACCTCGCAGGAGAATAGTTAAAATTAATACTAAATTATACTACTTCGTCCATTTAAATTTTTGTCACAAAATATAAAGCTGGAGTAGTTGAATTCGCTTAATTTTTAAGAGTATAACAACCGTATCGGCAAGTATTATTTCCATCATCGCTGCCGCGAAACCGAAACATTTTCATTCAGCAGATATGCTTCTGAAATATTAAATTATAAATTATCGATATACATTCTCTAAAATGGTAGACAGTTTATTCCGGGCACACCTCCTGGAGTCGAGTTACTGAAAATGTAATTCCGGGAGTCGCTTCCTGCATCCAGATCATCGGATCCGGAGCTGCGAATGTCTACGACTCCACAACGCCGGGAAAGAAGGAAAAGAGAGTTTTGTGAATTTCAATCGAAGTGCCATTGAAAAGTGCAGCCGTGCGGATGTTTTTGCGCTTACTACTCGCAAGTAGGACACTATAAATTTGGGTGATTTCCAATACAACTGGAATTTAAAACTGCTGGACTAACATCAAATATATAGCAGTGATGAAAGAAGCAAATGATGATTGAAAATTAAGTGTATCATCATCTAACAAACAGTTTTTCCGCTACTAGTTGTGAAGCTGACAATTATTGCTTCTCCTAGCCAGCTGATAAGTTGGATTACTCTATTAGTGGTTGATAGTTTTTTCTATTATTAACCTAGGTCGATAATGGACAAATTCCTATTTTTTTAAAGCCCAGGTAAAGTAGTTGAAAAAAAACTTGTTCAACATAATTTTGTATACCCAGGAGATTATCTTTAGCATATTTGCTACTTGAAATTAAAATTATTTGGATAAAAATGACATTACTTTAAAATTCGCGCTCAATCAAAAATGACTGATGACATAAGGGGTACGTTCTTAATCTATGGAGCGAAAACATACAGTGCACTTGTCAGTCAAACGACGAGGTGAACGCTTCTCGTGTTGCGTTTATGAGTGCTGTGGTGTATATAAGTATAGCTCTTACACTCAAGGTGCTGTGTTGTGAACGCAATACCGCTGTAATATTTTAGCATGGAAATAGTGTATTGTGGCAATAATTTTCGATTTTTGTCTCAAATTTGGCTAGTAGTGGGGGAAAATGTATATTCACTACGCTGATGAAGACATTTATGAGCTTCGAACTTCTTATTCCGCTTGGTGGAAAACCCCTCGTGAGATAATAGAGGTGTTCAGTCTAAGGTCAGTATGGCCAACAATAAGTGGTTTTTTTCTGACAAGAATGACTGTTAAGGTCTACCGTTCAAAACATGAGATTTTGCATGTTTTTTATCATTGCTAACATCTATATCGCTTTATTAAAGTAATGAATACACCCCCGAAGAGTATATCTTGAAATTTAAAATGACTTTTTAGCTGAATACTCAACATATGGCCAATGATTCTAGAAACTCTTGGCATGTTACCATTTCATTTCTGTTATTCAGTCACTAGTTATGTTAAATGTCAGTTTTATTTATTTTTGTTGATATTCGTTTAATTGTGTATGTCCATTTTCGATAAGATTTTTGTATCATTTTTAGTTAGCTGTATCTCTATTCTTCTAATTACTTTTTCCACTGATATTTGAAATAACTAGTGACAATAACAGAAATGAAATGGTGACTTGCCAGAAGTTTCTATAATTATTGGCCACTGATGTGTTGAGTATACAGCTAAAAAGTCATTTTAAATTTCAAGATATACTCTTCGGGGGTGTGTTCATTATTTTAATGAAGCAATATAGATGTTCGCGATAATATTTTTTGGGAATCAAACCACAATATTGCTTTTTCATGTTTTTCATTTCGAGGTTTCGGTAGCTTTCCTGGAGGCTGTTTTTAGATGAAAGCAAAGATGTATCTGTATCAGTGGATTATTTTGAGCCCACACTTTTATCCTAAAAGTGTCCTACTGATATAATTAACATTTTTGATTATTATTTCCATCTGAAGTGTACACTTGCTCAACCTTTGTTTGTAATTTTCACCTAGTCCGAGTGTGTATAAACGTAAATCGAATTTGGATATTTACGGACAGTGTGACAAGTATTCAAAATTACAGCCTTCTGCAGATCATCTGTTTCTGTGAGGACCTGGTTTGGTAAGGATGTCTTGCAATCATCAGGATCATATTCTGCCAAATTCGAAAAGGCTATGAAATTGATAATTACCAGCTTCTCTTTCTAACTGAAAATATTTTCAAACTCTCAAAATGCTGATGTTTTTTCGTGTATCTAGGCAAATTTTTGTTTTATTTAATAGTTATTTACGTAATTAGTGGGATATGGACATTATTAACGCACGCATGTGAAGTTTGCAAGACGAGGCCGTAGGCCGAGTCGTTTAATCACATAAGTGCGTTAATAATTCCTATCACACGTGGTACGTACAAAATTTTATCTACAACTGTTTATTATATATATTAGTTATGTCATCAAATTTTCAAATTTGAATGAACAAAAATCTATAAAAATGAGTTCAAGCGAAGACAATCTCCTTTCGGAAAATGAAAATGCCGCTTCCAGTGTTATTTTAAATATTTAATTCTGGTACTAATATGTTTCTAGATTCACATTACCGCACTAGTACGGTAATATACGTCATTATGACATTAAAGATAGTGTCAAATCGTACTCGTTACATGACAGTTGTTGATAAATAAATATAACCATAAGATTCATAATATTCACTTTTCATAAATAATTATTGACCATAAACAACAACTGTCATGAAGACGTAGGACACCTTGCCGCTATGAAAAGTACGTCTGTATCCTATTTTGAATGATAAATTCCTCTCGATTGATAGGTCGCGCTTGCGCGTAATCCCAACATCAACTAATCAAATCTTCCAAGTCAAAGATTAGGGTAAACATTTTTAATACACTTAAACGGTTCTTTATTGTGATATTTTGATTAGGATTAATTAATCAAAGACCATTTCTTCCTAAGTAATATGTTGGGAGGACATTAACAATCGATGACGCACACCAAAAAGGTTATAAAACGAACTTTACATGGTTTTTACTCAACTTGAGAAACTGTAAAAAAGTTTGATTATGAGACCGTCAATCTACCAGTCCAAGTCTAATTATTTGATGCAATATATTTCATAATAATTTCGAAATTTAACACAAATATTTATTTTGTGTAAAACATGTATTTTCACAATTTTATTCTTAAATCATTTGTAATGTCTCCCTGTGGAATATTGTCAATAATTCGTAAAATGAAACGTGTCGAATAATTTTTTCTTTATCCACTTTCTGTTATCAACTAAACCGAAATTCTTGAGAACAATCAGGAGCAATTAGTGTGATGGTATGTGACCGACAGACTGTAAGAGAAGCAATCAACATCCAAGCAAAGGAAAGCAGCTAAATCAGACGTATGTGAGTTCTGTTTAGCCCTCAGAATTGCATGAATGGCTCAGGAGCGGGACCCAACAAGATAAGTTTGCGGTTTGTGTCAATAGAAAGGAAATGCAGGAAAAGTCTGCTACCGACATGGACGATACAAAGGATAAAGGATCTGGACTTGATACGGAACCGCTACACAAACTGAATGCCTGATGGGATCAACAGTCCTTTTCCTTTGAGCAGCGGGACGGCCGTCGGGGAGATGGAGAGGTTTCGTTTTACGTTTTCTGGTAATGTAATTTGTTCGTGTACACCTAGAGAATTCGGTAGTGATTGTTTTTGAGAGTTTCGAGAGAACAATAGATAGATTACTATTATTTTCGAGCGTTGAGTGAATTTAATAATCTCGTTTATTCAGATGCGGGGTTTGAAAATTTTCGCTTGAGAAAAGTGATTATTTGATTCAAGTTGATGCTGGAAGAGTACCAAATTTTAAATTAATGGAATATACTGCTGTTAACAACGAATAAATACAGAAGAATGCAACGATCATGCTTCAGCTCGCTTCGTATCCTGGATAATGCTCGTGTGTTATAACCATTACATGAAAATTGCAAGCGCTATTGCTTATTGACCCGACAAATGATGAAGAAATATATATATACAATGTCCGCCATTAACCAAATGGGAATTTTTTTTATTATTGTAGTTAAATAGCAACTTTGGATATCAATCACTTCTGCTTCTGAAATAACTTGAAATGCGCCAAGTCAAAGTTGACAGGTAACATCTGTCAATTGTCAAGTTCGTTATTTTGGAAAAAATGTCCTAAAAACGGGTCAATTTGTTAAAATTTCGAAAAATGTTACTTGGAAATTATGATTCTAATCACATTTTATGCTTATATGCCGATTTTTAGAGAGAAATTATGATGTTCAATAAATTTCATATTTTCGTACTTTTTAATTCACCCCTGTATCTGGCTACTTTAAAATCATTTGAAACTCCTTGAAGTAGTATGAAGGCTACCATTCCATTGCATATTGTGATCATAATATTCGTACGTAAGCTGGTTTTGAAGATTATTGATATTTTCAACTAAAAAAGGGGTAGTCTCTGGATTATTTTCCAAATTTGAAAAAAATCAGAAATTATTTTCCAACTTTTTCTTCATTAGACTTTAGTTGGATAGTACAAAAATGGTTTTAATTATAATCTGAATATCTTAACGCATAACTACTTCAAAATTACGAACAATAAATAGAACACTTTAAAGAAAATTACATCTACGTGTGAAAAAAATTCCCATATGGTTCCAGCTTTATGGCGGACATTGTATTATACACTTTTTTATTTATAAGATGCGACCTAGAGATTCTTGTACAAAAGTGTCAAACGCGAGCTAACTTTTTTACCAAATAGCGTTCATAAAAAATAAAAAGTAACAGATTTGGAGAAGTCGTTGAAAAATGAAATCAAAAGCACTTTGAATTTTCTTAAATTCGCTCTGGTTTAATGAAAAGAATGGATAGTTATGTCGAACTCCATTTTCATACCACTTTCAAATACTTCCAACCGAGTAGGAGATAGCCAGTCGGGTAGAAGCACGGGAAATTTGGAAGTTAAACGTAAAGTATCGCGGTTCAATTCCCTGCTGTGGTGAAATTTTTTTTAGTTCGTTTTTCACATTTCACGCTTGACAGTTTTGTACAGGAATCTCTATGTCCTATCTTATTTTATTTAGGTGAAACATCTAGACCATTGAAAGTACGAATAAACGAACACAAAAAATATATCAAAGGTAGGGAATTCTTTAAGTCAGCTATTTGCAAACATGCTTAGAAAGAGTAACTTCTCAAAATTATTTTTGAAAGAACCCAATAATAAAAGACGAAAAATCAAAGAATGTGCTTTAATACAACTAAATGCAGATAAATGTGTAGCTAGTATTCCAGCCGAATGTAGTCAAATTTGGTTACCTATGCTAGAAAGAGAAATTTCTAATAATCAATTACCTGTGTTATCAGGATAGCATCATAAGTTTTTATCACAAAACTGAGTTTACATATTTAAAAAAAAAATAATCATACACAAAAAAAGTAACAAGAAACGCGTTTTATTAACAGCATTTCCAATATAAGCGAAAAAAACGCGCTATCCCAATAAAAACCGTTCCTGGAACGTGCACTTCACTGGAGTCCATTTCTAGTAGACTATCATATCGTTGGAATGTCATAAAATGAAATATCCTATTCCACATTTTGCCAGAGATATGATCTACTATGAATGAACCTTAATAAAAATTTGATAACAAAGTTTTGGAGTATTAAATTTCAAAATATTTTTTATTGTCTAGTCAAATTTTTTTGTTGTGTCAGATAGGGATAAAAAATTAATTTCTACTTAGTTTATCTTGACAACGGTAGCTGGAACGCTATTCCAACTCTAAAATTTGACAATAAAACGTTTGATCATTAAAAATAACAATGTACGTTCCTATCGGTTATATGTACTTTGAATTTTGAACCAAACAGTGGCAGGATATTGAACCTATTATAATATATGGCAGTGTCCTGGCGCAGTGCAGCTTCAAAAACTAGAACAAACTCTGTATAAATTTAAACTACACAAAACGAAAAGTGGCAATGTGGCTGACATTAATCGAAACAACCCAATTTGTCAACGGTTAGCGATAGTTCTAATTATCTCACTCAATTTTACTGGGATATGGAGTTTTGCCAACGCTATAATAATTCAAGTTCACAACTGAGATAATTTATAATATTACCCAATTTCTATAAATTTTTCAATTCTGTAGATGTTCCAAGTATTAATTGTTATAATTGTTACGTTGGCAAAGCTCCAAAAAAATTTCATAGCCAACAGTTTTCTAATAAATTATATAAGATAAAAAAATGTTTGATTGATCACTAAATATGTACGTTTACTGATTTAAAAAGTATACAGGGTGATTCATAAGTAATGGGCCAAATTGTAAATCTACGTTCAGAAGGCCAAAATAATAATATTTTCATTAACAATATTGGGTCAGTCTGCTCCTTTATTAACTGGCGTACAATAATAGTTATTTATGCAACAAGTGCAGAAAGTGAGTGTTTTTTGCACGCGACATGAAATTGTCCAACGAGGTCTTTAGGCCGAGTTGGACAGCACGTCGAGTGCAAAAAACACGTTTTGCAAGAGTTGCATACAATATTTTTTCAAAATTTATGCAAAAACTGGAAAATTAGAATATAATATGTTAAGAACCTAACCCAACCTAATTAAACTCAACCCGTTCTTCTTTTTTTGTATCTTTATGGCCTACACCTTGTCAGAAATCAATCATAGCTGGTTTTCGCCTTGACCATTTAAATTTTAAATAATTAAAGATTTTTGCAATAATTGTAACTCATTAAGACTAAGTAGTAAGATATACATATATTATTGTTGTATTAAAGCAGAATGAGATACTTGCTATGGATTTTTATTTAATTCAAATGTTTATGTTTGTCATTAATCATCACAAAACTGACACAAGAATGACAGATGAAAATTTTATTGCACTAGTGCAATAAAGTACCACTTTTTTCATTAAATGTGGTTTAAAAAAGTGTTGGTTTTTGCATGAATGTAGAAAAATTTGTTTTATTACGTGATTTTTGTATGGTTTCATTTTAATATTATTACCAATTATCAATTACGATTAGGTGAATGTCAACATTTCATGGTATGCTTGTGTCTTAACAAATTGATTCTACGTCGACCACCATGAAATGTGTAGTGAATTAGTAAAATTCAAATATATTATCTCGAAAATCATTAATATTTTGAAGATCAGAAATGATGGGGCTATCCAAATTTAATAGGTAAGTTGAAAAATAATGAGCGATGAAAAATTTGTAGCTGATTTCATCCAATTCATATGGCGTATGTGGCGACATCTACGAGTTAACTCAAATCCTCTCACACATTATTATTAACCCTCACAGAAACTAGTTCATACCCAATTTTTGAGTCATTATGTAGAAAAGTAGCTGATCTATTAACAAAAATCTATTTTATTTTTTTCGCTTTAACATCCTGTACCTCAGTAAGGAGCAGACTAAGACCCAATATTGTAAATGAAAATATTCTCATTTTGGCCTTCTGAACGTAGATTTACAATTTGACCCATTACTTATGAATCACCCTGTATATGTGGGAACATTCGAGGTACCTACGTCGAAAACAGCTGTCAGGTAGGACGAATCTAGGATTTATCAAAAAATCTCATATGTATGACATTTACTGAAAGGTAGTAGATCTATTTGGCCCTCAGTTCCTGAGGAAAGTTTCAGAGACCAGTAGCTTTATCCAGAGAAATTTTGGGATATCTGCAGCCCTTACTTTAGGAGGATGTCCCACTTCTATCTAGTATTCTCATAGATGCTGTGTTCTAGGATTCGAAATTGCTATAAAATCTTTAAGTACAGGGATGGGGGCTTGTTCTTCTATACCACATAATCTAGATTCTTCTTCCCCCATGATTTTGAGCTTTTTCAGGCAACAATGTCCCGCTTGTATCCCTGTTAAGCTTCTTAGAGCAACCAGAGAGGAAGTAGAGGAATGGATGGTTGAGGAGTGAGGAGGAGATGGAGAGAAGGTGGGCTGAGTGTGGGTTCGTGCTAAAAGGAGTGATTGGGAGCAGAAAATATTGGGTGGACCAGAAATTCGTGAAAGGGAACTACTTCTTGACGAAGGTTTTCATAGAACATGGGTCGAGAGTAGATTACCTCCACAAGATTGGGAAAAGAGAGATTGGAGTGTGCGAGAAATGTTAAATGGAGGATTATATGGGACATGTGCTTACATGCTGGAGGAAAGAGGAAGTTTTGAAGGAGCTGGAAAATAAGGAGGCGGTGTATTGGCAAAATATGGTGGAGATAATGTTGGGGTGCGAGGAGGAATGGATGGAAATAAGTGGCATAGTAGAGAGCAGGATTAGAGAAAGAGAATGACTCGATATTGCATGTGAGTGGTAGGATCGATAGAACGGAGAAGATGACGGAGAGTGTGTGAGGTCATGTCTTGAAGTATGCTAGGGTAGTGATTCCAAGGCGAGTTTGGGGTAGGTGAAGTTCTGTCTTATGCATTAGATAGGAGCTTAAACTTAGAACCTCTCTTATTATTTCTTTATGCTCAACAGAAACTGCTCCTTTAGGAAGAGCATAGATACAATTGGAATATAAAGGGCTGAGACTATTTTGTCGGTTAGGTTAGGTTAGGAAATGGGGTAAATAGCCTCACAGATCAACTGTTCCAAGAAGGATCTTGTGAAAAGATTGTTAAACCCTATAAGCATGAACACTTATTATAAATATTGTAACAACAAAAAGCCGAGGACTTGGAACCTTGATTTCTATATGTTGAAATACTTGTACAAAGCAAGTTTATTATTTCAGTTTTAACAAAGCTAGTTGAAGGTTAGAATAAAATATTCAAATGGTCAAAATATTTTGGGGATAGTAACAAGTTTGCCCCTACAAATGATTTATTAAGATGGTTAAGTCAGTGGCTTGCGATCTTAGCTGAAACGAGAAGTTGAATTTCAACAGTGAATTATTATTTAAGAAATATTAATACGTGAAATTTTCTACACGGTTATGGATAATACTGTCCATTGAAGAAATTGCAGTTGCTAGGTATTAGTCAATATGAATCTGAAATTCACTGGAATAATTTATATTTCAAATGAAAATTATTCATGCATTTTATAATACTTAGGAAATATAACAAATCAATTATATTATTAAATCTAGTATTAGATCGCTCCAATTCATAATATTGTATTTATATTTAGTCTGTACATTGAAGATATTTGAATTAATTATTATCTGAAGCCAAGCCTACGAAATACAGTTTCACTTTTTAGTTGTCACATAGATTAACAAGGTGGTTTGTCTTGAAAAGACATTAGTAGGAAGTGATTAGAAATCGAGTGTAAGAAATGAAACATTCCGCAGATATTAATCAATAATTAATTGTGATTGGTACTGCATAATACACAGCAATATTGTCAGGGAATTTAATGAGTTTCATGGACCAGTTTGGATAAATATAGAAAGTGAAAGAGCAAATGCATTTTATTGGATTGTATACTGAATTAATACTGAAATCCGTCAAATCGAAGACATTGATTTGAAATTTTAATACTATATTTATAATTCAGACTGTTCAAATTTCCTTCTGTACGTTCCTTGTGAAATACTTATAATTTGATTAGTTTTTAACAGAAATTACTTCCTCGAAAGTGTATCAGTCGCTATTATCAAGAATTATCCAATGCTTCTTCTAAAAAATTAAGGACCAGGCAATCAATGAACATGTGTATCTGTAGAGTGGAGAGGATGAGTGTAGGCACACAGTTTTTAGGCCACAAATAACCCATCGTCCATCCTGTCCTTCCCAGGAAGGTGGACAGGTCACTAAGAGACATCTCCTTTATATCGGCAGGTGTAGGCCAGGACTCACCAAACACACACTCTCTTATTGACGATAACTTCGGACACTCGCATAAGACAAGCCTGACAGTTTCCTCTTTCTGTTCACATATCCATTGCCAAATATTTCTTCGGCGCCAGCTTCCCAGGGTCGCCCCTGTCAAGAATTCATTCTTTGATTCCATTCCATCTGTTAAGGGATTAAGCTTGGGTGTAACGTTTGGCTAGTTCCGCAATTGTCGGAGTCCTTAGGCCGTAGGTGTCATTGGGTCCTAAAATTTCAATCAATGAACATATTTAGGACTGCAAGGATTTGTCCATTCACTGTCAGTGGTGTGGCGTGTGGCTAGGATCATCTACGTTCGGGGACATGATAAAAAGTACCTATGTGTCCCATCAGGGCTCGACAGTGTTTGAGGGCCTTCAAGAAAATGTTGGAACTTAACAGATCAAATGGTTCCTTTTCGAAGCATCTGGTATTTGAGTGGAAAACAATACAGACTAATAATTCTCTTTACGATTGTAAACAACTTAGATAAAAAAATTCACTCTACTGATTATATATGACTGGAATAATCTACAACCAATTAATCCTCTTTGATTTGACTGTAGGACTCGCGTCGTGAAAATTGATATCCTGAAGTGCAAGATCCATCCATCATCCGTGCAGAAGTCATATACTGATGCAAGCAATGGTTGGTTTTATCTTGTAGGTATAGAAACCCCGTTTACCTTTCAAGTATCATTCAATGTTCTTCGTGGCATATTGCCAGGAAAGTAGTTGTTGCTTTGTAGTGGATGTTCTTTGTTTTTTGATTTCTAAAGACTCTGTAAGGCGTTATAATATTACCTTTGACAACTATAACATGCTTTACTAAAATGACAATTTCTTTACAGAAAACTGTTGATAAAGTAAATAACTTCAAGTTGATACTGACGGAATAAGTGAACCCCACGAATAATCAGCTCGCCGACTAATACATCATCGATGATCATTTTCAACTATAAATATTCATATCGAGATTTTTTTATTTGAATTATGATCGCGTGGATCCCACGTGAACTATTTTATAAAATCAGGACTTATATCGATGGTATTATTGTGTGTTAATTCAAAAACATTCCTCCGAGCCCATTGGCGATTTTTAATTAGATAACAAAAATGGATCTGGATAGTTTTTATTTGGTTATTAATTAGGAAGCATCTACAGGAATTTTTGTCTCGACAAAATCCGAGGTGCATTTACATAATGGCCGTCTTTAAATACTTTTCTTCATTGTTAATTGACTTATAAAGGGTTCTAAAAAATTGATTGATGTATCATACAATTGGCAATTTTAACATTCAGAATAAGTCTACCCAAATACAGTATAAGTCGTTATTATCTGAATATCTTTTAATAATATGGTTACAAATTTTTGAGTGGAAATGATAGTATATAATACACCAGGGTGGTGAATTCTATTATTATTGACCCACCACAAAAATTATTTCGTGAGGGGCTTCGCACCGAACGGAATAAGTTGTGAGGCTTATAAATGTCTTCACCACCATAGTTTGTATGAAAATTTTTCCACGACTAGCCATATTTGAGACTAAAATTGAAAATAATTAACATTACAAAAATGATGCTGCACAGGTTTTTTTTTTAACTATTTTCTCTGGATACGATCACTGTTATATCTTGGGAGATATGATGGTATGAACCATGTACGTTTTGAATCAAGGGATGGTCGATGAAGGTGACATATAATGATTAAATCCAACCGACAAATTGCGACAAGTGAAGAATAATGTACTTGAATGCTTGAATATAACTAAACACTACAATGAGGTATATGAGAACCCTGTGGGGTTGTAGGGAGTAGTAGCTGGGATACTGAACAACTCTTTAATATTTTATATGATTTCAAGTAGTTGTAACTTCAGTCTAACACTTGAAAGCGTCAGTATAAAGCACTAGGCTATTGGGTTCCTTATGGAGCCTTCGCCTCGGATTACACAAGTACGACAAGGATATATGAAAGGGAGAAAAAGGATAGGGGTGTATACTTATTCCCCGAGGCTGGCAGTTTAAATGTGAATTCTCTCTGTAAAAGACAATATTGCCGGATGAAAGTGTTTTTCTGTCGCACCTGTATAGCCCGGCACACGAAGATTTTTTGTATTAGTTCAGAAACCAAAAAGTAGAAAATTCCTCTGTTGC
The DNA here is from genome assembly GCA_963978555.1 of Galerucella nymphaeae. Taxonomy (NCBI): domain Eukaryota; kingdom Metazoa; phylum Arthropoda; class Insecta; order Coleoptera; family Chrysomelidae; genus Galerucella; species Galerucella nymphaeae. The sequence continues at coordinate 8,457,158 of OZ021719.1, forward strand.
TTAACCCTAAGTTGATATTCCCTGACCATCCGTGATCTACTCTTTCTTGTGAGTTAGTCACCTTGATAGACCCCTGGGTGTGAAATGTCTACCTTTATCCTACCCAAAAATCAATAAATTTAATACTAGAGTTATGGCCAAAAAGGAAAAAAAAGTAAAAAAGTGGGAGCGGGAGGGAGGATGCTCTTATAATTTCGTCGTGTTGGATATTAAAATTAATAGTCATACAGTGAAGTGCATTTTGAAATTTGATTCAACTCAGTTATAGTTTTGTATACTTAACCGTTCATCTTGTCTTATGTATTTGATCAAATTCTTTTTCCGTTCGTTGAAATATTAGCCAATGGGTGTGCTTCAAAACTTAATTGAAAACAAATAAATTAGTTCATTAATCAATGATAAACCACCTACGAATTGTTCACTCTGTCTTGAAAACTACCTGATGTTTTTATTTAGTTCTGCAGATTACCAAAAAGATACCGACGAAAACTACTTAAACAATGAGCCCATTTACCATTCGAACAGTTCTTTTTTACCATTGACCAAGAAATATTGCTTTTAAGATTTCTTGTATTTTTTAACATCCGTTAAGCTCGAAATCATTTTCTAATATAATAAATGTATTGGTGAAAATACATTTCACTCAAACAACGCTTCGAAGGTTTTTATTAGATTTCCAGCCCTGCCTGAAAAGTCCTGTCGTATTAAATTTTCCGATACTAAAAACGGTTGTTTCGCTCTACAATAGGAACCGCTACACCTTCAAGGGAAAATTCAATTGACATTGTCTCATTTTCCATATGAACATGTAATCCAGGGTTTTCGAAAACGACTTCCTAATTTATTTCTCCACAGTCCCTTTCTGTTGGATATTTTTCTATTAAAATTTCACACGTGGTTTCCAGACAAAGACAGAGACGGATCAGATAATGGGCTAGTTTCATGGGTACGAATTCATATTGAATTCATATCAGGATGGTTAAGAATAACATATCTTTTTATTGGATAATGATTTATCTCAAAAAGTTAAAAATATTTATGAAATTCAGTTTTAAAATTTTTCTTAATTTAATTACACCGCTTTAGTTGAGCCAATGACAGATTCAAAGTACGTTCTGCTGTTAAATCCTACTTGACTATCCAAGTTGATTAGGACAAATTGATAGTCGACTACAAGAATTTGACAATAATTGTCAATTTGCATCATCCACGTTCAGTTTTTAGTAGTTGTTTGTGTTAGTTTATAGTAGAAAGTGTGCTTCTGTTTATTCACCTTTCAAAATACATATTATTTGAAACACAGGGTGTCCCAAATAAGAGTGACTGATTTTAAACATGAATGCCCAGCTTTTTAATTGCTCCAAAGAGATGGGGTTTTCACTAGTTTCAATAGCTTCACTAATTTATCAAAGAGATTTTTGATTTACAAAATTTGAACAAATGCATCAAGCAAAACATTTTTATAAGCCACAAATATGATGTTCAATCATTCTGATCATTTGGACGAAAAGCATTTCTCACCTTTCTTTCAATATTACAGTAATAACCTACCAATAACTGATTCATCGGCTTTTATGTCAGCACTTACACTATTCCAGTGCCCCAGGTGAAAAAAGTGACCAAAGCTTCTGGCAAATGTTAATCCATCTATATGTTTACATAGATAATGTTGAAAAAGGAAAAAAACCTTGAAAGTCTTGCATACGTTTATAAAGACTATGCTGGAAGCCACAGAGACAGAAAAAAGACCAAGACTTGCTGTTGGAAGCTGTGTGTGTGAGGTTGTGATATTCCTTACGGTTCCATTAGCTGCTGTTGTAAACTGGACTAGAATTTAAAATGACCTACTTGAGAAAATGCTAAGAGTGGTTGGTGGATAGCGAGGAAGGAATATGTGGATGGTTTGGAGGGCAGATTATGTCGTAAGCGATTTTATGTGAAGGATAGAGTCAAGGGAAGGGAGTATACATGAATTTTATTCGTTATCACTCACTCTATGGTGTTCTTCACACTTTCTCTCCTCATAAGTTTTATTACTAAACAAATGAAATAACCACACTAAAATTTAACGAAAAAGGAGCTGTATTTTATCTGTTTCTGAATTCTAAAAGTCGTTCCAAAAATATTATTACATTGGTTGTATTTGGTTATTTAGAAAAAAATCAGTCACTTCACTATAAATATAAGATGCCTGTAGTTGCATAGACCAATCTACTTTTTGTTCTTGGGCATCTAAGCCGGTACTGGCTGAAAATCTATGGGGAATATTATGGTTTTAAAGCCAAATGTATTAGGACGGAAATTCAATTGACAGCACAAAATCCATCGAAACAGGATCTGTTCAAATAACATCCATGTAGACGTATTTCATCCTGTGATATTTCTCCTTTACTAAACAAAATTCAATTTTAGAAATAGGAAACTATAAGAACGAATCAAATGGTGATAAATCTATGGAATTACTAAAAACTTGATAATACAATCAACAAATTTGAGAAAAGGTTACTCTATAGTCACTAGGACATAGTGGATCAATTATAGTACATAACAAACGTTAAATATGTTTTTCTCCGATTGGCAGCAAATATTAATTTTGCTGACTGATATCAATCAGCAAAGTATTACTTTTCCTGCTAAGGCAGCAAAGTGGTTATTTTGCTGCCTAGGCACGAAAGTGATTACTTTGCTGCCTACATTTCCATAGCAGCCAACTAAAATAAAGAGATTGTGGGAATTGTAATAATTTGCAAATACAATATCCTCATGAACAATCGGAGGAAAAATTATATGTTCAACTTGGCAGCAAAGTAGATTGACTGCCTAGTTAAACAAATAACTATTTTCTCCGATTGGCAGCAAATATTAATTTTGCTGACTGATATCAATCAGCAAAGTATTACTTTTGCTGCCTATGATTATACATTTCCATAGCAACCAACCAAAATAAAGAGATTGTAGGAATTGTAATAATTTGCAAATACAATCCTCATTATGAACAATCGGAGAAAAAAATTATATGTTCAACTTGGCAGCAAAGTATATTGACTGCCTAGTTAAACAAATAACTATTTTATGAAATTTTGGAATAGGAAATACTTGTTTTGTTTAACATTCAGGGCTATTCACTAAGCAAAATTGTTATGGATAGCAACTGTAAATTGTTGTTATGCTCTTGGTCAGTTGCTTAGAGCGAAATTGGTATTCACTATTTAAGTAAAGTCACTATAGATGATGCTATTCAAGTGGGTATGAGAAGTGGTTCAATGGCAACTGCTCCAGAGGTGTTGTTAACGAAAACCACTGGCTTCAGACACTTATTGGAATGTTTTTATTTATTTATGTGGATAGTTGAATATTTTAATTTTTTAAGAATGGCAACTTTGGTACATTTAAACTTTTTATTCATTCAATATGTGTGCTGCTAGACATTTGTCAAGATTTTAATAAATTTTAAGAAAAATTAATAACCGGAAAAAGATACTTGAGAGATTGTAGTAATCCTTTTGATATGCCAGATATTCGATTTAAAAATTTGTTTAGACTTAATAATATGAATGAATTAAATCACTTTCTACCTGATGGACAACGTGTGGGTTCAAAGGTCACTAACCATAATATGTATCAAATCAAAAAACACAGAGGTTACCAAAATGTAAGATTACACTGGTTGACGAATTGCCACTTTTTCTTCCATTCTATCAGATTAGATACCTTTTTTTTGCTCCAGGATGTAAAAAAACCGGAACATTGCTTCTTATTATTCATATCGTCGCTTTGAATTGTGAAAGCACAAAACATTTAAATCAAAACTTAGCTGGTGAAAGACTTTTGAGAATTGCTGAAAGCTAAATACATATCCGTTTCTTTCCCATCAAAATTGCATGTCTGTCTTATTCATCTTACGGATCTTATTTGGAAGTTATAATTAAACACAATGAAAAAAAAACAATGTCTTTGATGAATCGTATGACCCGCATGATAAGACTGCCTTTGATTATATTCCCAATCATCAGAATGTATTAATCACTTTAAGTTTTTATGCCCATGGATGCTACCAAGAAAACTTTATATTTTCCAGCAAGCCAAGCATCAGTTAGTGAAACTATTTGTGAACATATTGTTTTCAGTAAAGTAACCTCATCATAAAAATAAACAACCACAAAAATAGTTGAATTTTATTTTTGTTTATTCTGTTTATTTGTTTATTCTGTCAAAGGAAAGCATCGCCCCTTTTCCGCATATTAGAACTATTTAGCGACGCTGTCACGTCCATTTTCACGTATGGATCTTCGAGGTTGTTATCATAACAACAGTTGCCAACCGAGTATTAGAGAATACTAAAATTTAGCAAGTGGTTACTAAGTTCATCATCGGAAGTTGTTAGCAGAGTTACTATGGTCAACAACTGTGATAACCACTTTACTTAGAGAATAGCCCTGATTATCTGTTATTACACATTATATTGTTATACAAACTACATAAAATACATCCAGCTGCCCGATCATATATCTTTGTGTAAAATAGTTTACGTGGGATCATCATACTATACAAATAAAAAAAATCATCAATATGAATATTTATTGTTACAAAAATGATCACCGCTTTGAACATTGTAAAATGAGAATTTATGGGACGTGGACCTATTAAAAATTCAGCACGCAAACCCAGTCATATCGAAGTTTTTAATTTTTATTTTAATTAATACGTTTGTAGCCATTGATTGACATAAATTAAAACCAGATAACTTTTTAACTACCTATTCTTTTTATCTCTCGAAATAATTGACTTTGATGGCGTTTACGTAGTAAAAAAGTTAAAAGGAAAAAATCATTCGATGAAATTGATATGAATTATATCAATAGGTTTATTTTAATGGATAATCGGAATGCAGAGCAGCATTGAAAAAAATACCAGTTTTATCACCTGGGATTTAAATTTAATCTAAATACTTTCTTGCTTGGGAAAAACTACACGTATCTTTAAAACGGAAATCACGCCATAAGAGAGTTCGCCCACTTCAAAATTGATAAAGGATACAGAGGACAAAGGTTTATCATAATGACAGATAGTCAAGCAGCCATTAAAGTACTGAACTCTTTTGTAATCAGTTTTGTAAATTGTGTGGGGAATGCCTAGACAAAAGCTCAATGAACTAGGCAAGAACCGAGTTACCTTACTATGGATTCCAGGACACATTGGAATAGAAGTGAATGAAATAGCAGGTGAACTAGCAAAAAGAGGAACTGAAATACCTTTCTGGGGGCCTGAACTCTTTTGCGGAATCAGCCCAAATGTAATATTGGGAGAAATGGGTGAAGCCGAAAGAAAGAGAAGATCTGATCATTGGACAAATAGAGTGGGGCTTAGACAATCAAGGATTCTTCTGGGTGACTACAACCTGTTAAGATCAAATGAATGCATACGTCAAAGTTAAAGTGCGCTAAGAGTTTTAACAGGGATCCTAACGGGACATTGTCGCCTGAATTGGCACCTGGAAAAGCTCAAAATAGTGATGGGAGAAAAATGCAGATATTGTGGCATGGAAGAAGAAACTTCTATCGACATACTTGTAAATTGCACAGCAATTTATATTCCTAGAACACAGTACTGGATAACTGGATAGAAGAGGAACATTTATTTAAGTTGAAACCTGTAGATATCCTGAAACTTCTCCGGGAAATAGGACTAAAGGACCCCTGTTAAGCTAGCAGAACCACTTTGGAATTTTCAACTTTTTTTCATGTCATAATTTTGGGCTATTTTCAGGCTAATTTATTACCCTATTGAAAAATTTTTTGCTCTCCAATTGTGGGAGAAATCGCGGGTTCCGCTAGCTTAACGTTAAGCTGGCAGAACCAATGAGCTAATCCAATTTTTATGGAAAATTGGATTACACCATAATTTTAGGCTCATTTTAGGCTCACGTTTGCACCCACTGCCCATTTTCCTGATGCATGTTTTTTGAATAAAAACCTGGGTTCTGCTAGCTTACCCATAAAGCCAGCAGAACCCAACCGTTAAATAACTCCGCAGAGAAGATCCAATTAGACAATAATTTTAGGCTCTACTTACACTAATTAATTACCCTATCACAAAATTTTTTGCTCTTCAGTTATGGGAAATAACATGTGTTCTGCTATTTTCATCTTAGAGCTGGAGTTACAAAATACTAATCGAAGGTATCTAAGAAATCCGATGACACCACAACTTAATGCTCATTTTATGCTCACGTTTGCCCCCACTGCCAAATTTCCTGATAGGCAATTTAAAAAAAAAACCTGGGTTCTTCTAGCTTAACCGCAAAGCCAGCAGAACCCAACCATTGAATAACTCCGCAGAGAAGATCCAATTAGACAATTATAACTACTTCCGTATTGCGTTTTTTGCAGTCCCTAATTTTTTTGCTCACAGGCTAGTAAACATCAAAGATATGTACCTACGATGGGCAATATAGAGAAGTTATTGTTGATTCGGATGTGTATGTGTGTGATATACTAGGGGCACATCAAATGTATGATATGAATTTTGCATTACTAATTATTATTATTTTTGGGATGTTTATTTCCTGCAATACCTTGTATTAGTTATTGTATGGTGTAATTGGGAACCACATTGAGGCATTTTGAAGAAGGTGGTATTTATTGTATTATGTATTGATTATCGATTCAGTGTCTAATATACCGGGTGTCTCATTTAACCTGACAAATCAGAATAACTCGAAAAATACACATCGTACACAAAAATGTTCCAGTCAAAATATGAGTGTCTCCTAAAATTGAACCTCCCTCCTGGGATAACTTATTCGTACAAGTTTGCAGAATCCAGGACTAGAACAATTAACGATAATAGGAAAATTGTCATTGGATGTAAACGTGAGCCTGAAATTATGGTGTTATCAGATTTTTCACATACATTCGATTAGCATTTTGTAACTCCAGCTCAAAGATGAAAATAGCAGAACACATATTATTTCCTATAACTGAAGACCAAAAAATGTTGTAATAGGGTAATTAATTAGTGTAAGTAGAGCCTAAAATTATTGTCTAATTGGATCTTCTCTGCGGATTTATTTAACGGTTGGGTTCTGCTGGCTTTAGGGTTGAGCTAGCAGAACCCAGGTTTTTATTCAAAAAACGTGCATCAGGAAATTCGGCAGTGGGTGCCAATGTGATCCTAAAATGAGCCTAAAATTATGGTGTAATCCAATTTTCCATAAAAATTGGATTAGCTCATTGGTTCTGCCAGCTCAAAGATGAAAATAGCAGAACACATATTATTTCCTATAACTGAAGAGCCTAAAATTATGGCATGAAAAAAAGTTGAAAATTCCAAAGTGGTTCTGCTAGCTTAACAGGGGTGACTAAAGAAGCTACTAGGATCAGAGACTCCTCAGAAACTAAGTAGAAGAAAGGGGGCACAATAGATCTTTTAGGTCTCAGTGAATTTTACCCCAAAAATACATACATACATACATACAAATACTTTTTTGCTGGACCCCTACCAAAATTACGTTGTAAGTTCTGTTGAATTTCACACCACCACGAAAAGCTTGTTTTTATGCGCAGAGACGAGTTTTCGACAGTTGCCGAGCAACAAGGGCGCCGTCGTCCATTTTCACCTCATTCAACGGCTTTGTTTGGGTTGTTCCATCAGTTTGTTTGCATGTTGACGTTGTTTTTGTTAATTATTTCTGTTTTGTGAGGCGTCATTGGTCCATTCTCTAATAAAACGGACTCTACATCACAAAAATCGTTTTCCCTAATGTCTGTCATAACTATGTTGCCAAGCCAAGCACACGTTTAACAAAGTTGTATATTCCTATTTTGGTCTTTATTGCCATTAAACCCGTACCTGCGCGCCACTGTCTTTGAGAAATTCTAGGGTAGTTAAAAATAGTTGTTTGTTAACCATTAGTTTTTATGGTTGAGGTAGGCGTGTCCAAACGCACCTTTTGCAGTTTTTCCCTTGTTGCTAACGAGGTAAGACAGAGTCGATGAATAGCCGTAACTTATTCAAGATCCACCAAATGGGTCAATTTCCATAACCATTAATTTCATTCTTTCATTTCCTGTAGAATAAGTGCATTTTTCTACAAGTCAATGTATTCAGCTATACAGTAAATACAAATTTAAATCAAATAAGGTTTCATAGAGGTATTATGAAAGTAGTGATGAGCCAGTTTTTGGTTCCATTACAGATTATTGAATGCAATATTTAAACTTTAGCAAGTTTATCTGAAGTCGTGAAAGGAATGCAGTCGAAACTATTCGAAATCGCCACGTTTAACTATGAAAAAGATAAGGTGCTAAGTATGTGGTAATAATAATTAGAAAACAGACTTTTTATTATTAACAATATTAACACTATGATCAAACATTAATTATTTAATGTGCTTGTTTTCTTGGATTTTGTTTATCAACATAATTTTTTCAATTTATAAATATTAAAAGTTTTCCAAATTGGTTATGAACTCTTTCAAGTTCTGGCAGCGTTATGCGAAAACCATAATTACCACACGTAATGTCTTTTACATGATGACACTATCCGTTTTCTATTGAAATTTCAATCAAAAACTCACTATTTCAATGCTCCATTGTTTGTCATACTCCTTAATCGCTTACTTGTTACATAATTAGCAGAATAGCCAATATATCAGCTTCATTAGCCCAGTTCGTTTTTTAATATTAACTAAGAACAAATGTAATCAAATATAAACAAAATCGAACAAATTCTACAAAACCTCCGACTCGGTTGCCAATAAAGCCGGTCTCAGACGACTCGTATAGCTGGCGAATATACACAATTATTTGCGTATACGAACTTTGCAAAAAAAACAACTGTACGCTTCTGGTAGTCTATGAAAACTATTAAAAGCAAATTATTTGTGCATTTCGTTTGAACGCCTTTACAAGTATAGGCAAGTATGCGCTTGGCAAGTGTACGAACAATGGTGATCCCTTTTCTCGGACCATTTCTACCGACCCGTAATTTTTGTACAGGCAGGTATAAGTAATTCACTCACACGACATGCTAAGTATACACAAGTAACGATTATTCGCCAACTACCCGAGTCGTCTGAGCCCGGCTTTACAGGAAGAAGAAGCTAACATTTTCGAGGGCGACGACCCAGCACTGTAGTGGAACGCATCCCGATGCGATAATTATAGTCAAGCTATGTCGGCTTTGGTTAGTACTTGGATGGGTGACCGTCAGGGAAAACCATAGTATAGGGCCCGTACAGCCGGCAGCGTAGTAGCATATCACAGCTCGCAGGCATTATACCAATGAGCACGAGGTATAATGTAGATATGCCGTCTTTCGGAGGAGACGTAAAACCGAGGTCCCGAGTCCATGGATGTTGGGCTCGTTTAAGAACGCTACCACTGGTAGGAACACCAGTGGGTTCGTCAAAATTTCCGGTTAGGGGTAGAGTGCTCCCGGCGTCGGTGATTAGCCTTAGTCGCAGAAATAGGCCGACGTTAAATAAACAAGGAAAAAAAAACATTATCGAGATTAACTACACAAACATGCATCTTTATGTTAACATATCTGCTCTAAAGAGTGTCCTATATATTATTTAACTACTTAATACCGTAATTTTCAAATGAATAGAGACTGAAATTATTTATTGTGACACTTAATAAATGACTTGAGAATCTTAAAAGAAGAATAAAGTATTACAAGAGAAGCAGATTGCATCTGAACGCCAGTAAATTTCTCTTTCACACATGAAATTGATTACAATAACGGGGATTCCATTACCAGAATTCATTTTGTTAGATCGGTATCAACACTGAAAATTATGAACAATCTACATGACAACTTAATAACGTGAAAAAAAAATAATTGGTGTGAGAATACACAGCCGAAGGGTGAATGAGAGAATAATATGTTTATGTTCATTTGCAGCAGTGGCGTTGTGTTATCAAAACAGTATATTATGCAATGATCACAAAATGGCCCTTTTGTTGCGATTTGCATACTATACTTTTTTTAAGACAACATATTGTTAACGTTTAATAAATGCATACATTGCAAAAACTTAAAAAAAAATAAACTGATAATATTTCATTACTCCCAATTCGAAGCAAATGAGCTTTCTATCAAAATTGAATTATAAATTGAATAAATATGTGAATATTTTCACACAAATAGAAGCAATCTTATCATATATTATAAGGGTTGATATTTTACTTGGAAATATGATATAAACAAGATAATTTTATGTTGTACGACTATGTCGTAATTTTCTATAAAAAAGGATACTCATGAGTATTATTTTCATGTGTCTGTCTTCTATTTTTTTGGCTTTGCCTATTTCTGCCAATATTATAATGGAACCGACACCGCCAAAGGGTTCCGGACACAAAAAGCATCAGCTCCTTTTTTTGCTAGTTCATCTACTATTTAATTTCCCCATATTTCCGTGTTTCCTGAAATCCACAATAAGGTGAATATTTTGTCCTAGCTAAGTTCATTTAGGTACTTGACCTATAAAAGGAAGGACTACAGTGGTCATGATCATTTGTAGTAATGATAGACTAAAATAGGATATGCACTTCTTTCCATGTTTCAAAGAATAGACGAAATTCTACCAGATTCGACTAGAATTAGCTTAGATCTAGGCATGGAGGTTTAATTCCAAATGCCTGTGGCTAAACTCAACAGTCACAAAATCTTTTAGACTAATTATTAGTCTAATATCCATTTTGCTTGAAGCCATGTGGAAATAGTTATTTGTATACTAAGGCCGCAAAACGCTTTTTCACGTTCCGAGAGAGAGATTATCGCCGAGGCCGCTCCGGCCGAGGCAAGATAATCTCGAGGTCGCGAAAACATTTCGCGGCCATAGTATACACAATATTTTTCGTGCAGCCGTGAAAATTACATAATTTCAATAAACATTATTATTATTATTATTCAACGCGAATAGAGAAAATTACACTCTGGGTAACGGCCGCAAAAGCTATTAATGAATCACAGAAAAACACAAAACCTGGAGAAGCTCCCTCTCCGCCACTACTGTATTAGTACATTTGACGCAGGATATCCGAGGCGCCTTAGATATCCAAGGAACCATGCATGTGCTTTTGGAATTAAAAAGTACTTTTGACAATACTCTGGATTAACTATTTGTCTTCTATTTTTTTTGGCTTTGCCTTTTTCCTCCAAAATTACACTACAGCCGACAACGCAAAATGATTCCGGACCCCAAAAGTAAGCTTCAATTTTTCTTTTTGCTAGTTCATCTACTATTTCATTTCCCTATATTCCAGTGTGTCCAATCCACAATAAGGTGAATATATTGTCCTCGCCTTGTTCATTTACTTTGAACTGATTACACAAGAGCTCAGATTTAGTAGCTGTTTGTCTATCCAACATGATGAAAATTGTTTGCTTTTTATATTATGTATCAATATTGAACTGGGCATACTTTGCTTTCTCGTTAAGACGAAATCACTTACATGAGAAGCTTTGATGTTTTTAGTAATGTGAGCTTGAGCTTGAACTGGTTTCTCATGCCTTCGGAGTGCTTGGTACCTGACCCTTGGAAATTCCATTCCAAAAATATCATGCAGGTCCGTCCTGACAAAAAATTTGGGAACTGGTCTTTTCTTAAAACAACTCTCTATGGATTTATGATTGGAAAGAGTATACAAGTTGGATTGTTCTTTAGTTTTCTGCGGACAATAATACTACAAAATTTTACCGTCAATGATTTATGAAAGTTTTTGGTTGTTAACAAAATTACTGTATGTATCTTCAGAAGCATCCTTGAAATTCAATGGAGTTTGTATGCTTGAGACTACAAACCACTTAAAAATGTGAGCACAGCCGTACTTATAACACCCTGTATAAAAATATGTATGTATCTGAAAACTTTGCACTTAGATCAGCAAGAATGAGTGTTGTTGGATTCTCTTATTGTTATTTTCATGATAATATGGAAAATAAGCTTATCTATTTTTGAAGTGAAATTATTTCTTGCATTTTGAGTGAAAATACGTATACTCACCTTGGAAACTACAAATGGAAACTGTGGACTATACACTTGAAAGAAGTGTTATGGAGTTTTCAATCAATCACTGTTCGAGTATCACTTGGATGTGTGTAATTATAATTTTCCATTTTTGAATGCGCCACTGTAATTATCCTCACCAGGATACTATAAAAATGTCAAAATATAGCATCCATTTAGTTTTATTATTTATTTCTCTCTAATCTAGATTGCATACGTCCATTTTTAATTGAGTTGTAAATTATATCTTTCAACTTTAATTTGCTTATCTGGATTGTTGCGTGGCCAAAACCATGACGATTTTTTCACTTGCTTCCTTGTTTTATTAAATTTTAAAACCAAAAACTGTTCTTTTTTGAGCTGATATTAAGTTCTGTGAATATCGTGAGCTTCTCTGCAAAGTTCCTAAAACACGCCCAGTTACTAATTGAAAACACCAAGAAGAATAAATAGAATAAGTTTTATGTGAACCTTTAAATAGTATGATTTATTTAACTGTCTTAAATGTTTCTAGCAAAATTGCTGCACAGAAAACAAACTTTTATCTGAATCATGGGAAAAGTTTATGAATTACGCAATTACAAGTTGACGATACTGGAAATTATCAAGCAAAATTTACCGATTCTGAAAAATATACATAAAGACGCAAAATATCTACTACAAGAAAATTATGGAAATTGCACTTTGCACCAAGGCTTTATAAAGTTATTGCAAAAAGAAGAGTCAACACAGATATGGCTTTAAGAAATTCAGATGGAAAGTATAGAAAAGGAGAAAGTATAACCCAAATAGCAGAGTAAATCATCTCGAAAGTCAGAACAAACCTTCAAAAAGGAAGTACTACAATGACCAGGCACATTTGTAGTGATAAAAGGTTTAAATAGGATATACCCACCTTTCCACATTTCAAGGAAATAGCACTAGAAGAAATTCTACCACATTTACTAGAATTATCCTAGAACTGGGGGGCATGGAGAAGGATGTTGGTCAGTTTAACTCCAAAAGCTGGTAAGAAAACACCACAGACCCCAAATCTTTAATATAAATTATTAGTCTAGTATAATTTTTGCCTTAGATATCCAAGATACTATGCGCTTTTGGATATGAGAATGGATTTTGAAAATACATTAGATGAGGCTGAAAAAAATCATTGAATGGAAGATTTATAGCGTAAACGAAGACAAATGAACACATTGCCTTCATACGCACAGAATGGATGAAAAATGTCTACAAGAATGAGAAGCATTCCCAATAGTGTGAAGTCTTAAATCGAAATATACCGCGAAGGATATATTGGATGATATTGTCATGAGGGCCAGGGGAAAAGTTGAGGATATCCTTTGGACATCATACAAAAAGGGTCTGAATAACATAAAAAGCTGGTGTAGGCAGGTGAACTTTAACACGAACGATACCAAAATCATCTTAATAGCCTTCACTAAGGAAGGAAAATAACTCAAAACAATAGGGGAAGAGTTGAGGCTATCCTTTGGACATCATACAAAAAGGGTCTAAATAAAATAAAAAGCTGGTGTAGGCAGGTAAACTTTAACATGAACGATACCAAAATCATCTTAATAGCCTTCACTAAGGAAGGAAAATAACTCAAAACAATAGGGGAAGAGTTGAGGCTATCCTTTGGACATCATACAAAAAGGGTCTGAATAACATAAAAAGCTGGTGTAGGCAGGTGAACTTTAACACGAACGATACCAAAATCATCTTAATAGCCTTCACTAAGGAAGGAAAATAACTCAAAACAATTGAATTTGAAGGAAGCGAAGTTGAATGGATAAAAGGAATAGTATCTAGATTTGATCTAAGACAGTAAACCACTGTTGAACAAACACGGGAGATTGGTTCTAGTGGTGTGTAGGAACCAAGCAGAAAACAATAGACAATTATTTTTTGTTGCATATTGTCTTTGGCTTAAGTCCCTTCACGTCACACAATATTTTTGAAAAAAGGCAAAATACAAGATATTTTGTGATATATCATTCGACCTGGATTGGAAAAAACAACAAAAGATTGTGGCGGCAAGCCAAATGTCAAAAAAATTCGATTAATCCCACTCAACGTTTCAAAGTAATTAGGGTTTGGTGCGATAATTTTTCGAAGCCTGGCATGTACTCCAATCTACGACTTTTTCTATTTTAGTAGGCGATGTTAGTGTACTTAATTTCGTCTTGTTGATACTTGTCATTCCTTGAAAGTAATTTGAAACTTAAACTGAAAACAAACTCCCAACTAACTCTACTATATAAACATTGATTTGGAGCAACATAGAAGCCGAATACGGTTACCAATATTTGACGAATTATTGCAAATAATTCCAATAACATTTGAACAGGTGGTACGAATATAAATCATAACTTAATTATTAACTTACTATAATACGTAGTTGCGAAAGTCGATCAGTTTCAAGGTGACCTACATGTAATATAATACACACGAATTGCTTTTGGGTAGCCTTAAGATATGTAATTTAATGATAGTTATTGTAACATTTTTCTTATATCACTACCTTTATTTGATAATACTAGTAATTTTAATTTAAGACGTTGTTGGGAGTTTTTTTTTCAACACATTTTTGGTATTTCAGCAATTGTCATTAAAGTTGTGTCATTGAAGTTATTAAAATAAATATGTATAATACTCTGTTTCAGTTTAGACAAAATTCCATTCTAAATATTTGTGAATTTACTGATTGTGCCTGCTTCATGCCGCTGGAAGGTGGGGTAGGTGTGAAATAGGGTCCTTTCTAATGTAATCTCCACCCTAGAAATGGTTCTGAATTTTTTTTATATCTTTTCGTTCACGAGGTTCAGCCTATTGTAAGTTTTGAAATTGACAACACTCTTTCAGTACAGGCCTTTACAACAATGACATTCATTTTTTTCGTTGATCAATTTATTCCGAAGTTAAAACTTATATTTTTGATTAGGTTTCTATAAAGCTTGCGTTTTTTTTTTAAATTCATTCTTAATTCACATAAAACGCCTTGTCTGTATTGTTTAATAGCGCTATTATTCTTTATAAATCTGAGATATTATGTATATTTGTATCGTGTAAATTGAAATCAAGTACCTAAATCTCTTATAGAATCTCATAAGATTATCCCGTGTACTTTATCCATTATATGTAAAATACACATACAAAAGCGAATTGCTTTTTATAATTATGATTACTAGATTACTGAGAAAATTGTGTACGTACAATGTAAATGCATATTTTAATTATGAGCAGGACATGCTAACCAAAGAATTCCGAAATAATTTTTCATAACCATCTCCAATTAATCTGCGCTCTTGTACAATTTATGTTAGTTTTTGAAAAAAAAATTGGAAATTTTTATAGGAACTCAGTGGGGCACCAGGCCAAAGTAAACCAAAATGTGTCACAAGGACAGAAAATGAGCTTCGGCAGCTGATAGTTAAGGGCTATTGCAACGTTTCCTGCATGTGTAATACATCACATATTAGACAATGGCAATACACAACTACTGTTTTAACTACTGTTTTTCGCATAGCGAATATACCAAAAAATGAGAAAATATAACAAAAAACTTGGACATTCGCAGACGCTTGATAGACAAATTTTATTTTAAATGTCAAAGTAGTCAAGTGACAGATGAGGAAAAACTTCAAAAAACCGCGGTGTTGAGAATTTTCTGCCTTTTACGATAAATGTGTGGAAGGTGGAGATAAAATTGTGTTTTTATCACCAATAGCCTTCTTATGCTATCATATCGTAACAAAACCTTATATCAAATTCTTTAAAAAAATGTGAGCAATTCGAATTCGGTATAATATACAGGGGAAAATCATGTTTGGTTTGTAACGGAGTTATGCAACACTCTGTATAGTCCGAGATAATTTTAAAATATGCACCTTAAAGACATCTACTATTTTTGTTGAAAACATTTTTTGATATTCCCTAAAATAACCCATATACCGAAGTTTATCGTGAGATTGGTACACCCTGTATATCTGTATGATATTAAAAAAATTAATATCATTGCTTTTCTGTCTTATTTTTACCTACACTTTAGGAAACTTTATTTCCTTCAATATATATAATTATATTATATATAGTAGATTTCTTAACAATTAATTAATTTTTTGCTATCAGAAGCAATTATTCAGTGATACTTTAGATATGGGTGTGGTATTGATCTTATTGTTGCTCATTTTTTACCAAAAGTAATTCAATGAAATTCCATTTAAAAAATTAAACTAATAAGGTGATGGTGTAACAAACTACAGGATATAACCGCAAGGCTGAGTAATACGTAATTAAGTAATAAACGTAACCTGATACGAACATTTTGTTTGGTTGTAATGAATCTACTTTTAATCTTGGAGTGATTATAATTATAGGTGTGTTCATTGAAATTACTGAATGTAATGTCATTTGAATCTAATTTCATTTCTTTAGAATTGTCTACACGAAATTTAACAACAAATATAAAAAGTTTTAAATTGTTGGTAGACCTTGAACATACCCTGTGGGCCAATTTAAGTTGGGATATAATTTTAGTAGGGGTATTTTATTTTTTTTTCGTTCAAGACGTTGTCAAATCAACTGATGAAATTCCCCAGTTTGTTTTGACGTTTATTGACATTCGATCACTGTCTAACATTTACAAGTGTTTTTAATGCTTTTAAATTCGTTTCTTTAAGATAAAAAAATAACAGTTATCTTCATAACTAATTATTTAGTCAAATTTGCAGGGTGTAGTTAATAAAACGCCGAGGCAGCTGAACAGTAAATGTCAAGAGATGGTAACATCTTGTCGTTTTAAATAAATATTTTTGACTTACGCCCAATAAAAAAGAAGAACTGTCAATCCAACATTAGATTTACTTTTCTAGTTTTCGGATAGTGAAGAAAAAAACTACAGCTTGGCAACATCACAATATTTTGTTTTGCAACGTCACCGTCTTTTTATCGTGAATAAACTATAGAAACCTATTTGTCGGTTGAGCATAGAAGAGGGGGGAACAGCCTGTCACATTATCTTTCACCGTAAAGTAAGCATCATTTCATTGGGGATATAGACTGGACAAGGACTGGAGCTTCCAAGGGAGGATTTCTCCAAGAAGTACCAAGTGAAAAGACTGTTGAGCCTGAAGAAGCCTTCTGGTCGCTTCATATAAACGACACGACTAATAAGAGCACAAAAACCTAAAGGCTGAGGTGGACTCTAGGCCTCTGACCAGTGGTGTCGAATCCATCAATCAATCAAAGGGTTCGCTCTTTCAAAAACTCGATTTTTGTTCTGTTTTAACTCGATTTTTCGATGTAAGGAAATTATTTTGTAGAAAAAATAGATGTTTTTTTGTTCCTCCCATCAAACACTTCCCAATCAACAGTTTTTGAGTTGTAGTGCTGAAAAATTTATTGCTCACAATAATTGTTACGAGTGAATTATGACCATAAATTGCGAGTAGAATACTATACTTTGTCCACGACACTTAATTTCTTTATTAAATAAAAGTCAGTAACGATTTGGCATATTACTAACCTCAAAATGTTCTGACAGCTACATACAAATATAATTTGACATATATAGAGATGGGCGATACTGCGTAAAGTATCAATACAAGGTACCGTTATAAATATATTGTTTTAAAATACTTAATATTGGAAAATATCATTATGGAAAGTATCAATACTAAAAATTAAAATATTTTATCGATACGATATATTTCAGAAACAAATTTCCTTGACAAAATGCACAGATTTAATAGTTTATTTCATATTGTAGGTACCTCCATCTCCAGTCCATAATACACTACAGTGTATTATGAACCATAATTCACGACAGTTGATATATGGGTACCATATACCTTTTGTTAGGAGGTAAAATATTGACTTATTATTAGGTGGTCGTGGACAAACTCCATTAAACACTGGAATTTAATTATTCTCTTCCAGTTCTGAGTTTGTAGTAACATGAATGTTTGCTTATTAGCATTCGAGAATTGCTTTATATGCACTTGCAATAAGTATTGTTTCTGTTCATCATTATAAGTTAAATTCCGATTATATGATTCCATTAATTAATTTCCTCATTCCATCATTCACGACGTTCGTCGAGCGTTTTCAGTACGTAATTGAACGGACGGAGAATATCTACCTTGTACTGATGAGGCGCAAATACCACGATACCGATCTATAAGTGATATTTATTGTCCTTTCCAATTGGATGAATGTTGTAGATCATACCCATGTCATACCGACCCCGTTTTTGAAAATATCTTCAAAATTATGTATATAGCTCGATATTTATCGTTAATGCCCTTTATTAAATACAATTTCACAGGAAACTGTATAACAATCTATCAAATATTCTTTACTTATGTATGGGTCGAGCTTACTAATTCCTAAAGAAGTATACGGAACGACATACTTTACATTTGACAATTGATACATCGGGCGACGACCCAGCACTGTAGTGCGTAAAGTAAAGTCTCACTCACTTCGAAAGTGTGTCTAAAGTACGTACTTTACACACACAAACCACTTTTCGGTTGCCAAATCGTATAGAGAAACGCTTTAAAAAACGTAAATATATTATAAATAAATGAAGGCTGAAAACATCATTAAGATATCTTCTTGAAAAATTATTATTGAAGAAATTAACGTTATAAGGTGTTAAACTGCTTATTAAATTACCAAATGACTATTTCTCGAATACATTAGATTAATATGATACGTCAGTCTTTTTTTCTTTGATCATAAACCGGCAGTAGAATCATCAATTTCACCAGACATTAAGTGCTTTCAAATAAAATTGAAGTACTTCGAAAGAATAGAATATAAAAGAATAACGGTAATTTAGTTTAATTCGGTTTATTATGATTTCACCAGTAACACTTCTGTATTATTATTCGTGTTCCTATCTTTTGTTGCCACATAGTTTCAGTGTTTGTTTTCGTTTGATTTTGTGTCTATTACTAAGACAAGCTGCATAATTTTTTGTGATTGGCTATTTCACCACAATTTTAACTGATGTTCACTTTCTGCTTCAACCAAACATATGCTATTTAAGAGTTATTTTATAGTCGGTAAATTATCAATAAAAAATATGTATGGTTATAGTACTTTTCGACAATTACCTGTATGAAATACGCACTATTTTTCGATATTTAACATTATATTTATCATTTTTTGGTAAATCTGTATCTGTATCTGTATCTGTAGAGTAGGGAGAGTGAGTGTAGACTCACAGCACTTCGGCCACATGTGACCCATTGTACATCCTTCCGAGGAGTTGTCCTCCTGGATCATCGTCCATCCTGTCCTTTCCAGGAAGGTGGATAGGGATAGGTCACTAGGAGACATCACCCTTTATATCCCTTATAACGGCAGGTGTAGGCCACCAAACACACACTTTCTCATTGTCGATAACTCCGGACACTAGCATTAGACATGCCTGACAGTTTCATCTTCCTGTTCACACATCCTGTATAGAGGTGTGTCCACTAGCCCTATAGTATGGAGATGTTTTCTTAGTTGACAGTGGCCAGTCAAAAACCTACTGTCAAACGTGGGTTTTTCCTGGTCATCGCCAAATATTTCTTCGACGCTAGCTTCCCAGGGTCGCCCAGGTTGATCCTGACAGGACTGCATTCTTTGATTCCATCCCATCCCTTGGGAGATTGAGCATAGGTGTAACGTTTGGCTAGTTCCGCAATTGTCGAAGTCGATAGCATAGATAAAAAAAATACCTATAGCTGGGTAACTGACCCGTGGCGCCCTCTATTTTAACGGGTGGCGCTACCTTGAGGCTTGAGAGTCCCCTCAGTACCTCTGGCACAAATCAGGTTGTGAACTTCGCTAACAGCCGAAAAAGAAGAATCCTGTACACGCATATTTCATATTTTGCTTAGATATTAATTTGTAATAGTAAAGTTGATATAAAAAATAACTATTAATGGGAAATAAACCAGTTTCTATTTCAAATTACTTCCAAATTTTGAAATAAAATTCAATGCACTTTCCGACCAGCACTCGAGGATTTCCGAACGCTTCCGATATTACGAGTGATGTCACACTTTTACTTGTGCCATGGCCGGTAATGCATAGGTTTTGGCGGACTTTCAAATTTTATGATTCTTTAAGTCGTTTTAAAAGTAAAATTGATATTTTTTTGAAAAAATAAGCATGCAAGGTGTTGAGACCTGATAAAACGTCGATTCCCACCAATAGAAAAATTTATGCCTGTACCCTATTGCGGTATATTCAACATAACTGTAATTTTACTTTAATTGCAAAATGACTTTTACGATCCATTTTTTGATATTTCATTTAAAATTACTCAACATTAGATTGATATTACAATAATAACAATGAAAGGTCAAGTGAAATTAAATGAAATGTCAAAAAATGGATCATATAATGTCTAGATTGGGAAAAATAAAGCAATAATCATCAACATTTCATTGATTTGAAAAAGTATACAATAAATGAAACGTTTTTTTCACATATTTAAATGACAAACATGAAGAAAAATAAATGCTGGGGATTCAACAATGATAGGAAGTTCAAAGTTGTATGGAGGAATAACTACTACTTCTGTCACTTTCATTTGATGGAACATGTTTTTTAATGAAGATAAAGCTTACCGTATGCACCTCACATTACATTTTCTTCACATTGTCTCTTGAAGTAAAAGTCCTACTATAAACAATAGAAACCAAATACGAATACTCAACACACACACAAATAAGCAGTTGTCTGAGTTTGTCAGGTAAGGATGTCAGCGCTAATATATATGTGGAAGAATCTGCAACTACCACTAACGGCGTTACAGTTATTAAATTACAAATTTTAGTACTGATGGGACTCTCTATGTGGCAGCACCCACGCGCCTTCAGAGATTCCCTACCCTGGTCGATCAGCCGTAGGTGTCACTGGGTCATACAATTTTTCAATTTCCGTCACTAAAACCGCATCTAAAACAGGAGTTTCACATTCACAAAACTTCGTGAAAAGTAACATCTCGTATATATTTTGTTTATTGAATGTCACAAGTGTATCTTCTGTGATTTATGTTAATAGTGATAATTTTGTAGTTCTGTGTCATTTGATTTTTCAATGACACGTAGGTCATTGTCTGTCATATTTTGAATATAATTGAAATAATTATGTATTTCTACTCCTGTTTTATAATATACTTATTAAAAGACTAAAATCTGTATCATAATGAAATTCATTATGATACAGATTTTCATTATGATACAGATTTTTAAGCCAATAGGAATGCGACATTCGCACAATATTTAGTATATAGCCATGGATACCTGGTTGACATTTCTGAAATTAATTATATTAGGTCTGTTCCCTGCAATAAAAGTGTAGCACTGATCTATACGATTTTATTTATTTTAATTATGTTTTAATGCTTCTTGCAGTTTACAAATGCAATATACATAGATATTCCCAAATTTAGTAGTTTTATACGTATTTTTTCACAGATAGACCTGAATTCTTCAAAATTATATAGCTCAGTGCTACACTTTTATTACAGGCGAACAGACATATTAAGTGACACTTAATTTGATAGCTGTCAAATAATTTTGATTTTCAAAAGTAACTATATTTAAAATTGATTTAACCAATGATTATTGATTAAATAATTTTTATTAACCGGAGTAGAAAAAATATTGTATGCCACTTTCATGTAATGGACATTAATACACTCGCATATTATATACGAAACTCGCCTGCGGCTCGTTTCGTATCCTACAATATGCTCGTGTCTTAATGGCTATCATTACATGTTCGTTGCATAAAATACTATTATTATATCTTCTGTATGTTCCTTGTGGTATATTATTCATTCTTTTTTTAATTTCTTGGGAAATTAAACCACAATATTTTTGAATTCTTTATTTCACCGTTTCGGTAGCGTTCCAGCTACCGTTTTCAAGAAAAAATAAGTGAAAATTGATTTTTATTCCTAACTGACACAACGGAAAAAAATTTGACAACTAGACAATCAAAAATATTTTGAAGTTCAAGACTGCAAAATTTTGTTATCAAATTTTTATTAAGGTCCATTCATAGTAGATCATATCCCCGGTAAAATGTCAAATGAAATATTTCATTTTATGACATTCCAACGATATGATAGTCTACTAGAAATGGAATCCAGTGAAGTGCACGTTCCAGGAACGGTTTTTAAATTGGGATAGCGCGTTTTTTCGCTTATATTGGAAATGTTGTTAATAAAACGCGTTTCTTGATACTTTTTTTGTTTATGAATATTTAAGTTTTTAAAATATGTATGTATACTCAGTTTTGTGATTTTATGTATTGAATTGTGTATCGATTAACAACTATTCAAATTATAAATAAAAATCAATTTTTACTTATTTTTTCTTGAAAACGGTAGCTGGAACGCTACCGAAACGTTGAAATAAAGAATTCAAAAATATTGTGGTTTAATTTCCTAAGAAATTAAAAAAAGAATTATGTTTATTCTTTTCCTGTGAGCGTAGAAAAAGTATAGTATATATAGTATAAAGTGTCAAAAACAAATTGTGTCACTTGGTACTAAATCTACTATTAATCATCACGATAACATAAAATTGAAGTAAATATTAAAAATTGTGAGTTATATTGTTTATAAAAAAGTTTTCATTTTAATTTGATTTCTCTAAACACTCTGTACAAACAATCGTAGCAAAAATTATATATTTCACACGGCTGAGAGACATCAGATTAACTGACTAGTTAGACGAATACTTTCAGTATAGTTATTTAATCAATTAATATTTCTTAAATAATTAATTTCGAAATACAAAACAAAGATTATCTTTTCAATAATTTCATTATTTACCAAGTTGAAACAATGTTATGAAAAGTTGTCTGAATCTCATAATTGACTATTAATTTATATCGTGTATGTTCCTACTTTATTTAATTTCAATATCCACGCCTATGATATTGTTTAATTCTAGGTTCGTTCCAACCTCGCGAAGAACCGTTCTAGAACAGCACAGCGCAAGTGCATAATAGTTGTGCCGTTCCAACCATTTTCTGATCGTTCTAGAACCGCAACGGAACGGTAACTTCGATACTCGACCGAAAGAAGGAACTGTGAGGACTGACATGCGCTGTTAGTATTTTCTCAGCTGTTTTATTGTTTTATAAATTGACGTGTTTGTTCGCAACTCGACTATTGTGATCGAAAATCAGAAATTTTATTATTAACCATAATATTGAAGAGGTAAAACGTTATAAAAAAAGGTAATAACCTCCCTTAAAAATTAATATGTGATTGAATTAACTATTTGTTTCTCAGGAAATGCCATAGATGACGGAAACAAATAAGATTTCAGTTATATTTTTAGCTAACTAGAATTTTATATTTTAATTCGATAAATTGAACAAAAAATAATGCAAATATCAACACTAACAAAGTCCATTATAAAAATATGTATATTTTAAAAAGTGAGGTTACTATTAGATAAACAAAACGGTCGCTAAACGATAATAAAGTACGCCTAAAACCGTTCCAGCCTCTAACAGTTCTGGGACGATGCAAAGCCTGCGCATAAAACAATTCCTAACGATTCCAAGACGGTTCCTGAACGGTGTTTTATCGTAGGTTGGAACGAACCTTCTACATGTTTTGGAATGCTTGCTTGGTTGTTTTATCAGTACGCTTGTTTTTATTTTTGGATAAATTAACTTCAATGTTAAAATGTCTATACCTGGAAATGTAATTGTCACTTTGACATCGATAAAAAAGGTGCATCCTTTTTTATCGCGATAAAAACCTCTCTTCCTCAATTCTAGTAAGCGGACGTCACTTTTACACAATGACAATGAGATAAACCTTCTACATGTTTTGGAATGCTTGCTTGGTTGTTTTATCAGTACGCTTGTTTTTATTTTTGGACAAAAAAAGTTTTAACGACTTGTCGTGAGTAACAAACGAATACTAGTCTGTATATCACAAAAATAATCCGTATTTACTTACAATCGGTTTTGTGGAATGTGTGAAGTGTAAAATAGTAGATTATACATCAATGTGGTGAAGACTATTATTATTGACACAGCACCAAAATAAGGTGCGAGGACCATAAATGTCTTCCCCACCGTGATGTATATACTTTTTTTGTACTATCCATTTCCAAATTTGATACAAAAATTAGAAATAATTGACATTATACACTATTTCAATGCTAAAATATTACATCGGTGTTGCGTTCACAACACACCTTGAGTGTAAGAGCTATACTTATACTCCACAGCACTCACAAACGCAACACGTCGTTTGACTGACAAGTACACTGTCTGTTTCCGCTCCATAGATTATGAACGCACTCCTAATGTCATCAGTCATTTTTAGTTAAGCGCGAAATTTGAACCAATGGCATTTTTATTTAAATATTTTTATCTTAATAGGTAATTAGAAGCAGCAAATATGCTTAAAAAAATCTCATGGGTAAACAAAATTATGCTGCACAAGTTTCTGTTGAACTACTATCTCTGGATGCTCAAAATATTTAAATGTATCCATTATTGTCCTAGGTAAATAATAGAAAAAATTATTGATCACCAATAGACAAATTCAACTTCTCAGTTGGCTGGAAGAAGCAATAATTGTCAACCTCACAGGCTGTAGTAAAAAATGTTTTTTTTTTAGGTTAAAATTTATGGCAGTTTTAGTGAGATCACGGGTCCTGTTTAACTGTTCATACATACACAATATGTCAAATTTTATGTCTATCACTTGATGAGCTCTTTTATCCAGCTCGTAGACAGTTTTGAGGAATTTTTTTTTCAAATTATCGTTCTACTCAAGTTCTGTAAAATATTCGAAACTTGTATTGAATAATATATAATTTTTCCGATTTTATTGCAAACTTGTCGAGTGAAAATGAACTGGAAACTTGTATTGCCTAAAGCATCTCAGATACCTACTGATTTGAAAAATAGTTTCTACGATTTGAATTGTTACCTGAGCAATCATTTATATAAATGTAATTTATGATTTATTATCAGTATTGAACCAACTCGTAATTAGATTTCATACAAGTACTTATATTACCGGAAATTTTTTAGACCTAGTTGTATACAATCTATGAATGAATTATGACTGAAATATTGCAAGCAGTTAGTTAGTAAGAAATCTAAGTAGGAGGTGATTGTAAAATTTCATTTTATTAGTTAGCCTGAAGTGGTATGTAATGATTTAAGTTCTCAACTAGAAAAATGACAATAATAAAAAATCTACTAGCATAAGCTTGAAAAAATTGAAAATCACAATATGTTATGCTACACATTTATCTGCATTTAGTTGTATTAATCACTGAACGAAAAAGGTACGTTATATTAATAAAAAAGTACATCAAATCAATGAACATCAACATTAATTTTCAGCCGATGAGCTATATCGTTAATACAATGAACGTTCGATTGTACGTTAACTTTTTTATTCATCAAGTTATGTTTAATGTACATTGAATCAATGAATGAAGGACATGGATCTATGATTTCCTGTTATTAATATTACGAACCACATACATTAACACAATAAACGAGAAGCATGGATCCATGACCACCGGTCATTAGTTTATGATTGTTGTACGTTAAATCAATGTACAATAAACATTGATACAATAAACGAAAAGCATGGATCCATGACCACCGGTCATTAGTTTATGATTGCTGTACGTTAAATCAATGTACAATAAACATTGATCGATGTTCACCGGTTGTTAATATTACGAACATGAAAAAAATGTGGTAGTACAATGCAATATTTTTTTTAGTTTTAAGGTGCAACATTGGCTGAACTTATATGTCCATTGATTTGATGTAAGAACCAGTATCTGCAAATAAGAATACAAAGAAATAAAACAGTCCCAAAAATAGCTTTCGATAGGCGTTACACTTTTAATGATGTAATAAGTACTTATTTTTCCCCCAAGAGGGTTTCATGATAATTTGCTTCTTTAATTCTGCCTTTAAACAAAAGTTACTATTTTGAGACAGTGAATTAGGTGTAACATGTTATATTGACAAACAGTTTTTGTATTTTTAATATATTTCCACTGTATAAAAAATATAATATACCTAGAGAGTGAAAATGTTAACTACTTTTCGCTATTCACTTACTACAAATTCACACATTTTATGAACTTTTGGAGAAATTTATATCCAATGTCGTCAAAGTAGACGAAAATATTTGGAATTGTGTTAATGTCTTCACCAGTACACAATATAAATAGCTGAATAGACATTTTTCAAGTCTTCAGGTTAGCAATATGGTCCTCTACTTCTCGTTGAGTCTTCGTACAAAACAAAAATGACTCCTGGGAATCTTTGATTGTGTATTTTGTGGGAGTGGATTTCCCCCCCAATAGGTACCTGAATTAATATTTGAAATAAGTTCACTAAAAAAGAGAACTAAAAGGGTACTCACACTTGCATTATGAAGATTTTGTCTATTCGTTGAAAAAATAGTAAATATTGGTCTATCCTCAATAAAATGGCACACTTTTACCCACAAAAAAATTCAAATCACACAAAATTCACAATGGAGCACAACAAGACTGTGGTTAACCCTCTCGAGAAACAAAAAGACTGAAATATTAGGCGCGAAAATGGTCACGTATTTTGTTTTCTATGTACGCCTTTACGTAATATTAATGATTACAATCATGGATCTATGAACAATTTACATTAACTTTCGCGCGTTATTCTGAGTCCATGTAAGCTCTTCGTAATATTAATGTTTTTAGGTATGGATCTATAAACAAGTATCATTGATTTTAGCGCCTTATTAGAATTTAATGTCGTAAGTTCGTAATATTAACATTTAGCAAACATTGAAACAATGAATACCGTTTATGGTGTTTATATGTATGCTGTTCATGAATCCATAACAAAAATTCATTGTTTTAAAGACGAACAACATCAATTTAATAATTCTCAAACGTTGATTCAATGAACTTTTTCATTGGACCAATGAAAAAAATAATCAATTTTTGATGTTTTTCGTTTATTGCTTAATGTTAGGTCATTCATTGTTTCATTGTTTCAGTGTACTAAAACATTAATCCATGATCAGAAATCATTGTAACAATCACCGATTCATAATATTAATGTTCAAAATATTGACGACCGGTGTTCATTAATTTTACGTACAAAGTTTCTTTCTGTGATGCGCTTTTGGTCTTTTATTATTGGGTTATTTCAATATTATTTTTGTTGAATACCATTGAATTTGATGACCCTCTTCCCAAACACGTTTGCAAATAAATGAATTGGATGGGTTAGATGTTTCACCTAAATAAAATTTTTCACATTCACAAGATATTTGATATATGCAGCTCGATTTTTTGGTTTCGTTTTTGTTAGTATAGTACTCAGTAGAAGGAAAAAGGATAAATAATATGCCACAAGGAAAATACAGAAGATAAAAAGATTTGTCAGGTTATATTTTTCCTTATAAGAAAATATTCAAGAAAGATTATATGAACACTATATAACCTTTTATTTTTATATCCACAAAAAATCTACTGAAAAAATGTATTATGAAGAATTAATTTTAAGTTTCGATGAATAAAAATTTATTTTCCTTCTAGTTCTTTTCAATTTCATGCAGTTCTAATACTTCATATTAGGAAGCTTCTTGTCAATCGGTCTTTCATACTGGTGAAATTTTCAAAGCTCTGACTGGATCTCATCTCCATATCTATGCTTCTAGTTTTGGTTTTTGTATAACTGAGTTTAATGTGAAAATAAATTTCTTTTTCCCAATACTATCTGTGAAGTTGACATTTATTGCTTCTTCTAGCCAATTGAGAAATTGAAATTTTCTATTAGTGGTCAATAATTTTTTCTATTATTAACCGCAAGATCAATAATGGACTAATTAAAATATTTTGAGAATCCAGAGATAGTGGTTCAACAAAAACTTGTACAACCTAAATTTCTGCTTACCTATCAAGATCATTTGAATTTAATTGCCATTAGTTTAAAATTCGCGCTCAATCTGAAATGACTTATGACATAACGAGTACGTTTATAATCTGTGGAGACAGTGTACTTGTCAGTCAGAGGACGAAGTTCTCGTGTTGCGTTTGTGTATGCTGTGGTGTATAAGTACAGTTCTTGCACTCAAGGAGTTGTATTGTGAACTTTATCTTATTTTTCGAATAATTGGTAGGAAACATCATCTGTCTGTTCAATACAACATTTATGTTTTATTCCTGTGCCAAAAAAAATAATTCTCTACTTAAACCTGAATGCTGCTTAATATAAATATCTATATAAGTATATATTGCTCATGATATCTTGAATCAAATTCATACCAATTAAAACCAGCTCTGAAAAGCGACATCATTTATAGTATAAACGGTATAAGAGAGACATGTAAAGCATAAGGGACGTTTGCGTTAACAAAACTTACGAGATTTTCAAGACAAAGCGCATAGTAAATGAGAGTATACATTTAATATGGTGCACATTTTAGAAGTGTTAGCGTGTGTTTTCCGAATTATAATCCAAGGAATTACTTCTTTTTGTGCCTGGAAAATGTTTACTTTCAGTCAGATTTTAACTGTAGCCAGTATTCTACTTTATTTAGAAGCTTATGAAATTTATCTATTTACTTGAACTGAGTACAAGAAAACACATTATTCAATGTATATATTTGAAGATTGCACAAAAATCTATTCCATAATTTTATTAAATCAACATCATAAGCTATAAAAAAAGTTGGAAGAATGATTTGTGTCAAATTAATCTCTTCGCGTCCGTATCTATTAATTTTTTCGGTGACGTTCGACGCTGGCACGTCAAATAAGGTCACGTGGTTGTATTTCGTCGAGAGCGCCATCTTCATCAAAATTGAACCACGTGACGCTTCAAGTCACCATGAAAATGAACATTTGGGTCATGCGTTGTATTTTGAAATATATCGGAAATATTTATGGTGCAGATATGATATTGCTGTTTGATTTTCTACGTAAATATCACAAAACAGAGTAACTTCTAAAAGTGGATGACCTTAAGTCGAAATGAGGCTTCAAACTCATCCACCTAAAACGATGTCTGCTATCGAGTTGGCTAAATAGACCTGCAGACTCAAAATATTGTTTGATTTGCAGTAAAAAGTACGTTAAGTACGTGTGACGGATTGATACGTCTCACGTAACGTAACGAAGCCCACGTATCGCTTCTGCACATGCGCTTTGCGATACGTATACGGATGAGTGGTGATTTTTAGAACTGCTTCAAGTCCCTAATATTTTATTTCGAAATATATCAAAAATTGATGAGTGGGAAGCTATTATATTTCATTTTCCTTTTATCATTCCTTTAAGTATGCAATTTTGGCAGCAAATATTGTACAATAAATATCCTTTAAGTTGAAAGTTAAAAAAACCGCCATGAATAAGTTCCAAACCCATCCACTGAAGTCCTTCTTTTATAACTTGACACGGGACTTTCCTTTCTGTTTTGTGGTAAATGCTTTAGTTGTGCGTTGTATGTAGTGATTTATTCGTATGACTGACGGGGTCTTGATAGACGATGGAAATAATCATACGTAATATAACAAGTGATATGATTATCATCGATGATATTTTCGAGTGAAACCGAGCTGCAGATTTAACGAGTCCGAAGGACGAGTTAAATGTGCTGCTTCGGTTTTACGAGATATATCTTCGATTATTAATCATATCACGAGTTTATATTTAATGAGAGAATATATTGAATTTATTATTACAATTACCCCAACGATTAGAACACATTTTGATACTTTCAATATGAACTGTCAGTGTCAATATGAAAAATTAGCCTTAGCAACGAACCAAAATAAGGTGATAATTTCTTTGTTTTTTATCATCGCTGTGATAGACATGTATCTAGGGAGATTATCAATATTGATTGATGGAAAACATGTCACGTGACATATGAATTATATTCTCAGTTTAATAATACAAATAGCTGATTATAATATCCTAGTGCTTAGTATCACAATCCGGCGTAAATAAGGATTTACGTTATTCATTAGCTCTGAGGTTAAGATAGAACATGCACGTACAGAGATCGATTAATCGAGGTCCGGTTCAAATTTAAGTCCGATACTATCTAAATGTTATCACAGTTCTAAGATCCGCAAGTAATATGGGTTGATGGTTGAGGAAACTATTTGTTTTTGTCCGGGACTTAAAGCTTTCCGCTCTTTAATCGGTGTTCGCAATTACCAAGCTTTCAATAATTTACCTACATCAGCGTTTCTTTGAATATTTGAAGCGGTGTTTCCTCAAATAGTCAATAATCAGTGAGTTAGTATTTCAATACAAGAAAGTGAAGAAGATATTCCATTCGTATTAAAAGAGTTTTGTTAAAATCATAAAGCTGTATTATTGATAAAACATCAGAATTATTCATTTGTTTATGCTGTCGCTCTTCATTAAAACCTACAACATTTCCAATATTGGAACAACTGCTATATATTATATTTCTTAAGATTGTTGACTGTTGTGTAGAGGGAACTTTGCCAAGTCAAACAAGAACAGAAGAAAGCATGGTCATTACATTTTTTTCTCGAAGTGCTTGAAGACATCTTCGACTCTTCTGTAACTTTGAGGTAGATCAAGCAAGAAGCCTGAATTTGCATCCCTCCATATAACAATAACAGCATTTAGAACTAACTACTAGTCAAAGCTGCTTAATTTTGTCACTGAAACTTCAAATTTTGAATACAATAATAGATCAGTGTGATAGTGAACTGCAATACAGGGTGTCCTACTATAAAGTTACACATTTTGACGGCTTATTACTCGGGAATGGAAAATATATTGACGTGCAGGTTTCGCTCAACTTCTTATATTTCCTTCAAATTTTTATTGACAAAGTTGCTAAATGTATATTTTTTCTCGAAGGCGCCGAAAAAAAAATGACTATTTTTGAAACGAAATTATCGGCTTACCTATTTTACATACAACACCCTATATTTTTTGATACCATCTGGTAGTCCCTTTCTTCCTCTTTGCAAAAATGTACACATTATCGGCATATCCTCGAGTTTTTAGGAAAAATATAATTTTCTATGAAATCATTTTAATAACTTGACTAATGACTATCCAAGTTGATTGGGCCAAAGTTAAAGTCGATTAAAAGAATTTGACAGTTGTCAATTTACATCATCCACGTTCAAAAGATTTAAAGTTTTTTTTTTATTTTATGAGTAAAGGTACTTTTAATGACTGTGGAATGTTTTTTCTTCAACGCTCACTACAGCATTGCCACACTATTTCTTAATAACTCCACTGCATTAGTTTTCTAATGGAATTGACAATTGTTTCGATATATCATTTTTTCTACTCCCGTTTTATAATATACTTATTAAAAGACTAAAATCTGTATCATAATGAAATTCATTATGATACAGATTTTCATTATGATACAGATTTTTAAACCAATAGGAATGCGACATTCGCACAATATTTAATATAGCCATGGATACCTGGTTGACATTTCTGAAATTAATTATATTAGGTCTGTGGCCCTGCAATAAAAGTGTAGCACTGAGCTGTACGAATTTATTTATTTTAATTATGTTTTAATGCTTCTTGCAGTATACAAATGCAATATAGATACATATATATTCCCAAATTTAGTAATTTTACACGTATTTTTTCACAGATAGACCTGAATTTTTCAAAATTATATAGCTCAGTGCTACACTTTGATTGCAGGCGAACAGCCCTATTAAGTGACACTTGATTTGATAGCTGTCAAATAATTTTGATTTTCAAAAGTAACAATATTTAAAATTAATTAAACTAATAATTATTGATTGAATAATTTTCATTAATCGGAGTAGAAAAATCATTGTATGAAACTTTCATGTAATGGCCATTAATACACTCGCATATTATATACGAAACTCGCCTGCGGCTCGTTTCGTATCCTACAATATGCTCTGGTCTTAATGGCTATCATTACATGTTCGTTGCATAAAATACTATTATATCATCGTCACATTTTATTTTCTACTTTCAAAGTGTCTTGTCGAAAACTACAGCTTGAAATATACATTTCCAAATTTCTTTGACCACGCGCGAGTTACCTTTTTCAATAAGAGGCATCCGATTATGAAAGTATCATTTGAAAAAGTACTTTGCGTTTCTGTTCAACAGATGTAAAAAAAAAGATAACTAGTCTACTTATAAAGTTTTCCCTTCTGACAACAGCGCAAAATCTCCTTGTTTGTCATTGGCTCTAGCCTACCACAGTCTACCACAGGAATTCAAATTTCAATATTTTTTAGTCATTTTTATTCGAAATCGTAGAGTGGCGTTATTAATTGCAAATACTTAGTTGTGACCCTATACACCTTGTGACATTTTCATTGAAATTCATGAAACGAGCCCATTTTATTCATAAAATATTATATTCTTTCATAAAAAAGAGGCATCTAATGTAATATTTAAAACAGTTTTTGCATATTATATTAACAATCCCAATATAATTAAATCCCAGAGCTACTCCGATGTTATCATGGCATTAATCACCGTGAAGCTCGTTCTCAGAAATCCTGGAGCAAAATACGCTTCAATCTCATTATGATAAAGTGTGATTAATAATAATCAAGCTTCTTGCTTGCCTCTCATCCTTTGTGCTCTGTATTTTATCAAGGACCGAAACTGCTATTGTCTTGAAAAAGATCCATACACTATGTCACTAAAATTTAACTAAAAAGACTAAAACAATACAAACGATCTATTTTCTGCAGTATGGGAATTTTGGATGCAGTAAAGAGGGATTTGTATGTGTGTATGTGTGCATGCCTTTTTGGGATAACATTCACTGAGACCTGAAAGATCTATTGTGTTACCTCACTTTTACTTAGTTTCTGAGAAGAGTCTCTGAAACTAGCTGCTTTAGTCTTATTTCCTAGAGAAATTTTAGGATATCTGCGGGCTTCAACTTTAAATATTCCTTTTCTATCCAGTAATCTCCCAGATATTGTGTCTAAGATTCTGGAGTGCTATGCAGTTGGAAAGTTTCTTCTTCCATGCCACAAAATCTACTTTCTTCCTCTACTATTTCGAGCTTTTCCAGGTGCCGATTCAGGCGACAATATCACGTTAGTTTTCCTGTTAAAACTTTTAGCGCAGTTTTACTTTGACTTATGCATTCACTTGATTTCAACAGGACTATAGTCATCCAGAAGAATCTTTGATTGTCTAAGTCCTACTAGATCTGTCCAATGGTCAGATCTTCTCTTTCTTTCGGCTTCACATATTTCTTCCAATATTACATTGGAGCTGATTCCGCAAATGGGTTTAGGCCTTTAGAAAGGTATTCCAGTACCCCTTTTTTGCTAATTCGTCTGCTATTTCATTTCCTTCTATTCAAGTCCATGATGGAATTGAAAGTTAGGTAACTATATTTTCCTATTCTCACACCATTTTGGAACTGATTACACAAGAGCCCAGTGCTAAAATGGCTGTTTGACTATCTGTTATTATAATAATCCTTTTTCCTCTGTATCCTTCATCAATATTTAACTGGAAGCACTTTTTTATGGCGTGTATTCCGCTTGAAAGTTAAGTATTTAACGTTTTTCTTAAACTTTCGGAGTGTTTGGTTCCTGGCTCGAACACTCCTATCCCAGCTTTTCCTATTGCCTTTGAGCCGTCTGTGTACCATTGATTGGCATTCTTTCCAAGTTTTATAATGGTATTTGGATCCCATTTCTTCTTGTTGAATAATTTCGTGACGAATTTTTCCGAAAAATTATACTGAGCTGGAGCTCAGCTTGCTGAAATCATATCTGATTAAAATTGGTTCTAAGCAAGTTTCTCAGTGTAGGTACAATTCAATTTCTAAGTGGAACTTTATATTTATCTGAAATTGAATTTCCCTTGGTAAAGAATGGCCTAATTAACAAAATCACAGCATGCTAAATTTTAATTTCTTCTAATCCACATATTATTATTTTGCACTGTTTTATGTTTTATTCTGAATAAAACCGTAAGTGTTACATATGGTTGAACTCAATTTTACAATTTTATTTTCAATATATTGTTTTTCTTAGTGGCAAGATCACTAGCCTTCATATTTCATCTTTAATCTTATATTGTAAATCAGGATTATGTTGAATTCTTGAAACGAAGACTCTAAAAAAATTGAAAACATTGTAATATATTTTGTCCACTGTGGCTTAGGCTTTTGAAATAAAGTAGTAAAATGCGGTACTAAAGACTCAAAACATGTCCTCGTCGTAAATTAGATCTTCTTTCAAAGTCATGTAAAACGATTATTGGAAAATAATATAGAAAACCATGAACCACAATAAATTTCGACGTGGATATTCTTCATGTCAGCGGAGTAATTTCAAGCAAACGAAATATCAAAAAATCGTAAAATGTCATTCTAAAGAGAGTTATTACTCAGTATAATCTAAGAATGAAGCGAATTCGTTACCGGCTCGACCTTACAAGCTCAACAATAGTGAAAGTCGATTACAAGCCACAACCGGTTTTACCACAAATACCAGATCTTCATATGTAACAGAATAAAACTATAAGAGCAGGTTCGTATTATCCTGTATCATTGTTTTGTGAACTGATTTTAATTTTTATTTAGTTCGTCCGGAATATTGTTAGGAAAAATTTGAATAATATGCATATATACTTTCTGTTTTTAATTAATTCCTTTATTTGTTGTGAAATGCGAGAGATCTGAGATCTAAGCACCAATGGGGGAGTACATATGGGAGTACATAGGCAATCTGTATTGACAGCAACGTCAAACGTACGTCCTATTATCTTTGAAAATAAATGAGGATTATTCAGTAGGAAATACAAAAAATTATTATTGAGCCAACAAAACCTTGGGCATACGTGAATTGTTCGTCTGACACTCGGTACAAATCTTTTAAACTATAAGTTGATAGAAAGAAGTGTTTAGAATGCGAGTATTTGCTTAGTTACAATTTCTTGTACGAATTTTATTGTAAATTTTATTGTCAAGTTTGGGTTGGGCTCAACAGCCCAGGTAATTGAACTGAGTCTTTGTACCATTACCCAAGTTATCTACCTACTTCCGTTCCAGAAGCTTCGTGTCTTCTATATAAGCCACCAGTTTATCGTTTTGTGATGGTTGTGTTATTTCCACTCCAAAGTGCACATTTTCCGCACTTAGGTTCACCAACTTTGCTTGTGAAAATGCTTCCCCATGGTACAGTATCCAGTCACCAGGTCGGTAAATGTCTTCTCATTTTTAGGTGATCCTTTGTGACTCCAGAAAACGGTTCCGAACCTGTGAAGGCTCGCTTAGAGCATTCCTTAGCTAGCTGGTCTGCCATTTCATATCCTGCAATCCCTACATGTGCCGGCACCCATATTAGCGACACTTTGTTGTTCTCGTCAGCATGTTAAGGGATTCTTTACAGTTTTTTACCAGTTTAGACCGTGTTGTTAAATTGCTTACAGCTTGCTGTCAATGAAAATCAATTTTCAAAGAGTAAACCGTTCACTGAGAACAAACATTTACTTCTCGGGCTATGTGCCCCAACAGACAGTTAAAAGTAAAACGGGTCTAGGATATTTTCAAGATATATTGTGATTGTGATTAGAATTGGAAATATCACTTGTATATTTCTGTTGTTCCATAGCTTTCTCCTGTTACTGTTTTTGTAATGTTTGTTTTTGTTCTTGTTTTACGATAATTAACTCATTTCTTTATTGAAAAATCAACAAATACACTACAACACTACTCAAAAGTGTAATTAAAATCCCAGAAGAAAAATAATTTGATGAGAATTTCATGCATTCTCATATTCATATTAGTTTAAGTTTTCAGTTTTGATTAATATTATGTGATGTAACTCTCACTGTATTGTACAATGACCATTGCTGTCTGTACGTTAATTTGAATAAAGTGAATAATATACTACATTTTCGTTCGTGAATTAGATACATCTTCCATATTTTTCCTGAATTCGCCCTAATGATCTGAGACTTGTTCAGTTGTATTTTCAATTATTCTCTAAATTGAATAATACATGTAGGTGGTTTCATCTCTGACGATCTCTTTCATTATTTCAGATTCCTTAACGTTATTTATATTAACTTCGGACAATATAGTCTAGGAGGTCAAAACTTTTTACCGACTCGGAGAATTTTGAGGTGTCATTCAATTTGTCATTCAATCTAGAGACTTTTTGGAAAATTTGAAGGGGCTTTTGCAGCACTAACCACAGTTATAAGCAATTTGGTGGAGGTTTTTTTTTCAAATATCTCAAAAATTGATCAATATTTTTCATATTTAGAAAAGATTGGAGAAAAGGAGGAAATTTTCTGAAAAAAAGTTCCACATGCCGGAACTGTAGGAGCAATATGGGTAATTTGGCCAGAGGGTTGAAAATACGGTTGAAAAGGGGGATTGACGCAGACGTAAAGCTTCGTGAATTTGGGATCTCGAGTGAAACGAATTATAAATAATATTTGAACTATTACAGGATAGATTACAGTCGACAGAAGCAAACATGAGCCCTGGTGGGCGTGTCCATGTTGCTGTAGTTGTATTATTTTAACAAATTACTAATGTTCGTTCGTTAACTTTAGCACCTGATTGGTTCGTTGCGATGAAATTCTTTTAGTTCGCATATTTTCCGGGGCTCATGTTTGCTTCTGTCGACTGTAGTAAACAATAATCCACCGACTACAAATTTTCATCGCGATTTCTCAATTATTTATCCATTAGTTAATTAAGAATTTTTTGTAGCAAGAACATTACCATTGAAGTTATTATAATTGATAATTGTTATCTGGGATTTTTTTCATTCCATGGAGCTATTTTACAATGACTTTAGCATATATTCCCGTTGGAAAAATTGAGAAATTGCCAATTTTCACTTTGTTATCAACAATTTACTTTTAGTGCAGTAAATGGAATGGAATTAGAGAATAAAAATTCTCTAATTCGCATATTTAGCGGTAATCCCGTTTTTCTGGGTTAAGTGGGCCATTTTGCCCCCTTTTCGTTAACTCATTCGAGTCAAGTATTTTCTTGCTTACCATGACCTACAAATTGAGAACAAAGTGAGGTCTTCAGCGACTTTTTAGGAGCTTTCGTATTTTCAGGTCTTCAGTTACTGGACCATTTCTCTTTTTGAATATTTATTTCAGTTTAAAAAAAATTTGGTTTATTTTCAAGATATTTGCGAAAAACCAAACCTACTTTTTTCACTACAATGTTTATTACTTCAAATTATTCAAAAATATGCAATGACGAATCGAATAGGATCATCATAATTTTCCTAGGCAGGTAAAACATATTGATCAAAAAAGAACAAGTTGACTGGACTAATATAGTAGTAGATAAAAAATTGTAACCGTGCGCTGTTGATTAATGTAAGCCTTAATTAATAAAAGATCGGATCCAATTCTCCGCTTCCCTCCTGTTTCTTCTTATAACCTTGAATTCTATTCTGAATTGTTTGTTGTTGGTATGAATGGGAAATTGTGAACGTTTCTAATGTATATTGTTATTAATTGAATTGTGATAGTTGTTTTCAATTACTCACGATTGCGATAAGATCAGTCAAAGGTTGCCGCTAGCCGCTTTACTCTTAAGAATGATCTTTTACTAATAGTTTCTTGTAAAATAAAGACTTAATTACTTGTATGGTTTATGGTATTGAGAAAATTTGCGAAATATAAACATAGTATGCTTCTAAACAATATTCTATGAAATTAATTTTTTTTTTCTTTAAGTTCTTTTGTAATACCTAATTGCATTATTGGACTCTTTTTAGTTTTTACTTTATCTTCACTAACGAGATCAGCTGCTACTGTTACGTACTGAAAATTCATTATTGGATGTTGAAGGTAATGAGTTTTAAAAAATCAAAAAACACAAAATGTTCACTAAGAAGCAACAACTCTGGATATATTCCACGAAGGACATTCTTAATCTGAGTTGATATATCTTTAAGATAGAACCAACTATTCAACTGCAAATGGTAGTATATTAAACACCAAGGTTTTTATTGACCAAGCACCAAAATTATTTCGCGAGTGGCTTCACCAGGAGTGGAATAAGGTGTGAGGCTTATAAAAGTTTTCACCACCATGGTGTATATACAATTTTTCCCACTACTAGCCAAATTTAAGATAAACATTCGAAATAACTCATGGCCGTTTGCACCAAGAAAATTTTGTTTTGCACCATGAACAACTTGTCAATTTTAGTTGCACTTAGCTAAGCTTAGAAAATCACTAGCTTATTCTTCACTTATACTCAAAGTCGATTTCTAACTTAACATTATTGTGTTTTGATTGATATATGTCAATGGTTCTCCTCTTTTCGGGATTTCGTTTTCTGTCTTCCAACTTCAGGTGTGTTCCTTTTAATTTTCGATGAAGGATGATTTGAAAGTATTGGATATTCTTGAAAATGGATTTCCAAAAAGACGGCACAATCGTAAAAACTATTATGAAAAATTTGATGGAAATATTAGCAACTCTTTTTCCTTAATTGTATAATTTGCCGATCTTGTTTTTTTATTTTTTACTGTGTTTTCCATTATAAACAATTTTCTTATTTAAAAAACAAGAATAAAATCCTTCGATTTTCAAAGAATTGACTTTTAATACGATATTTGATACCATAAAAACGAAAAGTCACCAGAAACCATAGAGAAATAAAGAAAACTCAACTTAAATAGCGAGGTTGATAAATGTATTAAACACTTAGCTGAGAAGCAGAGCAAAAACATTGGTGCAACTGAACTCTAACTAAGCGATCCTTGAATTTTAAACGCGCCATAGTTATTCTAAGCGTATGCTTCTATTGGTGCAAACTGCCATCAGAGAAGCATTTACCTTGTTGTCTGACTGACAAGTACACTGTCACGTCTGTCAGTTTTCGATATAATATGAGCGCACTTCTTATGTCATCAGTCATTTGATTGAGCGCGAAATTCAAACTAATGACATTTAAATAGGTAATTTCAAACATCATCTCCTGGGTATACAAAGAAATGTTGCAAAACTTTTTGTAAACTACTATGGATTTTGAAACATTTGAAATAGTTTATTATTGACCTAGGTTAATAATAGGAAACATTATTAACCACTTATGGAGAAATTTACTTCTCAGTTGGCTAGAAGAAGCAATAATTGTCAACTTCACAGCAATGGTTGAGAAAATATCACAATAAATAATATTTTCCGCAACTATCTCCAGGTTGTCATAAAGCTGGAATATGGAATTGAGCTATTGTATTCTTAAATTGCATTGGTGATATCTAGCAAGCTACATCAGTTTTCAGTTCAAGTAACTGAGTATCAGTTTGGTGTGAACCGAGCCGAGTCTTTGTAACATTGATACTTCTTGTCTAGAAAATCCAGTAGAGCCAGGAGACGGTGGCGTGTTTAGGTAGTAGGGAAGTATTGGTTAGAGACCTAGTGAATTTGACAAATATATCTGACTGTTATTTTTGCTTTTACTTCAATATTCTTGGAAATCTGGACTTGAGAAATTGGTGTGAAAAATTTTGGTTGGTTCGAAAATTCGAGAAGACATTTTTTTCTTCAAATCATGAATAATTTTTCCCTCCGTTTTAGTTGGAGTGAAATATAGTGTATTTAGTTTCATTTTTTGACCTTTGTAAGCGTCTTTTGCCCACACTTTATATCCATAATTTTCTATTACCGTCCTTAAAATAATATTTCACGAAGGAGACATTATATGAAACGTATATTACCGCCCACGTCCCATATTATGATTTATACACTCAATAAATTTCATTACTTTTGGTTTTGATATACAGCATCTCCCACATTACAAAGTAAAAAGAAACAATTTACTAGAATCTTGGGTTTTCATATACTCATTCATTTCTTTTCCTATGAATATTTTATTCATAAACATTTTAAAATTTTTTTTGTACAGGAGAAAATTATACAATGCAAAAACATGTTAAATCAAACACAAAATAGTGGTGAATGTAATTTATCTAATCAACTTATAGTGATACAACGAATCCAAAATTTCCCAGTGTCATAACCTCACCGATTCCTCCTTAGTGACGTCAAGTAGCCAGTTCCCGACTTCCCCTCTTATGCAATCCATAGTAATATCATAAAACGGTTCCAGACCTGTGAAGACTCCTTTAGCCTTCTTTAGCAAGCTGGTCTCTCATTTCATTCCTTGCAATCCTCAGATATTTAAGTCCTTTGGATATTTCTAGTACTTCTTAGGACATCACTCTACCCTGTCAAAGAGCTCTTCTATTTGTGGAAGCAAATAAGGTGTTGTAGCCTGGAGTTTTTTGGCGGTATCTGCCAGAATTGCATCCGCTATTACGATATTCCTTTTTGGATAAAAATATTGCAAGGATAGGACGTTTTTTTAATAAAATAATTTGAATTGAAGCATTGAGCAGACTACGGAAAAAAACCATTGTGGCTCTTTGATATAGAGTACAAAAATATACAGTATACTCAATTTATTTTAAACTCTAGAATATAGTGATACTCAGGTATTTTGTACGTTCAAAAAGCTGGAAACACTATCAAAGTTTCATGAATTCTTGTACATATTCAATACTGTTCGATATCATTTCTAAATATTCAAAAGATACTGTCATCAAATGTATACCAATAACATAACTAATATCTCCGCAATATAAAATTGAATTGCATACACCCAATACACACTAAACATTGTTGATCCGATATGCATTTGCTGTATTGTATATTTATAATATGTATGTTTATAATTAACATACAATAAGTGATCTCTCACGTTCGAAATATTTGTTGATAGCATCAGTAAAGTGGGAGGGAGACCAAATTTTAATAACATACATAACGTGATGGAAGAATATTGTATATTATATTTAATTCAAATATTTCATCCGTGTTCTATTTATTACTATAGAGTGAGCATTTTGCGAGAGTTTTATCTCAAAAGTTGACTGCTAGTTGTTTGAAAAAATCAGTTTCAAAACAAGGAAGACTTTGCTACCTGAATATCCATTTGGACAAAAACATCTTTTTTCCTCAACTAATTTATCGATTTTCTTGTCCGAGAAAATATTGTAACTTGGAATGACGGAATGCGAATCCAATGTCTACTGGAAGGTGTCTCGGCGGCTTATCGACTCAACAGTTAATAGTCCAACTACCGCAAGACGACCCTTCCTTACCTCCTAAAGCCATCCTGACCTGAAAATGGAGAGCGTTTTTGAGGTGTAATTTATATGCAGTAAGTATAGATTGGGCCACTGAAATACAGGGTGTCCCAGCCGAGAGTGACCCATTTTAAATGCTTATAGCTTTTATACCAGTTGTGTTAGCCACCTGCGGTTTACGCCATTCCTTTTCTCTTGGCCTAAAGTTTTTTCTAATTGGTACCAAATTTTGTCTACAATTATACAGTGAGAGTAAAAAAATTGCCTTTTTTCGACATTAAAATTTTCAACTATTTTTGATGGAACACCCTGTATATTGTAACGTCATAATTAGGAGTCATGTTTAAGGTATCCATATACCAATAAACATCGGACTTGTACCTTGAGGTTTTAGCAGCAAAAAATTAAAATAGTAGTCTGGATATTTTAGCAAACGTATTTTTTATTAGCATATTTGGAACTATTCATTAATAAAGAAATAAATATTAATCTAAAAAAACTGCTGTATATGTTGACCGTTCTGTTCTACGCATTTATGAAGTCGGACCATTAAATGGTTGAATGAATTGTGTAACATATCTTGGGGAATCGCTTCAATTACTGTACGAATATTCCTCATAAGATGATCCAAATTATGTGGGAGGGGGTTATACCACCTATCCTTGACATAACCCCAGAGAAAAAAGTCTGGAACTGTCAAGTCAGGAGAGTACGGTGCCTATTCTATAGGGCCAGTTTACTATGGATACCTAGTTACGTTTTTTTTATACGTTTGCTAAAATATCCAGACTACTATTTTAATTTTTTGCTACCAAAACCTCAAGGTACAAGTCCGATGTTCATTGGTATATGGATACCTTGGACACGACCCCTAATTATGGCGTTGCAATATACAGGGTGTTCCATTAAAAATAGTTGAAAATTTCGATGTCGAAAAAAGGCAATTTTTTTACTCCCACTGTATAATTGTAGACAAAATTTGGTACCAACTAGAAAAAACTTTAGGCCAAGAGAAAAGGAATGGCGTAAACCGCAGGTGGCTAACACAACTGGTATAAAAGTTATAAGCATTTAAAATGGGTCACTCTCGGCTGGGACACCCTGTATAATAATTTGATTTTGCAAATACTTGAAATACTTTTAAACGTCAGCATGTAGGTCGAGTTTTAGGTACAAACAGTTCTAGGCATGTTTTCATGACCAAAACTATAGCAAGTGATTCTAAAATTATTTAGAACGCTGCTTAGTCAACAGACACCAAAAAGGAGAAGCGTACCTTGTATGTCTTAAGGCCTGGTTTCGCACGTGAGATGAATGCATGCGTCCGACGCTTGCAGCCGCTGAAGCGTCTATCGCATGCGTTTGAGTGGTTTTGCTTGTGCGTCTAGATGTAACAGTCAGCACTTCGTAGTTCATACCGTGAAATCATCATGGAGTTTGTGTTAGCCCTTCTATTTGAAGAAGATGATGATTAAGCGATCATTTCGTTGTTAATTCAAAGAAATGCCCAGACGTTTCCAGACATTATTTTTGATGAATAGATCTTTATATTTTTCACTTGAGGCATCATAAAGGCATTTTTGAAAGGATACTAATTTAATCAACATCTCGTCAACCCGGCTCCATTTTTCACCACTCATGTTGGCGGCTCGTAAATGCACAATCGCCTGCGTTCTCGCCGTCTGACTGGTCTTCGAAGCAGTCGTTGCGTTTTGACGTTGCATTCAGACGCTCGCGCTAGATATCGACGCACTAGTAAAACCACAAGCACGTGGTACCATATAAGCAGTCCCTGCGATGAACGCATGCAGCGGCTGTAAGCGTCGGACGCATGCATTCACCGCACGTGCGAAATCAGGCCTTAACTGATGATAACGTTCGATTAATTAACGTCGGGTAGTTATTGACTCGATCGTGTTCGAAGCTCTAACGTCAAATTTAAGTTATGAAATGACGTTCATATAAATGGCTCGATAATACCAAAAACTAACGTTTATTTCAGTACATAATGTTCACTATATCTGGAGTCAGAATAATCCTGCTTGGGTAATCAAACAAAAATTTTCTTCTTTGAGAAATAAATCGAGAAACATTAACCATACAAAGAAATTCATGGGAAACGAAATTGTCGGATATTCAAGTTTTGCTGTTCTTTGTGAGTTATTCAATAACAATAAACAAATATTGACCTCCAGAATCAAGATGCTGGATGACGCAACAGGTCGAGTAGGTACCACGTAAAAGAAAATTTAGACAGCCATGATGGAATGATGAAATGAAACACTTCAATTTGTTTAAATCTCCATTATATTTGAACTAGATTGGATTAGAATTAGAGTGGCTATTTGTCTTATACCACTGCGATCTTTGCAGATCTATTATGGTCCTTCTTATATTCAGAGCTCGATATCTAACTTCATTCTTTTTTTAGGCTTATAATCCTGGATACTGCCTCCCTTGTGAGCCTCTCTACACCAGGTTTTTCTTCTCCAAGTATGCT
This sequence comes from Galerucella nymphaeae, assembly GCA_963978555.1. NCBI lineage: Eukaryota > Metazoa > Arthropoda > Insecta > Coleoptera > Chrysomelidae > Galerucella > Galerucella nymphaeae. Next base: position 8,500,874 of record OZ021719.1, read on the forward strand.
AGGCCTTCGCACTCACAGAGTACGTGCTCCGTGGTTTCGTCTTTTTCCTGGTAGAACCTGCATAGGCTGTCGTCTGTTAGGCCAATTGTGTACATATGCTTCGTCAGCCTGCAATATCTGGTCATCCTCGTCGTTTCTCGACTTTGACATAGAAGGCCGTGTGACACTTTGGCCAAAAGTACTTCATGGAATAGTTTGGCATGCCTTTGTCCTGGGGTTTCATACCACTACCTACATTCGTGACAGGAGCTTCCTCAAATGAGTGTTAGCAAAGCACGTCACGAATGTATATTGAACCCAGTTTAATTATAATGAGAATCTAAACGAACTAAAGTATTTTATTTTATCGTTTAGTATGGATCTTAGTCAAGTAAAAGCCTCTTCTACTCAAAAATATATGTTTCATAACTAAATTGGAAACTTAAAAATACCTGAAAAATTCTGCAGCTCATTTAAAAACCATTTTTCAAGAAATACAGTTTGAAAATGTTTAAAAATGCATATCAGTTCCTTGTGTATTTATTTCACCAGCAACATTAGACTCTACACATAATAATTATTTCTCTTAAACATACCCCCAAGGTTTTGAACTTGAGTGTATCAAATGCCCACACAACATGATATTACAATAAATTGTACGTGGTATCGTAGCGATATCACCTGCAAAGTATAATTACCTAGTAAATGTCAATATTAAAATGCTAATCACAATATTTCATACCTGTATCAGTAATGAAAGTAAAAATCTGTGTCAAAACCCAGTTGCATGCAATTTTAAGGCGGGATCATACTAAAAATTCTAATAACAGGGTCGGATTCAAATGTTCATTAACAAAATGGAGGCAGAAATTTTATAGTTGCGAGATTTACTAAAAAAATGCATGCAGGAAGTGCACCTACGTCAGTGGTGCTCCCCTAAAATAACATATAAAAAATCGAAGAGGTTTGAGAATGGAATCTATTGCATTGCAATTTTTCCAAAAACTACCTAAATACGGCGCTATCCTTGTTAAAAGTCAAATGGAAAATAGGTTATTCATTCCTCAGAAAGTACCAAACAGTCTAAGTTGACAACGCTGCTTTTATATCAGGTTGGTATCTGGAACTGAGCACATGCCCAGCGCTGACTGCACACAATTATTCTTCCCTCCCTGTCTCGAATGGATTCTTCGCAATCTGTAGATCACATTCTCCAGTCCGACTTTTTTTTGCTCGAAAGCGCCAACGCTTCAGCATGATACAAAAACCTTCCCAAACAGCCTAAAAAATATTTAAGTCTGAGTTTACAACCTGTCAAATCAAAAGCAAGCGTTCTAATAGCGCGCGATGCTGCGCAATTTCTTCTATTTGATTTTCAGCATGTTTGGTGAATGATTACATGTCGCTAGTCATTGTGTCAAAATTCTCTGAAGGATGGTTTTTTGCGAATATATTGCTAAATTCAGATAAGTTAATAATAATAATTTTTGTGGTCTAGGACACACGATAAAATTCAAGATATTCGAATAGCAACTCAATTTGATTTGGTTGATATGATAATGATATTTGCAAATGAGCTATGAAAGCGTTCGTGCATATATGAAACCGTTGATAAAAATTGATTATTGAACATTTAACAGATAAGTCATATTATGACAAGGATTTCTAGTTCTTTTGTTTTATAATAACCGAGGTCTTGCGTCAAGTATTTTATAAACAGCCTTACCCATTTTTATTTTCAACGTATACATATCTCATAATCAAATATTCCACTTGTTGGCAAGAACCATTGCAATGTTTCTTGATCTACTTAGATTTATACTACTGATAACCAAATTTATATTATTAGTTTTTCATCTATAACTAATTACCTAATAATTTCTGACATGTCCAAATTAAATGTTAATATGATTCATATAAGTTATCGTTTCATCATATGATTAATACCAAAAAGACATTGAACAAGATACATTGCTTAATATCGGGATTCTTGAATATATTTTAAGATCTCCTGGATTTTGTCAAATATTTTCTGTTTCGTTACCTACTTCATATGTCTTAGCTGGACTACGTGAAAAATGCTCAGCCATCGTATATTTGTAGATTGAAAACCCATAGCAAGTTTCTTAATTTTGTCTGTGACTCACTCACTGGTCGTTGAAATTCTGATGGAATCTTCAGCAGACAACCAAGTATCAAATTTTTGAACAATAGTAAATTATACAGCAAGGTGGTGAAAGCTATTGTTATTCCCGAGCGGAAAAATTATTCAGAGAAGCGTTTACCCTGTCGTCTGACTGACGACTAAAGAAATTAAGGGTCGTCGACAAAGTATAGTATTCTACTCGCAATTCATGGCCAATATTCACTCGGGTGACCCCATCGTGAATAATGGCTTTCATAAATTGCTCGTTTATATTTCATATTGGATAATAGGTAATTTAAAGCAGCGTATATGTTGAAGACAATCTCCTGGGTATATACAATTATTATGTTGCACAAGTTTTTGTTGAACTAAACTATCCCTGAATTCTTAAAGAAAAAGAAGCAATAATTGTCAACTCCACGTGGAAAAAATAAATTGCTTAGCCCGCGAAGCCAAAAAAAGCGAAAACACCCGATTCCGCCAGGCTTTATCTAACGTTCTACTTATATCTAACGGTTATAAAATGCACAGGACCTGCGCAAAAATTTCATAGTGGTAAAAAGTGAGACAATTGTTGACGTCCACGAATTTTCAAGGGGGTTCTGTCGAATGTCCAAACTATAACTGCTTAATTTTACATCTTATTGTTAAATTCGATAGTATTGAAGCTCAAAAATTCGCAATTTCTGAAAAAAAAAAACATTAAATTAACAACTCGAGAATTTTTATCTGACCAAAGACAGTAAAAACAGAAGATTGATTTCTATAAATCTCTTAGTACCCGAAAAAAACGAAGCCTGCCTACAAAAAGTAGTGGGATCTCATAACAAATAACGTGAAAAATGCAAGTCGATTGATTTATTGAACACTTATATATGAAAGCATCTATCCAACAACTTAAACAGTAAATTTGGATTTTGATTTATCGTAAAGATGTAATAGATAGTATTCATTGTTATTTTTCTAGAGAAAGCAGATTACTTTCAAAAACCAATTCCAAGAAACCTTCATTAATTCATTAATATAATCACCAAAAAACTACATTATTCATTATTCCAAATTCCTGTTGACTCCACTTATTGATCACCTACCATATTCGGTTCAAGGACAATCGAATCAATAAAAAATAATTAATTACATAAAACAGTTCAGTATGTGACAAATTATCGACGACTTTTAAACAAATTAGATTATATAATATATTTTACGTCAACTTAACGTCTTTTTAACGTCCAAATGGATTTTAATTTATAGATCGTTTATTTACATGGTCACAACCATAGGTCACAACTGGGAGTTCTATGGTGACATAAATGTTTTATAGTCAAAGCAATGAAAACGTTGATTATGTTAATCTACCTTAGGGAGTTAACAGGGGAGGCTCGAATAATAATAGCTTTGGAAAAATATTATAAATAATATAATGAATATAATACCCGTGGACTGGGCTATCTATCGGGCGCGTCCCCAGGTGGCGGATAGGGGAACGGCCAAGGGACTGTCGCCGGTTCCTTGGTCAGTGGCAGAATAAGTAGGGTGAGGGGAGCTAAACCTCCTCAAAAGCCTTTGCTGAACATGCCACCGCGGACCAGCCTACCCAAGCTAAGGTGTAAGGAATCGTGCCGACAGCTGAATGGCCGCAGGGTGATATGCGGTCACGAACGATCCCCTTGGGGAACCGGGCGGAACCCCATTGTAATTAGCCTTCCTCTGGTAATGCGGGGCTCTGCCAGAGGTGACCAACCCTTCCCTTGCTACTCGTGGGAACACAATGAACACAAACAAAAACACAACAAAAACAAATCCCGAGGCTGGACAGAAGTGCTCACCTCGATCAAAAGCAGTAACTGGGGATGAACAGAAATGTCCACCCCAAAATACTGCACAGAACGAGGCTGGACACGGAAGATCACCTCGTGATAAAACACAAAGGCGGAAGCGCATTTGCGGCGCCGAAGCCAAAAGGAGGAAGAGAGCGAGGGAATCAGGGGTGGCAGCAACTTCAAGTGCACCCCCCTCCTCCATCACTCCACCTCCAACAGCAAAGGCCCTTCCTGCGGCGGGCGCCAAGAGCTCCGCCTTGAACAAAGGCATGGAACCGGCTGCCCCTGCAGGAAAGCGCCTCCACCAGAGCACCTCCACGGAGGGGACTCCGCGAAGGCTGAAGAAGCCGCGCTCCGACAGAAATGTCGCCGCTCCTTCTAAAACCTTTGCGGATGCCGCCTTGAGACACCTCAAGGTTGCTATTATAGATGAGACTAACCCGTACGGTAAGGTTACCGAAGAACGGGAGAAAATCATCAAAAACCAACTGCTAGAGGAACTGGACAAGATCATCTTCTCCGCCTCCAGCACCGACAGCAAAACGCCCACGTTTAAGTCGTGGACATACTCTGGTGAAATCATCAGAGTGGTCTGCGATGACGACGGGACGCTAGAGTGGCTGAAAAAAGCCACAAAAAACCTCAAGCCGTGGGAGGAAGCATCACTGGCGGTCGTCAGCGTGGATGGGCTCCCTAGGCTGACCAAGGCCTCGCTCTGGATCCCGGAGGACGTCCACAAGACGACATCCGGTGAAAAAGAGAGGGTGCTTGGTCGGCTTAGGGCGCAGAACCCTGATCTGACGGTTGCAAGATGGTGCACTTTCCACCATGAGGTTAAGGTGAACCCAGGAGGACACCTCTTCGTCTTCGGGATCGGAGACAAGGATATGGCTGTCCTCAGGAAGAAGTCGATGAGGATGAGCTATGCGTTCACCTCATTGACCATCAGGGTTTCGAAGAAAGAAGCAGGGGGTACCTCTGAAGACCCGAGGTCCTTGGCAGTCGAGCCACCTAAAGTGGATACTGACTCCAAGGCAACCATGGGTTCCGGAAAGGACGTCGAAGCAGTCGATGACCTGACGGAGGAGGTACCCGAAAATAGCGAGGACACCTCTCCCCTAACGGAGGAGCGGATGGACCTCTAAAGAAAATCCAACTCCATCCATCCTACTTATGGGCAAGGACGCTGGAAAAAAGGTAAATATCATACAATGCAACCTCCAACACAAAAAGGCAGCAACGGCAACACTATGTCGGCACCTTGATGTACTGGAGGATGCAATAGCTTTGATCCAGGAGCCCTGGATAATAAAGACCAAAGTTACTGGTTTTAGTAGTCTAAAGGGTCAAATTTTCAGCCTACCAAGCAATCAGCAGCCTAGGACAGCTGTTTACGTCCCAAGGAAATATAGAGCCTCTTCGATGGCACAATTCTGCACCTCAGACCTTACTGCGGTTAAAGTGGAATGTCCAGATGGAAGAGGCAAATATACGGCGTTGGTACTAGCATCGGTGTACCTACCTTCAGATGCAGCCACCTTACCACCGACTAAAGAGACGGAGATACTAGTGGATCACTGCCACAACCAGGGAGTGGAGCTGATATTGGGTTGTGACTCAAACTCCCACCACCTGAGCTGGGGCAGCAAGGATATCAACGCCCGAGGTAAGTCTCTTTATGAATATATAATTAAGAAAGATCTAACAATCTTAAACAGAGGCACGGAGCCGACATTCATTAACGCCCGTAGCCAAACATTAATAGATATTACGCTGGCGACAACCAAAATATCAAACCAAATTAAGGACTGGCAAGTGTCAGATCATATCTCTATGTCAGACCACCGCTGGCTGACCTACACGGTAAGCCAGGATCTCAGGACCACTGTAAAATCTCGCGACCCGAAGAGGACGGATGTAGCTCTCTACAATCGACTCTTAAAAGGTGCTCTGCGGGAAACAGAGGTCCTGACTCCTAGCAATAATGAGAAACTGGAAAGGTACACAGTATCTATCCAAAACAAAATGGACATTGCCTATAAGGAATCCTGTCCGATGAGGATGGTTCAGACAGGTGGCACGACCAATAGCTGGTGGTGCCCTGAACTGGAACACCTCAGAAAGACAGCGAGAACGACCTTTAACAAGGCAAAACGAACAACACTGGAAGAGGACTGGGGAATATACAAAGCCAACCTCAAGGAGTTCAAAAAAGTCTGCAGACAAAAGCAAAGAGAGGCCTGGAGAGCCTATTGTGAGGCAGTCGAAGACTTCCCGCAGGTTTCTAGGCTACAGAAGGCGCTCTCAAACGACCAACATAAGAGTATCGGCATCCTTACAAAGGGAAAATGGCGACAAGGCAGCCAACCTTCAAGAGAGCGCTGAGATTCTCATGGAAACTCACTTCCCAGGTTCTGTCTTTCCTGGAACGTCAAACTGAATGGAAGTACCAACAACACCCTCACAATACGACTGGCAATTTGCTAGCTCAGTAATTGACGAGGACAAGATAAGGTGGGCCATATCGGGCTTTTCCCCCTTCAAGTCACCAGGACCTGACGGAATAAGACCAGCCCTACTTCAATGGGGGATGGATATTCTTATGCCGCACCTGGTTGGAATTTTCAGAGATATATTCCCCGTAAGTGGAGAGAAGTACGAGTGGTATTCATACCAAAACCAGGTAGGATGGATTACACCTTACCAAAAGCATTCCGACCAATTAGTCTCACATCGTTCTTTTTAAAAACAATGGAGAGGTTATGCGAGCGGTACATAAGAGATGAAGTGCTAGTTCACCACCCACTTCATCCAAATAAGCATGCATATACTCCGGGAAGGTCCACTGATTCGGCCCTTCACCAAGTGGTTGGCAGAATCGAAAGATCATTGGACAACAAAGAATCCACCCTGGGTATATTCATAGAAATAGAGGGAGCGTTTGATAAAACAACCTTTCCAACAATTACCCAGCAACTCAACTCCAGGAATGTACCTCTGGTAGTAGGAGAATGGATACTCAAGATGCTCTCTAGTAGAGCAATAAGTATCAATGTAGAAGACATCACAGTAAGAGGACTGGTCATGAGGGGATGTCCGCAAGGAGGGGTCTTATCACCCCTTCTGTGGAACATAGTCCTGGACACCCTGATTAATCACCTCAACAACAATGGAATCTACACAATTGCATACGCAGATGACATAGTTATTTTGCAGACAGGCAAATTTGTGAACACACTGTGCGATAGAGCGCAGGATGGGCTCAAATTAATTGAAACATGGTGTAAGGAACACTCACTTTCGATCAATCCCAGGAAGACTGAGATGGTCCTTTTTACCAGGAAAAGGAGTTTATCGGGTTTAAAATCCCCCGAAATCTTCAAAAGCAAACTAAACTTTTCGGAAGAGGTGAAATACCTTGGTATTACCCTCGACAGGAAACTAACATGGAACTCTCATCTACACAGCAGAGCAAAAAGAGCATATGTGGCTTATGAACAGTGTCGGAGAACAGTGGGACGCACATGGGGGCTGTCACCCCGAGTGGTCTCCTGGATCTACACTGCAATAATAAGACCTATGTTAACGTATGGAGCAATTGCATGGGGACCGAAGGTTCTACAAGCAACGGCCATTCAAAAACTATATCAAATACAGCGAATGGCCTGTTTAAACATAACAGGAGCCATGAGAACAACACCAACCGCAGCAATGGAGCTTATCACTGGTCTGACCCCTCTGGACCTGTATGTCAAGGAGGTTGCGTTGATGGCCATGGTACGATTGCGCACGGCTGGTGTAAACCCCGAAGTAGGAGTGGGCCAATTGCGGTTAAGCCTATGGCAGGAAGCGCTTACTGCGCTACCTCTGCTGCAGGCAGCCAATGATGCAATTAAACCCAGGTTTTTGTTTAATAAACCCTACAAAATACAAATAAAACACAACACAGAGCCAGATGCGGCAGATGCAATACGCATTTATACAGATGGTTCAAAAATGAATGAAGGCTCAGGATGTGGAGTTTACTCGAGAGCACTAAGCCTAAGGATCAAGTGGGGAATGGGAAACAATACCAGCGTAGTTCAAACAGAACTGGCTGGTATCTCAATTGCCACAAAAGAACTAACCAGAAAAGGAATTTCTGACAAAAACATAATAATCTGCACTGATAGTAGACAAGCCCTATTAGCCTTGAACAGACAACGTGTTATATCAAGACTAGTTCTAGAGTGCCACCAAGATTTAGCTAACGCCTCGGCAGATAACAATATTATCCTGAGGTGGGTTAAAGGGCACGACAGGAGTAAAGGAAATCGCATTGCTGATTCTTTAGCCAGGGAAGCCGCTGGACTGAAAATTCTTGGACCCAGTGACACCTACGGCCTGACGACTTCGACAATTGCGGAACTAGCCAAACGCTACACCCATGCTCAATCCCTTGAGAGATGGGAGGCAATCAAAGGATGCAGTTTTGCCAGGATCACCCTGGGCGACCCTGGGAAGATGGCGCCGAAAAAATACTTGGCGATGACCAGAAGAAACCTACGTATAACAGTGGGATTCCTGACTGGCCACTGTCAACTAAGGAAACACCTCCATACTATGGGGCTAGTGGACACACCTATATGCAGGATGTGTGAACAGGAAGATGAGACTGTCAGGCATGTCCTATGCGAGTGTCCGGAGTTATCGTCGATAAGAGAGTGTGTGTTCGGTGAGTCTTGGCCTACACCTGCCGATATAAAGGAGATGTCTCCTGGTGACCTGTTCACCTTCCTGAGAAGGACAGGATGGACGATGACCTAGGAGGACAACTCCTCGGGAGGATGTACAATGGGTCATATGTGGCCTAAGTGCTGTGAGCCTACACTCACCCTCCCTACTCTACAGATACAGACAGAATGAATTATAATCGATAAAATTATTAAATTTTCCTTTTCATACGAATAACTTACGACCTATGATCGATATAAAAAATGTCTTTGGAAAAAAAATTGAAGTCAATAAAAAGCTCTACAAAATTTATCTCCAAAACTTGCTACCTAAACTTCATGAAACGTTGAAAAATTGAAAAAAATGTCACTTTTATCACTTATTCAACATAAACCTTCAATAACTTCGAAAATAGTGAAAATATCACAAAATTATAGTCGCCTTTTTTTGTAGAGCGTCAAGTTCCCCACAAGAATATATCTCAGTAATTTCGCAATCCTGCTCCCATCGTGGGCAAAACTACATATACTTATGTATATATTTAGATATAGCTTTTAGGCATCAAGCAGTTACTGGCCCTTAACCAAAACCTACCACCATAAAAATATCAAGCCATTATTTTCTATTGGAAAATAAAAAATTGAGAATAATTCAAGTGAAGTGACATTTTTAATTACGACCGAAATTCACCTATACCTCAATTTACCTTCCACAACAGTATAGATAGATAGATAGTTAGTTTATTGACCTTAATTACAATATTTAGTACATACAGTCATATATATAGAATATGTCTCAGTAAGTTGGAACCATAAGGGAAACTTTTTTATTATTAATTTTAGGAAAAAAATGCATACTTTCTAAAAAGTTCTGCATGTTCTAAAATCTAAAATACAATCAGCAGATATCAATTTTTTTCAGTCGTGTACGAGGTATGCCAAAAAGTATGAATTTTACTCAAGAGTAAAGTACCTTTATTTATTGACAATTGTTATCATAAAAAGTTGATTATAATTAAAAGCTATTGTCAGATATCAAATATTATCCATCTGCCATAAAAAATAACTTCTGTTGTTTTTACTCATTTCTCTGTATTAGCAATGATAATTTTGTATATTAGCAATTTGCGTACATAACGATTTTTAATCCAGGATGCACTGACGGCAAACGTCAAATCTCTAGTTAGTTTTTATAAAATACAAGAAATGGCGGCTCTGTTAAGTAGTGAAGAAAAAATAGAAGCAATAGTAAACAAGTACAAAACCTATTTTTTCAAAATAAATGAATGTAATTGTATATTTGAACATAGTTTTTGGTACTGATAACTTTTTTTCAATAACATTTTTCGATATTGTCAAATTTAAAGGTACTTTACTCTTGCGTAAAATTCATATTTTTGGACATACCTCGTACATGACTGAGGAAAAGTGATATCTGTTGATTGTATTTTGGATTTTAGAACATGCAGAACTTTTTATGGGGAATAGATTTTTTTCCTAAAATTAATAATAAAAAAGTTTCCCATATGGTTCCAACTTACTGAGACATATTGTATTAAGTAAAAATTGGATACTCAAGATGCTCTCTAGTAGAGCAATAAGTATCAATGTAGAAGACATCACAGTAAGAGGACTGGTCATGAGGGGATGTCCGCAAGGAGGGGTCTTATCACCCCTTCTGTGGAACATAGTCCTGGACACCCTGATTAATCACCTCAACAACAATGGAATCTACACAATTGCATACGCAGATGACATAGTTATTTTGCAGACAGGCAAATTTGTGAACACACTGTGCGATAGAGCGCAGGATGGGCTCAAATTAATTGAAACATGGTGTAAGGAACACTCACTTTCGATCAATCCCAGGAAGACTGAGATGGTCCTTTTTACCAGGAAAAGGAGTTTATCGGGTTTAAAATCCCCCGAAATCTTCAAAAGCAAACTAAACTTTTCGGAAGAGGTGAAATACCTTGGTATTACCCTCGACAGGAAACTAACATGGAACTCTCATCTACACAGCAGAGCAAAAAGAGCATATGTGGCTTATGAACAGTGTCGGAGAACAGTGGGACGCACATGGGGGCTGTCACCCCGAGTGGTCTCCTGGATCTACACTGCAATAATAAGACCTATGTTAACGTATGGAGCAATTGCATGGGGACCGAAGGTTCTACAAGCAACGGCCATTCAAAAACTATATCAAATACAGCGAATGGCCTGTTTAAACATAACAGGAGCCATGAGAACAACACCAACCGCAGCAATGGAGCTTATCACTGGTCTGACCCCTCTGGACCTGTATGTCAAGGAGGTTGCGTTGATGGCCATGGTACGATTGCGCACGGCTGGTGTAAACCCCGAAGTAGGAGTGGGCCAATTGCGGTTAAGCCTATGGCAGGAAGCGCTTACTGCGCTACCTCTGCTGCAGGCAGCCAATGATGCAATTAAACCCAGCTTTTTGTTTAATAAACCCTACAAAATACAAATAAAACACAACACAGAGCCAGATGCGGCAGATGCAATACGCATTTATACAGATGGTTCAAAAATGAATGAAGGCTCAGGATGTGGAGTTTACTCGAGAGCACTAAGCCTAAGGATCAAGTGGGGAATGGGAAACAATACCAGCGTAGTTCAAACAGAACTGGCTGGTATCTCAATTGCCACAAAAGAACTAACCAGAAAAGGAATTTCTGACAAAAACATAATAATCTGCACTGATAGTAGACAAGCCCTATTAGCCTTGAACAGACAACGTGTTATATCAAGACTAGTTCTAGAGTGCCACCAAGATTTAGCTAACGCCTCGGCAGATAACAATATTATCCTGAGGTGGGTTAAAGGACACGACAGGAGTAAAGGAAATCGCATTGCTGATTCTTTAGCCAGGGAAGCCGCTGGACTGAAAATTCTTGGACCCAGTGACACCTACGGCCTGACGACTTCGACAATTGCGGAACTAGCCAAACGCTACACCCATGCTCAATCCCTTGAGAGATGGGAGGCAATCAAAGGATGCAGTTTTGCCAGGATCACCCTGGGCGACCCTGGGAAGATGGCGCCGAAAAAATACTTGGCGATGACCAGAAGAAACCTACGTATAACAGTGGGATTCCTGACTGGCCACTGTCAACTAAGGAAACACCTCCATACTATGGGGCTAGTGGACACACCTATATGCAGGATGTGTGAACAGGAAGATGAGACTGTCAGGCATGTCCTATGCGAGTGTCCGGAGTTATCGTCGATAAGAGAGTGTGTGTTCGGTGAGTCTTGGCCTACACCTGCCGATATAAAGGAGATGTCTCCTGGTGACCTGTTCACCTTCCTGAGAAGGACAGGATGGACGATGACCTAGGAGGACAACTCCTCGGGAGGATGTACAATGGGTCATATGTGGCCTAAGTGCTGTGAGCCTACACTCACCCTCCCTACTCTACAGATACAGACAGAATGAATTATAATCGATAAAATTATTAAATTTTCCTTTTCATACGAATAACTTACGACCTATGATCGATATAAAAAATGTCTTTGGAAAAAAAATTGAAGTCAATAAAAAGCTCTACAAAATTTATCTCCAAAACTTGCTACCTAAACTTCATGAAACGTTGAAAAATTGAAAAAAATGTCACTTTTATCACTTATTCAACATAAACCTTCAATAACTTCGAAAATAGTGAAAATATCACAAAATTATAGTCGCCTTTTTTTGTAGAGCGTCAAGTTCCCCACAAGAATATATCTCAGTAATTTCGCAATCCTGCTCCCATCGTGGGCAAAACTACATATACTTATGTATATATTTAGATATAGCTTTTAGGCATCAAGCAGTTACTGGCCCTTAACCAAAACCTACCACCATAAAAATATCAAGCCATTATTTTCTATTGGAAAATAAAAAATTGAGAATAATTCAAGTGAAGTGACATTTTTAATTACGACCGAAATTCACCTATACCTCAATTTACCTTCCACAACAGTATAGATAGATAGATAGTTAGTTTATTGACCTTAATTACAATATTTAGTACATACAGTCATATATATAGAATATGTCTCAGTAAGTTGGAACCATAAGGGAAACTTTTTTATTATTAATTTTAGGAAAAAAATGCATACTTTCTAAAAAGTTCTGCATGTTCTAAAATCTAAAATACAATCAGCAGATATCAATTTTTTTCAGTCGTGTACGAGGTATGCCAAAAAGTATGAATTTTACTCAAGAGTAAAGTACCTTTATTTATTGACAATTGTTATCATAAAAAGTTGATTATAATTAAAAGCTATTGTCAGATATCAAATATTATCCATCTGCCATAAAAAATAACTTCTGTTGTTTTTACTCATTTCTCTGTATTAGCAATGATAATTTTGTATATTAGCAATTTGCGTACATAACGATTTTTAATCCAGGATGCACTGACGGCAAACGTCAAATCTCTAGTTAGTTTTTATAAAATACAAGAAATGGCGGCTCTGTTAAGTAGTGAAGAAAAAATAGAAGCAATAGTAAACAAGTACAAAACCTATTTTTTCAAAATAAATGAATGTAATTGTATATTTGAACATAGTTTTTGGTACTGATAACTTTTTTTCAATAACATTTTTCGATATTGTCAAATTTAAAGGTACTTTACTCTTGCGTAAAATTCATATTTTTGGACATACCTCGTACATGACTGAGGAAAAGTGATATCTGTTGATTGTATTTTGGATTTTAGAACATGCAGAACTTTTTATGGGGAATAGATTTTTTTCCTAAAATTAATAATAAAAAAGTTTCCCATATGGTTCCAACTTACTGAGACATATTGTATTAAGTAAAAATTGAGTATGAAAAATGAATAAATAAATACGATACATGAAATTTATCTAATTTGATAAAAATAAAAATTAATATTATAACACAACTAGGACAAAAAACTTCACTCAAACTCATTGAACAGAAACCGTGAAAGTAGGAAAAACTGAACTATGCTTTTTGAGAGTTATTGCAAAAAGTAATCAAATCATTCACACTATAAAAACAATGTTGCAACAGAAAACGTTTTGCTAGTTTGCTGAAAGCACCCTTATTTAACTCGCCAACGGCTTTTTCTCTACAATACTTTTTAAATACATTATAGATATTACAGTCTACTCGATTGTTTTGCGATAAGCAGATTCTTGATCTCGGTTGTACAAGAGAGGTCGCATTTCTAGTATCATAATTATGCATATCTGCGTGGGATACCAACAAATCAATATTGAGATGAATACTCATCAGAGATTCATAAATGTATATACAAGGGAGCGGAAGGATTTGGAGCTTCTTGAAGAGTTTCTGGCATGGATAGCCATATTGAACATTTGCGACGATACGAACAGCCATTTTTTGCAATGTAAAAACTTTTGAAGCATTTGTTGCTCCGCCCCACAGTATAACACCATTGAGATGACTATGAACAAGTGCAAAATAAACCATTCATAGAATATTTTGACTCAAACAATTTCTAATCTGCTTTTATGCGAATATTTGCGATGAGATCTTTGAGCATAAGCAATCTATATGAGACGCCCACGATAACCGCGAATCTAAAGTTATTCCAAGCAGCTTCACAGTCTCAGAAGTTGGAATGAACTTGCTTGATGTAAACCGAATATTCTGGGTTCTTGTGTCAGTTGATCACCTTTGCACCACGATTTTACATTTAACATGCAAGTATTTGCCAAGCTCTCTTCATCTCTAACCAATGTTGTAGTATCATCAGCAAACAGAACACAGCGAGCTTTACCCAAGGAGCTTGGCCAATCGTTCACATATATAATAAATAATATTGGTCCTAATACAGATCCTTGAGGAGCTCCTCTTGAAACAGGAGTCAATTTTGATTCAACATTATCGAAACTGAGACCTGTCTGTTAAATACGAACTAAATAATCACAACACATCACCCCTTACACCGTAATATTCTAATTTATCTGAAAGATATTCAATGTTAACTCAGTCAAAAGCCTTGGTGAGATCATACATCGTTGCAGATGTATCATATCTGTCATCAAAGCCTTCAACCACGCTTTGAATAATATCGACTACTGCCTTAATTGCGGACATGTTTTTCCGAAAACCAAACTGAGATGGTGACAATAATTTTTTCTGTTCCAAAAAAGAAACCAGTTTATCTTTAAGTATAATTTATAATCAGCATATTAAACATTGAGTAAACTATCATTATTATTTAAATATCACTCCACTTCACGCTAGGCGCTATAGTTTCAGCTCATTGACTTGAGTTAAGAGGTGATAAAATGTAATTAAATAATTATAAGCTAACTATTCACAGTGGACTGATTATTAATAATACCACACCTTGTAATTAAGTTTAGTAATTATATATCTACCGTAATCAATAATTAACATTGCTAGGTATATTGGTACGATTTCCTGTCACATGTATACTTCATTCCTTTTCTTGCTGCATCTCACTAGGAGGCAAAAGAGTGGTTAATTTCTCCTGAAAAAAACCTGTATTGTCTTGCCTGGGAAGGAAACTCCTCACTTCAAATATAACGATAATAATGTTTTCTAGAACCCCATACAAAAAGTCGTCATTTTCTAATACAATACTTACAGCAAAAACTTAATTTCCGTCACCGTGAAAGTTGAATCTATATTTTCAATTATCGGCCGCCTTCGTATATAGTGTTTTAACGACTTTTGCCTATTACTTAATAAACTAAGATAATAAATATTTTTTGAAAATATTGAATTTTTTTGCTTTTGTTTGATTAAAAAGCAGAATAGAATTGTGAAAGTACCATGAGATTTGAAAACTGTTTATATCCAGTTGCCACAGGTCTCATTTGTTTGACACTCGGTTTGACATTTCTATTCTTTGGTTTACACTCAAAGCATTGTTAGTTTTTTGAGTAAATTGTTATGATTCCTGAATCGGAAAGTGATTTAGATTTTCCAAATACACCACTGGAAATGGCAAATCAAGCTGAGAAGAACTCTTTGTATTTATTACCATTAAAATCTAAGAAGTGATATGAAACATTCATGGATTGCTGCTTGCGTATTTTAAGTATTATTATTATATAAACAGGGTTGTAGAAGAAGTATAGTGTTTCACTCGTCGAAAACAATTTTGGAAGCTCGTGAAAATTACCAGTCACGGATGCGCATTGGCAGGTAAACTGTTCCACTTGCTTAAAAAAAACGTTACTTTTGTCACTCGTAAACCAATATTTTTCTACAAACTTCAAAAAATGACAAGGTTCGCGCATTGACAGCAATATGCGAAATGACCATTTTTTTCATTCTGCGCATCGTTAAAAAAAAATAAGTTCTCGATCACCAAAGTATCATTTCGCGCCCTACATACAAAAATAACTATTATACTATTATTCACCATACAGAAAATTAAAAAAATGAGTCACGAGATAAATGACCAAGAAACCGAGTGGTAATAATTAGTGCACCCTGTATAAATAAAAATAAATATAATTAAAATGATGCAATTATCTCTCGGGAAAGCCACAGAACGTGTAATACCCATGAGAGTGGAACCACGTGATTTCCCCTCTTTTCCACAGATTATAAAAAAACATTTCTTTGAATGATTTAATTTTCTTATCAATTTTACACCAAGTACAACTATTATTATCATCATTAATAATGAGATTCTTCAAATTCATATTTTGTTTTTGGATTATTTCAACAATTTTTCTGAAAGAATTCTGTGAAGGTATATTTCAATTTAGTAGACTAGAAAATGATCACTGCGGTGTTTGTGAAAAAATGATAAGAGGAAAATGTAGACCAGTCCTTACTAGGTTGTGTAAGGTATGACAACTTTTTGATTTTTAATATACTATTTTATCTACGAATAATAAAATTACCACTTAAATAACCTTCTATCACTTAGTAGTGTTTAGCGTGGTAATCTTCCCTTACGTATTTTTTCCACTTTCTCCTATTTTCACCTTAGTCCTTTACTTGTATCCAGGTCCTTCCTTTTTTATAATGTAATACTTTATCTCAAGTTTTTCTTGGTCTTTCCTTTTTTGATTTTACCAGTTTTTGATTTCCATTTTCTTCCTACCGCTTTTTCTTCATCCCTTTGCTTTTAATGTCCTCCAATAGTCTATTCTTATATTTTTTCTTTATATCTGTTTTTCATTGTATCCGCTTTTGTACACATCTTACTTTTTTCAAATATCACATCTTTGTCGCTTTTATTTATGGCATATTAAATTTTGACTATTCTATTATTAATATCTGCTTACTCTCTTCCGTTTTCGTCTAGGACAGGAGATTCGAGCGTCACAAGCATGTGACAATAAAATTTTGGAGAAATATTCACGATTAAAATTGATTTGTAAGCAATTCAAGCCTTTCGAAATTGTTAATTTTTATTTTGAAAAATTGGGTTTCAATGTGTATGTCGTGTGAGTTTGTTTTTTTATAATAACTATTATAGCACGCACATACACAAAAGTAGCTTCGAAAATTTGGAAAACCAATGACGTTATTCAAATTATTTGTGATGAGATTATCTTCTTTATCATTAATTGATTGAATATTAAGGGACAGTTTCACCAAATTTAAATAATAGGAAAATTACGAGAACTAAATTCAACTTTTGTAAAGTTCCCTTCGGTTCAGTTGCTTGTGAAGTTCATCTCGAGACCATGCAGAACTCGCTGAAAAAAAATCACGATTCTTGGTTCTCTCTATTTGTTTGTTATTGATTTTAAACTTTGTGAAATTTGCAGTTCCTACATAAACATTGAAATAATTTTTATTTTCAGCTGCAGCGCCACCCTTTTAATACTATCTATTGACAACAACATAAATTACACGATTTATTAACGTTAAATCACATTCAGTCAATATTCTTTTGAAAATGTTGACACCGTATTGTGCTGATTAAATGTTTATAAAAATAAACTTGTTTTATTTCTGAAATAATTTGTTGGAGATTGTTGCTGCTACAATTTTAACAAATATTGTTTGGTATATTGATCCCAGTGTCATAAAGAAGAGAGATGCTTTGCAAAACAACCTGATTCGGGCCTCATCGGAGAAGGCAAAAATTATTTCCCGACAAAGACGGTTTCAATCCGGAAGAATACTGAGTAATCTATATTATGTTGTATCCTGTATTGTTAGATAATTTGAAATTGCATTACAAATTTACCAGCTATTTTTAAAATACCATCGGTTATGAGGTATTAATAATTGATAAATAGAGATAATTCAGACGTAGAAATATTTATTATCATACTCGCAATGGGTCTTCATTAATAGGGAGCTTGATAAAATTTTTGAATACAAAAAATGGCATGTGAGTAAACCTACCAGCTCCTGCCAATACAATATAGCTAGGCTAGCACTGCCCTATTACCAATTCAATGTTCGGCAGTGTCAGAGCCAAAATTTTCCAAATCGGTGGATGGAGTGGTTGTCCCACATTACACTTTATATAATTTGTTTAAAAACAAAAAATATATATATATATATCGGATTCCCCTTGTACCGTGAGTTGTCGGGGCTGTTCGTTACGCAGTATATTTCCCATCTTTTCCTATTTTCTACTACCTTCTTTACTTTCGTCCAACAATTTCCTCTCTCCTTCAATAAGTCTCCTACCTATTTCTTGATTCCAGCTCTATTTAGGTCTTCCTATTTTTTCCGTCTCACCCTGCCTACCATATTTGTTAACTATGTTATCTTCGTTCATTCTTGTCAGGTGTCCGAACCATCTGAGTTGGCTTTGCTCTATTTTCGATATTATAGGATCCACCTTGAGTATAGCTCTAATTTCTTTGTTTTTTAATCTGTCTAGCTTTGTTTCACTTTTTATACTCAGCATTTTAATTTCAATCGCTATGATCTTCAATTTTAGTCTTTGTTGAATATCCATGATTCACTTTCAAACAACTCAACGTGTCCTAGTGCTTTTGCCAACTCGTTCTTGTGTATTTATTATCGAATTTATCACATTTGGCAGGTCCACACTGTATACACTTAAAATTAAATCTGATCTTTAGCAACATTTAATCTCATGCCAGTTCCACATGACAAAACAGAAAATTTCATGTTTCCCGTCAAATCCAATACATTTTTTCCTCATCTAATTTAAGATTGATTCAGTGAAGATCAAAGAGTCTTTATTGTGGGCTTGGTGTGAATTGCGTGAATCAGTTATAGAAATATTGTTCCCACATATAAACGAATCTGAAAAAAAGTCATGATTTATTCGAGCATTTGAATTTAAATTTTTTCACTTGTAACAAATATTTGTTTAGAAAATATTCACATTTACATATAAGTACATGGTATTGAAAAAACGTATGTTAACATCACCTTAAATGCTGAGGAATGTACCATTTACCATACGTTACCAAAATCGAAACGAAACGTGAGTAAAAAAGTTAACAATAAGTCTTCATTTGTACAGAATTTGACCTAAGAAATAATCATATGAATGATTGGATCTCAATGCTTTCATTTGGTGAACATTGAATAGTTACTTTAGAAATTAATGAAAGACTTATTTTTAAATTTTTGTTTGTATACTAGGACATCATATTTTAGGTCTCAGTGAATGTTACTCCAAAAATACATACATACTAGGACATTTCTAATAATGGCAATTGCGTTTGACCTTAATCTATTGTGATATGTATATTCATGTCAGTTTCTACAAAAAATGTATTTACCAGATGTTTCTAATGATGTATAACCACTATTAATTATTTATTCGATATATACAAATATATTAGATTTTTAACAAAAATTACTCAAAAGTTCGCTGGGTGTAGATAGATGGATAGACAGATAGATTTTATGTGGTGGCTTTTGACCTAATCCACTGCGACCTTTTCAGATCTATTGTGGTCTTCTAAACTCCAGATTACATTCTCCGGCCTGACTTTTCTTGAAAATTCTATCAGCTTGGAGACTGAACCTTTCATATAGCTTTCTGCCAATGGCTTTTCTTCGCCCAATGCAAAAAACCGCACATTTGCCAGGCTATCGCACTGACTTAGAATGTGTTCTGCTCTTCTTCTTCTAGGTGACAAAACCTGCACATATCTTCGTTTGTCAATCCCATCAGCTTTGACAGTTTTCCTATTTTTGGCCATCAGATCTGCTGTGAATTTTCACGAATGTTCTAATATGAACTGTTTCGCTGGGTGTATCATGCTTGTGGAATCTGGTGAAGAGAGTGATGCCTGGGAAAACACGTTTGGCCCAAGGTGTACTAAGGTTGGGGAATGTATTGCTACGAGAAGGAATAAGAGCAGACACTATTTGAAAAAATATATTACATTGGTCAAAACAAAACATCATCTTTCTCAAACTAAACTTTATTAATAATTAGTTTTATGATAATAGCCAGATTAGAGGTATTCACCATCATAGTTAGTTACTCTCCTCGATAGAACTCAATAAAGTATTGCTGGTCTGGATTCCTGGTCATTCTGGCATTGAAGGAAACGAGAAGGCAGACTTTCTATTGGACCAGAACCTACTATTGGCATCGTAATAGGTGTTGTCAAACAAACACTGAATACCTGGATAGTAAGGAGAGCTTTAGACTTCTTGCATAATTTACCAGGATTGGTTCATTCAAAGGCTTTTATACATCCTTCGAAGAAAGTCTCCAAATTATTGTTAGACTATAGCAGACATGACTTACGTTATCTTACAGGCCTTTTAACAGGCCACTGTCATCTGAATCATCATATGCTTCAACTTGGACTGTCGAAAGATCTGACTTTGTGTCTGCCCCGCCGCGTCTCGAATCATGTATTTCATGTCTGGCAGGGTCTTTCTCTCGCCCTCGGACCTGGAATATCATAAACTAGTCGGCTTTGCTAGGAAGCGGAATTTATTTGGGGCGAAATCTAGATACGTGTGAGCCACAATAGACTCTTGCGAGTCGCAGTCGCCTTATAGACCCAAACACCTAACCTAACCTGGTTATTGACAATTTATGTTGAGCGCTGTATGTTTCACAACAGAAAAATAAATGAGACCGTTTTCTTCTAGAAAGATCTCTCACAAAGCCTGGTTTAGCATTCGCATAAATAATCGAGTACATAACTAATACACCGGAGATGAGCTTGGATTCTAACAAAAGGAAAGAACCCTATAAAGAAATTACTTTGTATAATCATTGTTTTTATGCGGAGATTAATGCTGCTTGAGGACTATTTTTGCGGCAAAAGAAATATTTTGAATTTTTTTCCTATAGAAATCTTAGATTAAGGTATTATATCAGTTTATCCAGTCAGTAAAAATTTAAGTTTATTTTCAAATGCAGAAGGGTAGTTTCCAGTGATATGTATCGAAACATTGAGTAAACTAATTTTTAGATACATTTTAACAGTTATGTTGAATTATATTCAAGCTAGCGGTTTACAACGTTTTGTTGAAAATACATTATCTATGAAAAAGTTGTAAAGGAGCAGTGTCGTGGCTGGGAGGCTTACAAGATTCACAGAAATACATAATCGGATTTTGGACATACAAGACAAGACTATTACTGAGAAAATAATTATTGAGTCGAACTAAAATAGAAATGGGCCATAAAATTTGTAATCCTGTGAAGTGGACTTTCAGGGCTTCTCATTATATTTTGACCCTCACTTATTTTCATTAATTTCGAAAATACAAAAAAAGTTCTAAATAAAAGTTATTTTATCAGTACTGACCCAGAATGTAACAAAATAATGAATTTTTTAAAAAGGGAGTGTCCAATAAAATGCATCTTCAATATTTTAAATGGAAAACTCTGTATTTTCTTTTGCCCAGCGCGATTTTGTCCAACGTTGATTTTGACTGACGCTTTTCTGCTTCAAATTTTAGATTGTGCTTCTACTTGTACCCACTTTTTCCACACCTTCTTATTTCCTGTATTATATATTTTGAAAGCTACTCATTCCTTTCTTCACTAGTGACATCTTCATAATCCTTTTGCAGTACAGGTACAGTATTTGCATCTAAATTGCAGTGAAAGGTGTTGCAAAATAAGCTTAGCACAAAAATTGGAATATTCATTAATCAAATTATGGTTTCTTGATGATCGATGTTAAATATTTACAGTATTACAACCTTCAATTAAGTAAATTTATTTTGTAATCGTCTTGTTGATAATTAAGCCTGAATATGATGCTATGGAAACTTGATTCTTTATGTTCTTTCTAACACCTTTTAGAGAAAAGCTGAGTGATCTTACAATTACCGTTGGTGAGTCGTGAATGAACAATCTGATATCTTACTTTTTTCTACAACATGAGCGTTACGTGGAAGGAAAATACAAATAATGTCCAATTATTTATAGTTTTTTCACATCTTTTTCTCACAGGCATAATTTTCATTAAAAAAAAATCAGGTAACCCAAAAAAGCGAGAGTCAGATATCAAATATCACCTTTTTTCCTCCGTGAATGTTTTTTTCTCCGATCGTGGGAAAAGTTACACTATTTTGACCTGTTTTCTATGCGCAAAGTTCAACATTCCATAATAGGGGGCAGTTGCTGAGCAATTGGAAAATAACAGTGCGGTAATGTTACAAATGGATTATTACAATAAATTGAAACAAAGTGTGGTTTTAATTTTTATATTGATAAAATTGTTATAAAGGAAATAAAAGAAACATCTAATTTATAACGATATTTTTGAACACAAACCAATTGTTATTAATATTTACATTCATTGTACAATTTGTAAATTGTACTGGAGGGCAACGTGAATTTATAGAAGTTGAAGCTACGTGGCTAATTTTTTGTTTTTTCTCGTTACCACTTCTATATTTCAATATGAGCATAGAGAAACTTATATAAACTTACTTGATTACATTTTGAATGGAATATTTTTCAATTAATTTTTTAAATGTAAATCAACGATCAGAGAGAAAATAGTATGAATAATTCGTAGGAAAAGTATATTCCCAAACTCCTGTGTTGCCAGATTCGTCGCTACGCTCCTCGTCTGGTAATCATCACAGTCGTTTGGGAATATGATGCTTTTCCCACTAATTATACAATATACTATTTTTGTGGGACTCGATAAAGTGAGGTACTTGATAAAGCTAGGTCTCTATTGGCATCTCTAAACAAAGTTGAGGGTGTACTTAAAATCGAATAAATTACATGAACTAATAAGAAATTATAGCTTAAATCCAGTTTTTTGGTATTGACAACCATATCAGAAAGTAACAATAGTAATTTACGTAACAAAGCCGGAAAATAGACTTTTTTTTGAACAAATAGACAAAATTCCAGAAGTTTGTGAGTCCAAAAAAAAAACATTTTTGGGCGTGTTGCGTACAATATTTTTCGACAACCGTGTGGAATAACAAATCATTGAGACGTCACATTTCTTTATTAGGTATACGTTTTAATTCTCATTTAAATTAAACATAACAAAACAAAAAATACTACATTATCAACAAAAAATATTCCAATTCTCATTTATATTAAAATTTGAGCAATTGCTTATATTGAAGGGATTCAATTTGTTTGAAGTGCTTGTTATATTTAAATTGTTGAAGCCAGAACTTCTGACAACTAATTTCATATGAACGATAATTCCGATAATTCTTTGCTATGGTACGTACTTCCCGGACTAGGCCGTGAAATGTTATACAAATTTTGGTTCATGCTTTTCTCACAAGGATAAATACTGAAAATTTTACTAGATACACCGGAGAAAATCCACTTGATGATGGAAGTGATTCGTACAAACTTTTCAAAACCTCAGTTTTTTCTTTTTTAAATTCTGAACAGTAAGCGATAAAATTTTGAATGAAACACGTCTCGCTAGCTTAGCTCGCTCACCTCAGAATTTTAGACTCCTCCGATGAAGAATCACTTTTCTGCCTTGGTACATAAATAACAATTTTCAAAATCACAGAAAAATATTGATTCCCCCCTGTGAATTTTCTCGAATTGACCATTCACTTGAACCAATTTATGTTTGTTTGTATAACTAGTTTTTCTAAATTCAGAATTGAATAAGCAATACCTACACGCCTCTGGCCGTAAATACACCATATGTATAGCTTGTGATACTTTGATTTGACATTGTTGTCGTTTTATGCAGAAATAATCGGTATCATTTCTGAATCATGATCGACGATATTGAGTAAACACCATTAAGACAACTAAAACAAAGGATTGTATAGACGGAACGACAACGAAGCGAGGTTTTAACGTGTGAATGTTAAGTAATTGTTTATGCAAGGAAGTATTGACATTTTCTACCACTCATTCACATGGCAGATAAGAAATACGCGTACTGTGAGCTAACAGTAGCATTTCCAAATCGTTAAAGTATTTTGTAATAATTTTCAGTTACTTATGCACTTAAAATAAGGATCGCTTTTATTCTTGGGAGTGTCAAATGTTTGTGCACACACGTAAAAAGTTAAAACCCTGCAACTTTCTCAATATCAACATTTCATTAAAGCTAGTTTTTTTTTAAATCGCAATATTTCAAAGTGAAGATTGTACAATTACTTTAGGATCACTCTGTAAATATTTTTGCTCTGACTGTAAGTTACTGATCCATCCTACAACAAAGTGATTGAATAAAAAACTTTTACAAAAATAACAACACTTCCTGAAATTTTTTCATATTGTTTAAATTATGGCATCTTTGTTATAAAGTTTCTCACCACGCAATGCAAATCGATTATGCATGCAGTTGATTTAGTTTATCAACATCTGTTACCAGTGGGTGTCATAAAATATCCGCTTAGAGTTCATATTGGTTTTTTATTCCGACGGAATAATTTATAACACGGAATGAAAAAGGTATAGTCAACATTGAATTAAAATTTGTTGACAAAAAATTACGATAAAGAATTAAGTATTCAGTTCAACTAAGAAGCAACAACTACTTCCCGAGCTATAAACCCCGACGGATATTGAATTTCCCTTCAAAGTCAATACATATATTGTAGATATACCAACGCCGTTTGGCTTCGAAATGTGATTCGATGAGCAACGTCAATATAATCACTACAAATTGGCATTCAAAGCTGATTTTCATGGTGACAACAACGACAGGTGACAATTGATTCAATACAATTCCCAGAAAAAATGGGAAACATACTACTAGAAGATAGGCCACCGCATAAAACGTTCAATAATCGTAATTTGTGGATATATTAAAATAAATTAAAATTCTTTTGGTTCTGTATCAATACTTTTCTGATACTTCATGCTTGTCAATAATATTAACTATAAAAAGAGTCACAGAAAAAGTTTCACTTACTGTACATATAACTATGTATACATATAAGACGATATAAACTACTTGTTTGCATTTAATTTTCTTGTTTTGCATGTTTGTATGTCGGATGAAGTTTTGGTTGGTGTATTTCGAGTGAATGTTTTGATTACATTTAGATGAGGTTAATCAACAAATTCATGATGCGAGTTACAGAATACATGAGTTAACTGACAGATGCTTATTTTAGCGTAAACTGCGGTTGCTGCATTTACGAATTATATGGTTAAACTAGGAACTTATGGTTGGGCTGTCTACGAAGATGTGGTCTAAAACAATAAAGTTGGAGTAGGAGCATTAATAAATAATTTTCAACATATGATGATGAATAGTTTAATTTCAATATATGTTCAGAACAAACTCAAAAGCAGACTGCTCGTATTTTATTTTCCTTGATTTTGGTTGACTTTTCACTTGGAGTATGCTTTTGGTTTTCAGATGAGCTCCAGCATTTTGTGTATCTATAGAGGGTGTATCTTTAGAGGGTGGGCTTAGTCCCACTTTGTTCGCCCTCCCGAGGAGTTGATCTCCTCAAGTCAGTCATCGTCCATTCTTTCCTTTCCAGGAAAGTGTATAGGCTACTAGCAGACTACTTCTTTATATTGACAGGTACAGGCCAAGATTCTCAGATTACACTCTCTCATTGACGATATTTCCGGGCACTAACACGTCCTGCATATAGGCGTGTCTAGTAGCCCCATTGTATGGAGGTGTTTCCTTAGTTGATAGTGGCCAGTTTCAATTCCCACTGTTAAGAGTAGGTTTTCTCGGCCACCACCGAGTATTTTTTCGACGCCAGCATCTCAGGATCGCCTAAAGTGATCCTGGCAAAACTGCATCCCTTTATTTCATCCCTTAGATGATTTGTTCTTGACCTGCACACTTCCATTCCAGTCCTTTATATTGTTTCAAGGCCATGTGCATACCATTGACAATGCTGTGAGGATCCTATTTCTCCCAAAAAGTTCTATTTTCTTATAATTTCACGAGGACTGGCTTTTTATAGTCCGGTTCCTACTTAGTCTGTCTCTTCACTATCTTAAGTCATTTCCACAGAAAGTATTGGTGTAAAGTTGAGAAACACTTCCATAGCAGCCATCAGCAATTATTAATTAGCCGTACTTAATTCAAATCTTTGTACCATGTCCATTTTTATCTAATTCCATCCCAGAGCCTTTTGGTATTCTTCATATTTGCCACTAGTTTAACAGGGTGGTTTTTCAGTGGTTTCAATAGTTTAATTTTCCACTTTCCGAAATACTTTCGTCTTAGTCTTTGTTAGTACTGATGGGGGTGCGTACTCTCTCATTTAATTTTAGTTTCCCCTCCCTAAAACTCTCGCTTCCATGAAGTGTAACTAGTTTGAAGTGTTCAGTGGGAGCTGGATAGTTTTGGGTGGAGTTAAAGCATGGAAATACATGGAAATAGCTGCAATAATACCTCTAGTTTCATGTTAAACATTTACAGTATTCAATCTTATTTATAAATTACCACCCATGAATTATGTCAAGTGAATAAATGATTGGATCAAGTGATAGTATATCACTATTTACCATTTTATACCACATATTTCTTAGATGTAAAAAAACGTATTGGTATAAAATTTTCCAATATATCAATTGAAATTACCAATAAAAGGGACGCAGTGTCTCTAACACTCCTTGTATTGAAATAATAAACGAGCAGCGATTACGCACAATTCTGTTACGATTAATCGAAGTCATCGATGTAGAAACCGCGTCTACAATAAAGCACGAGCATTATAGTTATCAACAAATTGAAATATTACTTTGTCATTCCCGAGTTATTATTATGTTGGGTGGAATATGGGTAGGCAATTGAAAGGTTTTCAACGGACTTATAATTTCTATTTAATGTTATTAGCAACACTTGAATTAAGTTACGACATTTTGCATAGTGTATGGAATTCAAATTTGGTTGTGATTGTATTACGAGAATCGCATGATAAATTGGAATGGAATAAATTAAAATTTTGCAATAACGGTGAAGTACGTTCTTGAATTGAATTATCTTTTTTTCGGTTATGGACTGATGAAACAATAAAAACCAAACAAATACAGATGGAGGGATCAAAAGTGGAAAATATGAAGAGAATTAATGAGGCAATGAAAAGAATGAGCGAAAACATGAATTAAGTACAGAAAGATGGGAAAAGTGGAACACGAAACAACAGAAGTATGAAAAACTACTCATTAGAGGAAGTTAAATAAAAAATGTACTAAGTATCGCGGAAACTGAAATCAAAGATACTTAAGGGGTGAAAGCTATTGAAAGAATGGATATATGTTAATAAAAAGTGACTGGAAAAGGTGAAGAAAAACCAAATTGAAAAGCGGAGAAGAAAGTAAGGTGCACAATAAAAAAGTATTGAATATGGGAAGGGGATCTCAGAAAGGACAATAAAAATGGATTTTGAGGAATGAAGGAATGAAATAAAACAAAATTTTCAGTGGTACATGGACAAGGAAAGGATACAAATGAACAATAGTATATTACTAGTATATTACACACCTAGGTGCGCCAAATTTGCTCCCAGCGGAATAGGGTGCGAGGCTTATAAATGACTCCACCACCGTGATGTATATATACAATTTTCTCCACGACTAGACAAATTTGAGACATAACGCCCTAAGTGTGAGTACAAAGTGGGCGTTAAAGGAAAAATTCAATAATCCACACCACAGCTTTCACAAACGCACCAAGAGTGCACCCTAACCTGTGGTTTAGACCACTTTCCATCAATAAAATATTTTCAAATTTTACTGGCAATAATGTTAAAAGTGAATAAGTTCATCGATCCATGTTTTTTTTGTTAACAACATAAAATGAACAGCATATTGCAATAAAAAAGTCAAATTTGGACATTGGCAATCTAGAAATCGGTAGGGAGTACCCTAATTCAAGTTGATTTTTCACTAGTCGCTTAATCCCTTTTCTGACTAACACATACACTGTCTGTCATTAGTCATTTTTGGTTGACCATAAATTTTAAACCAATGGCATTGTCATACAAACAATTTAACTTTTGTGGGTGATTTATTTATATCCTACAACATATTACTGACTTGTCTATATTCGTTGCACAGTCTCCATTTACATTAGCTTGCATTAGTATATTTATTATTACACAAGTGCCAGTAAGTACACTTCAAGTTTATTGAAAATTGCTTTCCTTATTTTATGTCTCTCCAGAACAGTATGTCAATAATTCAATTGCCGTTATATTACTTATGCTACAAGATAAATAATATTAAGGTTGATATTTTATGCCGAAGATAACGGATCACAATTGAATTATTATAAGTGGGTAGTAGACATTTTATGAATTCAAATGAAGGTGTTTAACATAATCGTTGATTTATTTGTTAGGCAAGTCATTCAATACATAATTTTAACCAATTTATTTATAAGTATTGCTGCAAAATATCAGTGGAATTGGTACATACCTCTTATAAACCGAACTTTCATCATTTCCTGTGATCGAAATTTAACTTAACATACTTACTAACGCTTTAGTTAGGCCCTCCGTGTAGAATGAACATTTCACTTTCCATAATTCATATGATATTTCGCATTATTTGGGCAGGTAGGTTAATATAGTTTTTCTTAACACACGCTAATAGTTTATTATAAACCAAGGTGGTGAAGACTATTATTATTGACCGAGCACAAAAATTATTTCGCGAGGTGCTTTTCCCCGAGCAGAATAAGGTGCGAGACTTATGAATGTCTTCACCACCATGGAGTATAATAGTGTATTATTCAACAAGCGTGAATGATGGCTTTTACTCATGAGAATGAAGTTTGAGTGAGTAATAATATTACACGAAAGTAGAATAGTATACTTTTCCTATCACTAAGTGTTCACCATTCAATTGAAACGAACAAGATATTTAGAGAATATTTTATTGATGGAACTTAATGGTTTATGTCAAATCTCATTTTGAAGGCTATGATGAAAACTTATTTATTGCTTACAATATTGATGGTGAAATTTGCACAAATGGGCATATTTACATGGAGAGTAGAAGAGGATTCCAGATTTAGATGAGCTATCATTATTTGAAGTAGTGAAGATATCATTTTCGAAGTTTCCAGACCTCGGATTTGAAGATCAACATCCAATTATTGAGTCCATAATTTTTTGTTCCGTATCCATCTTGTTTTTCCGTATCCATCTTGTTTTTGATTCTAACAAAAAGTCAGCTCTAAATCACCTTCGGTAGGTATATACTGTCAAAGTCAAACTATGACATTTCATGAGTCTGATTCAAACATTGCACTGAACATAAGTTGTGTGTAATGGCATTCTTTAACGGTGATTGGCCATATAGTCGTGTGTAATGGATCATTACTCACGGGGCGTGGCTTGTTTTGTGTAATGCATCCAGTTACTCAACAAAAATGTTACATAAAAAGGGTCCATTTCTCAACAGTCATAGAAAAACAATTTTTTACACCACAAGCCAAATTTAAGATAAAAATGAGAAATAATCCACAAACGCCTTACGAAAGGCGTTATCCCTGTGGTCTGACTGATAAGTGAGCTGTCAGTTTTCGATATATCATGAACGTACTCTCTAGCTAGGGCATCAGTAATTTTTGGTTGAGCGCAAATTTTAAACTGATGGCATTTGAATTCAAATAATTTTATCTTCATAGATAATTCCAAACCGCAAATGCGTTGTTTTTGTTGTTTTAATTTATCTATTACATTGACCTAGGTAGGAAAAAGAGAAAATTTTCAGCCACTAATACAAAAATCAGTTGGCTAGGAGACAAAATAATTGTTAAATTCACAGCTAGCAGAGAAAAATGTTTTTATGGGCCTTACATTGTTAAAACGTTCCTCATTATTTTTTTGTGACTATTTTCCATATATTCAAGATGTTCACTTTTACATTCGATTTAATAGGATACATATTTTGAATGGCCATATCTACTATTGAATCAATAATACAAAAAAAAAAAGCATTTGAGTTGCCACCTCAACAGATTTTTTTTTAAATTGAAAAAATTGCTTGAAATTAAGAATTTTTTTGGGTAGAAATCGAAATTTTACATGCCCAGTAACTCGGTTGGAGTGCATCTCATGAAAAACTGGAAGAGAACTTTACATTTAAAAAACAGGCAATTTTTCCAAAGTCTTATCATCGGATTTGACACACCCTACTTAGCAAAATTCAATTTACTTTAAGTGACTGCCATTATCTTCCAATTAATCAGCCCACTCAATTTACCTGCCTTGTCTGGATTAATCCTGTAATCCTGAAAATTGGATTTCAATTGGAAAAAATTTGCGGTATTGGAATATAGGAGGAATTATTTTTCTGTGGGCTTGAAAATTACGAAGTATATAATCTTATTCAATTGTTTTTATTCAAATTAATCTTAAATTAAAACTATTTCGTGAGACGCGATCTAATAACAATGTCAGCAATAATTCTATCACTTTCAATAATCTATCAACGTATTCTTTAAGGTTGAATTATTATTCATGTAAAAACCAGATTATGCTTTCGCTTTAGATAGGCGCAAGCAATTGTTTCTCAATAAAATTCAAATGTCGCCGATTAGAATTATGCAAGTTACCATTTATTAAAATCTCTACTGACATTACCAAAACCATTTAGGATGAGTTTTGATTTACTTTCCAGGCGGAACAATAGGGACAGGGCCGGATTAAAGAAATAGTGGAATACGAAATTTTGGCTTGGATGCGAATATTATTAGTTGTAGGCGGAAGATTCGATTCCTGGATACGGTGATAAGTTTTTCGTTCTTTATATTGAATAAGAACTATTTTTTTCATAGAAACAATATTTTCAAATTATTTTTCAATTGCGTCAAAAATATTAGAAATAATAATAATATTAATCTGCAGCACCGTCCCTAGCGAAGGTGTCCTTCTTTCAATCGCTATCCATACAAAAAGCTGGATCCAAATCGAAGACAACTTAATTAATCTTGTCACAGTTGTATAATGAGTATTAATGTGTTAGTGTGATTTTATTTTATTTGTTTTTTTGCCATAGTCCGGTCCTAAATAGAATAATGAAATGGTGTGAGTCGTGACTGCAACCTGTTTTTTTTATCGACAATTACATCATCTGAGGTTTTGTGAGAAATCGAGAACATCAGATAAAGCAGCGACAAAAATTGGTTTATTATCCGATTCTAAATATACACTGTCGTGTGAGAAAGATTACGACAGAATATAAAATAGAACAATGGATTCCAAAGCGAAAGTATATTATAAAAATGTTATATTATAACTGATACAGTTTGGATGCTTTCGATATTGATGGAATAAAAGATGGGATGGAATCAAGGGATGCAGTCTTGCTAGGATCATCCTGAGCGACCCTGGGAAGCTGCCGCCAAAGAAATATTTGGCGGTGACCAGGAAAAACCTACTTTTACAAGAAGGATTTCTGACTGGCCACTGTCAACTACAGAAACACATCCATACTATGGGGTCATAGTGGACACCTCTATGCAAGATGTGTGAAAAAGAAGATGAAACTGCCAGGAATGTCTTATGACTTGTTCAGTCTTGGCCTACACCTGCCAATATAAGGAAGATGTCTTCTAGTGACCTGTCCACCTTCTTGGGAAGGACAGGATGGACGATAACCTAGGAGGACAGCTCTTCGGGAGAATGTACAATGGGTCACATGAAGCCTAAGTGCTGTGAGCCTACATACACTTACCCTTCCTATACAGATACAGATAGTGGTAAAATCATAAGCTTTCGTCCACCCATACGTGATTATTACTGAAACTTATAGTGGATACTCTCGAGAAATGTTAGTAATATGTTTTTGGAAACTGAGGACTTTTTTGTCTTTCGACCAATTGATTTGACTTGACACAAAATACCTAGTAATTGCTGCTTTTTTGATACTCGCCACACATGTTACTTAGCGTGTTATCAATTTTCCTAGTACTTGTTTCTGGATTTCATGCAGAGTATCTTGTTCTTCCGTTGGGTACATTTTTTAATTATTAGCAAACGATCAGAGTCATTCTACTGCAAAATCTCCCCTCTCTTCTTGATTTCTGATGCCATAACGCCACTAGGCTAGTATTTGAAGATGGAATAGCTGATGTTCGTAAGGATAGCTTTATGTGGCCAGCGAAAAGAGTTAGCCAATATTCGATTGGTTACTGAATAGTTATTTAAGGCACAACTAAGTATTTTGAAAGAGAAAAAATGCCCAAACTGAAACTGACTGCGGAATTCTGATGGCGGATCAGATCTCAGTGGGAAAATGTAGTGTGGCCTGGTCTAACTCTTGTGAGGATTAATAGAGAAAAACTAAAAGGACCTTATTTTGTTCAACTTCCTGGAATTTTGGAGGCTTCAGCTTCCAATAAGTGTACTATTTTGTTTGGGGAGATATGGGTAGGAGTGAGACAAAATAGACTCTTGTGTGCCTAAAACTCCTCCGTGAAGAAGTACTGAAGAAGCTACTTGTCTTTGAGACTTTCCTCGAGAAATATGAAGAATTATGGGGAAACAATAGATCTATCAGGTGTCAGCGAATGTCACCCCAATATACTAACATACATAGGGTCAACTTATCAAATCGTAGCAGCCAGAATTAACGATAAAACGATATTTTCTTCAGCAATTCGAGCCAAAACAAACGGACTATCTTTTTCTCAGGGTATTATTCTGTTGAAAATAATTATTAATATTGGAATTATGTGCTTCTACGACCCTCTCCACTACAACATATGCAGATCTAACAATGCTCTTGTGGCCAAAAAAGCATATACAATACAACCTGTAATTCAAAAACTATTTGAAACGAAAGTTTCTCGATGTTATCACTGACACTCGCTCACTCACAAGCTTCAAATTATGAACACAATTAATGTATAGTCTTTCTAACGAAGAAAAACTCCAATATACTGCAACTTTAGTTACGTTTACTGGATCTACTGGCTTTCATGTTTCAGTTTTAGTTTAGTTTCATAATTGTACTATGTTTTATTTGTAATATATTTTATTTTTCAATGCCAGGTGATTATATTGGCGCATCATGAATTCTTCACAATCTGCATACGATTTAATAACTAGTACATCCCTGTTTAACACTTTATTACAATGTTTTCGTTGATATCAGATATAAAATGTTTAATGTGAAGCAAGTAATTTCAAGCTACGAAAAGGTTAAATATCTCACGAGAATTTGTTTTGTTCGTCGGCTATTAATTTTAGAAAATGAAAATAAATCAGCTTAATGAATAGCATGTCAACGGCAAAAAGTGTTATACGATAGTAAAAGCGGCATTGTGAAATAATAATGTCAACGACAGATATTTTCGTATCACATTTTGTTAGTTTTTCTATGTTAATGCAGTAAAAAACAGAACTTATTGAACTATATTTAGTGGAAAACTAGGTCTTTATCACTCTAGTGCAATAAAAACTGTATTGCACTTACCTGTCATTTTACTACGGCATTTTGTTATCATAAACAGCGTAAACATTCAAATAAACGTCATTTTTAGTCCATTAACAGCACCTTAAATAGGACAATTTTGGCTTTTGCATATACGTGAAAAAAAATATAGCCTTTTTTGGCCGCCTGTAAGGATATGCGTAAACGAGGTGTCCATGGAACGTACAAATATGGTGAAACCCATTTATGCCTCATTCTGGTAACGGGAAACAGATGGAAGGGTAGCGAACTTGATCCATCCAATGTGCCATGGCTTGCCTTTACGTTAAGGAGGAGCCCGAGCGCAACATTCATTCATCATGTTCGATCGCGAAGCACTGAATCATTAGAGATATAAGCGAGTTGAGATCCCAAGAATAGATTTCTACAATGAATATCTTGGAAAAACTGTTAAGCTTCCATCATTAACATTAATGGTACAACGGAAACCACAGAATTCCTAAGGTTCTAGGAGCCGAGGACTCAAACATTCCAATAATTAGCAATTTCCAACCGAACTCATCATTGAACAAGTAACGATATTCTACATTTGATTGAAATAATAACTGTCCGCTGTAAACTAATTTGATTATTCTCAATTAGATCATCTGCAATTTTGACTAGGGAAATGCAAATATCACGTAGTGCACAAACATACAATTAACAAAATTATAATGAGTCATAGCTATTGATCATAATTCATAATAATTGAATTAGTTGCATTGAAAATAGATCAAGAGCCAACCCTTTTTTTGGTTTTGGTAATTTGATTTGATTTTTAAATTTGATAATTTTGAGTATTTATTGTATTTATCCAAATTATGGAATAAAATATATACAAGTTATTTATAGGTTAGATGATACTAGATTAAAACTGGAGTGGCTCTTTGTTCTATCCTACTTTGACCTTTGTAGATCTATTGTGGTCCTCCCTATATTTAGAGCTTGATCTTCAGCTTCATCTTTTTTATTGAACAAAAACTTGTGCCACATAAATTACCTATTAGGATAAAATTATTTGAATATGAATACCGTCAGTTTAAAATTCGCTATCAACCAAAAATGATGACATAAGGAGTAGGTACGTTCTTAATCCATGGAGCGAACACAGGCAATGTACTTGTCAGTCAGACGACGAGGCAAACGCTTCTCCTGTTGCATTTGTATGGGCTGTATAGCTCTTACACTCAAGGTGTGTGTTGTGGAAATAGCGAATAATGATATTATTTCTAGTTTTTGTCTCAAATTTGGCTAGTATATAGGTATAGGTATAGGTATATAGGTATAGGTATATAGGTATATACACCACGGTGATGAAGACATTTATAAGCCTCGCAAAATATTCCGCTCGGTCAATGATAATAGAAGTAATTAATTGAACATACTTTTTTATTCTTAACTCTAAAACAATGATTGGAACATTCACGAAAATTTGATGGGTTAGGGTTTCTTTTGAATCGTAAAATTCATTGTTTGCGGTGAATCACTTTTTCCTCGCGATTGGCTCATCTAAACCATCATGATTTTTTTTTCATTTTCTATTGCCTTTTTCCATATCTTCCTTACCAATTTGTGTTCGATTTTCGTGTTATCTCCCTACCTGCTACTATTTTTCCTACAGACAGTATAAATTTGACCAGCAAATAGACTTAAAATTTTGTCTTTCATCGACTATAGATAAATTCAAATCGAAACGTCTCTCAGCGCTGGGCATGAGAAAGGACTGGCTACTCGCGACCCAAAAAATAGTTTAATAAATTTTAAATAAAAGGAGAGTGAACAAAATTAACGTTACACTACCTGCAGTATCCAATTCTACTTAGTTGAATTATCATATTACTAAACTATCCTGTACTTATCATTAAAATAATTCCACATTTGCTTATACCCATTTGAAAATGCCAATTGCAGAATAGTCCGATTTATTAAAATAAGTGTTACGATTGATCACGTGCTTAAAATAATAACGGTCAGAATCAAATGCTTTTGTCTTCAGTACAACTCTTGGTTTTAATAAAAAGAAAGCCTGACCTTCCGATACCAAATATTTGCATTTAACCGCTTCAAAGTTACACCTTTTGCATGTTTTTTAACGGCTGTAATTATCAACAATTAATTCGTTGCGAAAAAATCATTATACTGAGTATTTGATGAGAATGGAATGAGCTCAAATTGAAAACAATAGGTAGCTGTCAGAGGTTTTATTTATTACCAAGAAAACAGTAACAGGCGTAGCGGAATAATTGAATCTGAATTTTTTTGAAATTATGTTTTTAATATCACCACATAAAATAATTGCCATATACAGGGTTTACTTATCAGATATTTTATATTTTATAGTTCAAAAAGCCCGTATCCCACTACACCTAAATGTCATGTCATATCATATAATTTACTTCTATTACTTTTTTTTAAGGGGAAAAAGATTTCATGTACACCCTGAAAGCTCTTTGACAGGGTACCTGTAAAGTAGTATAAGCTCACAGCACTTAGGCTTCGTACTATTGTACATCCTCCCAGGGAGTTGTTCTCCTAGGTCATCCTATCCTTCCCAGGGGAGGGGAGGTGAACTACTTCTTGACGCAGGTGCTCACAGGGCATGGGTCGAGAGTGGGTTACCTCCACAAGATTGGGAAAAGAGAAACTGGAGTGTGCGAGAGATGTGAAGTGGAGGATGATGTGGGACATGTGTTTAGATGCTGGAAGAATGAGGAAGTTTTGAAGAAGTTAGAGATTAAACTGGGAGAGGCGGTGTATTGGGAAAATATGGTGGAGATTATGTTGAGGGGCGAGGAGGAATGGATGGAGATAAGTGGCGTAGTGGAAAGCATGATAAGGGAAAGAGAAGGACTCGCTATGGAATGAGAGAGGTGGGAGTGAAAAAAGGAGGAAGATGAGGGAGAGTGTGTGAGGGACCGCCGCCCGTCTTGAAGTATGCTAGGGTAGTGATTCCAAGGCGGGAGTAACGGCGAGTTTGAGGTGGGTTTGGTTGGTAGGCATCTCCGCGGGGATGAGTCCAACACTGTCTGGGTACTGGTTAAGGACCCAGTCGAACATGAGTTTCCCATCTCGGCCGAAAAAAAAATCCTTCCCAGGAAGGTGGACAAGTCACAGGAAGACATCCCCAATATATCGGCAAGTGTAGGCCAAGACTAACCGGAAACACACTCTCTTATTGACGATAACTCTTGACAGTCGCATAATACATGCCTGACAACTTCATCTTCCTGTTCACACATCCTGCATAGAGGTGTGTCTACTAGCCCCATAGTATGGAGGTGTTTCCTTAGCTTACAGTGGTCAGTCAGCAATCCTACTGTGAAACGTAGGTTTTTCCTGGTCATCGCCAAATATTTCTTCGACGAAAGTTTCCCAATGTCGCTCACGGTGATCCTGGCAAGACTGCATTCTTTGCTTCCATCCCATCTCTTAAGGGATTAAGCATGGGTGTAACGTTTGGCTTGTACCGCAATTATCGAAGTCATCAGGACGTGGGTGTCGCTGTGTCCTGAAAATCAGTCTAGCCGCTTCTTTGACAGGGTAGTGA
The DNA here is from genome assembly GCA_963978555.1 of Galerucella nymphaeae. Lineage (NCBI taxonomy): Eukaryota > Metazoa > Arthropoda > Insecta > Coleoptera > Chrysomelidae > Galerucella > Galerucella nymphaeae. Next base: position 8,537,854 of record OZ021719.1, read on the forward strand.
GGGACTGAAGATTTCTACTACCGACTAAAAACTCCTCTGCGCGTCCTGGTAGAGACTGGTACTATTATCGCTGGTCCTGCATATATTGTTGCTGACACCGACACTTACCTTACTTTATGTCTGTCTGGATCTTGACATCAGGCCTTATTCAAGGGGCTATTATTCAAAGCTACGTCAATTAGGATCGTGAAGATGGGAAAAAATGGACTCCACCTCACCTCTACTTCTACAAACAGATGTAGACAGCGCAACATCCAAATGAATTTCGGAAATGTTCACCACTAGAGTAGCGACTGCTGAATGACATGGTTCCCATCTGTACAATCAGAGGATGACTACAAGGAGGGGTCGCTCTTAATTAGTCTGTCCTCGAAATATCCTGCTTAGAGTACGCCGATGATATTACCAGGAAAAAACTTCGGTATTGGCATTGATTGGAGAAGAATTGAAAACTGGAGGTGAAAAATGGCAGAAAAGTTTAACTGAAAAAAAATAAACTCCAATGGAACTAACCCTGATGAGAAGAAATACAAAAATAAGTAGAATATTGTTGAAAAATATAAGCAAGAGAACACCAATAGCAAGTACTTTTTAAAGCATTTCCCATTAATAACTAACCGTAGTCAACTCTGGAACAAAAATAAATTTAGAGCGGATTTCGAAGTGGAATTTATAATTTCATTGAAAGGAACTTTTTTCGTGATTTGTTTTCGACATTCAATAAAATTGGGTATTAATCTCGATCATTTCTTTCTATTAATGAGGCAATCGTGAACAAACAAAATTTAATGTTATCGCACTTGGCCGTGCCCGCCCTTATATCTTCAAATAGCTCGATGAATGAATGCTAATTCAATCCCAAATTAAACTTTTTGAGCTGTAAAACTTCGACAGAATGCTGAGAGTTCCTTTATTTAAGCGAAATGGAGGAACGTTTAGAAAACATTCCAGCAACGTAGACACTTTGTGAAACTGTAATTAACAAATTATGTTCTCTTTTTTGTTTGTGTGGAAAGTGCTGAAACAAAAACGCCGATCGAGACTTGACTGATAAATTCAGTTCTATTCAAAATATCCGTGCTAATCTCTTACAAAGATTTAATAAACATAAACTAAGTACCCAGTATCAACAAAAATTCTTTATATGATTATCAAGTACTAATTGGAGTGAAGCGGTTGAATATTGAAAATAAAACCAATTATTGAAACTGCTTAAAAAAACTAGATTTTTCTATTATTTGTGTATAAATTAAGATGGTGAGCACTTACCGCTGCTATCAATCAAATCACTAAAACTTTTGTTCATTATAAGTCAACCTTCCACAATTTTTACAGTACACTAGATGTTGACCTTGGAAAAGACAATATATTTTCAATATATTTTTGTTTGCGATATTTGTTTTTTTCTTCGGTCATTAAAAGGCTGTTTACCTTCGCGCCTTATTAAGTTCGATTAGAATTGAATATTTAAAGCCAAAATTGGGAAGTCTACTTTCAAATATCATAGGCTGATTCATACATTTGTGGATTTATATACTCTGCTGCCTACCTGGAAGGGTGAATTTCAGCTACAGTGAGTCATCATCGTCATAGTTAGATACACTAGAATAGAAGGAAATGAAATAGCAGATGAATTAGCGAAGATGGGGACTAAAACACCTTTCTGAGGGCCTGAACTCTTTTGCGGAATCAGCTCCAATGTAATATTGGAAGAAATAGGTGAAGCTGAGAGAAAAAGAAGATCTGATCATTGGAAATATCTAGTAGCTTAGACAATCAAATATTCTTCTGGGTGACTGCAGCCTGTTGAGATCAAACGAATGCATAAGTCAAAGTAAAACTGCGCTAAGAGTTTTAACATGGATGCTTACAGGACATTGTCGCCTGAATGGGCGCCTGAAAAGGCTCAATAGAAGAAGAAACCTCCTCCATCCACATACTTCCCAACTGCACAGCACTCCAGAGTCCTAGAGCACAGTACCTGAGAGATTACTAGATAGAAGAGGAGCATTTACCTCTGCTGAAGCCTGCAGATATCCTGAAACTCCTCCGGGAAATAATACTAAAGGAGCTACTAGTTTCATAGACTTCTCAGAAACTAAGTAGAAGTAATGGGGCACAATAGATCTTTCAGGTCTCAGTGGATGTTACCCCAAAAATACATACATATATTTGCATAGTTATAACCAACCGTGGATCCAGGTCTTTTTTTGATTTCCTCTACTGCAAACTACCCAGCAAACTTTCCGTGTCGCACATCCTACAACCTCCCAGAGACGGTAAACAATGCTTGTCCTCCTAGATGAGCTCAAGGCCGATACATACTTTGGCACAAGCTGCGAAAGGCTCGTAGTTATTATTGCCGAGAAGAAGAGCACCAACACTTCGAAGCAGTATTCATTGAAAGTCAGTAAGATAAAATTTTCACCTTCCTATCATAGTAAAAAGCCCAGTCAGCCTTATTTGGTGCGCTTTTTAGACTGTGTCCTTTGGTGTCTCAACTATAGCTCAAGCTACTTTAGATGGGACTGCTACAAATGTAATGTTCTAGACTATATGCACCACTGCACTCCTTATGACACTTTCCACAACCTATACATCGAAACCAAAGTTCAGCTTTTCTTCAATTTAATATGTATGTCAGTGTTGGATCCCTCGTCACTGATGTCGTCAACATCATCGTTATCACTTAACCCATTTTCAGAAAAATTAGTTCTATAGAAAACGATCACCTTTGTGCTTCCCTCGTATTTTTACCCTACATTATACTAGCCGATTACAAATTAATAATTTTCTTTCAAATTATTCAGCTTCTGTAATATTAAGTGAGTATCCCACATAATGAAAGCACTAAAATATAGCTTGAACACAACTAAAATAAAATAACTTACTTGCCTCCAAGTACTGAATAAAAAAAATAAATAACTGCCTTACTTAGGCTGAACAACAATTTGGAGGGATGATCGAGCTTAAAAGTGATAGTAGCAACTTAAAGAGGGCGCAGTAAGCATAACAGCTAATATTTATGTAGTAGCTGCTGGGAAACTACGGTCATCTTAGTTGCCATTCCCTATTATCAACTATTTAACTGCAAATTTATATTGTGTGCTAAAAGTGGTTGGCCTAATATGGATATAAATGGTATTATTCAGTTTCTACTGAGGAAATTTCAAATGCAGACTTTTTACATTTGGATACAATCATTGAAGCGTCGTTCAGAACTCAAATTTTCCCGAACAAAAACGATGCAAAATCTGTGGAAACCGCTTCTACCGTCATAGGAATTCAAATTTCATGCGGAAGAATAAACCAGCACTAAGAACTAAATGAGTTTTGGCATCGTTCTGCTCATTGTGCTGTAATTCTAGGGGTTCTTTTCACTGTCTGACGAGGCGAGAGAATAATTTTATAGTCTGAGATGACGGCCGTGCCTCGGGACAAGCTCTGTCCGCTTTAATAAAAGACATACGTGCAATGACTGTATAATTAGTGTTTCTATTTGAAATTTTTCAGTGTCGGAGCTTTTTGCGGCGTTTAATATGAACTTAAAACGCGGAATTGGAATTAGCGTCTCGTGTAATGGTCTTCCTTGCTCGGTGGGTTATTTTATTTCTATTGCAGTCTTCATTTTGTAGTTACCTCTTACTCGGTCGTGCGGAGGAGACTTCCAAATCGATTAATGCAAATGAGAAATACAGCGTTTTCTATTCTAAGACCACCTAACAGAATTAACACGCGAAAGAATATTGTAATTCCTTTTTACAATTTTCGTAGCCAGCAACGGTTTTAATTTAAAATAGTTTGAAATACGATTTAATTAACTGAATTATTTTGGGCGTGCATATATTCGACGCTAAAATTTTACTTAATCTCTTTCTAAGTCTATGTACCTGCTTCTCCACCCTTAAATTCGACGCTAGGTACCTCTACTAATCCTAACCTGTATTATTGTTTTGTATACCCAGAATAAAGAATAATTTTGATTTTTGCATTTATTAAAAATATAATTAAACAATACATTTCAGAAAGTGATATCTAGAACATAATAAAGTACGTAATCGAAAGTGAATGAATAATTAAAATCGCATAGGTAGTTTGTATTTCCTCTATTTTTATCACGCACATCTTAGAATTTTATAGACAGTTGAAATTTATAGGAGATAAATATAAGTGATAATCAGAGCACGGATTTTTAGACATAATAGTATATTATTCAACAAGCATATAATGATGGCTATTATTCACGAAGGTGCGTTTACGTCGCGAGCCGCAGGCGAGTGACATAAGCACCTAAGTGAATAATAGCCATTATATGTGAGTAGAATACTATACTTTGTCCACGACTATGAATTACCTGTTTAGGTATGCATTTTTTGTCAAACTAAAACAATATAGTCTCTACATTTATATAGCTTATAACTTCTTACCTTATTGAACAAATTATATATTGAATAAGTATTCAATTTATTGTCTAATTCACTTTTCATATTATATTTCTTAGTAATATCAATCAAACACTAGTATAGTTATTTGAATTTTTGCAATTAGCAATAAATTATTTAAAACGTCACTGCTTTTGACATGCATCATTCACACTGGATAAAATAACTATTTCTACTCCTATATATACAAAACCTTGATAGTATCTAACATATGTCTCTATGGCCGGATGGTTTGGTACTCTAACTTGGGATAGCAAGGTCGCAGGTTTGAATCCGGCTCATGGTGAAAATTTTTAATTAATATATTGTGTCGTTTGTAGGAATAATCTTCAATATAATTTTACGTTATATGACCTTTTCATTATACACACCTATTATCCACGGGTGAATTATGTACGTCATTATACTTAAAGAAGCACACGTAAAATGTTAAAATATCAAATAGTCGTGGACAAAAAAACTTAAAATAGGCGCTTAAAAAAGCTTAAAATTTTCTGAAAACAAGCTCATAAATATGTATGAAATTTAATTAGAAGCAAGAAAAAGTTATTTATAAAAACGAATATCTTTATTAATATGACAGAGTTTTGTTCAAAAAACATAAAAATAAAACTCATTTCGTCATAAGATAATGTGAATAAAGAAACTACTTCTTCTTAAAAAAAAACCAGAAACTTACTTCTTGCAAAAAAACACGAAATAATAGGAACAAATGAAATTTTAAACATTACAAACTACTCGTCTTTGAATAAACCAATAAATAATTGTTTTTCTAAATTGTCAACAGTAAATCCCATTCTTCTATCACTCAGCACAAATTTTGAATGAGAAAAACTTCGTTCAACATCCACGCTGGTAATTGGTGCATATTTAAATTTAGGAACGATCGTTGCATCTATCGGAAGATCTTCAACAACATTTCCTTTAATAACATTAAATTTGCTATTTGGTTCAAAACTATAATACTCTCCATTTTTATTTAGCACCACGCTAGTACGATGTTGTCACGTTGTGGATTAGATAATATAAAATAAATTAATCGGAAATTGACAAATATACAATGTCCGCCATAAAGTTGGAACCATATGGGAATATTTTTTATTATTGTAGTTAAATAACAGCTTTGGATAGCGATCACTTCTGCTTTTGAAATAACTTGAAATGCGCTAAGTCAAAGTTGGCAGGTAACATCTGTCAATTGTCAAATTCGTAATTTTGGAAAAATGTCCTAAAAACGGGTCAATTTGTTAAAATTTCGAAAAATGTGAATCATTTGGAAGATGTTATAAGGGAAGAGTGTGCAAATATACCTAGGCACTTCTTACTAAATGCTGTCAGGGAATTCAACCGTTGAACAGAAAAATCTATGGAAACCGAAGAAAGGCACACGCGGAGATGTAATTTCCTTTATAGTGTTCTATTTATTGTTTGTAATTTTGAAGTAGTCGTGATGCGTTAAGATATTCGGATTATAATTAAAACCATTTTTCTATGACTGTTGAGAAATGGACCCTTTTTATGTAACATTTTTGTTGAGTAACTGGATGCATTACACAAAACAAGCCACGCCCCGTGTGTAATGATCCATTACACACGACTATCTGGCCAATCACCGTCAAAGAATGCCATTACACACGACTATGTTCGGTGTAATGTTTGAATCAGACTCACCATGAAATGTCATAATTTTACTTTGACAGTAGGTACCTACCTATACCTACCTACCGAAGGTGATTTAGAGCTGATTTTTTATTAGAATAGATACAGAAAATGAAAACGAATTCAACTGCTCAAATTTCACCATTAATATTGTAAGCAATAAATAAATTTTCATTGTAGTTTCCAAAATGGAATTGTTTGACATAAAGCATTAAGTTCATTCAATAATATATTCTCCAAATATCTTGTTCGTTTGGATTGATAGGTAAACACTCAGTCATAGAAAAAGTATAGTATTCTACTTTCGTGTAATGGCTATTACTCACTCGAATGATTACGACGTTCGCCTGCGGCTCACGTCGCAATCTTCATTCTCATGAGTAATAACCATCATTACACGCTCGTTGAATAATATACTATTTTATACTATCCAACTGAAGTTTAATAAAATAAAGTTGAAAAACAATTTCTGATTTTTTTGAAATTTGGGAAATAATCCAGAGACTACCTCCTTTTAGGTGAAAATATCAATAATCTCCAAAACCAGCTTACGTACGAATATTATGATCACAATATGCAATGGAATGGTAGCCTTTATACTACTTTAAAGAGTTTCAAATGATTTTAAAGTAGCCAGATATGGGGGTGAATTGAAAAGTGAGAAAATATGAAATTTATTAGACATCAAAATTTCTATCTCAAAATCGGCACGTAAGCATAATATGTGATTAGAATCATAATTTCCAAGTAACATTTTTCAAAATTTTAACAAATTGACCCGTTTTTAGGACATTTTTTCCAAAATTACGAACTTGACAATTGACAGAGATGTTACCTGCCAACTTTGACTTGGCGCATTTCAAGTTATTTCAGAAGCAGAAGTGATTGCTATCCAAAGTTGTAATTCAACTACAATAATAAAACAAATTCCCATACGGTTCCAACTTTATGGCGGACATTGTATTTAAAACTATTACATACCGAGAAGTAAATGTACAAAATTAGCACCAAATACACCACTAATTGTTAAAAAATGCATAAAAATAGCAAAAAAAATAAATGCATTAAAACTGAAAATAGGCATAATGGCACAAAAACAAATTGACCCTGTGAATCCTCTTATTGAAATTCATGCATACATGTTATCAAAATACATCTGCCATCAAAAATTACTTATGGCATAATAGCTATAAATCCGCGCTCTAGTGAGTACAATTGTGAGTACATTAAGTTTCCCTAGTACATCTATAACTTCATCAGACCTTTTTGGTAGCGGTGGTTTTCGTCGGTTATTCTATACATTATTTCAAATGCAAGTTTATCACGAATTGATTATGTGCTGATTTCTCCAATGTGATTTTATACTGAATGTATTATTTTGGAAGGCTTCTCACTATCAGTTCTTTTGTAGATTTTTTTCACACTATTGCTTTTTAATTGACGGTTTAATTTTTTTAAATTTTTGGATTAATATTGCAAATCACTGCGAGGAACAAGGTCTTCTACACCCAATGTGAAAATTTCAGCTTTGCAGGATCGAATAGCACATCCCTAATAAATTTCACCACTTTTTAAGTCTTTTTCTTTGTTTACTGATAACTTTCTTTATTTCCATAATGTCACTTTTTCACTCAACTTCTTTCAATTATTTATTTTATCTAAATGAATTATTTTCCAACAAAATTTGAAATATTTGAACTATAGGTACTTTACCTGAATCGAAATTCCCAAAAGCTGTTATCAAATATAAGTTCAATCCTTAAAGGACATAATCTTTCCGACAGCGTCCAATTTAAGTGTGTCTCTTCAAGGTTACAGGTAGTTAGCGTCGAATTTGAGGCCGCCCATTATTTTAGTATGAACAGTAACTATAAGCACAATCTACAAAGAAAAATGATACCGGCTCTTTAAAAAGTTTGGTGTTATCGATAATTCTAGCTCAACAATAGCTCCTGATTTGTTAATTCGATAAGTGCGTGAAGTAGTCAAAACTATTATCCTCTTCATCGAAGACATACTTCGGAAGATCGCAGCATTTGCTCATTACCATTATGAAAAGCCTGCTCTATTATATCTTCTATATCGTTTGGTATTATGTACTTTGTGTACGTGTACCTAAACATAATATAAAAGTGAGAAAAAAGTCGACTTCTTCCACGTCTGGTGTTCTTGGTGTTTTGAGAATTGGTATGCTCGACACTGAAGTGCTTCAATAAAACCCATAAATCAACCAGCCATACCTACCACACAAGAAATAAATGATTACACATCATCCAGACAGTAACAAAAACTTCAAGCCTCTAAGTCCACGTCTTATAACCTTTCCCCGAAAATATTTGTTCCACTACTAGCGGTGAAGTTGACAATTATAGCTTCTTCTAGCCAACTGAGAAGTTGAATGCTCTATTAAAGGTTGATAATTTTTTCTATTATCAACCTAGGTCATTAATGGACTGAATATTATGAGATTCCAGTGATAGTAATTCAACAAAAACTATCGCAAAACTATAGTTTGTATACCCAGGAGATTGCTCTTAACACATTGACTGCCACTATAGAGTGTTCCCCAGGTTCCAAAGTGGAAAAGGTGAAATAAATACCTACTGCAATGTTTTTTTTTACTCACAATTAATCCAGCAACAGGATTTTAAAACGGATAAACCACATATACTTACTTCATATAATTTCAAATTCACCAAAAATAACTGTTGGTTCCGTAGAAAAATTTGATAATCAGCCGTATTCCGTATTTGGTATGCTATTTTTAACGATAATCTGTTATGTTAAAATAACGATCGTATTATTGTCAAATAACATAACGTGATACGGAATAGGGCCGAATGAATGCCACTTATAATTGTTCCTATTGTCGCCCTATTATCAACTGTCGTTACAAGCTATTTACGACATTATCGCGCCTAACAAAACAACATAAGCAACCTATGGGTTCTTATAAGTGTGCAACAGTAAGACTTTTTGAGCGTCCTTGCAGTGCCGACCGTTATTATAATTCTGAAAGTTAAGTAATGTGCCAATTTGCTGCTTGAAATTATCTATCAAAATGAAATCATTTGAATTCAAATGCCATTAGTTTAAAATTTGCGCTCAACCAAAAATAACTTATATCATAAGGAATACGTTCATAATCTATGGAGCGAAAAGAGACAGTGTACTTCAGTCAGACGACGAGAAACACTCTTCTCGTATTGCCTTTGTGAGTACTGTGACGTATATCTGTAATTGTAGCTCTTATTAAACTATTTAGAAAAAGTACATCTGACTCTCATACAATGTAGTAAGTAGTTGTACTGTTGGGGCGCAAATACGCCAAAAGTTATTTTGTCCTTCCAAATTGTGAACCAAAATGGTTGGTTCTATCCAGCAAATATACCACCTCTGTTAAACTTTGAAGTGTCTTTCGTGGCATTATTATAGCCAAGGAAGTAATTGTTGCTTTCCAGTGTTTCTAGATCTTTGTTCTTCGATTTTCAAAGACTGTGTAAGGCGTTATTATAGTATTATACTATCATCTTCGACATATACGAATAAATTATCTTATTTTGCTTCATTTTAATTCCCTTTCGTTGAAACTCAAAATTTTTTCTTGATTAATAATAACAAAATTTCATACATTCTTCATCTCCCGGGTTAATTTTTATTTTGTACTGCTCCATATAGAAATTCTCTATTCTCCAGCCTAAAGTGTCACGTATAATGAACCGACCTCCTTTATACATGACGAAATAATCTTTTGAAGTATATAAAGCTTATATTATGCCAAAACTGGATTCCTTGAGTACATTAATCAAGATTCTGGGGAGTAAGAGGTCGAGGCACAAGGATCTGCTAATACTTCATAATTATGTATTATGAAGCGTCTAGTGTTATGCAAATTATACACAAAATGTGCTCCTTCCTCTACTTACTTCCCTGCTAATGAATGCCTCTTCAATTTGAGAGGCGTAAATTTTTTATAAATGTCTGTGACATATTTTAATGAACTGCTTATTTATTATGAACTGCGATGATAAAGCTTTGAAGAGAAAGTGGGAGTCTGTTCAGTAATAGGAAGAGATATTTGTTATTTGTATGATTTTGGAAAAAAAATGATATAAGTTTCAACTGCTGTTCTCGATTTGATGATTTTTAGCATAAGTTTAAGTGAAACTGCGCTAAAAGTTTCAACTAGGATCCTAATGGGACATTGTCGCCTGAATAGGCACCTGAAAAAGCTCAAAATAGTAGAGGAAGGAGAATGCAGATATTGTGGCATGGAAGAAGAAACCTCCCTCCACATACTGCACAGCACTCCAGAATCCTAGATCAGAGTACCTGGGAGATTACTGAATAGAAGAGTAGCATTAACCTAAGTTGAAGCCTGCAGATATCCTAAAATTCCTCCGGGAAATATGATTGAAGGAGCTACTAGTTTAGGAGACTCTCCTCAGAAACTAGGTAGAAGTGAGTGGGCGCAATAGTACTTTCAAGTCTCAGTGGATATTACCTCAAAAATACATACATACATACATCAATACACTATAAATATATTGGAAACAATCAGGATTCTCATGAAAATTGGTAAAAATGGATTACAATTTATGGTGAAATCATGGAAAGGTTTTTATGTAGGTCGTTACTTGAAATCGATTGACTTGATTAAAGTACACAAATGGAACTAGACTCACCGGCAAAAAACCTGAAAATTTCCGTTGTCCAAGAACTTTCGTAGTTTTCCATCGATTTCAATTGTATCCACTCCAAATCCTTTATAAATTCTTTGGTATTAAGACTAGAAAATGTTTCCAAAAGTGTTAAGAGCTTATTTAATATTTATGCAGCAAGGCCAAGTTTTCTTGCTGGTAAGTGTAGTATTTCCATAGTAATTGAAAGGACTAATGTCACCTGTGAATCACTAAACATATTCATGTAGCGACTCACTATACATTCTACTTTCTGGAAGATGCCACGGCGAATTGGCCCTCCCTTCATTATAACCGGATAAATATTCAGATGTGTAAGTTCATTTTTGATTAGCATACATTCATCTGCTTAAACTATGTTATTGGTTTTAATCAAGTGGTTGTGTAAATGTATAAATTAAGAACTCCCTGTAGACGTCATGTGCTTTGAAAGGTCAACGTTGTGACATATTAATTAATCTTTTGGGGGTTCCCTTTCTCAACGTTGTCCTATGCTAACTATCTCAACATTTACAGTGGCGTTACTCAAATGATAAGTATGTATACAATTTTTAAAGTTACAAAGAAATAATTAAATAATATTAAGTTAACTATTTGTCTTCAATGTGAAAATGCGATCCCCACCTTCATCCCCCTTTGAATGATAGCCACAAACCCCCAAAATGGGAAGTATAGGCTTGTAATATATCGTTTAAAAGATCTCTTCATTCTGTATTGCTGCAATATTCTTGAAAATGATAGAATTCTTCAATGGAAAATGGATAGAAGCAATCACTGTATGAATGAATATGACTGGAATTTTCTAAGCAAACTTTCGAAATATTCAATAGGAAAGACATAATCTGCAATTAATTTAATTTTAACGAGAAGCTTTCCAGTATATTCTGTTGGTATATGAAACTCATGGATCGATTTATTATTCAACTCAATATCGCTCCACGCATTTTAAAATAATAATTCCATTATTGCAATCATTGTGATCGATTTTCTGGAAAATTGTTGGGTTTTGTGGCATATTACTGTAACAGAAGAGATTTCCCGGTGTTTGCATTTTATTTTCCAAAATGAAAGTTTCATAAACGCTTCGTTTGTATATACTTACTCTGTTTTGGAACTAAAACCGGGTACACCACTGATTAAAAGCATCGCAAAACCGTTTGTTGGTTCAGAAATGTCGTCTAAGAAACGTCGACTCAGAATATTACTGAAATAAATCAATGAGTATGGTTTGTCCCAGATGTCACGAATGTATTGTTAATTCAGGCAAAATTTATTGTTTTGATAAGGAAGGGTAATGAGATCGTTTTTTTGGTAGAGGAAGTCATTTTGTAATTTTGGCTTAATCTATTCTGGCGTGATGAAGATGACACTTTTATGTTCCAAATGGTATGTAGTCATTATATATCTGAGGATGTTACTATTACCATGAATTATAACAGTATCTAATGCCTACCACATTTGAACATTATATGATATCGAGCCAAAGCGAAATAATTATCCTAACATATTGTGAAAAAGAACATACAAATCCTGTCGGATAGCCAGGCTGATCTTGGAGCACTGTGCTCGAATAGGATAAAATCTAGGATGGTATATAATTGTCTACAATCCCTTGGAACACTAGGCATGGAAAGCAATCATTTTGACCTGGGTGCCGGGCCATCGAGGAGTTGAGGACAAGGACCCGAACCATTTTTTGGCATTGCGGAGAGCATTGCTAGATTTGCCATAGCTATCCAAGCGGAGAGCAAAGCCTACACTTACTGTGCAGACATACTAGGGCTCTCTCATTCGAAGGCGTTCATGTACTACCCGTCGACTTTAAAAAATAAGCAGATCCTGAAGTAGAGTAGAACAAACCCACGCATTCTGTCGTGACTGCTTACAGGACATTGTCCACTAAATTACCACCTAAAGAAGATATGAGTCTCAGAGGCTCAGACCTCGGACTTTGGGCTCTGTAATTTGGAGGACGAAACTGCGGAGTGCAATTTTAAAGAAGTATCACCAAATACAACCATGAACTCTGTCAGAAGCACAGTCTTGGATGATGAACTGTAATCCCTAGGGGTGAGCTACAATAGACTTAACGGGGGTCACAGTGGAGGTGGCGAGTTTGCTCCAATCACTTAGAACCTACCTGAACCTAAATCATTGTTACTGGAAATGTGTTACTGTTTTTTTATACTCAAGTTATGTTTTCAGCTGCAAAAAACTGTGTGTAGAAGTTATTCCTCCTGAGATGAGCAAATTGAATGCAAGGGAGGATCGTAGACATGAAAATGCTTCATTTTATTTCTGGAGCACATTTCGCCTTGTTATTTCAGCTTCTTATATTTGTAGAAGAGTTCGTTAAGCGAATCTACGTACTTAATTTTGTTGGAATAGGCTAATTTGTTTGTTTACTTTTCTAGTAGGTAACTATAATCATTGCTGAGAGCCAATAACTGTAGCTTTCAACGTATCCTGACATGCTTGAAACATCTGAAGTATATTAATCACTGTCTTGGTATCGTTCTCACTATAATGTTGAGGGAAAAAATCAATTTAATGAACGCACCGCGTACAAGTTAAGTGAATACCTTAATGACAATGGAGGAAATTAGAATTGCATAGCAATAATTACATCAACAGCAAATCGTCGGCGCGTTGTAGTCGGCTCTACCACTCCAGAGTTCATTAACAATAATCACGCTTAATATCAAATGCATTACAGTAACATTCAGCACAAATTCAATGCATACATATCTCTACATAATGGTATATAATATATTTACCGATTGCGTCTCGCTGTGCATCCTGTGATTAATGTTGTAATTCCCATTTTTACTGTTACCTTTATACATTGTGGTACATTGGAATCAATAATTGAAAGGTAATTGTATATTGAAAATTTGTTCTTGTTGATTTCCTACATTTTATATTTGAATGTGTCTTTTGTCCAAATCTCTTCAAATCGAAATATATAAAGAATTTCATTATTTGATAATCTTGTATATATGGAGTGTCGTCACTATGCTAGTTATCAAATTATAAATATATTTCACTGTTATCTATAACAACTCTGCGTTCTGGTGTATTTTGTTGGAAGTTAAAACATCGTTTAAAACGAAATACAGAGAATTTATGTTCAAAGTTCTTCCTTTCGGATTTGAAAAAATGCTCAAGCGATTTTTCCAAATATGTTGTCGACTACTGAAAGGAGAAATTATACTAAAAATTGGTATTGAAGCAACATTGAAACAGCCACAAAAAGATGGAATATTTTAAATTCATTCAAATATTTTTCCCAAAAGCCTCCAAAAGCAAAACAAAACGACCCTACTGGAATGTTTTAAAAGTGCATTCGTCAAATTCAGTTCAGGGGCAGGGCCGGCTTCTGAGCTGCTGACTTCGTAACAAAATTTTTCAAGAAAGCTTCCCGAAAAAAAAGGATACTGGATATTATCCATAAAGAATGTAAGGCTATGAAAAATGCTATAAAATACCAGAAATACCATATGATGATCAGTCGTAGAGAATTTATCGTGTGCAGTGATCACTAACCTGAACACACACTTATTTTTTGGTATCTACGTTTAGTTTCAAAATTATTGACAAGAAACGAAAATGGTACCCAAATATTTATTAGCTGATTTGTTATCAAGACAACGAGGGGCCTGCTTCATGGGTTTGATTATAATTGAAGGTGAAGACCCTCTGCTAGAGGATTGAAATGAAGAAATTGGTAGGCTTGCTGCCAAAATAAGAATACAATAAGTGTATAATTATTTTCTTCAATTTATTAGAAGCAACTACAATCAAAACAAAGTAAATGACACATTAGCTATACTAAAACATATGATTGGATTCTTATGGAAAAAGTTCTTCCATGATGATTGTAGTATTCCGAGCAAATCTATTATCATATCTGTCAAATATATTATTATCATTATCATAATATCTGTACCTTTTTCCAACTGAATTATATTGTAGATACTGTGTTTTGAGACCTGAAACTTTTATATTATAACACAAAGGTAACTCCATGGACAATTAAGACAAATGCAACTGTGTTTTCATTGCAAGAGGGAAAGGTGTTTTAGATCTTGTCAATATAAATTGTATTGTTTCAACGTATAATTTGATAATTCTCTCTAGATTTAACCTTTTTTGTCTCCAATCGTGAATCGTAAATACTTTATATAGTTTTGATTACTTACTAATGAAAGTGGCTAAGAAAATTGTGATTTTTATGCGATGAAAAACAGTGCCTCAATAAAGAAGTTAGAATGAATATTGGTACACAAAATATTACGAAAATTTATTTTAACAACTAACAACAATTAGAAACAGAACATCAGAAACATAACTGTTTTTGTTGCATAAATATTCAATTCAGAATTAATTATTTATTTGAATCATTGCGAAAATTGAAAGTTATAATAGTATATTATTAAACGAGCAATTTATGATAGCCAATATTCACGATGGGTGACGTTTGCTGATTGTGAGTAAAATACTATACCTACTTTGTCCACGACCCTCAATTTCTTTTATTAAATAAAAGTCAGTAAACGATATAGTATTACTAACTGTTACTAACCTCAAAATGTTGTGACAAATAATTTGACATAAAATATATAAAGATAGGCGATACTGTGTTAAGTATCAATACAACGTACCGTTATAAATATATTGTCTCAAAATACTTAATATCAGAAAATATCGTAATAAAAAGTATCAATACTAAAAATTACAATATTTTATCGATACGATAAATTTCAGAAACAAATTTTCTGAACAGAATATACAGATTTAATAGTTCATTTCAAATTGTACCCCCATCTCTAGTCGTGAATTATGAACCATAATACACTCCAGCGTATTATGAACCATAATTCACGACAGTTGATATATGGGTACCATATACCTTTTGACATCTTTTGACAAGAAACATCTAATTTATAACAATATTCTTGAACGCAAATTGATTGTTGTTAATATTTACATTCATTGTACAGTTTGTATTTGTAAATTGACCTGAAGGGCAACGAGAATTAATAGACGTTGAAGCTGTGGTTTATCTCGCTACCACTTCTATATTTTAATAACACCATAGAGGATCCTATCTAAACTTACTTGATTACATCTTGAATGAATATTTTTCAATAAATTCTTCAAATTTAAATCAACGATCTAAGAAAAAATAGTTTGTATAATTAGTAGGAAAAGCATATACCCAAACTCCTGTGTTATCACAGTCTTTTGAGAATATTATGTATTTTCCCACTATTTATACAATATAGATGTTGAAGGTATTAGTGTAACGCCTTACAGAGTCTTTGGAAATTAAAGAACAAAGATCGTTCACTAAGAATTATATTCTTAAGCCGTCGTAAAGTTGAAGTTGTGGGACATCCTGTATTATTACCTTTTTCATCAAAGTAACTTTTTGAATAATATACTAATTGTAATTATAAATTGCGGACGTAATATTTCGTATTCTCTTTAAACTTCCGAACACCTACGTTCGTGTCTTCACTTCGTCCCATGCACGACGCACACCCTTAAATTTTGAAATTAAATTGATGAACGAGAATATAACTAATTTATTTTCAAGTAAGAACAATGGATGCACGGGAAGAGTCGGCAAAGGCTAAACTTGTACTGAGCAATGTTGCCAATAAATCCATCTGGACAGTTGCCCATTAAATGGGTGATTAGCATGATTGGACAAAACAGAGAGAATGGAATTACAAACAAGTACTTTGGTCAAATAAGGCTAGTCCGATTACGAATAACAATCAGTTTCCATCATAATTGTGTAGAGTTGGAGCGATACAAAATAACAGTTCTTGATTCATTATTTGATCGTTTATGTAACGAACCTTCTAGAAAAATGTATATATATACTGGTCAGCAGAAATTACCGGAATTTTTTTTAAATTTAATTACCACTGATAGTAATGAAGCTATAGTTTATTTCAGAAAGAAAGACGGTGAATGTTTGAGACTCTTTCATAGTTTGGGATTGATTTCATTGTAAAATTCTTTCTTTTTATCAAGTGCAGGTAGTACCAATCGACTTGGGGTCAATATATGGGCTTAGCCTATTGTTATCCTTTTACAAACACTGAAATTAGTCTGCCAAAGGCGTGCCGTAGGATACTCGTGAAAAGGGGAGAATTTTATTACAACAGAATGAAAATCAGACATTATGTACATAGTGTTAGATAGTTGTTTTTTTATCAAATTATCTTAAAATTAAATACTTTTGGTGGTTAACCAGTCAATGTAATCTCCCGTATGGTACGACTGAAAGGTTAGCAAACCTCTCAAAAATCCCTCTTCTCTTCCAATATGGACGATTACTAGTATTTTCCCTTTACCTGAAGGCACCTTAATTCCCGTTGACAGGCCTTCCATGAAAGCTTGGCGGGATTAGTTATATTTGAAATTTTAATATTCAAAGATCTATATTAATCGACACCGAAATTGAGCCAAACTGGACGGAATTCCCCATTTTATCACTCCATAACTTTTCATAACATAATATAACATAAATAGACTATAGTTTTTCACTGAATTATCCTCCAAGGAGGCCTGTGAATATCCTTAAATTTCTCCCACAAATAGCACGGTATTAAAAAAATAGTGAAACAAAGCTTAGCTTGATAGAAAAGTATCACGGTGGAAACAACTACTCTTTGGTATTCATGTCCCGACGAGCATTGAATTACATCTATCTGGAAACGGAGTTGTTTGCTTTTGTTTGGAATTAATAATTCATCTGTTGATTCATGAAATTTTTTCCTTCAATCTCTCAATGATTTCAAGAAACTAAGGCAGTGGAATGTGGAGATTTTCTATTATGATTTAAGATGGGATGATAATTTAATCCAATTGAGTAGTTTCTATAATTCAACTTATCTGGCTGTTCATTTATAAATCAGTTTATAATATGTTAAATATTTCAAACTACATTTAAATTGATTGATGGGACTTGCATACACCTGATCTTTGTAAAAAACGTCAATTGTTCAATAAGACCCAATAGTTTATACGAATAAATATGGCTGATATTCGATTTCATCGGATTTTATAATCTTCATCGTCGAATGTAAATCAATACATGGAAGTCGAGACTGAAATACATCATTGGAGACTGTCATGTTTTTTTTTTTTAAATAAATTTACCTTGTGAGTATGGACAAGATCCTAATTATATTATCCAAACATGTTGGTACACGATACACTACGACCTCAAAAACCAGAGTTATTAATCATGATACTGTTTCGTTTCTTCCAGTGGTTGAACTAGGTAGATATACCAAACTTTTATACAGTGTGGAACAGGCAAATGGAATAAATATGATATTTTATACATGTGAGCGTGTTGGGAAAAACGCTTGAACATGTCGATTTGTATTTTTGAATGCGCATCAAAGAAATATGTGGGTTTTGTGATGTGGCATGTGACTTTTTGTGGGGATATGTCAATAATATTGAATACAAAACTTAACCCCTCAACTGGGACGACTGAAAAAGACGAATCATGTTTGCGATTAGATCTGTCATGCATGAGATGTTGAGTAACGAGAAAAGACATTTCTACACCATTTAAGCATGTTGCCAAAACGTCCACCTCGAAAACTTTGAACCTTTCTACATTGACCTAAATGTTTTTTTCCAAATAATCAGTACTTATCTGAATATTCTATGAATGAAAGTAAACGAAAGAACTTAGTAATAATGCAAGAAAATGGAATTTCACTTTGAAGTGGAGGTTGATAATTTTTGTTTTGTTTCAGCTAGAAATGAAGAATATACGTGTGATGTGTGAAGAAGTGGACACAAATTGAAATGAAAGGTAATGAACTTCATAATTTAGGTAAAACTCTTCTGCGTTTTATATCTGCAGTAGGTGAATATACACATCGCACTTGGTGGGACATTCTATACACATTTCTAAGTATTATACAAAGCGAACTATTAGATGGGAGAGTCTTGAAACTGAAGATTCGCAATGTACAACAAAACCAAAAAAATATTGTATACCGAAGCATAAAATGGAAAAAATGTGTGAAGAATTGGAAAATATCTATTTATTTAAAAAAAAAATGCATTCCGAAATTGAATACATTTGGGATAGAGAAATGAAAAAAGTGGAGATTCTAAACACAGACATAAATGAAACTGTAATCAAGCAAAAAACGAAGTGAAAACTCAAACAATCCAAATGTAGAAAAAATTAAGAACATGTAAAAAATCAAGTTTCATTTGTAGACCATGATTAGTGTTGAAAATCCCACGTTTGACAAAATAGTATTATAATTAATAGTACAAATGAATATGTTGGATAGAAAAGTGGAAACATCTTTCTTTCATCTTGACTTCTTTACAATGAGAAGATTATATTTCTTTACAGATGCTGGTGTTCTACATGGATGATTAAAACGTTTATATGCATATTCGTACTTTTCTTCCAATTTCTTTGTCAATAATTTCAATGATGCAGTATTCACTGCAACTAGCTCTGGTGTAGTCTAACAAACCCCAGTAAATTTATCGCAATTTCTTCAAAATTATTCAATATCTATTGAATTTTGGGCGGATTGTGAAAAAATATTATGTTCAGCTCGTATGAAAAGTCACATTCCTGGACTCTGTAATGTGAAGTCGTCCAGGAATGTTAGGCTTTTCCTACTCGGTAAAGAAGTACCAATATGTTCCGAAATTCAAATATATCAATCATCCTAAGTTAATATAAAGCTCTATAAAGCAGGTATTATTTGCAAACAAGCTTGGAAAAAGGGCATCCTGTCCAATGGAACTGAACAATCCCGATAAAATAGAATCAATAGTTTAGAATTTGATATTGGAAGAACTGAATAAAAATATGTATCAATCTCTCTGATAATACAGCCTTTGTGTTCAGAGCTCGTTTGCCAACGTTTGCCAATGAATGGATAATTACTTGAAATTTAGATACTTGTGGGCAAAATTAACGAGAAAACTCCGAAACGTTGATCGTAAAGCGGACAGTTCACCAATAAAAATTGATATACTCCAATCACGAACTAAACCATTTGAAGTTTTATTAGCTGTGAGTAACCTTGGATTTTTGGGATTATAGGACAATGAAAAATATTAATTATTCCCATTTTCAATCGCTTTCGTAACTACTGGAAACAGACAATGATAAATGCACGTGACCAGAGAATACTTGTCAGCATTTGCAAGCACATATAGGTACATACTTGTTAAGTGGCAATATGTACGCTAAACAATGCCGGATGAATGTATTGTGGATGATGGAACGAGACGTTACAATATTGTAGACATTTTGTTTGAGAACATCGTCATGTGGGTATAATAACTAGGACGCGAATAATATTTTCATTTTATATTTTATATCACTCGCGGCAATAATTAAAAAGCTTCAGCATAAAAAGGCACTGAAGGATTCTACAATTCACATTGTTCCACCTTTATTTTTCATTATTGGTAAGAATTTTTTTCAACTCACCACATGCATCCAAATCTGCGCATTAAACAACCAAAAACCCAAGACAGTTACTTCATCAAACTTTCTCCTTTTTCATGCATCTTTAAACGTTGTTGAGTTATGTGTAACATTTGCTATTGTCATATTGACAATTAAAAATTTCCATATACGATTTTTTATATAGAAGGACCCCAGGAACTTTTCTACCCATGAAAATACTGATACTATAGAAATGTGAGAGATAAATAGAAAGTAGGAGGTTTAGGCTGTCTTCCTTTAAAAGCGTGTATACTACATATACACAAACAAAGACAGAATAACCTCTGTTCGTCTGTCTCCTTCTCTCACCTGAGTTCAGATAGACATTCTCACTTGCACAGCGCCCTATGTCTTGTTGCATATATCTGGAGTATCTCTACCATTATCCTTTGAAAATATCGCTGTTTTGTCAGTTTTTCAAGCATATCTCGAACAACCCGCTATGTTTAAACTTCAAACTTTCAGCTCAGCATATCATAACCCTGCTATAATAAATTTTTTTCTACTAACTATGGATTCTTATTTCCATCATAAACGTTCAGCGTGGGATGCGCAACTTGTAAATTTGGTTAATTTTTTGGTTATAGTCTCTTGGCTACATTGACAGCAGAGTACATAGTATACGGAGATGTCTTTGACTATCATGCCTATGCAGAGATGAAGAAGGTTAGGTAAGGTTCAGATATTGAATGTACACTGCGCGTCATATAAAACTGGTACAACCATTATAATCAAAAATATAGTGTTTCCGTAGTCGTGTAAATTGTTTTTTTGGAAATTGTCAATGCTGAACCAGCTGTTATGGTATAATTTTCAGAGCACTGATGCCAGCTCAACAAAAATGTTACTAGATGTAATGATGAAATTAAATTTTTTAAAACAAAAAATAAATTGGAAAAAAAATCTACTATTATTATCTATTATTAAAAATCTATTATATTATTTATATACAAACAGTAACTTGCGTAAGTTTAGGAATAGTGTGATATTGTAATAAATAAAAAAAGCATTACAGGTTCGAATATTTTTTTAAATAAATTTTTGGTTGGTTGGTAGATGACTGACTTAAAAAAAGGTGAGACAAGGACCAAACTGTTGCAGGAAAAATAGGAAATGGAAGACGTTTTAACTAGAGTAAAGCTAGACAAATCTTTTAACTGATTGTTTAAGGAAAAATCCCTTTAATACGTCAAGACATGCAATAAATGCAGAAAACTAATGCTCCAGTAACAACAGAATTGAGAAAAATTGGAAAACCTGATTAAAAGAATTTTGCATTTGTAGCCATAAAATTTCAAAATAAAAAAACAACAATATTTCAATAGAAAAGTTCACAGTTTCAGATTTGGACAAGAGATCCACGTAATTTGGAATAAAAACATTCCAAATAAATGAACTAGCAAATAGATCATAGACCAAGGTAGCATGGAGGCCATTGAAGTTCACATACAATGCAACGTTCACATTCAATGCATGTCTTACGGTATGAAATGGATTTTTCCTTAAGTAATCAGTTGATGATTCGTCTTGGTACACTATAGTTATGAATGGTGTTCTAGTACCTCTTTTTCTGCTAGCAGTTTGATCGATATCCCACCTTTTTTCAACGTTTTGAATCATGGTTTTGCTTCTATTGGGCATGTCGTCTAATGGACCAGCCATCCTCTATACAGGAAATCATTCACATTTTATCAAATTCACCTAAATGGGTTGGCATCGTGCATAATGCCCTTTGACAAAGGACCTCGCACTTTTTATAGGTAAAATGGTTCTCGGTGAAATTGTCTGAATTTTTAGTATGTTGTAGTATTCGATGTACTGATTGAATGTGCAGAATCGCAAAGTTTGTTGATGGATAGATATTGAAATACAGGGGGCGTTCAAGTTAAAAATCAGTAAATTTTATTTAATTATTTCTTCGGGATTTGAAAGTGCCAAATGCTTTTTTTTTCGCTCTTATCATCAACGTACCTTCATATTAGTAAATATCATTCAGATGGTGCAGATTATATCATTATGTACCGAGTGAGAAATAAAAACATTTTAGTAATGTCTCAAAACTCGATGTAATAATGAAATATTGTTTAAATTATTCTTGTATGCGATATACTATTTTCATTCCATCATTTATCACAATACATACATTTCGTACAGGGTGAGTTGAAAAATTGGTGAAATACATGGCCGGTTTTTTCGTACACATCCTGTATATTCAAGTGAATTATCATCCTCCGAAGATAGCTGATACCGTATAAACATGATTTCGTTGGGATATATAGGGTGATCATGAAAATTTTTGATGATAAAAATGACAAAATATCAAAGTTTCAGAAATCACCCTGTAATTCACGATTAACCCGGTGAAATTCCTTTATTATTTTTAAATATATTTATCATTCTCTACTCAACACTTTCTTAAAAATTCACTCTCCCACTATGATTAGTTTCATAGTTATTAATTTTTGACGAGTTGGAGGAACTTCGTTCACGCGTACATAATTCTATTAGTGGCCAAGATATTTCATAAAAAGTGAAACGTGAGAATGTGGAGATCAAAATAAATGTGAAAAGGGGTGAATATAAGGGATAACAATTACATCAGATATATGAATTAAATAATATAAGCTACAGATAGTTCGTTTTTCATTCCGACAAAGCTTAAGCCAATAAAATTCAATTAACTATCTGTAGCTTATATTATTGAATTTATATATCTGATGTAATTGTTATCCCTTATATTCACCCTTTTTTACATTTATTTTGATCTCCACATTCTCACGTTTCACTTTTTAAAATATCTTGGCCACTAATAGAATTATGTACGCGTGAACGAAGTTCCTTCAACTCGTCAATAATTAATAACTATGAAACTAATCATGGTAGGAAACTGATTTTTTTGGGAAAGTGTTGAGTGGAGAATGATAAATATATTAAATAATAATAAAGGAATTACACCGGGTTAATCGTGAATTACAGGGTGATTTCTGAAACTATGATATTTTGTCATTTTTATCATCAAAAATTTTCATGATCACCCTATATATCCCAACGAAATCATGTTTATACGGTATCAGCTATCTTCGGAGGATGATAATTCACTTGAATATACAGGATGTGTACGAAAAAACCGGCCATGTATTTCACCAATTTTTCAACTCACCCTGTACGAAATGTATGAATTGTGATAAATGATGGAATGAAAATAGTATATCGCATACCAGAATAATTTTAACAATATTTCATTATTACATCGAATTTTGAGACATTACTAAAATGTTTTTATTTCTCACTCTGTACATAATGATATAATCTGCACTATCTGAATGATATTTACTAATATGAAGGTACGTTGATGATAAGAGCGAAAAAAAAAGCATTTGGCACTTTCAAATCCCGAAGAAATAATTACATAAAATTTACTGATTTTTAACTTGAACGCCCTGTATTTCAATATCTATCCATCAACAAACTTTGCGATTCTGCACATTCAATCAGTACATCGAATACTACAACATACTAAAAATTCAGACAATTTCACCGAGAACCATTTTACCTATAAAAAGTGCGGGGTCCTTTGACACAGGTGACTATTTGCCATTTTTATTGGTTAGGTGTAGGGAAAATGAAGGTGTACCAGTTTTATATGAAGCGGAGTGTACGACTGATTGGCAAGCTTCATCAAAGTTTCTTCATCATGAAAACCTCAGTGAATGTTTTATTGGGTAATTGGAAGGTATTTAAATTATCTCTAAAATTTCTTCAAATTCTTCTACACTGTCTCCTAAAAAAGATTTTATTTGTTATTAACATGATGAATCATGACCACAAAATGAACTTACTCTCTGAGTGCGTTCCTATGAATTCGAATTTCTTCATTCATTAATCATCAAATAATATAAAAGCCATTTCTATTATTCACTTAAATTTAAATCTATTCAGTGTTATTTGTTGAGGTTTCCGATATCAAAGATGTTTTAAGTTAAGTAAGGTTTAAATTTTATCATATATCAGCTTCTTCCGTTAATATTTTGAAGCTTTTATATTGTCTAATATTTAACCATGCTTCAAAATTTAACAGCTGCTAACAGAATTGGCCCTATTTTGTGCATAACATCTTACATTTATTATCAAACCTTGATATATTTGGAATTATTTCCAGATAATAACAATCCACATTGAACCAAAGTCACAAGCTTTCTTCTTCACATAACTCACGATTTCGTTCATGTTAAAAATGTTAGTACCTTATTAACTCGGCCAAGTTTCGACCTACTTCAGATAAGACTTCTTGAACTTTTGGGAAAATTCGATCTTTCACTCTTATCTCTGCCCAGAGCGACACTCGGGAAATAAAAAGGAAAAATTGTTCGGGAAATATTCGTTCTCATCCACTCCATGCTCAGGTTAATAATCGGATAGCATCATGAATTATTGGCTGTATAGAAGAAGATAATTGCCGGGTATAAAAAAATAGAAACTGGAATCGGTTAAGAAAAATAGCGAGAAGGTCCAAGGTACACGTTAGTCAAATAATGATGAATGTTTCTCTGATAAATTGTACTTCTCTATAGGTTGATGTAGTCTTCAAATTTCTCCCTTTCAATGGGTTTTACTTAGGATTACACAACGTTTACAAGGAACGTCAATCTGATCTGTCATTATTTAAATTCTATGAATGAACTTGAGTTTATTGCATTGAACTTTTCCCAAACGCACTACAATCCACACACAATTATACTTGTCTTTCTTCTATGAATTTTGAGGTTGATTGTATTCCTAGGTCTTATCTTATATCTATGATTTTTCATTCCCATCCTCTTTTGTTGCACCACTTACTTATCTCATCAACTATTTCATTTCTGTCGCGTGTATTTTACTTTTTAAATACTTTTCATTTCGTTTCTGCATATAATTCTTTTTTGTTGATAAATTTGGTAGACATGGCATATTATAGTTTGTTAGTTTCAACTATTTTATTATTAATATTTGCTTCCTGTGTTCCGTTTTTGTCTACCATTGTTCCAAGGTACTGAGAAAGTTTAACTTTATTTTGTTTCACAGGTATTTCCTCTTTGTCATCTTCAATGACCATAACTTTTGTTTGATTTCCATTTTTTCCATTCCCATGTCTACCATTGCTGCATTTCACACATTAATCCTTTTTTTTAATTGTTTTCTTATATAATATTATACAAGCATTCCCATTTTAAAATTTATATACAACACCGAATCGCTGTTTATTTCCCTTTTAAAACCAAACTTGTTTTTATTACACAAATTTCAGCATAATAAACATCGTACTTCACTATTATCTTTTTTTTTTCTTCCAAATATGACTGCTTGAATAATATAACCCAACCATTAGTGTAAATTAACTAACCCCTAAAACTTTCCCTGCCAATGAGCAGATGCTGTACAATGAACCATATTTCAGATTTAGTGGTGAAGTGCCCGAATTAATTGCCAAACATTAACCAGTAATGGGCTGAGAGTGCGTTCTCCTACACGGCCCAGCACCCGATAATATCACGTTCAGGTGATTTAAAATAACAACGTACATGGTCAAGGCATTTTCTCTCCTGTTATCACTGCAACTCTTTAACGTACCAGTGCTGTAGGTAATTATGTTGTGAAGGGTATTGTTCGAGAGCTATGTTCACGAATCACTGAATGATCTTTGGATTCTCAGACTTACTTTCGAGAAAAGTCAAAAAGAGACTTTCTTTAGCAAAAGTAAGTTCCCATGAAGTTCCCATGAACAGTTTAAAATTAACGATTTTAATCGTATTTTCAATATAATTAGTGAAAAAATTCAGTTCGCTAATGTTTTTTCCTTAATCAGTGTTTGGCACAGGATGAGTTTTGAGCCTTGCATTTGTAGTCTAGTACTAGTATTCTCCATATAGTCGACGTTAATTAGGTTTTTCAAGAGAAATAATTTATAAAGTTTTAAAAATTTGGGTATGAACTCTTTAAAGGCAAGTGAATATAGATCAAAAGAGTTCCTACCTCTCACGAGGGTGCTTCATCCCCTTTAGCTTAAGAAACCACCCTTCAATGTTACCTCTTGCTAGTGTTTTACATTTATCTCGAAAAACGTCACCCTGACGTAAAAAATGAAAAGGAATTAACTTATTTGCTATAAAATTCTACGTCATGTATGTCCTATACAAATTTTCGCTATATAGCATCCTAACCTCACAAATTTAGATAAAATAGTGAAGTTACGCAAAAACAAGTGATAACTTAAAATACCTTGACCACAGAAAAATGTAATATAAAAAGCAGATTGTTGTTTACAAACCTAGCAATAAAAACAAAAAGAAGTTTCAAAAATGTTTTTATTACTACAATACAATACTATTAAAAAGTAACAACTGTTTATTCAATAATTGGATTATCTTTAGGTAATTCTTCCTCTACCAATGAATTAAGACATCCTTGTCCATGACAACTGGAGCACATTGTTGAACATTTTAATCCAACCTTAGCACAACCGCATCGTTTTCCACAACCTTTTTTACAGTTACAAGTTATCAATTTAAGAATGAAAGTAGGAGCTGGTATCTCCGTTGTAGGATTAGGCATCAAAATTTTTCTGACTGATTTCCAACCCCAATCATTAGGCTTCAAAATCTTTCCAAGCCAGGAATGAATTTGTTGGAAAACGCGATACGAATGTTGTTCTAAAGCAGCAGATGTGGGTGGTAGTTTTGATAACAGCACCGCCTGATTAGAGTTACCCACAAATTTGTTAAATGAAATGAATCTATATTGGTTTAATGATGTAACAGTACGAGGTGCCTTGTATAAAGCAAGGGTAATTTTTTCTCCAGCTCGAACAATGTCAGGTTTCATCGATGATGGATTGTTAAATATATTCAAAGCATCGTCCAAGTCCCTTCTAGTATTTATCAACTTAACAGTGTGTTTCCTTTGCCAAAAAAATGACGATGTAGTATCACATCCACTGAATGCGTGAGCAAATAATAATGTTATTTTTACAGTTATAAAGAACTTCCGAGTTCTGAATATCGACAGAACTATATGCCCTTTCCTTGATATTTGAAAATCTCTTAAAAATCGAACATCTTTATCAAGAGGACAAAGAGCAATTATAAGTATGAGAAGGTCAACATCCTGTCCCACGACAACAACCGTATAACTATTATAAGCTTCCTTAATAGCGTAATTAGCGTATCAGCGTCATCTGTGGCAGAAAGAGCTTGAAAGCCGGCACATTCTAATTTTTACTTGCACCGACCAGTATCTAAAGCAGACTAGATTAAAAATACTCGATGTGCAATGAGGTGTCACGCACGCGTACGGCAAGTTTTTACCCGTACGCTGGCAGGAGATATCATTAGAGGGTGGTTTTTGAAGCAAAAGGGGATGAAGCACCCTTCTGAGAGGTAGGAACTCTTTTGATCCATATTTGGATGGCTATTAAGACTCTGTACCCAAATTTTTAAAACTTTATAATTTTTTTCTCCTAGATGCTATTATTATATCTAATTTACGTCGACTAATATTCCATTATTACTATTTTATTCTAGAAGTGCATCAACTACTGTAGCTTTGCGACCTATGGCGCGCAGTGCAGGAATCTCAAACTTTCTGCCCTTGTGCTGTATAGTACTATTAATCCATTCCACGTCAGAATTGGTTGGTTTTTTTTATTGAATTCCTATTAAAATTTCAGGTTGTCTGAATCACATTTTACATATTATTTTTTGCAAAATGTTTGAATTTTATTCAAGGCCTGTTTCAAATGATACTGATTATTTTTTAAGTGATCCTGTCAACCTATCGTGATTAGTAAAAGATTCGTATCGACCAGTAGCATCAAAATTACACTGTTGTACAAGTACATTACCGTCAAATTCTGACGTTTATCAAAAATGAGTCGATTTGAATAATTGTAATTTCTGTTGTACCAACTTGTATCTGAATTAACAAATTGTTTATATTCACTCGACAGATCCTTTTAAATTGTTGAAAAAATAATCTTCTCAAATACAACGCACATTTCAAATTTTATCACATACATTTTTTTTCTATCACTCAAACTTGTTTATTTGAGGCGAAAACATTCAAACAAAATCGGTTTGTTTTCATATTTTTGCCAAATAAAAAAGTTTTCATGGAAAAGAAAAAATTGTCGATAAAATTTGAAGCACTCGTGGTATTACCTTTGATAACCTTACACAATTTATCAGCAAAGAAACTGGAAATATAGGAAACGGATAATTTTCAATGGGCTATGAACAAATTGGTTGAACTTCTATCTGATAACTATGCTATTTGAAATATTCATCACAATAACAGAAATTCCCACAAATTCCTGTGTTTAACAATACTTGTGCTGTGTAGAATAATAATCAACAAAATGATCAAGCTATTTGGTATCTTTAATGAAATTTCAGTGTAACTTCTAGCTCGTAACTATCAATTTCCAATAGTCAGAATATTTTATTACAAATACTTTCCGCTACGAAAGTAAACAATGTTTCAAT
Source organism: Galerucella nymphaeae (assembly GCA_963978555.1). Lineage (NCBI taxonomy): Eukaryota > Metazoa > Arthropoda > Insecta > Coleoptera > Chrysomelidae > Galerucella > Galerucella nymphaeae. The sequence continues at coordinate 8,566,700 of OZ021719.1, forward strand.
TACAGATTATATCTAAATTTTTTTTCCGTCTCAAACGGCTTTAGATACGTATATAAATACGTGTTGTGGCTTTTGAAATTACTGCAAGTACACACATAAAAGAGGATCAATTGGATAAATAAAACATTGTATTATTTGTAGTTTGTAGTTTGTTTACTGTTATTGATGTTGTCAGATTGTTGTATTTTTGACAGATTGTTGTATGTTATACGAAACAATGGATATTTCTGTTTTTTGCAATATTCTCTTGAATCTATGGAATTGAAGTATTATACTGAAAAAATAGGACATTAGGAGACAAATTTATGATTAAATTTGTTCTGGTAAGCATATTTTTGCAGTATTCAATGAAACTCAACAAACTTAACTGAAAGATCAATGAGCTTGTTTGTGTTTTTTCAGTGTATACAATATAGGTATTGTGTGACAACAGAAATTTTAGAATGCGTATCGGGGAATGTATGGTTGGATAATTTGTTGGATTCAATTTCAGTGAATTGTCGAGTATTTGGTCGTATTTTACGTAATTTGTATGTTATGTATTGCATTGTGATACGTAACGGGAAAATTATAGTTGTACCAATTTGTGTTAGTGTATTTGATGGAAGGGTTTTATATGTATATTGAAACTAGTGTTAACAAACATTTTCCCAGCTATCGAAATGAATTACCAATCACTGAAAATTCGGAATATTATGTGACTTGAATTAATGTCTAATTATTTGAATGTTTTCACTGTACAGAGTATCCTTACTAAAATTCACCGAAATATCCATCTGATGAATTCAATTGAAAGCTAGAACTAACTCACATTCTTATGCAAAAAATATCAGATGAAATAATGAAGTCAAAAATAACGCCCCCACTAAATTTCTAGCCCTTGATAATAGAAGTATTTATAAGTGCTCTTCTTTAATTAATTGGATACTAAATGATTGATTGCTTGGTTCGGCATTATCAGTCAGATGCTTAAAGTCCTTGGCACCTCAGTCTTTAGGCGTATTGTGCTCTTTGCTAGATAGTATTTTCACTAGGTCCTTGGACAAGTCCTCCCTACGAATGTTCTAGTCTTAGGTTTCCATATATTCCTCGCATTGCGTTAAGCAGTTCTTTAATAGGTAATAAGCTGCAGCTTATCAGTGAGCAGAAAAGGTGTTTTAAAAGCCAAGAGAAGCTTGAGAAAGTCATGCGTAAATTACAAATAGTGCAGAGTCAGCTTTGTGCTTGACAAAAGATGCTGCACAATTACTTTCCAGTAGGACATAACTGGACACTCATACAAGTAGAGAGGATGAGAAATGTGTCTTGTTCTCTTTCGAAGAAAATAAAAAGGATGAATCATCTTTGTTCCCTTGACGAGTCCTAAAGAAGGAAAGAAGTGTTGCTGTAAGCTCAGGCACTGCTGTAAACAGTTAGCTTTTATTAGTTCCTATATAAACCTATAGGTGGAGAACGGTCGCTGCCGTACGATGTCTTCCATTCTGTGTCTGTATTTGTAGAGTGGGGAGGGTGAGTGAAGGCTCACAGCACTTAGGCCACCTGTGATTTATTGTACATTCTCCCGAAGAGTTGTCCTCTTAGATCATCGTCCATCCTGTCCTTCCCAGGAAGGTGGACGACAGGTCACTATGAGACATCTCCTTTATTTTGGCAGGTGCATGCCAAGACTCACCCAATACCCACACTCTTATTGATGATACAGTTTCATCTTCCTGTTCCCACATTCTGCATAGAGGTGTGTCGACTAGCCCCATAGTATGGAGGTTTTGCCTCAGTTGACAGTCAGAAATCCTACTGTTAAACGTAGGTTTTTTCTTGCCATCGCCAAATATTTCTTTGGCGTCAGCTTTCCAGGGTCGCCCAGGTAATCCTAGCAAGACTGCATCCTTTGAGTCTATCCCATCTCTTAAGGGATTGAGTATGGGTGTAACGTTTGGCTAATTCCGTAATTGTCGAAGTCGTTAGGCCGTAAGTGTTACTGAGCCCTGAAATTTTTAGTCTAGCCGCTTCTCTGGCTAAAGTATCCCACGTCAAGATATAATATTGTTATCTGCCGAGGCGTTAGCTGAATCTTGATGGTACTCTAGTACTAGCTTTGATATAACACGCTGTCTGTTCAAGGCTTATAGGGCTTGTTTTCCGTTAAAACGGTATATTTGCGACTGACGTTCGTTTGACGTTAAACAGGCCATGATATGGTTAAAATTATATACTTTTGTAGATTGTGAATTTCACTAACCAGATTTTAAGATATTTGGACTGAAGGTGATGTGATTCATTACAATTTAACTCGATAGCCTAGAGTAACGAACATATTATATCATTATGCAATGTTTACCGATTATCACAAACATGCAGAAATATATTCCGAAGGGAGTATCCCAACTAACTGAATATTATTAAGTGCGTTTGCTGGTTAGGTGAATGTGAACATCGATTTTCTATTTATATTTGGTCCATTTCAACACGTTATTGACAAATTTGAGTCACTGAGTGTACTTTAGAATTTGTGTAGTTAACCGCTAATGTGATTATCAGTACAGAGCATAGGGATGGAATTTGACCTTGGAATCAGTTTTAAAATTCATAAAATTATAGTGAAAATGTTTTTCGACATGTTTGGAATAGATTTTGAAAATGTTATATCAAGGGAGCATGGCATGGTTTTGAAATTTTAAATGTTAGTTTTCAATTTATTTTTGTAATAGGTTTGCAATAGATTTGCTTATAGAACTATCAGAAACCAGAAATAGTATCAATATTTGTTTGTGTTTTTGACCAAAGAAGAAAACATTTCGGCTGTGAAAAAGCTGCAAGCATTGTGGCTGTGTCTAAGCATTTCTGCAGCTTATTTCGCTCCAGACAAGTGCATAATCAAATTGTTTTTTTTTTGGTCTTTTCACTCTCTGAGAAGGTGGATGTTTATTACAAATACTATACCACCCTTTCACTAACTAATTGGGGTGTAATATTTGTCACTCTTCAGTTATCACGTTCTCCTTCCTGTTCGATTCCAGAATCTCATTTCCTCACTTTTATATTGTCAGTTATATCCCCGTCTTTTTTATAATCAGGAGGTTCGTAAAATGAGTTTCAGAAGTTGGCGTTGCTTTTGCTCTAAACTGATCTTGGAACTGAAATTAACTAATTATCAACAGTCAATAAATAATAAAAAATGACCACTAACATAATTTATTATGATTTTCTTAAAATTAACTTAAAATGGACAGACTAGAAAGGTTGCGCGGTGTCTGGATATAAAACTTCATTTATAACTGCTACTGATCAATGCTAAACAAACAATTGAACACAATTTTAACAACGATGCGAAATTTTAGGACGGTAGTGGTAGTTGGAGATCTCACAGAGTTGTCAAAGTTTTTATACTGCTGGAAATCTGTCACACTGGGTCTGACAGACACTTCGTGACCTCTGAAATTTTATTGAGCGAATATCTCTTTGTTTGGGGTTGAGTTTACTTTTATCACTGATTTATGCATAAGAAGTGTAAAAATTTTTAATATTCTCATGCTTGTCCTGCCTCTATTTTTCAAGTGGTGTTTCTGACACCTCAGTTTCCATTTTCAGTCTGTGCAATGATAAAATGATGTTCATGGGTGGTCCCGCCCAACTGTTCACCTGCTGGAATGAGAATTCATGGGCTTCCAAATTAAGTCGCTTTTTGTTATTTTACTCATCAATTTCTTGTGACAGTTGGAGTAAAAATTATTTCATTGAGATGATAATCATCGAATGATGTGCTTCCAGTGGATTTGAATAATTTGGTCATGAATCATTTTTTATTTTTTTTTAAACTAAAAGCTCAAGATTATGCTGTTCATTGTACCTTCTGGGTGATATTTTCACCAAATCTCTGCAAAATGTGATCGAATTTCCCTCAAAATGTTCGCAATAATTTGTGAATTACCAATAAAAAGTACAATGATAAATGCAAGTATTTTAATGTATTTTAAACTGGTCACAAGTACATAATAAAAGTAGTGAAATCTTCCAGTTCTTGGAATTCTTATGAATCCTTAGAATCAACGGCTATTTAGCTCCAAAACTAAGAGTTTATAACCAGCGGCGTCACAAGAAATTAATAAAAATTATACTCATGTTCCTCCTCGAATAAAAAAGTAGGTGGAAAACTGGCCTACGAAAACTAATCAAGCTACTGGAGTTATGTTGAAGTCCTCTTAGCACTCATACTGAGATAACAACGGATCAGAATGTCCTTTCTGATAAGCAGAATAATGGACAAAACCAAGAAAAAAGACCTTGGAGACTGCAGTAGAATAGGTCTCATAGAAACTGAGAATTTATAACAGAGCAAACCTCAAACATCCACAATCTGTGGTGAATATGATTAATCTGAATAATGAGTAATTTAAATCTACCTTCAATAAATAGTTAGTGTTCTGAACTATGGAAATAACTATTTTGTGGACTCACACTCTTGCTGTGTTTCCAAGTCCAAGACTCACCGAGCACACACTTTCTTATTGAAGATAACTCCGGACACTCGTATAAGACATGCCTGACAGTTTCATCTTTCTGTTCACACATCCTGCATAGAGGTGTGTCCACTAGCTCCATAGTATGGAGGTGTTTCCTGAGTTGACAGTGGCCAGTAGCCTACGTATAAGAGTAGGATTTCTACTGTCATACGTAGGTTTTTCCTGGCCATCGCCAAATATTTCTTCGGCGCCAGCTCCCAGGGTCACCCAGGGTAATCCTGGCAAGACTCCATCCTTTGATTCCATCCCATTTCCTAAGGGATTGAGAATGGGTGTAATGTTTGGCTAGTTCCGCAATTGTCGAAGTCTCATAAGCACCTACTGTGTCTCATTCTATAATCTAGCTTAATGACATGTTGCAGACCATGGAACTTCTGATTAGTTAAGCCTTTGAATATAATATTAATGGACAAAATAATTAATTTTGCACATCGCAGAAAATCTTGATGTCAAAAATAAAATGTTGACTGAATCTATGATTCATTTGTGTAATCATTTTCCGTTGTTGGCAGTACCTACTACAGTAGTATGTTTCAATACAACATCGAATCACCGATGTCAAATCAGAAAATTACGATATCAAATTTTAAGTACCATCATTGTACTGAGTGAATGCACGACTCGCTATTATAGCAGCAAGGAAACGGCCGATCTTGGTTACAGAATGACATGCGATGTTTATTAGCCCAATATCGAACAGAAATAACTCCCGATTCCCATGTTACATCTGCATAAACCGAGCTACAGGAGCACTTACCATAGTAAAGATCACTTTCGCCTTTCGTAGGACATGCATCTAACTTCGTGATTGAACATCGTGGCCTGATCTAAGACGGCTTGTTGTTTCACGATAGTCACGTCACTGATGGCGGTAAAGCTTTGCTTTAAGTCGTCTTGCGTCAGTGTTTAAGCTAGTTAACAAAAATATGTATGGTTCATACAACAGCCTTTTTGGTGTGCGTCATCGTTTGTTAATGTCTTTCTAACACATTACGTGGAAAAAAATGCAAAAAAAGTCAGGTCTTTGATTAATCCTAATCAAAATATCGCAATAATGAACCGTTCAAATTTATTACAAATGTCAATCCTAATCATTGACTCACCAAAATTTGATTGGTTGGTGTTCAGATTAAGCGTAAGCGCGACCTATCAATCGGGAGAAATTTCTTTATTTAAAATAGGCATGCAGATATACCTTTCGTATTGTCAATGTGTCTGACATCTTTTTCTACTGTCCCACTGACAGTTCTTGTCAGGTCTGTACTTTGTTGTTCACGGTCAATTATTATTTATGAAAAGTTAATATGAATATTATTGTTATATTAATTCGAATAATACAAAAATAGTCCTAGATACACGGAAAAACATTAGCATTTTGAAAGTTCTCAAGTATTTTCAGTTTAGAAAAAGAAGCTGGTAACTATTTATAATTTCATAGCCTTGTCGAATTTTGCTGAATGCGATCCTGATGATTTTATTTATCAAATTTAGGGTTAGATATGTGTCAAAATGGCAAATAAAATAAACGACATACCCAAAACCCGAAAATACGTCACAAACGATGACGCACACCAAAAAGGCTGTTGTATGAACCATATTTTGTTTGGTTATTGAAATGATGGAAGCTGTAATGCTTTTTAAATATTGGGTTTGTTCGCAAAAAATAAGAAAATATTAGAATCCAACAGTTTTGAATCGTCACGTGCCAACGATGATAATAAATCTCTGACCAGGAGAGATTTTATGTCTAATGCTGTTGGAGGAAGTGACACATTTTTGCTAAAGTATTTTCGATAAGTTTTCGTACCTCAAGTATCAGCAACAGTGTCATCAGTTTCCTATCTCGTATCTGGCATATGCGTTTACTTATCCACATCCACGTTTTATTGAATTAAAACACAGTTAACTACATTATTTCATTTTTTTCAACTTCTCCGTGAATGGTCTTTCGTACTCCTCTCCATACATATTTTTCCCCATTTTTCCCAATAATACATATGTATATAGTCAAGCTCAACCAGCAGAAGAGCATTCCATTTACAATCCTCTTGTCCAGCTCCATACATGGTTGATGTATATGTAGTTTCGATCCTGACCTGTGAAATGTACAATAACGTTTAGGTTGACAAGGCTTTTTTCTGAAACCGGCCTATCACCTTTGTCTTTTCGGTCTTTTTTAGCAGGACCTTATATCACGTAATTTATTGAGAGTGATGAGATATGAGGAATGTATATTACACAGGAGGAGGAAATAGAAAAGCTAAATAAATATTTAATAATGCATTCTTCTGGGTGACTACAACCTGTTGAGATCAAACGAATGCATAAGTCAAAGTAAAACTGCGCTAAGATTTTTTACAGGCATCATAACGGGACATTGTCGTCTGATTGGGCACCTTAAAAAGCTCAAAATAGTGGAGGAAGTAGAATGCAGATATTGTGGCATGGCAGAAGAAATCTCTATGTGTATAGAGATTTCTTCTGCCATGCTGCACTTCTTCTCCAGCTGCACAGCGCTCCAGAATCCTAGAGCACAGTACCTGGGAGATTACTAGATAGAAGAGGAACATTTACCTAAGCTGAAGCCTGCAGATATCCTTAAATTTCTCCGGGAACTGGGACTAAAGGAGCTACTAGTTTCAGAGACTTTTCTCAGAAACTGAGTAGAAGTGAGGGGGCACAATAGATCTTTCAGGTCTTGATGAAATATACATACATACATACATACATACATACATACACACGAAACCAAGGTGTTTTAACGATTGAAATAGTTATTCATGAACCAAGGGCGCAAACACCATTTGCGCCTGTGGTACATACAAGATTTTATGTACGATCACGAGTAATTATAAAGCCAGTAGCAGAAATAATTTAAGTTCTTATTGTTCAGAACATGCTAATATTTTAGAAAATATCAATTATTCTTTTTCAAACACCAACACCTCGACCAACAGCAACAATTTACCTTCTATATTAGTATCTAATTGTAGAGAATGTAAAATTGAAATTAATTTATCAAAACTGGAATAAAGTATTTGAAATTTTTCACTGGTATTTATTCAACTGTTTGACACCTGCATGGTGGCACATTGTGGCCCGGCTGGCCGAAAAGTATCAAATTGCGCCCGCAAATTAGGGCGCAAATAGGTACTTTGTGACCCGATCGTACATAAAAAACTTTAACCTTCATTTAAAGGAAAAAATTGTTTTTTTATCAAAAATACTGTATTACAGAAATTTTCAAAGTATGTAGTAGCCCTAAAGCGTACAATTAACCTAATCTAGCCATAAAATTCCTCCGGGAGATAGAACTAAAGGAAGTATCTGAGACTTTTCTTGGGAAATAGAAGGAAGCGAGCCCAATAGATATTCCAGAACTGTCAAATTCTCGATAAAATGACTTTATTTTTGAGAGAATGAGAAAAAGTACTCACCAATATTATAGAACAGTTAAAACTGACAAACTATACTATACCATGGATTCCAAATTAATTAACAAGAAAGAAATATCTGAAGAAACGAAATTAATGGTTATATCGACCAATAATTACATATGGATGCGAAACATAGGACAACAAAAAAGTTAAATACAGGCGACAGAGATGCAATATTTAAGAAGAGTAAGAGGTGTAACAGAAAAGGATAGAATGGAAAAAATATTTATAAGAGAAGACCCTAGAATTTATAGAAAAGAGACAACTACAATGGTGGGGACATTAACAACTTCTGGATTAACGAAGCAGCGCCGTAACTAGGAATTTAGCATCTGCGGTCAGTGTCATTATATACATTTTATGTCCAGATGAAAAAAGCAAACAGTTTTTTCAAACAGTCTTCCTTTTTTGGTCTATACAGGTACAAAAAGATTGAAGTCGACATTAAAATAAAATATAATAACATAATGTACAAAAAAAACAACTATGACTTGGTTATCATAACAACTAGAATAAAAGTTAGCGAATGACAAGGTGAAATAACAGAAAACAAAAGTATTAGCTGAACCTTATGTCATCTGCAGAAAACATCTTAAGTGATTTACCAGTTAGAAAATGAAAATCATTTGTGAATTCAGGTGAGTTAAAATGACAATTTGTAAGCATAATATTCCAAATTTGTTAACTTGAATTGCTTGTCTCGTCACACCAGGGCTCGCATATGTACCATTTTCTTAACTTTTTTTCTTCCGCTGGAAATTCCCAAGCAAATTTTCCCTAAAAGATTGAATTTCCTCGAAAATCCCTTAAATTGAATTAAACCCATTCAATAACGTTACATATGTTTCCTGCAGAAGTATATTAACTTTATTAATTTTACTTAAAATAACGTTCCAGAAAACAAGAACACATACAATCTTATAGTCCAAAAACAACTTCGAAAATGATTTAGTTAGAATCAGTAGTATCAGAATCTGATTAAATTTGCACCACTGCCTCGGTTAAATTTTTTCTTTCGTAATCTGTAAAAAATATGGACCGATTGATAGTGCTGTTTTTTTTTGGAAACAGTAATTTAGAACTACATAATACGCCTAATCTTTTCCTTTATTAAATATTATTATAATCATTGTATAAATAAATTTGGTTCTTCTCTTTATTTCTAATGGGAAAACCTTTTTTCTACCGAAGGATTTGTCGCCCTTGCCACGCCCTAGTTACGGCTCTGGAACGAAGAAAAGTGAAAAAAATATGGGAAGCAAAAATTGGATGAAATAAAAAATGGACAGACCAAGTGAAAATTTGGGATAAGGTATAATAGCTGGATTCCTGGATAAAAGAGGAAGAAGCTAGAAAGAAGCGAAGGACTCAGCTCAAAATAGGAAAGAGTTAAAAAAATTCATGACGGGAGAATAGCTGCAGTACACCCTACACCACTGAATGGTAGAAGGGCTATGATATGATATGATATAATGAATCCACTAATAACATAATTAAAAAGAAAACCAAAATCATCTGTTGCAATAGATCAAATAACAATTTCCTAACACGGGATAATAATTAAATCAGTCGAAATTAACACTTCATCACCGAGAGCGTTATACTACCCTGTCAACCCTCAATTCCTCACTACCATTATGTGATTTAATTTCCTTCATCTAGAACAAGAACCTTCCGAAAGTCGACACTACTATATTTGAATTATCACAGGGATGGTTTCAGATAATTCTGGAAGTGATTAATGTTAAAATGGGCTATAATTTTTGTGAAACTGCACTACACAATTATCGTGCTTAAATCGGCTTTGTTAATAATTTGCCGTTAAAAATATGATTGGATAACAAAAACTATAATAATAATAACAATAATCAAGTTCAATTTAATGAAATGTCGATAATTGAGCATATAATGCCTGGAGTGGGTAAGTTGAAGCGATAATCATCAATTTTATATATTTTATTCATTACAAAAAAGGCAGCATTTAATGTAGAGTTATTTTACATATTTCAATGACAAACATGTAAAAAAAATCTAGGCAACAACAATGCAATAAATTGATTATACTTCAACTAAACTTCTTTCCAAACTGAACGTTGTTTTCCATGGTTAGGAAGTTCAAAGCTGTATAAAAGAATAACTTTTTCAATATTCCATTACTTTCTTGTTGATGAAACATGTTCCATGTTATAAAAATGAAGCTTACCTGGGGCACCTCACATTACAATCCTTCGCTATACATTGTATTGAAATTGTGTGTTTATAAAAGTTCCATACCCTGTAGACCTGAACAAAAAAATACGAAAAATACATCTGTGAAAAACTGGAATAATCCACAGATGAAACGTAATAGTTGTCTGCAGTTGTTAGGTTAGGTTATCAGTGATGAGATATGGAAATATCTGCAATTACCTCTAACGGCTTCACAGTTGTCATTGAGTCAGCAATTTTGGAAGTGGCGGGATTCTCTAGGTGGCAGTACCCTCGAGCGTCCAAAGTGCCCATACCCTGGGGAAGTTAACAAAATGTAGAACTTATGCTATTATTAAATTTAATAATAATGGAAAGGATTCAATTTTCTTCACCAGCGAATAGTTCAATTACGAGCTGCTCGTTACTCTAAGAGAGCTTTCACATGAGACACAGATAAAAATACGTTTTTGGCGACTGAATCGAAGTGTCGCTTCTTCTCTAGTGTACAAACGTCTACGACTAGTGTCTCGAGTGGAAGGTCCTTTAGAGCGCTTTTAGACGAGACACTTTGTAGCCGGCTACTAGGGTCTGAAAAGAATCGCGCAATGTACCACGTGTATCTGATTCAATTCAAACACAAATACACATTTTATGGAATATTCATTGTTCATCCAGCCATGGATAGGAACTCTTGGATACGCGTGTCTCACTTGAAGTTCATGTATTACGAGTGGCCTGTACACAGACACAGTGTCTGGGCACTAAGGCGGGAGAAACACTTCGACTCAGTGGCCGGACACGTATTCCTTATCTGTATCTCGTGTGAATGCGTTTATTTATGTTAATGTATTTTCAGCCGCCCATTTCTTTTCAGACATTAGTAGCCGGCCACAAAGTGTCTCGTCTAAAAGCGCTCTAAACATAAAAACCTACAAGCAAAACTCAAAAACAAAAGCCCAGTTTTTAGTTTTTGATAAAAGATCTAAAGTATTCACAAAGGGGAGAAGAGGGAAATAATGTCACACTACTTTGTTTACAAGTGAAATACGTCTTGACTGATAATTTAAAGTCTCTGTTTCGCTGGAGTCTATCCTGTATAAGAATTTTCGTAGGGTCACTCCCTTCAATCATTCGATACATGCTTCGGATGTGTGGCACCGTTGGAATTAATTGCAAAGAAATTAACCCTTTCTGATCGTTAGCACTATTTAATTTGCAGTCACCCGAGCTACGCCATTCTGTGCTGTGCCAAAAAGGGTGCAAATGGCCTTTAATAACATTTTGTGACAAATTTATTTCTAATTGGAACGGAAAAGTTCATTAAATTGGATTTTAAACGAATAAATGGAACTGATCATTGTTTAAATATTAAGCAGAATAAATTTTGAAGCAGATTACGTGGAAAAAATTTAATAATAAACTCACACGCAAGTAACATTGGTTAACAAAAAATCGCGTAATGATATATTGGACGAAGGACAAAATTCACATTGGGAGGTCACCATAACATTTCAAAATATTTTTAATGATGCTTCTGCGATCTTTGGCAAATTTTCATTCCAATGTTGGAATCTTGAAACCCTATTTACTGGTACCTGATACTAAATGATTATTAAAAACACCTTTGGTCAAAATGTAGTTCAAATCTTATTAAAATAAGTAAAAAAATGGATACCTAATAAAGTCGATTCCTTTCCGAAAATTTGAGGTACAATTTGGCTGAGGTTAATAAGGACTACCTACTTGTTAAATAAAGCGTTATAATACTAACCCATAACCTAAAATTCGATTATTATTACTTGGTATACTAATTTAATTGATACTGCTTGCGTCTGACCTCTGGCCAATTTGATTACTGATACAATTCTATGTTATAATTGACGTGGTGTTTCCCATCCTTCCTCAAGATTTAATTATTGAGAGATTTCATCTCATCATTGGCGTAGAGAGGTTATAAAAGGTTTTTAAAAGGTTTAAATTGAAATATAGTTTTGGTATGAAGTAGTTTCCAGTATCATATAGGTTTCTGAATGTATTTTTTTTTTCACTACTAGTGTAAACCCTGTTATTTTTATTATAGTTTGTTCTTCAATACCTTTTATGTATTTTTTTTGGAACACACTGTATCTTTTATACATTCCCATTAAGACGTAATTAACGACTCTATAAACTAACGAACGACACTGCCAATTTGGTATTAAGTTACATCAAAAGCATGTCTTGGGTCAGCCAAGACGTGAAGAACAATATGACCTTATTTGAATTTTTGATGAGAGGCAATAAAATTCTGTCTTGATAGCGCTAATGGGGAAGTCGGGACCTGAACGAGGCTGTTGTTGGTGAATATATGGCATGTTAATATAGAGAAACGTGAATTTTTATTTAAATACAAGCTTTGTTAGCAGTTTATCGAACGGCCATCTCAAATGCAACATTTTTCATAACAAAATTTAATGAACAAATAAAAAAACAAACAGTATATCTGTGGAAATAATCGGCACATAAGCGTCAATTATAATAAATTAGGCAATGGTTATTGTGAACAAAATTATTAACAGTGATTTTGAGCTAGATAGAGGACTTTGTGCGCTGTGAAAATATGAGCACTTTTAAACTTCAGAACGAATATTGAAAGTGTGATATTAGATATTATCAAGATATATACAAGAGAGTGTGATGGGAGAGAAATACTTTATCGGGCAAAAGGTTATAAGGTTATAACAATTTGAATGTTAACCTTTCAATGCATGTCATCCATGTCATCAAAAAATATGTATATGATTTTTTATATTATGTACAATTTAATATAGTTACATTGAAACAACTTCAATAGGTGCACAAAGGAATAAAAGGAAGAAAAATTAGTGTACCAAACATTTTATCTCCTTCATATCAATGTAGTTAATAGATGGGATGGAATCAAAGGATACAGTCTTGCCAGGATCACCTTGAAAGATCCTGGGAAGCTGGCGTCGAAAAAATATTTGGCTATTACCAGGAGCAGTAGCATTTATCACTGGCCACTGTTAACTTAGGAAACACCTCCATTCTATGGGGCTAGTGGACATACTTCTATGCAGGATGTGTGAACAGGAAGATGAAACTGTCAGGCATGTCCTATGCGAGTGTTCGGAGTTATCGTCTATAGGAATACAGTCTCCTTTCCCCTACACCTGCCTAGTGACATATCCACCTTCCTGGGAAGGACACGATGGACGATGACATAGGAGAACAACTCCTCAGGAAGATGTATAGTGGATCATATATGGCTTAAGTGCTGTGAACCTACACTCACTCTTTACGGATACCGATCAATGTAGTTGATATGTAAACCTCACTTCACAGAAATGAAACATCCTAATCTATGGGGAAATATTAACTATTAGGTTCGACCAGATTGATTTGAAGATCATGAATAGCGAAATTACGACAAGCAGTCGTTAGGCTTTTCAAAATACATTTATAATAGGTCTCTCAATTTATCTGATTAGATCAGACTAAATCTCAACGGAAATTGCACGTAGTGAGCTTTTTTGCAATGAAAACTTTTTCTTTATTATATTCTGTTGTATAAAGTTAACGTGAAACGTGAACTTTGCGTTCATCGTTTCAGTTCATATTTTTATTGAGAAATTTCTTCAGAATTTTGATTTTAGGATTTGAAATATTTAAGAAATTATTTCTCATTTATAATTCGTGGTGGAATAAACTAGTAGACCAAAAATCAATATTCTTGATATATTTTACCGCGTAATTCAAAATCTTGAAATGTCTATTAATAAGAATGAGGTAGGTTCCGGCAGGTCTTCTCTCATCGTCTGCAGACAATAGGGAGAAATCACGAGCCGCGAGATGGCGCTGCGAAATCCAAAATGTCGAATCGGAGTGTGGACAACAAATATTCTGTCATTCTATTCCCATGAGTCGTCTGTATATATTAGCTTCGTTTTCGAAATTTTTGTGTTGTATTGCCACAGATTATAAAAGAGAACAGATACGAATCCCGGCAAAACATCAAAGGATTTTCAACTCCGATTTCAATGACCTTGGACCTTTAACTCGGTATGGCCGCGATGTTGCCAGATTAGGATATTTTCAGAATTTCTTACCTAATTGCAATGTTGACTTGGGAACAATAACATTTTCCAGTGCCGGTTCTTCACTTTTCTTTCTGAATAAAATTTATTTGGACAGTCTCGGTATGAACAATACACTCCCCCGTGATGTTTATTCATTTTATGAAAATAATATACTAATCTAAACTATTTTCAGTTAATATTACCACAACATACAATCGATTAGTCAAATAACACAAATAATATCGCAGATTGACAACCTTCAAACTGAAGTGTCAAAATAGCGTTTTGTATTTTGATTTTTGAGCCAAGCCATCACGGTAATTGTGTATGGTTGTCAAAGATGGTTTGTGAAAAATAGTATATATTTATGGTACGATTTTTATACATTATAATCTTTTAAATTGTAGAATTCTTTTAATATTAATGAAGTTGATTTAAAACAAGTAATTGTCGAATATTTGTATGTCTATAACTATCTAACTAAAAATAATGCTTATAACATATTCGACCTATGATCGTGAATTAAGGGAAATCTTATGCAAATTGATAACCCTGTTGAAAAGTCTCGCGAAGCAGCCCGAACGAAGTCGACATACGACGATGGACCTTTAAATGGGTATGTCCACCCATCTCTCTATTTTTCACTGTTCTCTCTCAAGCTTTCGCATCTGTTCTCTTTTATAATCTGTGCCTATACTACCTACAACTGTGCAGTAATCCACGTAACTTAGTTTGTTGAAATTAAAATAATTTTTGCCGTTGTAACTTGTGTATCTGGATTACTGGTATGTTTTTTTTACTTGTTAACTTCATATTTCAATATTTCTTTGCATATCACTAATATTCCATGAGTATTTTTTTTTCACAAAACGGCTACCCATTTTGAGAGTCACATTTTCTCTCCTATTTAGCCAAGGATATTTTTAATTTCATAAAATTGTTTCGTTTCTCACTTTAAAATTCAGATATTTGTCCAGGATGAATCCTTAAGTTAAATTTATAAATTGTATTTACTGAACTGGACAGATATCCTTGTTAGCTTCAAATTTTTTTTTACATGGGAGACTGAAAGTACCTGGGAGACTAAAAGTTCCTTAAAACAAACAGTTCCTAGGAGAAACAGTTCCTAAGAGAAAGTTCCTGGCCGAGTAACAGTTCCTGGTAGTCAAAAAGTTCCTGATTAGCCTAATTGTCCTGGATAATATCTCCATCGACATTTTCAACTGCTAGACATCTTCAATTGGTTTATACTCTAAGTATTATATATATATTTTTTTTTTGTAACATCAATAGGTAACTAAGTCCTGCGAACTGGCTTAGTTTACTACCAAATTTAAATGGTTTTTTAGGCAAGAACCTACAATTAACCTCAAAATCATTTTTTCACGTTAATCCAACATTAACAACTAATTTGTTTTAAAAGTAAATATTTAAGCTCTGGGATTTCTGCTATCTTGACGCTTTGTTGATTGTGTTGATTTCGTATAAATAGTGATGCGAAAGATCAAAGATCAAAATTAATGTTACAAGGGCAAACAGAAGTTGAAGTAACTGAATTATTAAGAGGTCCAGACCTAACAATCTACATAATATCCTGATTAAATCGACAAATAACCGTTTCCGTCTTTACACTGACTTAAGTTGTTCCCAGTTTTCGGTTCTGGTGGTGAAAGGCATCTATAGGGATGAGATCCTAGGGCCAGAGGGTTTGCGGTCAAGACACCGATCTAAGGATGTTCGAGCTACTGTAAAATGTATGATGTAGAGTTGTGTTTTAGATGGGATGAGAAATTTAATTTCTTGAAATAATGTTAGATACAAGAGCGCGATGGATATATTGGAGACTGCTGTTCTGTTATTTTGAACAGATGCTAAGTCTTGTAAGTGAAACTTGGTGAGGGTGTTTTATGGGTATCATCTTACGTTTTTTCACTTCGGTTCTTATTTCGCGCACATTGACCAAATAATGGCTTTTGTTGAAGTCAATTTTTCAACAAATAACAGAAAAAATAATGGAAACCATATAAAAAAATACGGAAGATACTTTTTTTGTTTAAACACGATGTAACGTTAAATCAATCCCTCAGTTTATATCACCTTACCCAATTTACATAACTATCCTATACATTATTTTGTATCTGACAGGGTTTTTACTCAAAATTGCATATTGTTCGAATGAAATTGGCAATTTAATGAATTTTTACGATACATTTCATGTAATTTTTCATTATTTGTACTTGAGCCTAAAATATCGATTGTCATACGCAGAAATGTAAAAATGTAGTGAACCAGCTTATTTACATTGAAATGTTAACGCAGCAAAATTTATAGATTTTTTTTGTAACATGAAAAAACCAAAAAATGGGATGAAACGGATTTACTGTTTGTTAAAAAATTCACAAGACTGTGAAAAAATGTTGAAAAAAACAACAACCAAATAGTAGATAGTTTTTCTGTAGTTATGCTGAAGTAAAATGACAAGTTCTATATCAGGCAATCATTGTTATAGTGGTTGATGGTATATTTGAGACTACTTTGGGGGATATTCTTGAGAGATTGTGTTTACCACAGCATCTGTTTGTCTCAAACTTCCAAAATTTATTACCTTTTTTTAATTTGCTCACGCAAATTACTTCTTTGTGTGTGATTTCTATAATTTCCTCGAATTCCCATAAAATTAACAGCTTTTGACTTTTTTCTAATTATATCACCTTTCTTAAACAATTTTTCTTCTCTCAATAAACTGTTGTTAAGTTAAACAAATAACTATTTTATGATTCCAACAATAAAGTGCCGCCAGATGAAAACAAATAGGTACTTATAGCGTAAATTTTCTGTAATATCATTTCTAAGATTTAAATTGAAAAATCAATTAGGTCTTAGTTGTAGTTAATTTACGCCAAACATGAATGTAATTCCGTTATTTTGATTAAAAAAATTAAAGTTATTTGTTTTTTTTTTCATCTGGCGTCACTTTATTGTTGAAATCATAAAAAAAGATTCTTATGGCTATATCTGTTGTTTTTTGTGACTATTAGCTGTGTGAGTTTTCGAATTTTTGAGTTGTCATAACTTTGTTATTAAGGAATATTTTTCCATGAAATTCTGGTCACATCCGTTTGGAGGCACACTGAATTCAGTGGCGTAGTGATTTTTCCAATAAAAATATCGCTAATAAAAAATCTCGATTTTCGTCTAACAAAAATATATCG
Organism: Galerucella nymphaeae; assembly: GCA_963978555.1. Classification (NCBI taxonomy): domain Eukaryota; kingdom Metazoa; phylum Arthropoda; class Insecta; order Coleoptera; family Chrysomelidae; genus Galerucella; species Galerucella nymphaeae. Next base: position 8,584,138 of record OZ021719.1, read on the forward strand.
TAGTATGCCCTGAAAATTGGAATGAACATTTCAAATTTTGTCCTGAGGTAGACCTTTTAGTACTTGACATTTAAAAAAAAATTATCAAAATCTGCTTACAACTTCAAATTTTATAGGGGTGTTTCCATTAAAAATGGGTCACACTGTATGTTCGAATCCTGAATTAAAATGTAACATAACCACTCTGTATAAAATTAAAATTATTCGTAAACAAAATACCTCATGAATCAGGCCGGTGTTTTTTGTTGCAAAAAACGACTTAACGAATTAATAGCAAAGAACAAAGGAATTGTACATTGTGAGTTACTGTTTAACGTAGTGTACATCAAATAATTTTTATTGTTATTCAGGTAATTTTTCATTATTTTATTGAAAAATATATATTTTTAATATTCGATACTTATTAAGTATGTTATATGATTTTCGTTTTTTCAATACTTCTAGTGGAAAAATGTCTTATAGAGATAAAAGTGAATGAATTCAAAAGATATTCCAAAAATCGAAACTGAATAGGATTGACAAAAAGAATATTCTTTATAAAATGGAATCGGGAAACAAATATAACACTATATTACTTGTTAGGTTTCGTACATTACATTAACATTTTCAGAAGTGAATTTATATAATTTTCTTACTGTCTCGGTAATGTACCGGGTGGTCCACTGCCTCGGCAATGTACCGGGTTTAGGAAAAAAAAAATTTTCCGTAAAAGTGGCTAAGAAATAACTGGAAATAACTTTCAAGTTTAAAGGTTAACCGCTAGTTTTTCGAACCCCAATGGGGTTTCGAGCTCTTTTTTTCCTTTTAGATTATGGCGAAGAACAAAAACAACATGTCTGACAATGTTAGCTGCAAAAGCAACAGTATAGTATTAATAATAGCAATTGCTAATTATTACTACAGGCCGGGCTACATAGTATTTACTCTAAATATTTTACAACTATTTAGTCTTACACTCTACCTATATGAAAATAAGAGTTGGGTTATGTTATGAGGGATGAAATGTAAAAATTAATGACGCATTACCTACTCTTATTTCATGTTCCATCCAAGTGCTGCACTGAGTAACGCAGATTTTGAGGCTCAAAGGGTCCACGCATCTGGAAGGAAGCATTTATTAAATTGAAATAAGAAATTTTGAAAATGTTCTAGTAGCTGAAATTTTTCTCTTAAGAATTTCCACTTGCTGAAGAATCCCTTCATATTAGTTCCTCAAATGTTCATTCTTTCAAGATATTTTCAATACTTTTTTCCACTTTTTGAAATGTAACAATACCTATTTAATTGATATCCCTTTATTTTTTTACAGATTTTATCGGTCCCGTTTCAGCTCAAAAAATGCGATATGCCTAAAGGTAGGAGAATGTTGTGACGGATAACAAAAATAGAAATAATTTTGAAGATAATAATAATTTGAATTTAAGATAGTTTTCCCTTTTAAACATTGAACTATTTGGAAATTGATAATTATTTTTTCTCCGATTTCTGACTATTTTTGATTGAATCCTCCTATGTATAATTTTTTTAATCAAATAATTTTAAAATGTTATGGAATTATTTTTTATTTTTGTTATTTAAAAAGTTTGCCTGGAATGTTTTTGCTATTCACAATTTTGGACTATCAATAATTTTATAAATATACTTAATATTGGAAACACCCAGCAAGAGGATATTCTTATATTATTTTGTGTGTGTGCTTCTTATTTTCCAGTTTTTTTCAGCGTTGGAACTTTCTGTTAGCAAATCGGTCAAACAATTAGGTTAGAGTCAAAATTCAATTTTTTCATCCCAATTAAAATGTTATCAAAGCAAGAATTTAAAAAAAATGAGAGAAGAGAGAGAAAATTTAACAGAAAGTATAGAAAAAGAATCGCTTGAGAGTTCAATTTTTCTCTCCAATTTGTATCCTTATTGAATAAAAAATTAAAAATCAATTTCAGATACAGAAATATCTTAAGAAAGTTTTCTGAGACATATATTTTAGTCGGGTATATTATAAAAAAAGTTATTTTGGAATAGTTTTTGAAATTTTGAAACTTTTAGAACGCCCTATGTAAAACCGATTGCTCTAGATCACCAGAAAGGATAATTTAGGAAGAGAAAAACAAATGATATCTAGTGCGACGTTCTGAGTGTCAATAGATTAGGAATAACAAAAATAATAAGTAGATATCAACTTTATAATATGAAAAAAATTGCTTCAGAAATTAATTCATATAATATTTTCAGCATCCTAAAATTATCTCTCCTATTTGAGACATTTATTCAGTATAGCATAATTTTAAATAAATGAATGGATAAAATTACCTAAAGAATTGTTTTTTTTCAAAGTTCATCCATTAAACTGAGAAGATTTTTGAGGACCTTAGTTATTTTTGCCAATTTAAAATATCTATTCAACTTAGTACATTCACTGAAAATTATTATTTTTACTTTATCAAGACACTTCCAGAACGCACTAGGTACAACGAGATCTTCCAGACAACTCAGAAGAAGTGAAAACAATTCATTATTTTGGTTGTTTCCAATTCTTCACAATTAAAAATTGAATTTTCTATCAGCTGAGAAATTTTTTTGTGGTTACACAAGTTTTTAAATCGTTGTATACCTGTATTTATAGTAGAATATGTGATCACAGAAATTTCCTCACCAGTACAAATTAATTTTTATATTTTCGATATCTCTTTGATAATTTAATAAAGACACTTTGTCCACGACCACCTAATAATAAGCCGATATTTTACCTCCTAACAAAAGGTATATGGTACCCATATATCAACTGTCGTGAATTATGAACCATAATACACTACAGTGTATTATGAACTAGAGATGGGGGTACCTACAATATGAAATAAACTATTAAATCTGTGTATTTTGTTCAGGAAATTTGTTTCTGACATATATCGTATCGATAAAATATTGTAATTTTTAGTATTGATACTTTTCATAGCGATATTTTCTAATATTAAGTATTTTAAAACAATATATTTATAACGGTACGTTGTATTGATACTTTCTACAGTATCGCCCATCTCTATATATGTCAAATTATATTTTTATGTAGCTGTCAGAACATTTTGAGGTTAGTATAATACCAAATCGTGACTGACTTTTATTTAATAAAGAAATCAAGTGTTGTGGACAAAGTATAGTATTTATGGCCATAATTCACTTGGGTGACTTGCGCCTCTCGCCTAGGGCTCGTGACGCAAACGTCACCCATCGTGAATTATGGCTATCATAAATTGCTCGTTTAATAATATACTATTTTATGCTTATTTGTCCACTATATATAATCTTTATCTGTATACTGCAACGAATTAAAGTTGAACAATTTCATTTTTAAGTCAAGTTTCTCACTCTAAAGTTTCGAATCTTTCCAATTAAAATTTTGTAGAAACTTCTGTATTACTTGAAAGTGTTAGATTACAACACGAGATGTGTATTTATACTAAAATGTGATCTATTTTGAATGACATGCAACAGATTTTCATAAATAGGTGAGTTGTTACTCTATGAACACAGGTACTGGCTCGAAGTTGCTCTAACGTAGTGAACTAAGAGTCAGTATTATAGGAAACTATGTGATGTATGCCTTTGACTAAGAGATAAATGTGGTGGCAATCGCCGGTCGGTAAATGGAAATGGTCGATTTCGGTTTTTAGTGGTGGTTAATGGTAAAAGTGGTGCAGTCCAAATGGTATTGGGATGGAGATTTCGCCGGTGATGGCTCCAAAAGTAAGTTTTTTTATTATTTTTTTGTTATTTTAGTTGCCGCAGTTTTCACCAAATTCATTCGAGAATTTTTATTGGCGTTCGTGCTACAGACAAAAAAATATAATTATACTCGATACGGTTTCCAATTTAATAATGATATTTTATATGTAAGCAAACAGGCATACTATCAATAAATCGCAGAACGGATATAGTCATAGCTCCAATCTAAATTAAACCGCTATTTTCAATGAGAATCCCTCTTAATTAATTTTGTTTTTGTCATAAACTACGTTCCGTTCCGTTGTATGCAGTTTATGTAAACTATGTGATATTTATTATTAACAAATATTTGTGAAGTGTTTGGTTAACAAAAATAGCCGTCCAAACAAGTGAGTAATAATTGATAAATCTATATCAAAACTGTTACAACATGAAATATGGATTTATATCAACAACAGTTCAGTTTATTCAATAACTCCCTCTAGCAGTGGGCCTACAATTCTATAAATAATTTCCACGTTTTTCTCGTGACCACTTTTGATATAAATTTTTTTTCCAAAGTTGTACTACAATCCGAATCTAAAATATGGCCGACAGTCGTTCTTATTTACCCACCCGGTACAGAACTCCAGCTTAAGTAATCGAATATCCTATCTAGTACTTACTCTGTAACCAATTAAGATTATCTCATACGATGGGCTCTTCAAACAATCCAATCTATTTCTGCGTTTCTGATAATTGTATTACAAAGTATGACAAAATCGATCCGATGTTCTAGTCTCTCTTTTTCCAGTTTCTATAAAAACATGGATTTTTTTTAAATAAATTTTTGTACAAAAAATAACAATCTCATAATAATGTGTAGTCACAATAAGCATAAAATCAGGGGTATGTGAAAGCATGGATGAAGTAAAGCAAGTGGTTAGAAAAAATTCGCTTTGAAAGTCTTTAATTAGAAGCCGCTTTAGTTAATGGATAAATTGGACAGTGGTGCTTTTTAAAAAAGTAGTTATAAACATACGCTCCAATATCTAATTTTTTGTGATATGACTAGCACACAGAGAGGGATTGAAAAATTTCCCAATGCAAACAAACTAGAAAAAATCAAGTATTTTATAGTGACAATTCAACTCATGTATAAAAAATCGCATATGCCTCAGTGTAATTGTCACTTTGACACCGGCAAAAGTTAGCTTTAACTTTTTCAGCGATTATTTTTTTCACTTGTCAAAATCTGACATTTTGGTGGTTTTAACCAATAGCAATACATTATTCTAGCCAATCATTCGGTATTATACTGATAATTATGCTTCCTCATCGATAAAACCTTGTTTACATCGAAACGTCAAAATTTTACTTTGAATTTGTCATTATTGACAACTAAAAGCGCTTTCAAATTGTTGAAAAAAATAATCTTCCCAAATACAACTCGCTCTTCAAATTTTATCACATAATTTTTTATTTTCATCACTCAAACTTGTTTATTTGAGGCAAAAACATTCAAACAAACCGAATTTAGATAAAATCACTCCTCCTAACGGAGTCGTGATTTTATCAAATCGGTTTGTTTTCATATTTTTGCCAAATAAACAAGTTTTCGTGGAAAAGAAAAAATTATCGATAAAATTTGAAGCACTCGTGGTATTACCTTTGATTATTTTTTTCACTTGTCAAAATCTGACATTTTGGTGGTTTTAACCAATAGCAATACATTATTCTAGCCAATCATTCGGTATTATACTGATAATTATGCTTCCTCATCGATAAAACCTTGTTTACATCGAAACGTCAAAATTTTACTTTAAATTTGTCATTATTGACAACTAAAAGCGCTTTCAAAAATCCTTTTAAATTGTTGAAAAAAATAATCTTCCCAAATACAACTCGCTCTTCAAATTTTATCACATAATTTTTTATTTTCATCATTCAAACTTGTTTATTTGATGCAAAAACATTCAAACAAACCGAATTTAGATAAAATCACTCCTCCTAACGGAGTCGTGATTTTATCAAATCGGTTTGTTTTCATATTTTTGCCAAATAAACAAGTTTTCGTGGAAAAGAAAAAATTATCGATAAAATTTGAAGCACTCGTGGTATTACCTTTGATAAAATACAAACCTCTTGTGCAATTATAAGTGAAAATTGATATTTTTTCATTTTTGTGTGCAGATAGGCTTCACTCCATATATGTATATACGAGTTAAGGGTCCTTTCTATTTTTCAAGAGATTAAAAATTAGAATATCACGATGGACAGTGAACTATGAGGAAGATAATTGAAAATCTACTTTATTCACAGATTGCAGTAAAGAAAATATTATTCTAGTGAAGCGTGTTATGTTTTGATGTCTTAGGTAATGGTTTATTTCTATTATAATGCCTTGAAAAGTCTTTGAAAATCAAACAACAAAAACCATTCACTGATAAGCAGCAACTACTTCTCTGGCTATATGCCACGGAGGACATTGAATAAGACTTCAAAGTTCAACAGAGTTGATTTACCTACTCATCAGTAGAAGGTAGATATTGGTATCGCACAAATACATATCTCAGTGAAGAGATCATCCAAAGAAAATATATTAGAAATTAGAAAAAAAAAAATAGATCAAAATGAATAAATAAATAATGATAACAAAGAAAAAGGGATTATGTAGCTTAAGATATCATATTATAAAATGTATATATCTAGATTAAGTATATAAATTAAATAAACTATTAATATATGGTAAAACTATGGTAAGTCAAAAAATAAAAAATTGGTAAATTGGTTGAGCCAATGGAACCGCAAGGATCCGCAGTCAATATCACAACCTCACACACACACAGTGAAGAGATCATTAAATATGTGATAACAGTGACATCCCTAGTCCAGAATTTTTTGTTAGTCATTTATAATGAATACCCATTAATATTTTCCAAAAACGATATAAGTAGTAATAAGTAACAAACTATTCAAGCAAGATCATGACTGAGTACGCAAGACCAGGATTTGGTTCCAGTACAAAATAAGGATTAAACTCAGTCATATCTATTTTTGATAAAGTTTGTTCAACCTTCCTTTGCTGTTACGTCATAATGTTAATGGAGAAAATTGACAGCCACACGTTGATATGTCAATACTAGCTCAGTTTATACGAATACAAGTCCAATCACAAAAAAGATTTTCAATTTTGGTCCGTCCCTGAGATAAATCAACTGTGCGATAGACAGCACCTGTGGCAAAACCGCTGGATTCATTAATCTGGAGCCTCCATTACTGTGCTAATTGATGGCTCAGTCCTCCAGAAGGGTTAATCATTACGAATTGACACTATATGCACTTGCCAATGAAGTCAAAAAAGGTATTTATATGGAAGTGATGAGATCACTGACAAATATCTTAAACTATTGATATACCTTTTATATTAATTATAATTGAACATCTTGAGTTAGGCTGATGTTGAGGCCAAAAATGTTGCTGTTGTCATTAGTTGTTTTATTCGATATTAGGAATCTAGTGACTGACAGAAAATGTCAAATTATTGAAGAAACGTCAGAATCATTTATCAGGAATGGATTCTAAAAACCGTTTCGTTTTCGTGAAATAATCTAGACAATTACAACTCGTGTAATTGATGATTATACAAAATTTCTTCTCTTTTTCGAAACAAATTGTTGTCTTAGGAAACCACACTCGCGCTTACGCGGTCGTGCGATTTCCAAACAACAATTTTTTCCTTAAAATCGAAGAAATTTGTATTTCGATAATCATCAACACTTATTATCGAAAATCCAATTCCAATAATACTGAAACGGATACCATTAAGCTCCTGATATAATTGTTGTCAATACGGCATTGCACCATAGTGATGGTTGTCAAAACATATACTGTGAAAAAACTAGACATCCGTCTCGTACAGAAAAAGCGTATTCTAATATGTTTCAAATGAATTTACAAAATCACTTGATTTCAACAATCTCAAAAAACGAAACAAAATATTTGAAATTTGATTACTGCTCCCTCAAATAAGCAGCTTGATCACGATCTATCTTATTCTCTATTTATCTTAACGTTTGCGAGACACCAACAATATTTATCGAATAGGGAGGAAGGAAGGACTATTCACCTTCAGGAATTCACACAAAAAGCAACCATTGTATGTATATTTATGTATATATTTAGTTCATTAGGAAAGTCTCATATACTAGTAGCTCCTTCAGTCCTATTTCCCTAAGGACTTTCTGGATATTTGTAAGCTTCAACTTATGAGAATGTCCCTCTTCTATCCAGTTATCTGTTAGGTGTCTGTATTGTTGTGGAATTCACTAGTATGTTTCTCTTTTTGTGCCATACAATCTACATTTCTCTTCCTCCACTATTTAAAGATTTTCCAGGTGTCCCATTAGGATCCTTCTCAAAACTCTTGGTTCAGTTCCACTTCCACGTATGCACTCGTTCGGAATTAACAGGCTTTAGTCACCCCGATTAATTTTTGATAGTCTAATCTCCACTAGCCCTCGGCAAATGCAAAAAATTGAGTGACTTAAACTGGATACTTATCGAAAAAAATCCACAACACAATGGCTGCTAGACCAATGATAGCCTATGGATCAGTACCACAGATTATACAAGAGAACAGATACGAATCCCGGCAAAACATCAAAGGGTTTTCAATTCCGACTTCAATGACCTTGGACCTTTAACTCGGTATGGCCGCGATGTTGACAGTTTAAAATATTTTCAGAATTTATTACCAAACTGCAATGTTGACTTGGGGACAATAACAGATTAGAATTCTTTCAATGTTAATGAATTTGATTTGAAACAAGTACATAATTGTCGAATATTTGTATCTGTATAAACTATCACACTTAAAATAATGTTAATGAAATATTCGACCTATGATCGCGAATTAAGGGAAATATTATGCAAATTGATAACCCTGTTGAAAAGTTTCGCGAAGCAGCCCGAACGTAGTCGACATACGACGATGACCCTTAAAATGGGTGTGTCCACCCATCTCTCTCTTTTTTACTGTTCTCTGTCAAGCTTTCGCATCTGTTGTCTTTTATAATCTGTGTCAGTACTGTGGAGAACAAGACATTGCAATTGGGAGCTGTGAAGCTATTGACGACCGCATAAAAGCTTGCTTGCCTGTGTATTTCGGAAAGCATAAAAACCCTTCTAACAAGCTGGATACAAGTATTGCTGAATCTGCCTTCTGAGCTTTATCTGTGGTAAAGTAATTATTATGGGATATTCTCCTATGGCTTTGTTTGCATATGGATAATGAATTACTAGTTTCTGTTCTGGTGTGAGTTTTTTTTTAAAAAGCCGCCAGTGGTTGGATAGAGCAGCTTTTACTCGCTCGACCATTTCCATGTACACCATTCCCCAGATTTAGATGTAATAAAAACAGTATTCTTAACAATATAATTATACGGGTGTGGAGGGAGGCGAGTTTGATGTTGTCTTTGAGTTAGATGATATGAATAAAACGCTACTTAGAGCCTTTTGGCTGTTTTTGTTACGCAGCTTCTCTAAAAACAGCAGAACAACTGGAAATAGTGCCAAGGTATTTGTTTCTATAAATTATATCTATCTGTGAAATTATTGCTATTGGAACAATCGAAGCCGTTTTGGTATTCACAACATTTTAATTCAACCATATATATTTTCAGTTCCCGTTTCAAATCAATCTCGCTAATACCAAAAAGGAGAATATTGGAAGATTTCCCCTGTAAAACTTCTTCTCAAAAACTTCAAAACTACGAGTGAGCTTTAAGCGTTGTGAGAATAATCAGAATAAATTTTTTGACTTCGAATATTTTTTCTTTTTTTAATTTCTTGGGAAATTAAACCACAATATTTTTGAATTCTTTATTTCAACGTTTCGGTAGCGTTCCAGCTACCGTTTTCAAGAAAAAATAAGTAAAAATTGATTTTTATTCCTAACCGACACAACGGAAAAAATTTGACAACTAGACGATGAAATAGGAATAAAAATCAATTTTTACTTATTTTTTCTTGAAAACGGTAGCTGGAACGCTACCGAAACGTTGAAATAAAGAATTCAAAAATATTGTGGTTTAATTTCCAAAGAAATTAAAAAAAGAATGAATAATATACCACAAGGAACATACAGAAGATATTCGAATATTTTGTTAAATATTCCCTTTGCGTATTGGATAATGTAACAGAAGAAGATAAATTATTTTTTAGCCTTCTTATTAACCGCCGTTTTCAATTTAAGAAGATTGATATCCACTATTTTCAACACAGTATAGAAGAATATATGTCAGCTAGGGAATTATCATTCGATTATAACTCATAAATAATAAAAGATGATAATGTTAGAGCATAATCTTCAACCTTCTGCTAGCCAGACACGAAATTACAGATAATTACCATTGGCCCACTGTACTTTTCCTAGCCCAACGGCTTAAACGTTAGTCCTAACTACAAGGTTATAAGCATTTTTAAATTTGCCGAATTAAATGAAACGCACATAATCGTTTAATTTAGTGCCTTTTGTATCGATTACAGCCATATTTTAAAGCTATTATCTATTATATTTTGGATTTTTGATGTTCTGATCGCATGATTTGTTACCATTCGTGAGAAACGTTTAAATATATTTTCAAATAATTGTTTTAATGAATAAGCAAATGGTTAGCCGCAGGGACGTATCTACATATTTTATTTCTCTGTGATAGGACAGATGCACCACCAAATTATATTCTCAAGCCGAACTAATTATTGAAACTCATAAGGAATTCTTATTATTCAAGTTCATAACCTTCTTGGTGTGAATCATCGACAGTTAATGCCCTTCTAACACATTACGTTGGAGGAAATGGGAAAGAGGCATGTCTGTGATTGATTCTAATCGCTGCTCACGGTTAATTAAAATCTATGAGAAGTAAATATTCATCTTATTGTTATATCAATTTAAACAATACAAAAATATGTCTAGATACTCGGGAAAACATAAGCATTTTTAAAGTTTTGTGTATTTTTTCCAAAAAGAAGCTGGTAATTATTAATTTCATTCCTCAAAGACGGCTATTACAGAACTAAAACCATATTTTGAACTAATACCTTGTAGCACTATTCGCTCTTCTTGAGGTAGGTCCCGGCTAAACACTCTCTCAAGGATTGATCGACTCCATGTTAGTATTACACTAGGTATGCCAGAGAGTTGACAGACTATCAGAAACTACTTAGGGCTTCACTTCCTTTTAGACATCCACGAACTAATGAAAGTTAATTTAAATGAAAGTGTGAGTATTAAATTGAAAGCTGAGAAAAAAGTTACAATTAAGAGATAAGAAATTGGAAAGTTGAAAACTTACTTTAACCAGAACACGATCCCCTGAGCTCTTATAGCCGGGTGGATTCGAAATTAAGAAAATGATTCAAAATATTACTTTATTCGGCTCTAATGGTCAGGAAAAGAATATTAGGCTAAGCCTGTACCTTATAAGGTCGGTAGGTACCTAGCTTGATAGATGTAGAAGGTACGGAAGATGTACGGTACCCAATGATGATGACGTATCCCAGTGTTCTGAATGTATTCTAGAGTATCCTAGGGTTTGTGTTCACCAGAGCAATTTAAGGTGATCACTTGACAAAATGGAAGATAGGTCTTTCCTCGAAGGTAATCGGCAGTAGCAAAAAAATTGAGCTCGGTTCTTACGGAGGGGAAATGCCGTTGACAATAGTGTCAAATGTCTTAGCGATCAGAGTGAAAGAATTTAAGACCGCAGAACTTTAATTGGAAGTGGCTAACGTGACGGTGAGTGATGATTAAAAGATTCATTTCATAAAATCGGAACAGGTCGATAGACATCCTACTAGTACTGTTTCAAAAGTTCGATGTACTTTTTTTCTTATGAATTATATCGAAAATGGTGGAAGTTAGAGCTCACAATGTTCAATACCTAAGGGTGGGAACAGCATTTCCCTTGAATTTGGCAATTTTGTAACTCACGTTCTGAATAATGTTTTCAAATGTGGAGAAAGTTTCTAACGATTTTTTGATTCATTCATTTTTTATAAAATTATTTAGTTGAAGTTAAATTGATTTCAAATTTTTTCATTTTTCTCATTCGATGACGCATCCAACATACTTGAAATAAACTATATGTATAGTTTGGGAGTTTATCTTAAGCTACGGGGCATTGGTAACAGGCGAGGAAACATGGCGCATATCTGTCATAAACGTACCAATGGCGTACTGTACCTATTTTATGGAGTAAAACTGAAAATACAAAGGTAACTGACAGTACCAACGACACTGGATGAATCAATATCAGTCAAATAACGAAGTGAAAAGGAAGAACACACGCATGCGCTTGCCAATAAGAAGTCAGCTGTCAATAAAAATCACCAATTTTGTAATTCGGAGGGTGTGGTTTTCGCACAAGGCAGCCAGAGCCTGAAGGAGTCCAAAACAAATTTGGTAAAGTGTCCATCTTTTGATATTTATGAATTGAAAAAACTGATAATAAACTAAACTAAACTGTTAATAAACTAAATCCAAGAAAACAAGCACATCAAAAAATCACGTTCAATCATATTGTTAATACTGTTAAAAATGAAAAGTCCATTTTCTAAACATTATTACTACCATACTCAGCACCTTAGCTTTTCCATAGTTGAACGTGGCAATATCGAATGTTTACGATTTCATTTCTTTCGCGGTTTCAGATAAACTTGCCAAAGTTTAGTAAATGTGACTTAAAGTGATCTTTTGATGAACCATCTTCGACGATTATTGGAATATTCTACAAACCTATTGAACAAACTAATTAGGACTAAGGTGAATCTGGCGTTGCAGATTGTTGTATATTGTGTACGATTAATGAGTATTATGTGTGTGGCACGTGCTTTGTGCTTGGTAATTGCCTATAACTGTTGCCATTATTGATCACAGATCAAGTCGCTTTGTTTCGAATATCTAGACTATTATGAACATATTACTGTGAACTGCCAGCTGTTACCTAAACTCCAAAATGTATCAAAACCTCATCACAGCGCTTATTTGCTATCAGTTAATACGGTTGATTGAGAACAATTTCGCAAAATTAAAAATACTATTTTATTGATGATAAAAAATTTGTTTTGATAAAGCTACTGTTTTGTCGAATATTAGTTATCTCTCGAAATGTTATAGTGATTAATTGAAAAATCTAAGACCATGGGTTAGGTTCTTCTTGCCACCTCCACTGCGATCCCCTTTGGGTCTATTGTGGCTCACCCCCAGGGATAACAATTCACTTCAAAAGGCTGTGCTTCCAACGATGTCCATGGTTGTATTTGGTGATACTTTTTTAAAGTCGTTTTGCTCTAAGGTACTAGAACCGAATATATTATACCTTACTCTGCCCAAAGCTGGGCATGAGCATACTATGTGCTTCGCAGTTTTCTCCTCCAAATTACAGAACCGACAGTCCGAGATCTGGACCAGTCTCATCTTTCTTAGGTGGTAATTTAGTCGACAATGTCGACAATGTCCCGACAGAATGCGTAGGTTTGTTATACTGCATTCCAGGATCTGCTTATTTTTTGTACAAGATGGGTTGCCCAGGTTAATTGATATTTTAACTTCCTGGCTTTTCTGCTGAGGACCGCCGCTCCAGTCTCTTATCCGATTTTGGATCCATCAGTGTAAATCACGTAATCCGTTTTGAAGTAGATTTGTTCGCTATCCCATTGGTCTCTCGTGGGAATGAGTACCTTAAAGGGCTTGACCATATGAAGTTTGGTGACAAAGAAAGCATCACAAAAATGTGCTGATTTTCATCAATCTGGACCATAACCTGGTAATTCAGCTGCGAATTCTGTACACTATATCATTATTTCTATTATTCCGGTCGACAGAGTCAAAAGTCTTACTCTGTATTATATCGATAACTCTTTTTCCATTCCTGATTTTTGTTACTATCCGTTTCAAAATATTGAAGTTTTTATGAAGCTGAGGTCATTTTTCCCACACACGGTAGTTTTCATGGAGGAATTGTCAACAAAAGACTTGTGAATACAGTCTATAGTAGCTTTACGGTAAATAATTTCTGAGATCCAGCGGTTCACCTCTCTTAATCAGACAACCGGTATATATGCAATATTTGTCCACTCAAATACTAACTACTGATTAGCAAATGGCTGGAAATAAAAATGCTATTGGCTTTGTATTGACAAAAACATTAATTATATAAGATTAACGATTATGCAATTTGACGCGCATAGATAATACATTTTATTGATGGGGTATTTTTTCAGGTTTTATGTATAGCATTTTAATTACATTTCAACGCAACTTTATTTACTACAAAACGCACAAATAGTTCCAGTTTTTAGATTTTCCCATTACTAGCTGCAACTTGATGGAACGTTGAAGTAATTTTTTGTTTCTCTTAGTCAGACAGCCGACAAAGTAGAATTGTTCAATTTTGCATTGTTATTATTCTTTAAGAATTTTCAAGTTTCTCAAAAACCATTCCAAATTTTATCAGTCATAGAGATAAGCCATCCGGAATAAGAGCTCAGCTTTATGAAAGTTATATTGATTTTCACAAATAATCTCGTAGAATTGATATTTCACATTATTACATTAGTTTTCTGTAATTATATACAGGGAGTACCACGACGAACTTGAACTTTCAGCTGTATATGGCAAAATAGTCCTATGGAAAAATGTTAAATGCAAAGTTGTGAGTAATAAAACAGCTTTTTCATCCACAATTTTTACATATAACCCCATAGTTTATGTGAGAAATTCGGATAACCAAGTTTTTGGCTATATATTCTTATTTTTAATAAAAATTTATTTTTTCTCCGATTGGCAGCAAATATTAATTTTGCTGACTGATATCAATCAGCAAAGTATTACTTTTCGTGCAGCCAGAGGCAAAACAAGCATTTTGCAGCCGCAACAGAGGCCGCAAAATGATATTTTGCGGCCGTTACCCAGAAATATCACTATCGCTATCGGACATCTTCACGACTTCACGAGAAATGTCAAATTGATTTGTATTGCTAAATATTTCATCTCCATAGAAACATTGTGATATTGAGGTGTAATTTTCTCTATTCGCGTTGAAGCGCTGTCTTTTCTAAAGAGACATAATGTTTTTTGAAATTATGTAATTTTCACGGTTGCACGAAAAATATTGTGTATACTATGGCCGCGAAATGTTTTCGCGACCTCGAGATTGTCTTGCCTCGGCCGGAGCGGCCTCGGCGATAATCTCTCTCTCGGAACGCGAAAAAGCATTTTGCGGCCTTAGTATACTATTTCCTGCCAAGGCAGCAAAGTGATTGCTTTGCTGCCTGTGATTATACATTTCCATAGCAACCAACCAAAATAAAGAGATTGTGAGAATTGTAATAATTTGCAATTTCAATATCAAAAAAACACACAAATATGGTGAATTTTCTCAGAAACTGCAAAAAAATGAAAAATGTCAAATTCGATTTTTTTAAGTACAATTTCATCGGAAAATGTGATTGCTGCAGTTTTTTTCAGTTGAAAAGTTTAGTTTATAGATTATGTTTTCTCATACTTCCAATCAATAAAAAATATCGAAATCAACTTATTATTAGGAATTTGTATAATTTATTATGTTGTCACGTCAAACTTGTCATCAGATGAAAAATCTGGAAGCTGCAAATGATAAAACTCTAGTAATATACAAACAAATAAACGTGCGCTTTCAAAAATTATTCCAACATCTCTTAATTATTATTATACAGTGATCTAAGCTCAAAAAAATTATATAATCACGCGTCAGCAACCAGAACATACCTTTTTGAGCATTTACGAAATAATATTATCCTGTTTAAAGGAATGATATGAAAAGGCAATAAAATTTTGATTTGGAATAATAACTTTCAAATTATATAATTCGGTGTTCTTTTTGTTATCAACCCATTAAAATTTTATAACTGGGTACAACTGAAAAATATGAATGCACGACAAGAAATAGTAACACAGTCAATTTAACACGAAAGGCTGGAAATATAATTGAATAAATTGGCACGTAAAGTCAGTCCTCTGCTTAATTTGGAATTTTATTAGTTCCACGTGAAATGTTTTATCACGAGAAAATTTATTCCATTAGTAAGGGGTGATGGAACATTCATTCCGTTTCTGTCACTAAATATTATAAATTTATGAAATATGTACGATAGATACTTTTTAACTTCCAATTTTTTTTGGTTTTAGTTACTTTACCCGTATGGATGCTGTACAATTTGGTCGGTTAAACCGTCTAAACCAGCCAGCTCAATCAAGTGCCTATATTCAACAATTTGCTTGTGAATGCCTTAGAAAAGTTTTTCACGTGAGAGAAAAATTGAGCATGGTGAAAACGGTTTTTTTGATTTTTTTTAGAATATTTGGGTTCATGTGAGAAATGATATGCACAAAATTTATATCTTCCCTATACCTACAACATTTCCATACAATATTTCACAAAAAAAAACATGTTTGGCTTCATAAAATGCAATACATTTCATATGTCTATGTTTTTGGTTCCAGCGTTTCTCACGGCAGCTTCTTCTTCTCCTCATTATTTTCTTTCTATTATTATTTTTGTCTATTTTTCATTTCATTTTGAGCTATATGCACTGTTCTAATTGAAGCTACTCCACTTTTGTAATGAAACATTTGATTCTGGTAACCACAATAAAAGATAATCAAACCGTTTATTACTAAAATCGAATGTGAACTCACGTTCACTCTTTCTCCATCAATTTCAATGTCTCTGAAGGCATGGTTGGTCAAGTAGGATCGAGTTTCCATGCAGTTTCCGTTGGAATATGTTTAAAGGATCCATGGTAGATCAGATTAGATTGGAGTGGCTCTTTGTCCTATCCCACTGCAACCGTTTGCAGATTTGTTGTAGTCCTATTGTAGTGATAAAGTAAAACTTGAATGTTTGCAAGAGCACTGACATATATCTTCCTTGTCTTTCAATGTTATTTATTTTCCTCCCACAAGCACCAAAGGATTGTCTCCGGGATTTGCTTCATTCTGTTGTGTATCCTTTGCCATGTTCTCGCAGCTGGATTATTTTTTCTGTTCAGGGATTTTTGGTCAGTATCATTAGTTTAAATGAAGAAATATAACTTTGTAATCAGAAATATTCATATATTTTTTGTGGAGTTTAACAGCTGTCATACAAATTCAAGACACTCTTATTTTCAATTACCTTCCTCACCTGCCATTAGTGAAAAAATTTCTAATAATAGAGTGAATGAATGAGGCTTTTACTTGATGTAGATCCATACTGAATTATAAGATTAAACAACTTTAATTTGTTGAAATCTACATAATATTCAAACTTGTGATGCGTTCCGCTAACACAGTAGCTTTATCACTTTATTGTTTTATTCCATAATTCTTATAAGCAATGTGAATAGGTGCCACCATATTACAGAACATCCAAGAAAAAATACTTTGTGTAGATTTGTTAACTTCCATCACAGATCAACCTGCAAAATAACCATACTGTATTATAATTCATCTATCGGTACATGGCATATCCCCTATAATATACCTCTTCTAACAAATGGTTAACCGTCATTAACCTGTAATAAATCAGTATTCCGCGATTTTTCACTTCAACGTTCTAACAATCCGGTGTTATTATTGGAAAACAAAAGCCGGGATAGTCGTAACAATGGAACGTCGTGTCTTCGGGCAATCATGAACTCATTGAAACCATTGTTAATGAGCGCGAATGTCTTAACTAAGGTGGTCTTGGAACCCATTAGTTATTGACAAGCGTAGGAGGTGACAGATTGGCTGCACTTCAATTATCAGCAAACAATTAGTGACGAGCTTCCGGAATGGACGCGAAATCTGTTGAAACAAGAATGCAAGTGAGAATTAGGAGGCGTAGCAAATATGACAAGTTAACTCATTGAATACCAAAGCGCAACATTTTCAGTGATAATATAACAAGAGAGTGAGGATGAATTGGAAATAATTTGACAGATTTTTCGAAAAATTTGTTGCCAGGCAATAGTCATAGAGCCCGCAGTGGCAATTTTCAAATGGCAACAAGTTTGAACAGAATCTGTCAAATTATTTTTTAATTCATGAAACTCGAGTTATTTTTTAATTCACAAGTTCTTTGGTGAAGGTCTTAAATTGTCTCCATATAGACTGATTAATTTATTAAAGTATTTTTCGAAATAGTTTCTAGAATATTTTTTGTTATTTATGCATCAGAAAAGGCAGATAATTCTCACACATTTTATGATATATTGCGTTAACACAGTTAGGTAATTATTTTGACAACTATGTGACACTTTCTAGGCAAATAAAAGCCACAGTGATTATTCCGTAAAAAATCACAAGAAATTTATTCCCACTTTAATAATAACATGATTGGTTGAAACTTACCCTTGTGACAAACGAAGAAACATTTCATTGGTTTTAAGAAACGTCAAAAAATGTTCGGAATTATTCTTTCCTTTTCGAATATCCAATTAATTATAAGAATAATAATTCAAAATACTCTAAATATCGGGATATTTATCAAAATAATTCAGAATTTCCCCTAAGAAACTGTTAGTTCCATCTTAAAATTTAACATTGAGTAGCGTCCACACAGTAAATTCGAAAAGTGTACTGAAAAGCCGGACGAAAAGTGTATAGAAAACAGCCGCTGTCCACAACACCGCGAAGAGTTCCAATCTACCCAGCGCAACTACAAATACAACCACACGCACCAAACAGCGAAAGCTCCCCAAAAAGTGTAACGAAAGCCGGAAGAAAAGTGCATGGATACCAAGAGGAGCAGCCTCCGGAGGCACAACAACAGTCGAACTTCTTAGTGCATCTTAATTTCTGTAACATTCGAAACAGCGATGCATTGCGGAAATATAGCAGATGACCATTCTTTGTGTGCACGCAGCATCAGCTGTACCTACCGCGTCTTTCAAAACATGCTATTAAATTCATTCAACCAAGCCCCGAAGAGGACTAAGTCTCCTATAACAGGGAGGAATCAAATTTTTACTCATTTTGCTTTATCCGATAATGGGTGATTTTAATTTCAAACCAATTAAAATAATGCCCTGAAAGAAAAGAAAAAAAAATGGAGAAATTATTTCTAATATTATATCAACTCGCCTCAGAAAAAAACGTTTCCATTTTCCACAGCTTTTACATAAAACTTACCATTTTCTAAACCAATAAATAACAGTTACTGGCAGATCTCAAATAGGGATTAACGTCGGAATACACGTGATCAGCACGTGCAAAGCATTTTCCGACTTAAAGGGAACTTTCTTCTTTTAAACAACCCCTATAACATTTTATCTAAGTGTCTTAGTTTTTAGATATTGACAAATTGCTTTCAGAATTGGAGGGACGGTTATATCTGTTGGTATGCCCAGATTTAGGGAGTTTATGTTTTGACTATACTATGACAAGTTTGCTATGTGTGTGTCAGATAAGCTTAAATGAGTTATTTGTCTGTTTGTAAAGATAAAAATAGTTTCAAAAACTTTCAAAATAAATAATATAGACATGAGTTCTGGTAGAAATAGCGACACTAGGAAATTTACGTTGATTTTAATTTTTTTTCATACTTTATCTTAAGTAGTATCTAGAACTTGGTTGAAATGGTGCTTTTTCAACACTATTTAATGCTATTCTACGATAAATATTTCCACCATAAACTGCCAAGGTCCTTAACTGAATGTGAGACTTCTCCACAAAAAAAAAACAGGAGGAAATATTCAAATTTGGCCAATTTTAAGTAATATTTTCATGCATAATTATTCTTACTTGCCGATAATAGGTTATAAATTAACATGGGTACTAAAATTTTATGGCCAGGTAGCCTGGGCTCGCAAATTATAATTGTGGTGTGATAAGTTGAAAGTCTTAGCGCAGTTGTCAAATGGTGTTTATTTTATTGGAGCTCAATTAATTTTGTAGATTACATGAATAAAAAAAAATAAACTGATTCTTATTTATAATTATAAAAATTCAAATGATACATTTTTTCTCTTTAGTTTTGGTTCTATACCTTCATATGTGACAGTTAATCGGGAAGTGATATGTTTGAATTATACAACCTGGTTCCCACTGTAGCATTGAGCAAGCAATTGCGCGCTCACCTTCTCTCCATACATGTCCGAGCCATTTCATTATTTGTCTTTTTATTCTTTTCACCATATCTTTCCCGTTCATTTCTCTCATATGATTCATACGATGCCTGTATTCATTGTCGTCAGTTTTTATTGTCACTAGAATTGTTCTTATTATTTTTCGATCAACTTTCCTCAAATCCTCTTCATTTTTTGTCATGGTCATCGTTTGGTGATATAAATGAAAAATATTATTTCCCATTTCTATAATACGTAACGATAGGGCGAATGAGCTTAACCCAGTTGTTACCTCGTTACAGTTACTTGATAACAACCTCAGACTCTCAACTATAATTGAATGGCTTAGTGAGCGTCACTTACTCAGAGAGCATCGTCTTGTTTCATTGTGTCCGAAATGCAAAAAATTTCACTAGTTATTATACGGGAAAGTACAGTTAATTAGCTTTAGAATGGGCCATTGTTCCAAGCATGTTTAATGTTTAAATATGTGTTGACAATCAGCTATGCGAGAAACGGTTAGGAAGGTATGAAAAATTTGCATTTCTTAATAGTCATGTATAGTAGAATGATCGTAAACGGTGAAACAATAGAGGTAGAAAATATATAATTTCAAATTAAAGTACCGAAAGGTCATGGAAGATATTTTTATGACAAACAATATATAAAATGAAGATTATCATAATTTAGCTGTGCCGGGACTCTGCAGACTATAGAATTCTACTATCGACTCTATTCACTCGTCTTTTGTAGACGATTTCTTAATAAAAACTTCAATATATTTCATTTTATTAAGTCAGAAATAAAATAATACTTGTCGACAGTGTAGAGAATATTTTTGCTTTATACTGCTAAACATTTTATTTCGAACAGCCATCTAACGAATATGATTTCTTATTTAAATCTTATTCAAATAAGGAATATAAAGGATGGCTCTTAACTGCCAATCATAATAACAATAATTATAATAATCCAGCTAATATTATAACAATATCGTATGTTAAGGGTGTTTCTGAAAGAATTAATAAGATCAATGATCAATTCAATAATTGAACAAGCTTTAAATTAATATAACAATGCGGCAAGATCTATGATAATGGCAAACACTAAACCAAAAATAAAGAACAATTTTCAAGAAACTGCACACATCGGATATCCTGTGAATGAGGAAAATTTAATGAAGTAGCCCGAATATCAGACCCAATAAATAGTTTTGGTCAATCCTGAGCGTAAGAATATACTGCAAATATTTGTGTTTTTCACGGTTGATGAATTGCTAACATTGAGAGCTGTGTAGCCCTTATTAAGTACTTTTTCACCCATCAATATAGCAACCCAAATGACAGTTTATAATTCTTGACTGTATTGAAACTGAGCAAACTGATTCCAGATTATATGAAGCACAAAGTGTGCAAATCTTTCATGTTTTATAAAAAAAATATGAATACCTTATCGAATATATTCAAGAGGATATTTTTTTGTCAAGATGTTTAGACTATTTAGGGGCATGGATGTTTCTTAATTTGATTCAACTTATTTTTTGAAATATATGAGGAAATGAATTATTTTGAATATTCTCCCATTCTTCGACACTTTTGTTGATGTAAACAGTTTTCTTTTCAATTGAAACTGAAGCCATTAAAGAGATCAGATCTCTACAGCCAACACATGTAAATATTTCTCCAGCTAGTCGGTCGTATAACCAAGCTGACGTTCTGTCTCTAAATCAATATTAAATTCATATTTACAGTGCACATAAAACGTACGTATAACGACTTTCTATCTACCTGAAGTTTGCGTATACTTTTTTCATAAATAAGGATTATTTTTGATAGAACAAGTTAGTATCAAACTGAAAGCTGTGTATTTATTGTCAAGTAGGTGTTTCGAATAATGTATAAGCGGTTAAGAAGGCAGAAGATTGCAATGTACTCCATGGTTTGTGAAATCTTCAAAGGTTCATGCAATTGGTATTTGGTTTTTTCGTTGAAATGAATCAATATCACGGAAAATATAAATTTTGAGTTATGGGGGACAAGTTGATATTGAAATAGGTATTGTAAAGATATTTTCCAAGACATTGTGGGTCTAATGATATATCATAAAAATCGTACTTCTTTCTCTTTCCAAAAATAGCGAATGGGGCTACATAAAGGTCCGCGTTTATGTTAAAAAAACTGCAACCATACAGGATTTAAAAGCCCTCATAGGTCTTGAAATGCAAACACAATTACTGCACAAATGATTAACAATTCTATACAAAGCTTCCAAGATATATTATGCTATTGCCAAGAAACAGATGGTTGTCATTTTGATCACTCGTTATAAGGAAAGTTGATTATTTCTTATTATCCCAGTTATATATAGTTCATTCAATAAACAGGGGTAGTAATTTGAAAAGCCTTATTCACACCACTAAAGGAACAGTTTCAATGAAACTGAGTGGAAATAATAAAAAAACAAGAGTGGATGTGGTGACAAAATAAATTATTTTTATATGTCAGAACTATCAAAAATGGAAATTATCAGCTGATGTCAATACTAGAGAGTGTTGTGTGAAACTGGGTGAAATCTGACCAATCAGAGATCTACAGAATTGCCAACTTGAATTCAAATTACTCCTACTGGCTTTTAAATGAGGTATAGTATTGTTATAATTTGGTAAGTGTTCAAAAATCACATTGACATTGATATTTGCTTCCTGTTTTTTCTCAATCATTTTGTACTTATTCACTATTATTGGTAAGAGGAAGAAGTAGTTTTTCTGCGATATATCATTCAACCTATATACGTTGCCATTAAAGAAAATTCAAGATGGCGGTAGTACATTAAGTTCTGATGTCACATAACTTTGACAGCTCCTTTGAAATACAAAGATTACAATACCGTTCATATTTTATACTCATTTCTTCCAAAGAAAATGACTTGTCAGACTTTTCCGCTACCCTGTTTACTTATTTGATATTTAAATCTTTCAGCTAGGTAGTTTCTAATAAATAGATAGTGTCACCTCGTCGTGACACAGCCTGTATAGGAAAGGTAAGTTTTCCTTTATCATTTCATCCAATTTCAAACTGGAAACTGTACCCCGTACATGATCAAAATGTCCAAAATCAACTTTATAACCAACCCTTATCATGTGTATCCAAAAGGATAAACCCATCTGATTGAATTACTTGAACAATGGAAGTCATTTCGTTGTCTGAATGGAATGTTGTTAACTGTTCGATATCTAGCCCAGACGTGCAATTTTGTGGATTTGGAATGAAACCAGAATGTTGCATTGTCAAAGGATATTCCCAGTTTAAAACTTTGTTGCAGTTGAGGTTATGGTCTGTTCGTTCGATTTTATCACTTAAGCAAAAGTTTTCCGTGGTTTGCAGCAGAGGGATTCCCCGTCGACCGTAGATTATTTATCAGTATTACGACTGTTTGAAGTGGAAGCTATAGTCGTTACAATAAACTGGATTTAACAAGTCATTGTTGAGATTTGATTGAAAGAAGAAAATTCACTTGAACTATGTATCTAACCTGATGTACTTTAATTGAAAAGTCTCCCTATTTATGGATGGCAGCAAATTGTGTAGTACATTCAATAGCCTTCATGGTGTGCGTCATCGTGTGTGACGTATATCCGGGTTTTCATTTTATTTCCTATTTTGACATATGGCTAAGCTCAAATTTGATAGATAAAATCATCAAGATCATATTTAACCAAGTTCGAAAACGCTATGAAATTAATAATTGCTAGCTTCTTTCTATAACTTAAAATACCTACTTGAAAACTTGCTGATGCTGTTGATGTTCTTCCGTGTGTATCTAGGCATATTTTTGTATCAGTTGAATAACTATAACAATATAATCAATATTCACTCTTAATAAATGATAATTGACAGTGAGCAACAAGCTGGACATTGGGAAAAGACGTAAGACACATTGCCGCTACGACAGGTACATCTAGTTCATATTTTGAACATCCCAATTCCCCCTGATTGATAGGTAGCGCTTGCGCTTGACCTAAGCATCAACTAACTTTTCTTATTTAAAGATCAATGTTAACGTTTGTAATACACTCAAACGGTTCATTAATTGTGATATTTTGATTAGGATTAATCACAGACCCTCCTTTTTTCCATGTTTTTCAACGTAATGTGTTAGAAAGACATTGACAATCGATGACGCACACCAAGAAGGGTATTATAATGAACTATACTAATATATGGGATCATCAACCATTTTTGTTGCACAACTATTATGGTAACCTTATAATTGCTAACCAAATTTGTTAACGGAATTCAATTTCATCCCAACAACAATTAATCCCGTCAGAAGAATGTACATAATCCGATATAGAAAATTAAATTAAAATCATGCACGTGTCTACCGATAATATTATTGGATTTAAAACTTTCTAATAAGCTTATACGTAAATGTTAGTTTTTATGATTCATATTACACTATAGTCACGTTGAACGGATTGTAGTTATTCAAATAAAGTTCGAATATAGTATCTAAACGGATATTTGATCCCAACAACACATTATGGATACTTTAACATATACTAAGTATAGCATTCAATTTTGGAGTATATAGTGATAGATTTTGTATCATAAAGAAGCAGATGACTATGACCAGCTTATGAGAAGATTCCAATTTTTGTAGATGAAATTAATATATTCAAATTAGGTAATTCACAAAAATTCTCATATTACTTCGATTTTTATCGCTCAAGCAGCTCACACAACAATTAGTGAATAAAATAAGTCTCAAATTACTAAAGAGATGTAATTGAGATCTGAATCAGGGATCAAGTCTCGGAGCTTTGTCATTTATTTTATTTACATTTATGCAAATGACATGTAGTAGCTGATTGTTTAACATAACAATCCAGTTCAAAATAAATCTGATTGGTTTTGTATGAAAAGGCATTGAATATTTGAAAATGTATGAAGAAATCGCACTTTGAAAAAAAATTTCCTAAGGATGGAAATGTTCTATCCCAACATTGATCTATTGAGGATCTGGAGGCTTTCTTCAATTAACGTTTGAATTTTATGGAACATATTGAGACTAAAGTAGCAGAGGTAATTATGGTTCACGGTTTCACTGTGAGCAGCTGTTTTAAAAAAATATTGCTGTAAGCACTTATTTCTTTTTTATTCGCTTCAGGATGGAATACTGTTCAATTATCTGATATCCATTTCATAATAACTGTATAACCAGAACATAATTTCTACAGAGGAAATTTCTAAAACACAATCTCTTTCCGACAAATTTGAATTCTTTTATATAAGATATGAAAAATATTACGTGAAATGGTATTGATTTTTCCAAAAAAGTCGAAATTTTCCTCTTGATACCATTTTCTCATTTGTTTATGGAACAATCAACCAAATTCTGGTAGTCGAAATGGTTCCCCATGGTCGAGGAGACTTGCATATTTTTTTGGAATAAAGTTGTTTTTTTTTTCATGGGATTCGATTTCTTATTTGGTTTATTTCAAAAATATTCATTCAAAACTCATAGCATGTGTACCATGGTACACTCAATACATGCTGAAATTTTGAAATAAAAATATCACATGGTTTCAGAAAAGATGCTACCGACTTTTTCCAAGAAATCAATACCATTTCACATAATAATTTTTCCATATTTGAATAGACCAATAACAAGAGCAGAATCAAAATCGTGTCATAATAATCGACATGATTATTTTAAGTCATTATTATAATCATTTTCTGGCTGACGCGCCACGGTTATTGCCTCCTAATTATTGTTGATAAGGGTAGCTTTATATAAATGATTTTACGACTCAAAATACAAGCAATAGTTATTTGTTTAACTAGGCAGCAAAGTAGTAGATTGACTGCCGAGGCTGAATTCATAGCCGAGCGTAGCGAGGCTAGGAATTCAGCCAAGGCAGTCAATCTACTTTGCTGCCAAGTTGAACATATAATTTTTTCTCCGATTGTTCATGAGGATATTGTATTTACAAATTATTACAATTCCCACAATCTCTTTATTTTAGTTGGTTTCGTGCCTAGGCAGCAAAGTAACCACTTTGCTGCCTAGGCAGGAAAAGTAATACTGATATCAGTCAGCAAAATTAATATTTGCTGCCAATCGGAGAAAAAATTGTTTTCCCAATTTTTTCGTGGACATGTATTTTGAATATATATTTTTTGTTTCAATTGGAACTCGGTAATTTCGGGATTAATTCCTTGGCTATTTTGACTTCATAGTCTATTTTCACGTTTCCGTTATGTAATCCCATGGGATATAATTGGGAAAAAAACAGGAATAAAAAATAGCTGACAAAAATACACCACACTTTAAACACACTTTTATAATCCCTATAATCAGGGAGATCCTCCACAGGCTGTGAACATCATTTAGCAAGTGGATTAGAGAGTTCAGAATAATCAACGCACGTGTTCGGTCGCACTAAGGGTAGATTTAAAAGTTTTTAATCCCAAACATGTGCTGATTGTTATTAATTTACATGAGAGTTGATCTTTCTCAAATGTTTTCACGTTAACATAAAAATCTAAAATAAAATCGTATATTTCCATAGCAGTTTATCCTATTTATACATAATGATATACAATAATAGTTAACACTGATTTTGATATGGTAATATCAGATATCAGTTCACGCAATTGTATTCTGTACACTCAGGAGCTGGGGTAATATTATGTTGGTTTGAAATTAAGGTATTATTTTAATCATCAGATTATAAAGACTTAAACTGTTGCAAAAATTCGACTACAAAACATATACCTGGAGCCTATTTGGTTTTATTGACGAGCTGGATGATTTGTTTAGTGAAATATAAACTGATGTGAGCCACAATATATTCTTGCCAGTTGCAGTGGATGGCCCAATAGATCTACACCAAAATCTAAACCTAACTTAGAATAGATCGAACTAATACAAACTGCGATACATCAAGCATCCTCTTGTTAGGTGAAAGGTGATGTGGGAGAGCGTGCAAATGTGGAACCAACAACTAGCCTGCTTGAAAACACAATGCTACAAAAATGTGAAACATAACATGATTTGCATGATTATTGACAGGCCAGTAACCGCTTGGAAATCAACCATCATAAAACTTTCAACATCCGCTGTCAATAAAGTATGACAGCCGGAAGGCATATGTTAACACCTAGCATATAATATAGGAAGAAGTGGGAAGCAGGCAGGGCCTCTTATAACAGCGAATCTCAATTGGTACACTGATGGCTCTAAAACAGACTCTGGAGCAGGAGCCGGAATATATGGGGTACAAGAGGGAATCTTTCTAAGCATAGAGAAACATACTACTGTTTTTAAGTCAGAGGTGATGTCTGTGCATTGCTGTGCAGCAAAGTTGATGAGATAGGAGGTGGAATAACCAAAGAATCTTCATCGACTCCCACAGTCAAGCAGCACTTAAGGTGATAGCAAACTTAAATCTGTGTGAGAGTGTCACAAAGGCTCTCAGCTGACTTGTAAGTCATAATAAAGTTACCCTAGCCTGAGTACCAGGCCACCAAGGAATAAAAGGCAATAAAAAGGTCGATGGATTGGCCAAGCAGTGAGCAGCGAAGGTGATGATAGGACCAGAACCTTTCTGTGGCATTGCTGAATGCCTAACTAAGAAGAGCATCCACAAATGGATGAGCTACCAGAAGTTGTGCTGGTGATATGAAGCTCCAGGATAAATGCACGCAAAATTATTTCTCAAAAGCCATTTGGCCAAACTGTCACACGACCTACTATGTCAAAGTCGAGAAACGACGAATATGATGGTGGGATTGCTGACAGGACATTGTAGGCCGAGGAAAGATATGCACATAATTGGCCAGGGAGGAGACGAAATCGCGGAGCACATACTCTGTAAGTGCGAAGGATGAGCAAGAGAGCAGTTTAACATACTCGGAGAAGAAAATCAAGGACTGGAAGCTACACAAGGGAGGCGGTATCCAGGCTAATAAAAAGGATAAAGCTAGATATCGAGATCTATTATTCACGGAATCGTTTTAATTGACTCATAATACAGTTTTATACTATTTCAATCCAATTATTAGGTTAAATTAACCTAGTTACTCCTGCTCTACCACGTTTTTTCACAACTAAGCAATGTCCGTCGCTTTCCTAAGGAGTTTGTAGATTACAATGTTAAAGTCATATTGATTTAATTGGTGGTTATCATGATCTAAATAATACTCATTTCTGGTCTATAAAATTCCAGAATACTTGAATGCAGACTCTTAAGTATACGGTTGCATTCGAATCAATTATCATAAAATGGTAGTTCCCACACGATTTGTTTATGAGCGACCATCTAGGAATTTCGCGGTAATTGTAGTATTTGATTTTCAATTATTATTTTTTACATCTTAACGATGTCTGGAGTACTTTGGTTGATCTTTCAGGTGAAAAGTATTTCAATTCCAATAAATGCATTATAAATAATATATTCAATAGAAATGGTAATTTCTTGAAAATTTTAACAAGATCCACGAATCTTTGGGATTTCTTGAAAGCAGCAAAGACGAGTACCTTTAACGTATTTACTGCTTGAAATTACCTATCCAGATCAAATCATTTGGATAAAAATGCCATTAGTTAAGAGAGAGGTCTTCAAATCTGGTTAGTGGTGGACATTTATGATAAGCCTCGCACCTTATTAGCTAGCCTTGCTCAATCTATGGAGAGATGGGGTGAAATCAAAGGAAGAAGTTTTGCCAGGATCACCCTAGGCGACCTGGGGAGCCGAAACCGAAAAAATACTTCGAGATGGCTGTGAAAAACCTGCTTTGGGATGGTGATACTTGTCGTGACCTATTCTTTCCTCTCTTATTTGTTGGGAATCAAACCACAATGCTTCTTAAGTTTCTCATTCTAACGTGTCAAGATAAACTAAATATCACCTCATCTTTTCTCCCTATATCTGACCCAACAGAAAAAATTTGTCGCGACCTACTAACAATATCTTAAAAATTTCATTTAAAGTTCGCATGGCTGTTTACTAAAGACACAAAAATATTTCTTTTCGACAAACAAGATCCCCTTTACTAAGAATCTGTTCTGGAGTTTTAATGCCAGAGTATCAGATTCTGACTGAAATAGAAAAAAAATCTACTCCCTTTAACAGCTCGTTGTGGAATAAAAACTTACCTAAATATACTGGAAACACCGGTTATTATTCCACTTATACTTAAACAAATAACCTAAGAAAGCTCATGCGTGTCGTTGGCTCTAATTCTTGTCATTGTCGTAGATTTAAGAAAATTCTGGTATACGTGAGGCTAAGAAATTTTGAGATGCTTTTTACGTTTTCCTTCCATTGACTGACTGTGAAAAATAATGTTCTATTTCTTTCCGCAAATCGCTAGGAATTTCTTGCATCATAGACAGAATTTCTTAAAGAAGTCAAGTCACTGGTATTCGTTTACAGCTGTTAGTGTTAAACATAAATAATTTCCAATTTTTTCCTACAATAAAATCTTAGATATCTTCGCCATATAATCTTAAGCTTGCCGTTCCAATAAAGATTGAAATTTTGAATTTGAAGATATCTACATTGTGTTCAATTGCAAGGTTGACTTTAACATTGAATAATTGGCCAATAATGTTGAAGATAATACCTTCAAACTAAGGTCTATACAACATTTTTAAGGGAGAACTTAGGTTTTTACTTTTGCGAGAGTCCATAGAAGGTTTATATGCATATTCCTACCACCTATTCTCTTGATTGGCAATAATTTTATCGAAGCAGTATTCACTGTCTCAACCAGCTCTTGAGTAGTACCAGAAATTGGAAATTTATCATCACTCATTATTTTATTTTCTAGAACACCAGCAAATCAATTGATATGCTTGACGTTTGACAATTCAAACTTGAAACGTTTCCTTAGTATTCCAAGTATTTTTATTACGAATTTCACAGCATCATTCATTTGCGAATGAAATTATTGGTTATTTCTTAAAAATTAATTTGAACTTCAAGCGATTCAAGGAATATCTTTCTTCGATAATTCTTGGTCCCATTTCTGTATTGTATGTATAACATTAACTCCTCGTAAACTGTCACTTGTTGATACAGATGGGAACTTTAACTTTCAATATCCTGAAAAATATATAACATTGAGTATGTGGCCTATGATTATTCAGTGACTGGATAGATTCCATCTTAATAGTCTGCCGACTACAATTCCCAGCTATTTCACTTAGTATGGTTTAAATATTGCATCATACATGATGCAAAATATCACCTTTCATAGCCCATATTCCACTTATCAATAACCTAAACTAATTTCCCCACTTTGTATACAATCTTCTCTACATGAACGCCACTGAACAAGCTCGTTAACTTTATTTGCAGAACTGCTAATCGTTAGGTCATTACGTGGAGTAATTTTTCGACTATTTTTTGTCGATAATGTTAATAGGACTTTATTACGTTAACACGGTTTTTATGGCTCTACGAGGTCATTTGAATGGACTTTAATATATGTATGTATACAGGCAAAAAAATATTACACTGCGTATTTTGACAATCGAAAATTCCCTGATTTAATTTTGATAAGTTTTTCGATAGTACAGTAGGGAGTAATTTAACCACATCCATTGTATGTAGGGAGTTTATCGACTTCTTCACGATAAAAAAAATATCACGTTCAAAGATATACGAATAATCATTGAGAACCTGCCAAAACAGCGATGAAATAGCTAGTTTCTACCAGCGAGCCAAATTTTAATAAGAATAAAATAGGAACTTACAAAGGCTATAATATAATTCGTATATGCTATCCGAGACAGACCTTAGGATTCACTTTTATTATCCTAAGTTATGAAAATAAATGATATTGACAGTTTTTATAATAGTATATTGAGAACAATGTTGAAACAGTTCCTTTAGTCACGAGTTTTCTGAGGCACCTGGGTAGCTATTCTTGAAAATCATACGATCCGGAGCTTCTTTCTTACGATGGGGTCTGTCCCATGCGATTTATCGAATCCCACGGTATATACGTCACAAACGATGACGCACACCAAAAAGGCTGTTGTATGAACCATACATATGAACATTCAAAATTATTGCTTTGTTGCCAGCATCATTTGATACAAAATATCTACATTTGAGTTATGTTTCGAATCTTTTTTTGTACAGTTGACATAATTTTCTGTCATTAAATATTTTTTATATTTGTTATGTTATATTATTACCAATAATAAAAAAAGTAGTTTGTTCAGTGAATCAATTAGTATTGAAATCGAATAAAAATATGAGTCAGTCGCGTTTCAATTCTTACAAAAGAAGTGCTTCCACAAACGGCATGCTTCCAAGCGATGGTCAAATAAAAACCTGGAGCCCCTATCTCCGTCAATCCGTAACCAGTAAAACCACTCAAACTTACTACAAAGTATTTTTTTCAAGTCTTTGCACATGAATTTAAGATTCAAAGGAACAGAGAACTGACAGAATAATTACGCAATGCATAAAGAAATGGTAATTATACAGTATTTTTTTTCTACTTATTTCTTCATGACAGAATGGAAGCAAATTTCTATAAAATAACCTCTTGACTGCGCAAGCGCTAATTCATTCGACTCCTCTATTTTGGACCATGCGATCCGGACCGTGTGACTTCTATGAAATAAATAATATGGGATCACACGCCAAGAATATAACGACGGATGTTATTATGAATAAATTTCAGGACTGACCACCTCTTTTGTCGTCAAGTCAACAACTAGGGCATATATAATAAAAATTAGCTTAGCCCTTATTTTACATTGATGCTTTTGATGGGGAATGATTATTACTAGCTTGACAACACTGTAGACTTTAAAAAAAAACAACTGCAGAACCGCTACGTTGACTGTTATTACCAAAAAATATAATATATGAATATTTTGATCGGCGATAAAGCAGATCACAAGATATCGATACGATTATGCAAATTAGACTGATTTTGAATGCTGATCTTTACATAGGTACGTATATTTTGTGCAGTGAAGAATATACCGTCTCCAGTAGCTGTTAATATTCTCAACAATTTTTTATATATTGATTGTGAACTTGAAAATGAGAAGTTGATATTGATAGAAGCAATTCCTAGAAGTTCCACTTATATAAATTTTGTTACAGTTGTCATTACCACATTTTAATTTATAAACTCCTGATTTATTTAGTTTTTAAGATTTTATTTGTTGTTATTAATGAATTTGGATAAATTGTTATCGGTTTTGAAGCAAATATTCAAGTCCAAAGTTTTTAATTATGATATTGTCAATTAAATTTGGATCGTAATTATTATTAACAGCTATTTGCTTTATTATATTTAGTTCTTTGTTGTGATTGTCAATATTTAATGGAACTGTTAAAAGTCTATGTATCATACTATTGAAAACAGCTAATTTATGACTGACTGGGTGGACTGAATTATAATGTCTATATGTGATGGTTTGTGAAATATAGGTCTAATGTTTTTTGGGTCTCACATGAAGTATCAAATAGATTTTGTTGCTTATAAAAATCTGATCAAAGCTCAGAATATTGTGTCTTAGCCCACATGTTAAATATAGGATTATTTTCTTACATAACCTCAAATTCTCAAATAAGAAATAACTGTTTGGATTCAAACTGTTTTCCATAATTAACAATATACAGAGTTCAGCAAAAGTCCGGAACCAGAGAAGTATTGAAGGGGATCAGAGTACTGTTAGAAACAGATGAAGGGTGGTACAAATCGATTGACGGAAATAGTTATTTTTGTATCCAGTGCACGAAATGCTACTTTGGTGATCGAGAAATCACCAAAAAATTTCGCGCATGAGATGCAAACAAAATTTTTTCTACAAACCTCAAAAATATTGTTCTAAAATAAGAAACATATGAATTGAACTGGCTTCAACTGTTTTTCCAAATCAAGTAATTACCTAATTATTGTTATAAATTGATGAATAAACGATTTCTTGGATTTCTGCTTGATTGAGGAACATAAAGGTTAAAATATAAAAATCCCATATAGTTTACATGCAGTGCGAGAAGTAAGTATTTCGCACACTACTTCGCGCACGGTGTCATGGTAACGATTGTATTAAAGGAGAATGAAAAAAAAGGGTCACTTCGCATACTGTTATCAATGCGCGAACCTTGTCATTTTTTGACGTTTGTAGGAAATAGTTATTTGTTTAACTAGGCAGTCAATCTACTTTGCTGCCAAGTTGAACATATAATTTTTTCTCCGATTGTTCATGAGGATATTGTATTTGCAAATTATTACAATTCCCACAATCTCTTTATTTTAGTTGGTTGCTATGGAAATGTATAATCACAGGCAGCAAAGTAATCACTTTCGTGCCTAGGCAGCAAAGTAACCACTTTGCTGCCTAGGCAGGGAAAGTAATACTTTGCTGATTGATATCAGTCAGCAAAATTAATATTTGCTGCCAATCGGAAAAAAAAGTACTTTTTTGGGGCGGGGTAGAAGCCATTTTAAATCATTAGAAAAGTATTGCATGACTGTCTATTTCAACTGAAACTATCTTTTATATCACTCCCAAAACCCACACACAAAATACTATTTCTTTTGCTGAGCAGTTCCAATATGTGGGTGACATAATTCATGAGTGATTCCAAGGTTTAAAAATGGAAATTTCAATTCCGACAAATACTGTAAGTTTGGTAGAGTATGCAATGGAAACTTAAAAATACTTTCATGAATAATTGGTCATGACGGTGCATGGATGGAAAGTAGAAATTGTGTCAACCAATTGTAAAAATCAAGCTCTGTTATTAGAAGACAATTTTTTAATGTTTAGCTCTACTTTGTACATGACTTCTTTTCCGTATCCTTCGAGACAAGGAAGGATATCGGGATAATGTCAATTATCAAATTCTACCTCTAGAAGATGTGTTTTTCCATTTATTATTTTGAAACAAATTCAGTTTCCTGGAAGAGGTAGACTGAATAAGTTGAAGACGAATAAGTTTGAGTTATTGCTGCTTCTGTAATAAAAATTATGTCGATTTTAATCTGTACATTTTGATGTGGGCCCAGCGAAAAAAATTACGTTGTAAGATATGACTAGTATTTATAAACTTCATGGGTAAATTAATATGTTTCCTTTTAAGGTCCACTGACAAGTTCAAAAATTCCAAACTAATGGCGCACATCCATCTCAGGTAATTTTCGACCTATGTCGGCTTCTTAGGAAGTGTCATATGCAAAATTATTCGATCTCTACCAGAGGGGTGTGCATAATTAAATTTCAGGAAGGAGTGCTGGTGCATCTCAAATATAGTATGAATTATTCTGTTTTTATAGACCGAGGAAGTTATAGTATTGAATGCAAAAGTTTGGGATATGGAATTTAATCTTTTTCAATCGAAGTATATCTAGTTTGAACTGCTTATCCAAGTTCTTGAGTAGATCCCGCTGGAGTTTGCGACGTAGCTTGCAAGAACAGCTTGGAGCACGTTAAATACAACAGATTTTCGTTTACAACTTTTCCAGATTTGATCGCAAAAGAAATTGCATTTTCAATTTTATGTGATCATCTATTCTTATTTATGCTGTTTATGAAATAATCTTCTTGAAAATCACTCGACCATGGCAAATAGAGACCATTATTCTCTCCAATCCATTCCGAGATCATTTAATTCGACAATAAAAACATTGATTATCAAATAATATCTCTCGAGAGCTTTAGCTAGTTAGCTCAGTTATTCAGATTATTGATGTTTATATAGCCCCATCAAATTGTCAAAATAGAAGTTAGTCATGATAGAATTACTAAGTACATAATAGTTGGCTATTTGTCATGGTCTCGTGATATTACATTCGATTAATATTAATCTTATAAGTTGTACTTGGAGCACAAGATTTCAGTTACATTCCGTATACCATATTCTTGCGGCATATTCGCAGTTGAAGCTCCCTCCCTATATGTTCTTATGTGTATCCATAATTCATAATCAATTTTGGTTTGCATGCCGGTAAAACAGATTCGATGAGTAAACACACAAATTACATCGAGTTAAAGATACTTAAGTTGGCGTTCAAAAGCAAACATACAATGAACATCGATGTAGGTATAAACATATAATGACGGATCAGCATCTGAGGATGATTTGCACTGGCAAACACACATGCTGAATTCGTAATTTCGTGTAAATACGGTTCGTTTCGGTCGCTTATCGCTTGTTAAGTTCATTTTTATTCTTTTATTTATTTCACGAAGATATTGAGTTATCAAATTATAATCGAATTAACCTCACTCGACAATTACAATGCTCAACATGAATTCACTATACCGTTGTCTCACCTGAAAAACACTCACCAGAAATTCTGGGAAAACTATAAGTAGTCATTTACGTGAATTAGACATTTTTGGGTACAGGAATGGGCAAGCTAAGTCCGTAATTATAGGACTTGAGTGTCATATAGCTCGAACACGTCGCAAACTTGTTCTATAGACACACGTGGGATGGTGAAAGCTACTTAGAGGTTGGTGGATACCATCTTTGAGTGATACTTGAGCATCAAACTATTGACAATTGAATCGAATTGAAGTTATTCGAGTTATTCAGTTGTACACAAAAGATGTGTTACCAAAATTGGAGATTTAGACAATCTTTTGAAATGTACAAAGATTAGTAAAACGTTATATTCGTGACATGCAAGACAATTTTGTTTTCTTAGCAGACAAAAGTTACGTGAAGTGTAGTACTGCCGCTATTTTTGAACAATAAACCAAAGATAATAATTTACAATTACTAACCAAATTCATAAAAACTGGAAACAATGAGTAGAAACCACATCATGCAAACGTTGAACTCAAAATATAAAAAGGTTACAAGCTCATGATAAACCACAAAATATTAAACCAGGATGTCAAATTGATAGGGCGCTCTGTAAGGTGGGAAGAGTGGGAGCCATGCTATTTCCTAAATTTTTGTTCCGCATTTTCTCCGTTTGAAACTAAACTGACATTAAATAGCAATTTTAAAAGTAGTGTTTAATATTGTCAATTTGTTCATTGATTAATGTCAGTTTCTGTGTCAATGCTTTGACTAATATTACTTACGGAATGATGAAAAACAGAATACAAAATTATATGACTAGATCTGAACAAAACAATTGAATATATTTTTAATTAATATAAGGACTAACGGCAACCGTACATGAGCCACATTTTGCGGTCGGCCCGACCAGATAATTGTCGTCATGTTTCAGCTAACTCAAGCTACATATGAGAAATACTGTATCATACGTACACGGGCGTTCACGACAGTCAAAAAGGGCATCTGCAGTCTACTTGCAGCTTATCTCTGCCGAGTGATCGCTGCTGCATCCACCGTACACCAACCACATTCTTGTAGTCGTTCGAAGTTTCGAACCACGGTACGAACCGCGTTGCGCTGTCGCGTCTGAAGTCATTTTTTGTACCTTCTGTGATGTGGTTGGTGTGGTCTCTTTAACTACGCGTGCGGTTCATATGAACGCAAGTCGACCGAAAAAATGTCGTTGGGTCAATCGCGAGGTGCAGTTGCCGTGCCCACATTTTTGTAGTTGTCTCATCTGCAAATATGTGGTCCATGTACGGCCGCCCTTTTTGACTGTCAATCATGTGGTCGGGCCGACCGCAAAATGTTACTCATGTACGGTTGCCCTTGATGATCATCACTGAGTTTTTCTCACTGATTCTTACTGAAAATATGTTCATGCACAGCCTAGGGTCTTTGAGGAATTTTTCTGTTTATTCACTTTTAAACATATTTCTATTATTACCAAATTTTGTGAAAAAATTTGATGGATGTGAATAACCATAATTTTACTCTATTCTATTCGAATGAACTTTATGTTACAGTATAAATTCTGTAGGGTAACTGTTATAATTCTGTAGGGTAACTGTTATAATTGAAAGCTCACCTAGATAAACTTCTCCATCAGTAAATTCGTTATCATTATAAAATACTTTTGGCTCTATCGTATAATGATTTTACTACTCAAACTCTCCATCCCTTTTCTGAATATCCTTATTATACAGGGTGTTTCATTGGGAAAGGGACTAACTTTAACTGTAGATGGGGATCACTTTGGTGGTTCCAAAAACCTATATTTAATGTGTCTGCTGCACTTTATAACCGAGATACAGGGTGTTTTATAATTTTATCCTATTTCTTTCGAACCTCATAACTTCCGAGTTACCCTGTATATTATTTTGAGATTTGGTACACGTGATAACCATTACCTAGAGACTCCATCAAAAGCATCTCCAAAAAGATAATGCAGGTCCGGCTTAACAAAAAATTTCAAAACTTGTCTTTCCTAAAAACAACACCATGTATATAGATTTTTTGGAAATTGCTCTTCATAATTGGAAAGGGTATAAAAAATCGAATCTACTTATTTCGTTTTTATTTTTCCGCAGACAATTTTACTACCAAAAATTTACCGTCAAAGTTATAATTTATGCACGTTTTTGGGGTTAACAATGGTATCGGAGAAATTTTTTAGCTTGAAATGAAATCCATTTAATGCATCTAGAGAAGCATCCTAGAAATTCAATTGAGTTTGTATGTTTACGAGTACAGACCACTAAAAAATGTGATTACAGAGCCGTACTTAGGACATACCCATTCAATATGTTTCGAATATCTCGAACACCCTGTATAAGGATATGTATCTGGAAACTATGCACTTCTACATTTAGAATAACAAGAGTAAAATACGAAAAATAAATTTATACTTCAAAAAACGTTAAAAGTACTCGTTTGGACAATGTTGTTAGAATTTCTTGTTTTCTGTTCATGTCAATTAATAAAATTAATAAAAATCTCTCCGTTTTTTGAAGTATAAATTCATTCCTCGTATTTTACTCTTGTTATTCTAAATGAAGAAGTGCATAGTTTCCAGATACAAATTCTTATACAGGATGTTCGAAATATTCGAAACATACTGAGTGAGTATGTTCTAAGTACGGCCCTGTAATCACATTTTTTAGTGGTCTGTACTCGTAAACATACAAACTCAATTGAATTTCTAGGATGCTTCTCTAGATGCATTAAATGGATTTCATTTCAAGCTAAAAAATTTCTCCGATACCATTGTTAACCCCAAAAACGTGCATAAATTATAACTTTGACGGTAAATTTTTGGTAGTAAAATTGTCTGCGGAAAAATAAAAACGAAATAAGTAGATTCGATTTTTTATACCCTTTCCAATTATGAAGAGCAATTTCCAAAAAATCTATATACAGGGTGTTGTTTTTAGGAAAGACAAGTTTTGAAATTTTTTGTTAAGCCGGACCTGCATTATCTTTTTGGAGATGCTTTTGATGGAGTCTCTAGGTAATGGTTATTACGTGTACCAAATCTCAAAATTATATACAGGGTAACTCGGAAGTTATGAGGTTCGAAAGAAATAGGATAAAATTATAAAACACCCTGTATCTCGGTTATAAAGTGCAGCAGACACATTAAATATAGGTTTTTGGAACCACCAAAGTGATCTACATCTACAGTTAAAGTTAGGCCCTTTCCCAATGAAACACCCTGTATAGAAGGGCAGAGCTGGCTTACATAAAAGCGATATTCCACCGAGCCCCTGGTTATAATAATGTGCATATAAAGGTACAAGTACCTACTGTTACACAAACGGTTTTAACGAGATCCGTGCTTAATTCGTTTTTTTTTTGTTGCAGTTAACCCTAGAATTTGTGGATGGATTAATAAGTGGATTTCGAGTTAAAAGGTAATTATTTATGAATAGGATTCTGTGCAGTATTGGGAATGTTTATATTAGAATTAATTGCGATGAAATTTAGTTTATTCTGTTGAAATCGAATGGCACAAGAAACTTTAAGCATAATTATTCATTTTTTCAACCAGTGCGAATTTAAAAATACTAAAAGTGAACTTATTTTTGAACTTTCCAAATCTGTTATTATTTTTCATGAACGCTATTTATCCAGAACTATATATTGGCCGTCAAAAAACTTGAGCTACCAAAAATTTTACACATTTTTATGAATTATTTTCTCCTCAACTACCCTTTTTATATTAATAATTTTTTCAAAGTGTTAATTCTTTTGTTGAATAGATGAGGCTTTTACTTGATGTGAATCCATACTGAATAAAGGAATAAAACAATTTTAATTTGTTAAAATCTACATAGTATTCAAAATTTAAAATTTAAAATTGTGATCCGTTTCGCTAACACAGTAGCTTTATCAAACGAATGGGGATATAATGAGATATTTTCCATTCATACAGTGCCTTTTTACCAAATTATACGGATATTGACAATAAAATATGATCTATTGGAAATAAAAAAAAAATGAATAAATTGAAAAAAGGGAAAAAAATGGGTCTAAATAGTATGGTATTAACTTAAGTATTTAACATTTTTACCTATTGTTGCAATACTAAGCTTGAAATTTTGATGTAGTTGAATCTGAAAAAAATGTTCAATCATCTTGTGCATCACCTATCCTACCGATTCTCTAATTCCATCATTATGCGGATCCACTTCACCCCAATTTATTTTAAATTTAAATGGGATTCAGACCGGTCATGATTCGGCCATGAATCAACCCCCATATCACTGTTTTACTTATAACAATAATAATTGTAAAATTGGTTCGAACATGAATTCCAAATTAAAGAAATAATAAGATTAATTATCATTCCTTATTTATTAATATACCATAACATTTTTCACAGAAAATTTCAATTAATTACTAATTGCAAAAGCAGATGAGTTCCGTACTTAGAGTTTCTGTCGCACTTTCCTTCTATTGGTGTATTAGATGTTTTTTCATCAATTTTTTCTTTATGCGTGTTAAGCACAAAAATCATAGAGCTCGCGTCATTGTCACGCTTTTCATTATTCAAGCACCTATAATACAACTGGTTATGCAACAAAATTAACAATGAACAAATATTGTTCTCGTTTTTCCATATTATTCTCCATATAGGTCAGTTTAATCTATGGACTATATAGCTCTGATTAATCATAATATTTAGTGAGAAATAATGTTCAAGTTCATTTGTGGTTATCAAACTTATCAAACTATAATCAAATTAAGAATTTTAAGAATAATTCAACACTTTTTCTTCAATAACCATTTGTGATAATAATATACAGGGTGGCGCACCGAAAACGAAACAGATGCATTTACTGGCAGATGATTCCTTTTTAAAAAAATCCCTCGGACCTGTCGATTTTGTTTTCGAGGGGGACACAAAATTGGCATGAAATCACAGTAACATTTGCAGCCCCCTAAGCGGGGGTGGCACCATCCCTAAAATCTTAAATGGAAGGGGGGGTCGAATGATCCATCATTTAAAAGGTCTTTCAACTCCCTTTATAATGATGTAAAATTCAATGAATTGTATAAAATGTATAATGAAATTCAAACATAACTTACAACTTTTGTGTGAAAAATGATCATCAATCAATAAGTGGTTCTATTTCGTAATAAATGTATTGTATATATCAGTTAATCTTTTCAAAAATCTGATATGGCTTCACAAAAAAAACTATACCAAAAATGATGAATAGCATAACTTTTTAAACTCGAATAACTTCACTAACTCCCAACAAAGATATATGGTCGTTCTATAGAAAACCTCCTATATTTTGCCATTATGTCTATGATAACCGACTAAACACAAGCATGAATGCGATTATCATTAATCATTCCTTCTTTCATACATAATTCAATACAATTTCCGAGTCCTGCGGACTCGACTGAACTGTAAAATTGAAGAGTTTCCTGAATAAAAATACCCAAAGAAATTCCTGAAAAGAAAAACAGTACGGATTTGCACGTGAACGATGGGTCAGATCGTCGACATATTTCTGCACGTCTCGGATACTTCCTATTCGATACGTCGACGGCCTTTTTTATTATTGAGAAAAAGCAGTAATTATACCGGGAAACGTTACAAAATTCAACGTTCACATTCACATGTTAAATGCAGAGGAAAATATTAATATGTAACAAAAAATATGAATAAAAAACGATAATATTGAATGATGCACGAATGAATTATACATTTTTCCATCTTTGCTTGAGCTTTAAGTGTGCAGCTACCTTTGACCCTCTACTAATGATAGAGTTAACCAGGTACAGAGCTTTCAAACTTTTCCTTTTTTCGATTTTGGATACATCCCATGCTTACCTAATACCTAATTTTCGTAAATTCAACAGCTTCAATTGTATTTTTGACATTTTGTCAATACGAAAGATACGTCTGCATGCTATTTTGAATGCTGTAATCTCTTCTTATTGATAGGTCGCGCTTGCTCGTAATCTAAAC
Organism: Galerucella nymphaeae; assembly: GCA_963978555.1. Taxonomy (NCBI): domain Eukaryota; kingdom Metazoa; phylum Arthropoda; class Insecta; order Coleoptera; family Chrysomelidae; genus Galerucella; species Galerucella nymphaeae. Next base: position 8,625,294 of record OZ021719.1, read on the forward strand.
ATCAACTTATCAAATTTTTGAAGTAAAAGATTAGGGTTAACATTTGTAATACATTCCAACGGTTCAAATTAATGTGTTAAAAGGACCTTAACAATCGATGACACACACCAAAAAGGTTATTATATTAACTCTACTATCAGTTTTTGAAAAAAAAGCTCATCCATTTATCTCTCTCTCTACATTCCACTTAACCCCCGTATATTCATATATAGTGCACGACCTGCTGTTTATGTCCAAGAATATGGTCACGTGGCTAACCATATACGAGCATAAAACGGTTTAATATCGTGGGGAGGCGGCATATCGGGGTATAAAAAAGCCGCGAAATGAAAGACATTTTGACCCTTCAGAAGGGAGATTTCGTATCCCTTGCCCCTGGAAGGTTCAATTTGGCGTAGTTAACCTTGCCAAAGCCCTTGATTTCACCTCTCAATAGACTTTTGTGTGAGAATTGTGAGGGGGGAGTGGGACAAGATGATAGGGATGAACAGATGTCTCCGGGATTTTGTGCATTGGAATGAAAAGCGGGATATTAGGATAACATAGATGTTGTTTTAAGGGGACGTGATAAGAATATTGGTTTTTTTTGTTTGGGTATTGGGTAAAAAAAGAAGGGTTTGTCAAAATTCCAATTTCCCAGTTCACAAACTACACAAACTTTGCAGTGGCACATTGTTTGTCAAGATATTTTGTAAATATTTTCTGCTTTCAATAAAAGATCAAAGGAACAATATTAAAATGTACTCCAATCACATTCTGTATTGGTTTTGAAATTCTAAATCAAAGTAGATTTGGGACGATTTGTTGTTATACTATTTCTCATTTAGTACAACTAGTACAACAGTGAGTTTACTTAATTACCAAAACTTCTCACCAATAAAATAATCTTGTATTTTTTTTTGAGAAAAATGGCCATTTTGGAAATTTTGTATAATATGCTGTTCAATTCAACGTTCTACTATTATAGGTTATTTGAATTTTGCATTCCTTTCTCCCCTACAAGGACTTAATGATTCGATAGGAAATTGAGTTTTCGGAAAATACAGTTTGACGTATGAATGCATATCATCTTTGTTGTCAGTATACACCCAGCATATGCTTTCAACGGCCAACGCAAAGAAGTAACGCCACCTGATATCCGCCAACGATGATATTGCTCAGTCAGAGGCGTTCACATGAAGCATACACATTTTTTCGTGGAAATATTTCCAGGAATAATACAAATTAACCAATTATTTTCAAGCAAGCCATTCATCATTGATCAAACCACAAAAATATTTATAGAAGATTTATATTGCTTTTTTCCCAAGATTAATATTTGTTACATTCAAAATTACAAGACTCCATAATAGGGGAGTTCAGTCTAGGGTCAGTGTGTCCAGCCGAAATACACCCTCGAAGCGTATTAAAGGCCTGGTTTCGCACGTGCGATGGATGCATGCGTCCGACGCTTGCAGCCGCTGCATGCGTTCATCGCAGGTACTGGTCATATGGTACCACGTGCTTGTGGTTTTACTAGTGCGTCGATATCTAGCGCCTGCGTCTGAATGCAACGTCAAAACGCAACGACTGCTTCGGAGGCCAGTCAAGCGGCGAGAACGCAGGCGATTGTGCAATACGAAACGTCAACATGAGTGTTGAAAAATGGAGCCGGGATGCTATTAATCGAATTAATATCCTTTCACAAATGCCTGTATGATGCCTAAAGTGAAAAATATAAAGATCTAATTATCAAAAATAATGTCTGGAAACAGATAGCGGGAAAATGGAGGGAAAACGTGGGCATTTCTATGCTAGTATATGTTATGATGGGGTTTTCTTGGAATTAACAACGAAATGATCGCTTCATCATCATCTTCTTCAAATAGAAGGGCTAACACACTCCATGATGATTTCACGAACTGAACTTCGAAGTTCTGACTGTCAATTCTAGACGCACAAGCAAAACCACTCAAACGCATGCAATGAACGCATGCAGCGGCTGCAAGCGTCGGACGCATGCATCCATCGCACGTGCGAAACCAGGCCTTAAAGCGTATTGAAATTTAAAATGACTTTTTAGCTTATTACTCAATATATCAGTGACCAATAATTCTAGAAACTCTTGGTATGTCACCATTACATTTTTGTTATTGTCACTAGTTATGTCAAATGTCAATGGAAAAAGTATTTGGAAGAATAGAGATACAACTTACTAGAAATGATACAAAATATAATCGAAATTGGGCATACACAATTAAACGAATATCAACAAACATAAGTTATGGTGGATTAAAAGTCCTTCTGTACTTTTCTGACATTTGTCATAACTAGTGACTGAATAACAGAAAATAATTGAAATGTCATTCTTGTCAGAAAAAAACACTTTTTGTTGGTCACACTGAACTCAGGCTGAACTTGTAAAACCCAATATGCCAAATATTCAAGTATTGACTTTTTCCAAATATTCATGTCACCGGACAACCTTAGACTCAATTATTCTGAATAACCTTGAACCGAATGCCAAACTCTTTATTGGTCCGTAACTTCCATACCACATTGTATATTTCCTTCAAATTTGGCACACGTATTTACTTTAATGTGTCCAATTTATCAATTAACTAAACCGTTCCGGATTGAGAAAGAAGAATACCGTATAAGGAGATACCAGAAAAAATTGAATTCGGTGATTTACTTGGCTTTTTCAGCCAGACGGTTCCTCCAGAAACGGATTGAAAAAATTGATAATAAATAATAGATAAACATACATTCAACTTCAATTGAGAATAACTGTTGAAAGTCCTAGGAATAAACAAATTACTGATTTACTGAAACAATTGTTTAAAATGCCAACAATATTTTTGCTGCCATTCTGACTTCCTAATCTCGTCTAGAGTATTTTTCATTCGATGAAAAGCTTAAGGGTTCTCCTCTGCCCATAAATGTGAATTTCCAAGATTGTATACCCCCATCTCTCGTGAACAGTACTTTGGGGAACATGCAAAACATGAATAATTCGTCGTGATTATCAATTAAATTAAGGGAATCGTTTCCCATGTTAACGTATTGTCTTTCATTGCGTTCATTCAAAGCTACTGCTGGAAATCGACAGCGATGTCTAACATAAAAACCTGAACTTTTCTAAATGTTTTATCATTTTGAGTACTTCGTTGAGGACGTCGCCGTTCATACTGTCTTCTAGTTAATCTGCCAATACCATCACAAAAGTCGTACACATAAATTATATCCTCATCTTCCTCGTTACTAAATTTATGATGTATTCTAACTATTAATTCAGAAATAACGTATCGAAACAGAATGAAATAAGTTAATGTAGACGAAAATTAAGGAACAATAATTCTTTTATCTTTTTAAAGTAGTTAATCATATAAAACAAACGTCAATTATGTAGGTACAACAAAGAGGCGCTCTGTCATTATCATAGCCTCCAAGTTATAATACATTGTAATGTTTCTAATCGCTTGTGGGAATTGGAAAATGACTATTAAAATGTTAACCAATCATCTGTCACAATAAAAAAGTTTAGTTTACAGCTTGTGCCGTCAGAATTAACACCGGAATTTAATAGCCAATAACATTTGAGATCGCCTAAGTGTCCCGTATCTGCAGTTAACGTATGTCACCCTGTATATGATCAATAAGTGTAGATAAATGATTGTGAATGAAAAATAATATGATTTGATTGAAATTGATTTGAAAACAATTACTCATCAAATATATTTTTCTAAATAACCCTAACAAATTTCCATGGAAAATTATGCCTACGTCTATGTTGCGTGGCTGCTTTATCGCAGATAACATCTTTTGGTCGAGAAAAGACCCTTTTTTATTTTTATGGTTATAGGGCTGAACAAAATACGTCTATTTTTATAGGCACGGTGTTTGCAGCGAAAGTAAAAATAGCTGCACAAAATGTCACTTATAAACCTTTCGGCAAGGGCGATGACCCTTGCATTACAAAATATTAATAATATTTTGAAGAGGTATATTCATGTTCAGAGATATGTTTTATATCGAGCTGCCACAGTAACAGTAATCTACTTTACTCAGTTTTATGCAAATAAATTGTCATTTTAGCATGTTATCAATAGCTATAGGCGAGCGGCAACCACCCCTAAAATGACATGGTAGTGACCAGATCACTTCTAATCGCTAAAAACCATGTTACTTTATGTTTTTGAGGGTGCTGAATACGAATATGACGTTTGTTTTTCTCTAAAATTGGGGGAACATTGTTAAAATCTAAAATTAAGTGAAAAATGAGAAAAATTTTTTTTCGCGAATATCGAACTTCAACTCGCTGCCATTCTGGGAATAATCAATATTTTTCCATAAAAATTTTTATCACACATTTTTGAACTCATTTGCAAGGCAGTAAAACATACCCGAAGTTTCTAAAGCAATTTCCCAACGCTCGGGAAATTTTGGAAAAATTTTTACTACTCTTTCTTACTTTGTACATACTTTTGCAAAAGTTGAGTGACGAAGTTTTCAGTTTTAAATTTCTAGATATGTAGTCTTCAAGTACAATAGACAAGGAAGTTTTTCAGAAAATTTCAAATTTTTATTTGCAAAAATAAAAATTATACAGCGTCTTTAACCTCAGCGTTCTCGTCGCTCGACGCTTGCACTGGGCGCGTTTCTCTTGAATTTCATGCAGTGAGTGAATAATGAATCTAAAATTTTCTAATAATAATTTTTTTTATAAACAATGATACAAAGAATAATAGTAGAAAACCATGTATAAATATAAAAATGTATTCACTATGTACATTCATCATCAACTACATTTACAATATTAGTACATGAATTTCGGCAACTACATAAATCACAGCATTCCAAACTAGATTTTTTACAAGGGCACACGTCGGTAGAACAAGAAGATTTTTGAGAACAAGAACAGAAGAAATTTTGAAAATATTCCATTGCCGACAATCCATTGTAAAAATCAGGTAACACATTCCCCTCGTCGATCAACCATCCATATTCTTCCAAATTTTTTGTCAAAATCGTGAAAAATGTCGCCTGATTCCATTCATCATCAACTACATTTACTATATTAGTACATGAATTTCGGCAACTACATAAATCACAGCATTCCAAACTAGATTTTTTACAAGGGCACACGTCGGTAGAACAAGAAGATTTTTGAGAACAAGAACAGAAGAAATTTTGAAAATATTCCATTACCGACAATCCATTGTGAAAATCAGGTAACACATTCCCCTCGTCGATCAACCATCCATATTCTTCCAAGTTTTTTGTGAAAATCGTGGAAAATGTCGCCTGATTCCATTCATTGATTTACCAAATGCATCTCAATACGTGTTTTTCCAATGCAGGCTTAGAAGGTGGTAACTTATCAATACATGAATTTTTCCTTAAAGCCAAATTATATCTCAATAAGTTAATATCTGTGCGAATAGCTTTAAACTTGTTTCGTGAATCGTACAACACAGATAAAAAATTACTAACAATTTCGATGGCCTTTTCAACTGGAACGTTGCATAGATTGTCAAGATCACTCAATTCTTCATCTGACATCTTTTTTAACGCTACGTATGCAGTCTTCTTACCGATAAAAAACAGCGATGACGTCGTATCGCATCCAGTTAATGCATGCATAGTTATAAGTGATGATGTTAAGGCAGGTCTCAGTTTTTCTGTCAAGAGGTGTATTGGGATGTATCTCCTGAAATTTATCTCCTGAAATTTTGCCAGTATAAAACCAGACCTGTGGCTTATTTTGACAATATTGATAATTACTTAATAACAATGAAAATACATCTGTATCTGGCGACTCAACAATAATAATTTGCTTATCATCTATTTTACTTTGAACACATTTCACGTATTATATTAAACGAGTGTCAGCATCTATGTGATTGCAAGTATACATAGATGCATTTGGCAAATCAATGAATGGAATCAGGCGACATTTTCCACGATTTTGAAAAAAACTTGGAAGAATATGGATGGTTGATCGACGAGGGGAATGTGTTACCTGATTTTTACAATGGATTGTCGGCAATGGAATATTTACAAAATTTCTTCTGTTCTTGTTCTCAAAAATCTTCTTGTTCTACCGATGTGTGCCCTTGTAAAAAATCTAGTTTGGAATGCTGTGATTTATGTAGTTGCCGAAATTCATGTACTAATATTGTAAATGTAGTTAATGATGAATGTACATAGTGAATACATTTTTATATTCATACATGGTTTTCTACTATTATTCTTTGTATCATTGTTTATAAAAAAGAATTATTATTAGAAAATTTTAGATTCATTATTCACTCACTGCATGAAATTCAAGAGAAACGCGCCCAGTGCAAGCGTCGAGCGACTAGAACGCTGAGGTTAAAGACGCTGTATAATTTTTATTTTTGCAATTAAAAATTTGAAATTTTCTGAAAAACTTCCTTGTCTATTGTACTTGAAGACTACATATCTAGAAATTTAAAACTGGAAACTTCGTCACTCAACTTTTGCAAAATTATGTACAAAGTAAGAAAGAGTAGTAAAAAATTTTCCAAAATTTCCCGAGCGTTGGGAAATTGCTTTAGAAACTTCGGGTATGTTTTACTGCCTTGCAAATGAGTTCAAAAATGTGTGATAAAATTTTCATGGAAAAATATTGATAATTCCCTAATTGGCAGCGAGCTGAAGCTCGATATTCGCGAAAAAAAATTTTTCTCATTTTTCACTTAATTTTAGATTTTAACAATGTTCCCCCAATTTTAGAGAAAAACAAACGTCATATTCGTATTCAGCACCCTCGAAAACATAAAGTAACATGGTTTTTAGCGATTAGAAGTGATCTGGTCACTTTTTCGTTTTCTAAACGACTTTTTGGGGGTATGCCGCTCGCCTACTAGAGGTGACAGTAAAGTACTATTATAACGCCACGAAGGACATTGAGGGTGAAATTCATAGTCGACCCTTGAGGGTCACTCATACTTGAACTCAACTCAGTTTAGCTCGAGGCGACTTATCACATCCACAGTCATTACTCAAGTAATACTTCAATTTCAGTGGCATCAATGTTATTATACCCTGTTTTCAAACTAAGAGGAGTGATTTGAATTTAAGTTGGCATTTCTGCAGGCTAGTCATTGGTCAGATAGCCGCCCGTTTCACACAGATCTTTTGATAGAGCTGACAATGCTATTTGTCAGTTTTGACATTTATATTTATTTACATAAAAATATTCCAATCATTACTACTTTTGCGCATTTGCTGTTTATAGCTCTGTTTGCGTTTGGACTTATTACCTCATATTATTGTATTTGTGTTTTTTACTTTTTATTTTGTTGTATTGCTTCGTTACTATTTGAATATGGACCAAAGATTGTGCTCCAAGTACCAGTGCCCCCGAAACGAAGGAAGTTTTCAAGTTTGGATGATTTATCGCTGACATAGCAGCAAAGTTTATAAGTTAACAAGTAAAATCTTATTTTTAATAATAGTTTTACACAAATTACGGTACCTACAATATTAGCTATTTTCGCGGAGCAAATCCTGAACACATCCAGTATGAATAAAAACCTTACCTTTTAGCAAATTTGTTTATAAAATAAAACTTAAAAACGAAGTCTATAATAAAGTGATAATAAAAAAAAACCAAACAACTCAACAAACACTGTTTATCATTAAAATAAAATAATCCAAAAGTTTTTTAAAGTTTCAAACGCAAATTAAAAAGTAATCAAACCACTATAAAGTAATACAACACCATACAACCAAAATTTTGAGGTTATAATCTGTTCGGAACAAAAAATCCCAGCTATCATCCTAGGATTCATCGAGCACGTTCCGAGCATGCTCGGAATTGAATCTAAGTCTTCCTCGAACACGGGATTTTTTATCCTGAATACATTCTGAAGCACTCCACGAACACTCAAATTGCGCATGCGTAGTCCCTCCGAATACGTTCAGGATGTGCTCCGCGAAAACAGCTATTTTTTCAAATTTTTTCAAAGCTTTATTTTGTGCTATACCTAAACTTCCAATGTAAATGAAGGATAATTTAACATAAACTAATTGTATATTTTATACATACTATACTAATTTATACTCAAATTATCAAATGGTCATATATAAAATTTTACATAATATAGCCAGAATGTTTTCACAATAATGTTCGCCATTGTCTGGCCTCATGTCCTGAGTCCAATTACGATTAGATATTTACACATACCCTGATCTCTCATTGGCCACGAAAAATGCGAGCAGTAAAATAGATATTTCACATAAGTGTCAATTAGACCTAAAAGTCGGAACACGACCTTTTCGGAACACTCCCAATCTAGTAACTTTTAGTGGTGTGTTTCAGGTTTGTTAAAATACTCCTCTTAGTTCAAAAACAAGGTATAGAGAGATTTTAAGCCACATAAAATGTTGACATACGTTAACGCTGAACGTTAAACTGAGCAAGCGCAGTTTTTCTAAAATAGCGGATGTCATTTTTAAGTACCTATTTTAGTTTTTGAAGCCATAACCTGTGAACGACGTTATACGTTAAACATTTTTTTTTTGGTGTAACGAACGTCAAATTTTCTATTTGTTCAACTTGATTAGTACACATTAATCAATGACATTAATCGTGGATAATGTAGAAAAAATAATTAGACGTCGAAATGATCAAGGTCTAATAGACCACAAATTAATAAGGAGCGCTATTCTTCAAATTAGAATTATACAAAAGGCAAAATTGACGTTGAAAATCGGCGTTGACAAGTTAAGACATTCAAAGATAATTATGGTACAATTTGGAAGCCAAAATATTATTGAATGCTGAAATATATCATTTAAAATTATTTGTGCAAAGTTTTTCAATACATTTTGGATAGTTTTTCATTCATCGAATGATAATACATAATTATAATACATAATTATGTTAAACCTTACCACTTAATAAAGTTCCGTTTATTCTGACGTAAATAACGGAGTACGTTATCGCTTATTAAGGTGATCGGTTATTTTTTTACTACTGCGCATGTGCAAAATAACCGATAACGTATAACGTTGATCAAATAAATGGCTTAAAATCTCTCTATAGTCTCTATCGTCAGTAACTTTTAGTTGCGTTTGGTCAGAGTTTGGTACACAATTGAGATTTGTGAACGTCCTTAACGTATATCCGCCATCTGTTGCATTGCATTCTTACTCGATCGAATTTGTGTTGTGTTCAGTTCTTGTATTAGCCATATACAGGGTGTCCCAAATGGGAGTGACTAATTTTAAACATAAATGCCCAGCTAAATATGCACCAAAAAGATGGGGTTTTGACTAATTTCACTAGTTTATCAAAGAGATTTTTCAGGCTTGGCTAGCATTTCATCTCATTAATACAGGGTTTTTTACTGATGCTGGTCGAATTCGAAGGGGAAAATATCTATTATTTTGAATGGGAGACCTTATAGTTTTTGATCTCATTCGGATCTCATTCGAAAACAGCATTCATTCTCCTTTCCAAAAATGTATAGTTTTCTATCTTTTGTTCCATTGACAACAAAGATATTCGAGGTTTCATGAAGTAGTACATTTTTAATAAGTAGTCTAATATGAACGTAATTTGATCCCTAAAATCAACTATTCCGGTATTTTGGTATTTTTGTTGCTGACAAAAATTGGGAACAACTTTTTCAGATAAGCACATTGGCAACAGGTTGCAATGGGAGACACTGAACACTCGCCCATCACTGACTACGAACAATTATTCTACTCTCTCTTCCACATTTTCCCAACTTACTTGTTCAAAGCGTATTTCACGAATAAAATTTTCGCATTTTCTGTATATTATAGTTCAATCTCTGAGTAGTACGTGTCCGTCTCTGATTCAAAAAAATTCCCTAATTCATTAAATACATCTAACGATACTATAGACTGGAATCAAGACCGTGTGTTATCTTTGAAACCTCCCAAGTCACGTTGTATTTAGTGTTAATATTTCAAAGGGCCCCAAAGAGACTTCCCCATCCCAACTGGTAAAGCCGCCATCTGTAATTAGGATCCGTCCCTTTGGCATTTGTACGCCCTTTTCTCGCTTTGCCTCGGCCTGACTTGATCATCATGATGAACTACCTTTAAATTATCTAATTTTGTTAATTAAACTATTCAGGTATTGCTTGCGAGAGAGTGAGGCGGATTGTCGCAGACGTTCTTTACATTTCAAGTTGAAATATTAACGTATTTCTCTGTGAGACTGTATTAAATTCTATTTCGCTGGATCAAAGGTATTTTAAATAAGGTTTGAGATACTATTAATATTATTTTCAACTACTAGCTATAAGGTTGACAATTATTGCTTCTTCTAGCCAACTGAGGCATTGATAGACAAATTCAAATATTTTGAGAATCCAGAGATAGTAGTTCAACAAAACCTTGTGTAAAATAATTGTGTATACTCAGGAGATTGTCTTTAACATATTTGCTGCTTGAAATTACCTATATAAGATGAATTATTTGAATAATACACTGGTGTGTATTATGGTTCATAATTCACGCCATGACAACTAAAAAATCACATTATTTTGATACATAGGTGACCAGAGATGGGGGTACAATATAATGTAAACTATTAAATCTGTGTATTTTGTTCAGGAAATTTGCTTCTGAAATATATCGTATCGATAAAATATTGAAAATTCTAGTATTGATACCTTTTACAACGATATTTTCTAATATTAAGTATTTTGATGCAATATATTTATAAGGGTAAAAATAATAATTGGAATGTTGAATTGTTAAATGCTTTCTTCGTCTTGTTATTCCAACCCTGAATAAAATCATCGTACTATAGTCCGATCGATGCCAATGAAAATCGCATATAAACAAATACCACGCGTGATCTATTCTAAGTCGTCTGCATATTGGGCTTAAATTGAAATAGGCCTCGTTCAACCTTATCCAATGGATAGGTCGTTCAACGTTTAAGTGATGTTGGTTCGAGCAGTTTTCTTTGAGAACGAACCATGTATAATTTCATCCTTTCATACTAGTCAAATATGATTTTCAATCTAATAGATTTATATTTTGAGTCGGATACACTGATTCGTATTTTATTTTCAACATTTCTGATATTTATCTTCTATCAAATCGTGAATCGAACCAACAATTTTTAAAATACGCTCCTGGCTGTTTACCCATCGTTTCTGATAAATTTCAACCCTTTGGTCAGTGGCGCAGCTTCAAGGATTGGTTATGTTCAGTGGTAAAAGTTATTATCAGGTATGGTAACTCGGATTGAATGATAACAGCTTACATAATTTGTATCATAAATCAACCAATAAAATTCATTCACGATGATAAGTTTGCAATTTTGACATTTGTAGTAAACAATTCTTGCAACTTAACAAAATCTAAATACCCGAAGTGTAAATGAAAGGGAGAAGTCACGGTCCAAAAGTTGGCTTGGGTTGCCAGACTTATGTTCTCAAAATCGAAGAATTTTATCAGAATGTTTTGTGTTATTTTGTTGTTTTCATTGGCGTTTTTTAGTTTGTTATTTACTGTGTAAGATATAATCTGTTATTCTCATAACTATTTAAAAGAGAGTATCGAGCACTGCGTCGCAATGCCTAAGTCTTTATCAAGTGGTTGCCAGGAGATGGTAGCATCCCTAATATCATACTACTTATAGGAGAGATGTAAGTTTTTAATGAATACAATATAACATCATTATATTTTATCATTAGCGACTGAATTATAAAAGAACTTATACAAAATTCCATGGCTGAGGCCCTGAAAATGCTAATAATCAAAATTTCATAATTTCTGCTCTTATTTTTAAGTTGAATGTGATCTTATAGAATAAACAACTCACTAACATAACTTCATACTAATAACTGGAAAAAAATTACAACGTGGCAACGATGTGAAACATCTTTATGTTTTTTGTTATTGCTAACTTATCGTGAATGAACTATAATAATATGCAATCCTGGGATTATTGCACCATATTGGCACGTGAGGGCACAGCAGTAGGTACTTCAAACAATGAAGAATTCTTTTCAGTAGGGATCAAATAAAATGGTTAAATACCTTCATAACACCTTAAGAAGGTTCCAGAATTACTTTCCAAAAAAAGAAACCGTTCCCTAAAAAGCAACAACTACTTCTCGGGCTACGTGACCTGACAGACATTGAATTACACTTAAACGGGGTATTTCCACTATTGAAAGTCCTAATAAATGAACACAAAAAGTATATGAAAGATAGGTAGTTCTCCAAGTGAATGGAATTATGCGCACATAATATATAAAGAGCTCCATAATCAAAGTATAGAAATAAAAATAATCTCTAATACAACTGAATGCAGATCAATGTGTTTATTCACGATAAAAAGCGACGCGATACAAAATTTTGTGATGTTGCTAGCATGTAGATTTTTCCTTCATTTAAGGAAACTGGAAATGTTATTGTGACATTTTTTCTTTTTTATCCACCTGTACTTCGTAAAGCATGGATAAAATGTGTTTGCAGCGTATTATAATGTCCTACAACAACATTTTTTTTGCACGTCTTATGTACTACACTTCCTCCATGAACGACATTTAAACTAAAATTAGGATACAAAAATTAATAAATTGTGGTAATATATCATTATCGTTATATTGAATCTCTTTTAATTAAAAATATATATGCCCCTGTCCATATCAGTATTCCTACTCTGAAAATCATATATAAATATTTTTATTTGATTTCCATATGTTATCTTTTGTGGCTGTTCAGATAAGTTATGTGTGTAACCAACCCTTCTGTTTTTGTACATCAAATTTGAAAATCTAGCGAATGCGAAAATAAATTTTTGTTGTATTCACGGCTTTTTTGTTGCTTTAATACAGTTTCAAGCAGAAACGAACTAAGAATGTCTAAAAATAATAATAGGTAGGTACCGAGGAAGCAATTATTATCTTATGTTCAAGTCAACCACCTATAATAGTATAAGTGGATAAAAAGGGCGCGATTATTTGAGCATCCGATGTTCTTGGTTATTGGTTATTGGTTATCCATCCGATTTATTAACTGTGTCTGTGTGAATGTGTCTCCACCACCGTAACCTTTGGGCTTCAACTATATTATCTTTTCTTTGTAGAATATCTTCAATCTCATCATTGTACAGGCTGCTGTACTGATCATTCTCTATCCTTTTGGGACCGTTAATACTTCGTTCAATTTTCCTTTACAATATTTCAAGTTTTTATATGTCGTTGGCTGTGAGGCACGGCTGTATATGTTACAATTGGACTCATTGCTGCTTCATATACTTTCAGCCTTGTTAGTTCACTCAAATTTCCATTTTTCAGTATTTTTTTGTACTTCCAAAACATCTTATTGCACATAAGTATTTGCTGGGTTATTTCCTTGCTTCGACTCATATTGCAGATAATAATGACGCCTAGGTATTTGAAGAGTGACACTCTTTTGAAACAATGTTCCCCTATTTTTATCTCTTTTATGCCTGATTTCTCTTTTTTTAGCATACGAGGTATTTTGTCTTCTCTTCGTTAATTTGTAATTCTCTTTCACCTGCTTCTCTGATGAGAGTTAATAATGCGTTTTCCATGCTCCTCTGTTAGGTCATCATCTGATAAAAATGAGATTCAATTCTAAGAATAAAAATATTTTCAATTTTTTCCGAAGAAACCTCTGGGACTTTCCTAATAAATTTCCTACATTTTCAGCGATATACTTTTAATGTATTCACGGGATGTAGTTTTTTATGGATCCTGTATAAATGTCCTACAATTAAAAACTCAAACCGACAACAATATTCCTCTTTATATCCTTTTTGAACACCATAAATTTCCCTCATACCCCCTTAGCTTTCTAAAATAGAAACACATGTTGCTGTATATCAAAAATGACGTGTTAATACTTATAACACTCTTCGCCCTCTCAACATCCACTAAAATTTCCAACCCCACACTTTAACAAATAAATTAAAATTCTTGTAGTGCCAAAACACCTTCTTCAGTCCATTGGCATACATGGGGGTCTGCACTATAACACGGTGATGACTATGATTATTAATCGGGTATCTTAAACAACTATTATCTGTTTGAAAATATTCTCCATTACTGTAATTTCCTGATAAATTATACTTAGTTTCTCTTCCAAAGTTTCCCAGTGTCTACATAATTCCTAAACGAAGAGTGTCTCATGAAAAATTAATAAGTCCAATTCGTTCCGGCAAAAAACATTTTCGTTAGCTCGTAAGTCGTCCGGCAAGTCAAGTATTACATTTAAGTATCGAAGTGGGTATAATTTTTTCACGATCTAAGAAACTGACCTGACTTGAGATGGGATTGTGACATGCAATAAAGCCATAAAAGTATTAGCCGTTACGTATTTATTTTGTTGACCAATAATAAATTATTACCTGAAAACTCTATAAGACTTTTGGGTCATTTTTACTCATTACTTTCTCATTTTTATCTGGTATAGAGCAGCTCTGCACGGAAAATCCGAAAAGTTTTATGGTTTTATCACATCTCAGTAAGTCAAGTCAGTTGCTTAGATCGTGAAAACAACTATTCCATAACAAACTAAACAAAATTCTATAGACAGTATGAAATGGCATTTCAATTTTAATTCAACATTCAATCAATTCATTGGATGGAAACAACTACTTCATAAAACTTGAGAAAGTTTATGAATTCGGAGATTGTTGGACACCATGTGTTTGTATGTTATAAGTGAAATAGGCCATTCAGCCACAATCAAAATGACTGTTATCATTTATTAATTGATGCCTGTATTGCTAGAAATATTTCTTAATAAATACTGTACACAAATTTTGCACAATCTTTTTTGTTATTTGCTAGCGCCTTGGCCACTAACAACGCTATCTCTTGTTTCTTTATTACTTCTCAATCCCATGTATGCTTCGGTCCTCCGCTTTTTCAAGATTTTCGCACCTTTGATTCTCTCTTATCATTAATTAATTCTTGGAAGATGCCCCCAAAAGCTGCGAAGTTTTCGTTTTTTAATGCACTCTAGCACATCTATTTCCAGGTCTTCTCTTATTTTTGTATTTCCATTTTTTTGTTCCATACAGATTATAAGTTCAAAATATATTTTCCTACAACCACTATGCAAAACACGCTTTTCTACACAAATTTTTATACACAAAGCTGGCCTTTTCTCAATTCTTTTGATAACCGTTGTAAAAGTAATGCGAAAAGTACGCGCTATGGCACTTTTCCGCACCGAAATGTCAAACAAAGCTACTTATGACCTGTCAACTCTTTTTGACAATTCAACTCAATTGAATTTCTAATTGGTATACAATTTTTAAATTGAAGCTTGAAGTACATAAGTAAACTATCTATTTATTTACCTATTTATTTTAATTTATTAACCTATTAAGCATTATTTTAGTAATCATGAACCAAGATGGAAATAATTTATCTTTTGAGTTGTCCAATTCGGACATTGAAAATACTCTAGTTAATGTATTTCTTTCATTAATAAATGTGGTTGTAGAAAAAATATTGTGTACAACTTGTACGCAAATCACTTTTCCCACGAGCTCAGAAGTTTGTAGCACGAGCCGTAAGGCGAGTGCCGCAAATCTAGCGAGTGCGCACTAGTTGTACAAACTACTATTTTAGAATTCAAGTTTATGATTATATCGTTGTTTATTCTATGATTCTATTTTTTTACTGGTTGCTATTCTTAACTGAAACTATTGGCTATTTTTAAAATGCAAGTATGTCTGTTCTGCGAATGATCCTAAATTTTTTTAATGATATAATTTGTAATTGACATTGGTGTTTTCATGTTAAGCAGATTTGTTTTGAAATTATATAAGTGTAAAATGTTTATGTATTTGGGTTAGTTATATGAAATTTTTACATTTTTGAGACCAATCCATATGTGCGATATGATCGGCGAACTAGTTCAGTGTTTAAAAAAGCCATCAATATAAATAATATTCTGTTTTTATTGGTTCTGTTCTTTTGTACAAATAGTATTTGCAATAAAAGTTTTTTTTTTTAAATATTCTACGGCACTGTTCCAGCTTTATACCTTTTCACTAATTTAACTGGTATTTAAGCCGTTTCGGAAATCCTTAAACCCCGTAAAATTTCGTGTACATTAAAAGAAGATAACCGAAAACAGAAAGTGAGTGGCAGCCGTTACTGATAACGGAAATCGTTTGTCAAATGTTTCGTTTCTGCCAAATGGTCTCTCAACGGAATGGTCTAGTCTGTTTAGGTGGGATCTCTTTCTCTTTTTTTCTCTTTTTCTTCTCTTTCTTTTAGCAGTTGTCGAAATAACTACTTAAAAGGGCAGGTTAAATGAGTTGTGACGTATTTGCACGACTTGTGATGTAGTGAGTTAATATATGAGCCATACGGTTGTTTCGTCGTGGTATTGTTTTACATCGGTTGAGTTCCTCAGGAAATTAAGTTTCAAAAATAAAAATTTTGCAGTCAAATTAAAACAGAAATATTTCAATCATACAATATTATTACTGACATTTTTTTGCATGAACTCAAAAACACCCTATATACAGGGTGTCTCACGACGAGTGAAAACTATCTGTATATTGCAAAATACTTCTAGTGAAATCATGAAAATTTCTACGTTTGGGTTTTCGGATACGATCTTTTCAACCAAAATATTTTCAAAGATGGCCGACTTACGGTTGTTATTTTAAATAGAACACCCTGTATATCAATACATTTTTGAAATCTACGTAATATTTTAGTATACTTTTGTCTTAAAACTTTTTTCGAAAAATGCACACTTTTTGAGTTATTGATTTTTTTGTAGAAAATTTGACCGTTGAAGAACCTTATAAATTATTTTTTTACGAGGAGACCCTTGAAGATATGAAAATGGTTTCTCTTCGGTTGCCTTAAGCAAAGTTAAACGTATTCGACTCTATGTTGGAAAATGTTTCATTTTATACAGGGTGTGTATAAAAAGTGTTCAAAGTTTAACTTCATAAATATCAAATTTCTTCATTTTTTTAAATAGAACCACCCTGTTTTTTCTATATTAATGCATCCAGTAGAAAAAAATAAGGCAAGTTCATGTATACTTTCCTATACCTAAACCTTACCGTTATCCAGATATTAAATGTTTTCTGTAAATTTTTAGAGATGCAGGTGTGGTCTAAATTTTGATACAAGCACTAAGAAATAAAAATTATTATGTTAATATACTTACAATACATGGTCAATATGACAAAGTTTTTACAAGAACATGTGCTTTATTTGCAGTAAGATATCCAGATTGACCGCGATCGAAATCGCACATTGTCAAAAGAATACTTGTCTTAACAATTTGAAGCTATTCGGATCATTTTAAGCAAAAGTTAATCGAGTTAAACCATTTGTGAGAATAATAAGATATGCTACAAAATTTTATGGAAAATTGGAAGTCAAAGAAAAATAGTCTTAAGTTTAGTAAATGTTCAAAATTGCTCCCTTGAACTTCAATGCATTTTTCAACCCTTCTCAGTATACCTCCATTCGTCGCACGGCTAATCATTTTCTCAGAAAGGGAATTGAAGGAATTTCGAACTCTGCTCACAATCTTCTCTAGATGTTAACTAATGTCTGTTAAATAGGTGTCATTTATTACAAAGCCTACTAAAAGTATGCATGAAAAATTTAAACTTTAACATCAAATATCTCGGAAACGACTAAAAGTTGGAATAGGATTAAGAAAAACAATTTGATTCGATTTGTTTTTAAGGACAGATGAAGAAAAAGACTTTTTTATTTCTTAGTGCTTGTATCAAAATTTACCACACCTGCATCTCTAAAAATTTACAGAAAACATTTAATATCTGGATAACGGTAAGGTTTAGGTATAGGAAAGTATACATGAACTTGCCTCATTTTTTTCTCCTAGATGCATTAAAATAGAAAAAACAGGGTGGTTTTATTGAAAAAAATGAAGAAATTTGATATTTATGAAGTTAAACTTTGAACACTTTTTATACACACCCTGTATGAAATGAAAAATTTTTCAACATAGATTCGAATACGTTTGACCTTGCTTGAGGCAACCGAAGAGAAACCACTTTCATATCTTCAAGGGTCCCCTCGTAAAAAAATAATTTATAAGGGTCTTCAACGGTCAAATTTTCTACAAAAAAATCAATAACTCAAAAAGTGTGCATTTTTCGAAAAAAGTTTTGAGACAAAAGTATACTAAAATATTACGTAGATTTTAAAAATGTATTGATATACAGTGTGTTCTATTTAAAATAACAAAGTTACAGTCGACTTCCGGTAAAACCGTAAGTCGGCCATCTTTGAAAATATTTTAGTTGAAAAGATCGTATCCGAAAACCCAAACGTAGAAAATTTCATAATTTTACTATAAGTATTTTGCCATATACAGATAGTTTTCACTCGTCGTGGGACACCCTGTATAAGTGAAACATGAATTATAAACGACATAATAATATATTATAAATATGGTTTATACGAGAATTGTTTGCCTTTGTCTTTGCTGTATTGAGTTTCAAGTATTATTACATCAACCCCCTCGATATTTATTTTGCACATCCCCTGTTTGTCGAATGGAATCATGTTGATAGTAGGTTTGTCGTAATTTCATTTTAACGGTGTATGCATTGTTGCTAGCTGGTATGGATATGCAGTAGATGGATATTCACTGTTTACTGTTGAACAATATTTGACAATTTGCGTGTTTCCAGATAGAATTATGCAAAATTTAATATCTGATGGTTCATGTTTTACACACATGTTTTCAGATATATACGCTTTATTATTTTGTTTGTTTTAATATAAAGAGATTATAAAACTTCAATTTCAATGTAACAAATATCTATTTCAACCTTGTCAGTTTATTTATAGAAATTAATTTCCATTTATTGACTAATGTTGAAACGTTTCCGCCACTTTATCAGTAGATTATTCAACGAGCATAATATAATGATGGCTTCAATTTACGAAAGGACGAGCTGCTGGCGAGTCTCATAAACATCTAAGTGAATATTACCACTATATGCGAGTAGAATACTATATTTTGTCCACCACCTGCTATTAAATGAATTAAGTATTTTCTCTTTTCTCGAATTTTATAAAACTATAATCATTATCAAATAGTCGAAGATGAAATTGAAAACTGTACAGGATAATCTAGTCCGAAAGATATTGAGTATCAGATATAACATCTGAACCTTGGATAATGCATCAAAAAGTGAGATAAATGCAAGGATTAGAAAAGAATGCAAGAGTTTTAGAAAAAATACAAGAAATAATGTATTATAATGTTGAATAATGATATATTTTCTGCGTTTTACTACGATAAGGAGTGGAGACGGGATTTAATAATTAAACTATGAAAATTTCATTAAGTATCGGATTTTATAATTAATAATTATTATTTTAATATTCAATTATCAACCCGAGATAACAATAAAACAAAATAACAATATAGGTATTCAAACAAACATGTCACTTCTTACAATTATTAAAAAACTATTGATAATTAAGAGTTTTCCAGAAGGAAACTTCGTCTCTTGCTAGAAAACATGTGTATAGGTATTAAAAATCTTCGTTTAACAACAACCGATGTAATGGGAGCATATTTATATTTACAAAATTTTGCTTAATTCTAGGTTAGGTAGGTATATCAACATCCACATCACTTTCACCTACAAATTGCTGGAAATATTTAAAAAATTTGAAAGCCTGTATTATTTTGAGCCACAGAATTGAATTTATGTAGAGCGACGGTCCCAATTTGTCCAGCGATTAATGGACAATAAATGAAAAAAATGCTCAAATCTTGAAAAAATTTATATTTTGGAGAAAATTTACTTGAAAAAATGCTAAAAAGGCACGTTGCATCCTTCTTTTCTCCAAAAATTTGAATCCTATTTACGAAAAAATTGTTAAATTTCATAAATTCTCACCAGTTCCTTAGTTTTTATCTACTTATCCGCTGACAATTATGGAAACAAGCAGCTATTGTAATTAATATTATTCATCCCAACTATAATAATAACAAAATTATATTACAGCCAGCAACAAGTCCACTACTGCATGCAGAGTGCAGGTTCACTTCAGCTGACAGAATTGTAATTCCCCTAAAATTTAATTGTTCGCATGATGTAAGATTGTATTTTTAATTAAAACATCACTTCCTTCAACGTTCAGCTGTGACGTTTTGAAGGAGATTTCTCAAACCCTGCAATTTAATTTGTAGTTCATGAGAATAATTTTTATTTTTATTTCCATGGACCAAACACGAAACTGCATAATAGCAGAAAGAGTATTTTGATATTAAACTACGAATGAAGCGATGAAATTAAAGTGTATTATTTTATACAGTCGTTGATTTCAATGGGATTAAAAATATCTAAAAATATCTGATCGTAAGTAAAAACGGAGATGATGTAACGGGGTGGGAATAGCTGCCGGATTGGATTTGAGTGAAGTATTGAAGTTTTTATGACAATTTTTTATCCATAACTATCGCAACTAAACATAGTTTACAGCATAGCTCGACAAGATCGGCTCTAGAATGAACAAATGTCTTGAATTGCTTATTACTTTTTTTTTAAAACTATAAAAAATGTAACAAGCCTGGCAATGGTGAATATTTTGAGCAAATATTCCAATGTATATAAATTTGAATTAAAAATAACCTGGTAAAACAATGCCCTGAAGAAATTTGAAGTTAAAGTTACGACAAAAAAATAAATCAACTCTGAAGGAATTATTGCCGGAAGTTTTTTTGCTCTCGAAGGCACAAAATCCTGTCGAAGAATGGGACAAGCAAAAAAAAGTTGGTTTTATCAGGAACGCAAACCACACTAAGAATCAACACAGTACTAATCAGAGAGATAAATATGAAAAACTTATGAACCTCTCTTTTCCGGCCTCTTTAATTCTGGTCACCGACGTATTAAGTCTTACAGTACGAGAAGGGAGAACAAAGTGACCAAGTTCTGCAAATATACATATATCGAAAATGAAAAAGGTAGAGTCATTCACATACTTGAAGCAGGTGGAGTATCTTACCTGACACCAAAAATATGCAAACCGGTAAGCCAACCCGGATCTAGCACTAGATTGAATGAACAGGCTTATCTAAAAGAAGACGAAGACATAGCACTGCCCACTTTCTTGAAGCATTCAACAATGTCAATAAATAGGAAAACCGGAGTACATGGAGAAGATGAAGGAAGTGGAATTGTAGAGGTTGAATCAGAGGTATCGATTATTTGTGACTGCATGAAAGAAATTGATAGTCAAGAGGAAACATCGTTCAGATGCCATCTCCACAAGCAACTCAAGCTGCAATGAAGATACTTGGAAGGACTCGATGATTATAAGGGCAGCGGCTATGTAGATGAAATAACTGGACAGTGCGCATCAATGCCATAAATTGAGCTACAACCATCCTTGTGCTCAACAGCCCAGGCACTTGAACTGTATCTTTGTACCATTACCCATGTTATCTACCTTCTTCCACTCCAGAAGCTCCGTGTCTTCTATAAAGGCTACCAGTTTATCTGGAGGGAGTAGTTGTGCTGGTGGTGCTATTTTCACTACAAAGTGCTTGTATGTTCTCAAAGAAGCAGAATATGTGACTTTATTAGTGTTCCATCGTAGAGTTCACATTTTCTGCACATGTGTTCACTAACTTTGCCTATCCTGTGCAAGTGCTTCCTTAGGGTACAGTGTCCAGTCACCAGGTCGGTAATTATCTTAAAATTTCTTTCCACCTTGTCTACCCTATTGAGTGAACTTTGGCCTATTTGAACTGCTATATTTATCGCAAAATACCAGAATTGAGTATATTCAAGGTCAACTTTGAAGTTTCTTATAGATTGCTCATTCTCAAAGATCTCATCGCAAATATTTTCTTTAAAAATATTAAAAATTGTTTTAATGGAAATATTCTACAACTAGCTCATTCTGCATATTTACTATAGTATTATACTGTGTGGCGAAGCAGCGAATGCTCAAAAAGTTTTTTACTCCCAAAAAATAGTTGTGCGTATCATCGCAAATGTTCCACCTAAGCCAGAAACTGAAAAAGCTTAAAATCATTCCGCTCCGTTGTATCGTTTTATCACTCAACGGTTGTATAGACATTATTGTGGGTATTAGAGATAAAACTTGATATAATTCTCACTTTTTACTTTATGTACCTGAATGTTTTTATGACTATACAGTACTTACTAAAGATTGATTGTATTTAAGGTCAATAAACTACCCTATTCTATAACTGCCAAAACTTCATTAAAAACTCGATAAGGGGTTAAGCTTGTCGAATAATAATTTATTCGGGAAGATGTTGATGAATATTCAGGATTATTGCACCACGGCGTTCATCCCGAATACCAATAATGATTTAACATAAATTAACAATTTTAAGACAACAAACCAGTTCTATTAGCAACGTACCTACATCCATAACTAGATATGTTATTGAAATGTATACGATACTATTATTACGACAAAGTTACGGTACCGGCTAATTTACATTATGTTCTATAAAGTTCAATACATTAGACAGGCAAACAACATTTATGTGGTAAGCTTTAATGATATCGAGTGAATAACGATTACTGTCTACAGTTTTAGTCCAGGGAAGATCCATATTATTAACGGAATTTGGCGGGGACGATCATAGAGAGATGCGGTTTTCTGCATTGTGTTCAGGAAGGTCCCAGAAAAAAAGTCAATATGGTGGGATCCACCGGTTTTGGGGAAAATGCCTTGTGGGCCGGAAAAAGCATTTTCCAAATGGATCACTACTTGCACCATTATAAGAACGACTGGAAACTCGGAAAAATCGGTCGGAAATTGTTACTCGGGGATTTTCAGGCCCGCTGAACTCGTTTCTGACATCAGAAATGCCCGGGGGTGGCTCTACATGGGGTGTCTGGGGGTGAATTGAGGGATATATGTTAGCATGCATGAAAATCGCTCCAAACTCGTTACTCGTGGGTTTTCGGGGATGCCGAATTCGTTTCTGGCATTGGAATCATCCGGGGGCTCACGGGGGTGGCTCTGCGAGGGGTGCAGGGGTGGTTGATTGGGGGAGAAATTCTAGGGTGCATGGAAATCGCTCCAAACTCGTTACTCGGTGATTTTTGGGGATGCCAAATCCATTTATGGCATTGGAATTATCCGGGGGTTCACGGGGGCGCCTCTCCGGGGGGTGCGGGGGTGGTTGATTGGGGGAGAAATTCTAGGGTGCATGGAAATCGCTTCAAACTCGTTACTCGGTGATTTTTGGGGATGCCAAATTCATTTATGGCATTGGAATTATCCGGGGGTTCACGAGGGCGCCTCTCCGGGGGGTGCGGGGGTGGTTGATTGGGGGAGAAATTCTAGGGTGCATGGAAATCGATCCAAACTTGTTACTTGGGGGTTTTGGAGGATGGGAACTCAATTCTGCCATTTGAATTATCCGGGGGCTCAAGGGGGCGCCTCTCCGTGGGGTGCGGGGGTGGTTGATTGGGGGAAAAATTCTAGGGTGCATGGAAATCGATTCAAACTTGTTACTTGGGGGTCTTCGGGGATGCTGAACTGAATTCTGCTCCTGGAATCATCCGAGGGCTCTTCTGTGAGGTTTGCTGGGGGGGGGGGGATAATTCCAATGCCATAAATGAATTTGGCATCCCCAAAAACCCCCGAGTAACAAGTTTGGATCGATTTCCATGCACCCTAGAATTTCTCCCCCAATCAAGCACCCTGCACCCCCCGGAGAGGCGCCCCCGTGAACCACCGGATAATTCCAATGCCATAAATGAATTTGGCATCCCCAAAAACCCCCGAGTAACGAGTTTGGAGCGATTTCCATGCACCCTAGAATTTCTCCCCCAATCAACCACTCCCGCACCCCACGGAGAGGCGCCCCCGTGAGCCCCCAGATGATTCCAATGCCAGAAACGAATTCGGCATCCCCGAAAACCCACGAGTAACGAGTTTGGAGCGATTTTTATGCATGCTAACATATATCCCTCAATTCACCCCCAGACACCCCATGTAGAGCCACCCCCGGGTAATTCTGATGTCAGAATCGAGTTCAGCGGGCCTGAAAACCCCCGAGTAACAATTTCCGACCGATTTTTCCGAGTTTCCAGTCGTTCTTATGATGGTGCAAGTAGTGATCCATTTGGAAAATGCTTTTTCCGGCCCACAAGGCATTTTCCCCAAAACCGGTGGATCCCACCATATTGACTTTTTTTCTGGGACCATCCTGAACACAATGCAGAAAACCGCATCTCTCTATGATCGTCCCCGCCAAATTCCGTTAATCCGGCTGATTTTAAGGTATCTTCCCTGGACTATTTATAGAGAGTTATCGACTTATCAATGCTAAACGTTTTGTTGTGTTCGTACTATTTCTATAAATCGGAATAAATACATGCATTGCTTTAAGTTTAGTACATGGTATTCGAAAGTTTCAGCTGTTTGTTGTATTCATTATTTTTTATATATAATTAAAGCGGAAGTCCTAGATATTAGCATGTCAAGTCATAATGCGCTCTAGTATACTCACGAAGACTTGTATAATAGACTAACAATCTTTTTCCATGAACTAGTGCTGAGTTTCGACAATAGAGAGCAGACGTGTATGACATTTATGCCCGATTTCACCAACTAATTCCCAAAGTTAAGTAATACCTAAACCGGAATTAAAAATTCCTAAGTGCAATTTGCGTTTCACCACGCGTTAAGTAATGCCTAAGGACGATAGGAAATACCTACCTAAGATTAGGATAGCTTGCTAGGTCTGTCTAGAGTATTTAGGAAATGCTTAATCTGACATTTTTAGTTGTTAATTCCGGCTTAGGTTTTACCTAACTTCAGGAATTAGTTGGTGAAATCGGGCATTAGTCATTAGTATCTACTCCTACTCACCTGGTTAAACAGCTCGAAATGGAAATTAATGGTCGACATTCAAGGTATGTTTGTATTTTTCAAACCCAAACTATATTTTATATTTTATTTGCTATTCCGTTGTTAACGTTACCAAAATAGTTTCAAATGTAACGAGGGTTAGCGCCTAGCCTAAAGTGGCCGTCTGCCTGAACGTCCCTATGACAAAAAAACTCGAACCAAATTGCAGCACGGAACTGTAAGAATTGGAATTTGTGAATTCGTAGAAAACAAGCCAGAGACCTATTAAGGATACTCAACATCGTAATTACAAAACCAAATGTTATTTATTTTTTACATCCTATAAATAGCTTCATATTTCAGATTAGTTTTGAAAGAAGAATATTTCCAAAGTAGATAACAACTTAACAGCAGATACAATTTTCCAACAAAATGCACTACTAATAAGAGAAAATCAAAGTTGATGTATTGCTTTAGAGATGTTTTTTTGACAGAGTCGTAAGTTGAGCTGAGATCTGCAATAAGGGATGGAAATACCCCCGACTTTCACCTGTATAATTCCACCAGTATTTGGTTAAGCAGTAATTAGTATTTCAGAGAATTTCCAACTTTGATAACAAAAAGAAAATGGTTCATTCAATAGCCTTTTTGGAGTGCGTCATCGATTTTTAATGTATTTCTTACACATTACGTTGAAAGAAATGGGAGAAAGGGCAGGTCTGTGATCAATCCTAATCAAAATATCACAATAATAAGCCGTTCAAATGTATTACAAACGTCAACCCTAATCATTGACTTACCAAAATTTGATTGGTTGATATTTAAATTAAGCACAAGTGCGACCTATTAATCAGGAGAAATTCCTTTCTTTAAAATAGGATGCAGACATTCCTTTCGAAATGTCAATGTGTCTTACATCTTTTTCTATTGTCCACTGACAGCTCTTGTCAGGTCTGTATTTTATTTTTTCTTATAATCTTAAAACCCTTCTACCACTTAGTGGTGTAGGGTGTGTTGCAGCTATTCTCTCGTCACGAATTTTTTCCATTCTTTTCTATTTTGAGCTAAGTCCTTCGCTTCTTTCCAACTTCTTCCTCTTTTATCCAGTAATCCAGCAATTACTTTATCCCAAGTTTTTCTTGGTCTGCCCCTTTTTTTATTTTTTTCAATTTTTGCTTTCCATATTTTCTTTACTGGTCTTCGTTCATCCATACGTTGTAAATGTCCCCACCATTGTAGTTGTCTTTCTTCTACAAATTCTAAAGTTGATTGTATACCCAGGTCTTTTCTGATATCTATGTTTTTCATTCTATCCTCTTTTGTTACACCTCTTACTCTTCTCAAATATTTCATCTCTGTCGCCTGTATTTTACTTTTTTGTTGTCCTGTTAACACCCATGTTTCACATCCATATGTAAGTATTTGTATTTCATTTTTTACGGTCAATTATTATTTTTTCAATTAATTATTATTTATGAAAAGTGAATATGAATATTATAGATACACGGAAAAACATCAGCATTTTGAAAGTTCTCAAGTATTTTCATTTAGAAAAAGAAGCTGGTAAGTATTAATTTCATAGCCTTTTCGAATTTCGCTGAATGCGATCCTGATGATTTTATTTATCAAATGTAGGGTTAGATATGTGTCAAAATAGCAAATAAAATAAACGACATACCGAAAACCCGATTATACGTCACAAACGATGACGCACACCAAAAAGGCTATTGAATAAACCATACTCCTTTCTGGTTTTGAGGAAAACTATAAGAGGGAAACCATCGACTTAGATCTGGAAATTTTTATTTTCTAATTGTACGTAATTCTTGAAATAGGTTGAATACATACCAGTCCATCCCTGGTTTAGCCATATTTTAGAGTTAATATAATGTCCCTGCTGCAATTTGGGTTTTTTGGTAGTAGGGTCGTCCAGGCAGACGATAACTCTAGACGGGGTTCTAGCCTGTAACGAGTGCTGTTCTTTCATACCAACAAATTTGCTTTTATCATTCCACCCAAACCAATTCAGGATAGCTGTGACAAAATAAATTGATAAAAAATAAAGAATTAAGCTCTTGGTAATTAATTGTGTTGAGTGATTGATAAACGTATCTATTAGATCATTATCGAATGAGTGGGTTCAAATGCTGTGAAATCGGTGATTTGGTTAAACTGAATTGTGATTTACTGATGACTAGTACAAGTTCGTGAACAAGATAAGATTCACGCTAAAAACTATTCCAAAAGCTCGTTTTAACCGTCTTCGCGATTAAATAAAAGCATTATTACGTTCTCGACACCAGTCCTACTACAATTATATCAATACGTTGACTTTGAAACCAAACATGCAATGAGTATCTGATGTATATCCATTACTCACATTTTTTTTTTATTCGAATGGTATTATCAGTTCATTTTTAGACACGGAATATCATAAACTTTGCACGCCATACAAGTTGTAGAAACAAATCCGGTATTTTAACATCCAGTAAAGTTATATTTCCTGTCGTAAGTATGGAGTCAAGAATGCAGAGACGTGTATAGGGGTGCGAATGGGGATATAATTCTGGTTTGAAAATGGTGTTTGACTTTTCCAAACTATTCATTTTTTTCAAATCAGAGCGAATTCAAAAAAATTTGAAGTGCATTTGATTTCATTTTCCAACGATCTTTTCAAATCTGTTATTATTTTTTATGAACGCTATTTGGTGGAAAAATTAGTTCGCGTTTGACAGTTTTGTACAGGAATCCCTACGTTGCATCTTATAAATAACACAGTATATTATGACCCAGCAGAAGTATGAAAATCTTGCAGCTTAATATTGATAAGATGTTGCCATTTCTGAGCCATAGATTTTTACTCCCATTATGCTGTTTGAATGTTTCTATTGGGAGGATTATCTATTTCCTGGCATCATTTGGATATCAGCCATTTTTATTATGGTTTACATTTTTGTGGGTGACTACAACCTGTTGAGATCAAATGAATGCATAGGTCGAAGTAAAACTGCGACTTTTAACAGGGATCCTAACGGGACATTGTCGTCTGAATGGACACCTGAAGAAACTCAAAATAGTGGAGGAAGGAGAATGCAGATATTGTGGCTTGGAAGAAGAAACCTCCATCCGTATACTTTCCAACTACACATCACTCCAGAATCTGAGAGCACAGTACCTGGGAAATTACTGGACAGAAGAGAAACATTTATCTCAGTTGAAGCTTGATATCCTGGAATTCCTCCAAGAAATAGGACTGAAGGAGCTACTAGCTTCAGAGACTCCTTAGAAACTGAGTAGAAGTAAGGGGGCACAGATCTTTCAGGTCTCAGCGAATGTTACCCAAAAAAATACATACATACATTATGGTTAACAGATTACATAATATATTAAATTCCCATACACGTATAAATTTTGGTTTGAATCCAATTTCGGTGGGAATACAAACGTGATACCTTTGAATATCAATATTACATCTTGGGTCGAGTTTGTCTCTTGTCCTTGTCCTTGAGGAAAGTCTCAGAGACCAGTGACTTCTTAAAACCTATTACCCGAAATGATTTCAGAATAAATGCTTGCTTTAACTCAGGTAGGCTAGATTTGTGGTAAGTGCCCCTCCACTGCAACTCAGCTACTCGCTTCTTAACAAAGCCAATTAATTTGTTTGGTGAATGATATTTCAGATTCGAGGGAGAGATACCTGATTAGATAAATGACAGTAAATGATTGAATTTATGAATTTTCCAGACAAAGACGACAAGTCTGATCTATCGACAGTCTCAGTCTCAGTCTCAGCATATGATTATTCAGCTCAAAGTGGCCTGTCAGAAGGTCTACTATAGCATTGTAGACATTTAAAGAAAAAAAGAAATGGGAGAAAGGAAAGAATTTTAATGAACCAATCCTGGTATATTGTGCCAGAGATCTGAAGCTCTTCTTGTTCTCCAGATATTTGGTGTCTGAAAAAACTTATTGGGATGGCAATAACTATAGGTTCTGGTACGATAAAGACACGAGTGGTTCCCTCTCTTGCAATAGAGTCTGTCTGCTCATTCGCAACCATGCCAAAGTGGCAAAGGATCCAGCCCAGGAATATATACTCACTCTAGTGAGTTCTTTTATCGAGAAGAGTCTTTTTTGACAGTCTAATACGAATATCAACGTTACACGGTTTCCAGACCGCGAAATATTTTTTATTGTTCTGAGTGTGCGTGTGTGTGTGTGATTGACAGGTATACACCTGTCAGTTTTCGATTGAATTGATAGGAATAAATTTTAGATAATAGTATAGGGTTTCTTTACATTTAAATTCAATGTATAATTGAAAAAGTTGATGATATACAGGGTTTTACGTTCAAAATAACAAACCTGCTGTTAATTTTGGAAGTGACATGTAGGTATGTCAAAATATTCTGCATAAACTCGCCGTCAATGCCAATTTTTATAAAAATCCTCCAAGTAGTCTCCAATATAAGCTCGACGTGAAGAGAGAGATATTAGTCTCGATATACATTGGGGATTGAAAAACGACAGATATGTCATGAACGGAAATTTAAAAGTTCAATTTTTATTGAGATTATGAGATAATGAACGAAAATATGAAAAACTAGCTTGAAAATCTATAAATCAAGTGAGAATGAATAATACGATTATGGGATTTGGTTTCCAGGAGTTGATAAACGTTTTGATACAAAAAGAGAAAAAGAGAACTCCAATATTGATACCAAACCAAAGATAAAAACAGTTAACTGCCTTAGAAAATCTATTCTTATCAAAATAATTTCCGCCACAACAAATTATCTGCATATTTTTCACATTCTTCAACATGAGTGAAGATTGATTTTTGCAGTGGTTCATCCACCTCAAAGAGTGATATAACTGGGGAAGATGTGAAATAAAAAGACAGCTCAACTTTCTTACCGGAGATATTTGAGGAGAATTATGTAATTCTTAGTTAAGCAGTGCAAAGCGACTATCCATTCATCGAAATATAAAATTTTACTGAACATTGAAAAGATTTTCATAAACTGTAGGCATCAAGAACATCCACACTTCATTTTAAAAGTAATAAAATCTGTACAACTACGCGCCTGAGTAGAAAATTATGTCACTTTGTATTTTACAGTCGTATATCGTGACAAATGGCAATGAAGTACTGTAATTGGCTTTAATACTTGGTTATATTCCTCTACCTGTCATTATATAGTTTGATTTAATGAATTATAAAGTCGTATTTCATAGTTGCTGGGCGATTAAAACCGAGAATGGCCACTTAAATCTATGAAAAGCTTGATTTAGTTTTATTAATATAGGTGCGTCCCATCCGCAAGAGGCGAGAGATATTTAAATACAATGCAAAATAAAATTGTGTATGAATCAACAAATAATATGTGAGTGTAAAAAATGTTTCGACTTTATTCTCCCATACACGTTTTAAAATGAAATTGGAGATCCAAAAATGATAGTTTAAAAGGGTATTTCAGGAAGCATTTTCATATGTAGATAAGTATAAGAAAGCTGTTAGACCAGAAGATAGTGTCAGAAAATATTGGGTCATTTGTACTACAAGGGCAGTTCGATATGAGCGCTATGACCATCATTTTTCTTTTTGTCATCACGTAATAAGATCCCTGAAGAACCGCCATACTGGTACAAATGACCCAATATTTTGTGTCGCTTTTTTCCGGTCTATGTGTATTCTGGACCATTTGAGATTGACAAACATTCAATCTATCCTGTTCAATTTAATTTTTAGTATCAATAAACTATAGATTAGCAGCACTTGCAGTAGAGGTATTTAATAATGAAGCAATATGATGATAAGCATGATAACAATCCAACATCTTAGGTAAAGCACCGATCACAACCGATATGTCGTCAATCTTTTGTAATTTTAGCTGGGGCGGATGATGGTGCTATAGAATTTATCATAATAAATAATCTTTTGGTTAATCGTGATGAGCAACTCCATATAAATTTAAATGTTTTGGAAGAAATGGAAGACAAGAAAGTACAAAATCAATTTCGTCTCCAGAAAATAGTTATTTATGCAACAAGTGCAAAAAGTGAGTGTTTTTTGCACGCGACGTGAAATTGTCCTACAAGGTCTTTAGGCCGAGCTGGACAACACGTCGAGTGCAAAAAACACGTTTTGCAAGAGTTGCATACAATATTTTTTTTACATTCATGCAAAAATTGGAAAATTAGAATATAATATGTTGGGAACCCAACCTAACCTAATCAAACTCAAACCGTTCTTTTTTTTGTATCTTTATGGCCTCCACCTTGTCAGTACTCAATCATAGCTGATTTTCGCCTTGACCATTCAAATTTTAAATAATTAAAGATTTTTGCAATAATTGTAACTCGTTGAGACTAAGTAGTAAGATATACATATGTATATTATTATTGTATTGAAGCAGGATCAGACACTTGCTCTGGATTTTTATTTTATTTAAATGTTTATGTTTGTCATTAATCATCACAAAACTGACACAAGAATGACAGATGAGTGCAATAAAAATTTTATTGCACTAGTGCAAAAAAGAACCACTTTTTCCATTGAATGTGTTTCACAAAAGTGTTGTTTTTTGCATGAAAGTAGAAAAAAAATATTTATTCGTTAGTGCAAGTTCAATAAATGTTTCAATCACCTTTTGACACTCACTTGACAAATGGTGTAACACGGGTTTGGGTTTCGGATACATTCAGCTTCCCCAATTTACCGTAAATCCTGCCGTTAAACCACACCGTAAACTTACGGAATAATCGCTTACATATTTGCGTAATTCGATAAATATTGTCACCTGCGCATACGTAGATGTCAAATAGCGCAGAACGTAATTAGCGTATCACGCTATTTGTGTTTGCTCGATCTCTCTATTTTCGTATTTAATGAAGTGTGCTACCATTAGATATCGCTGTATAATTATAATTATTCCAGCGTTTTGGAAAATATTATTAAATTCGACAAAATCACAGGAAACTGTGATAATACTTTATTGTTCCGAGCCCACGTGGCCTGTTGTTAGGTTTACGAACTTTGGTTTTCAATTGGAGGTGGAGAAGTCGCTATTGTCACAACTTTTAACCTTCTTTACTGGAAAACATACATTGATTGTAATTTTTATGTCTTCTTCTTCTTCGGGATTAAGCTTTAAGAGCTCTCGGATGAAGAACATATAGCTTGTACTGATGATGAGCAAATATGCCGAAACCGTTCTATGAGTTATGCTGTCCCTTCTTATTGCAAATCTGAATAGTTAGTGTCAAATATTTTGTAGATATGCTAAACCCTTTTGACTTTGAAGTGTAATTCAATATCCGTCGGGGCCCATAGACCGTAGAGTAGTTGTTTCTTCTTAATTGAACGGTCAATTTACCTGAAAAATACTTTCTCAATCAGCGATATCTATTATGTAACAAATTATATACCCTCTATTCCACTATCCCAGATATTGATTGTATGATCATAAATATTTCACTATTTTAATCACTTAGCAAATGTTTATGTATTTGTCCAATCAATTAATTTATCAACAGTTGAATACCAGATTAACGTGGAACATTGAGTTTCAAAGGCAAATGCAATTTCATGTATTAAAAATATGGTTAGCAGAGAATAGTTTGATAAATGTAATTTGTAGCTGAACCGCATTTAGTTTGATCATGTCACACTTTAATGAATTTCCAATATTACTAATCGAACAAAGTTCACCAACTTTAATTGGATTTTTAGTGATGTTTATCCGCTAGAGTTTTAAATCGACATAGAGTCAAAACACTTTCAAAAGTTTTAATATCAGAATTATGAATTATGATGACGATCGTTTATCCAGTAATATACGAGTATTTCTCTTGTTTATTATATATTATGTTCAATGGATACTGACAATAATAGAATAATATAGAGTGCCATTGAAAATAACCTTCTCTCCCTCTTATTGGAAAGATTATACACAAACTAGTGAATTTTGGGGAGTTGAGTACCTACCTATTAATGATTGTAAAATTCCCTACCGGTAATAATAGATAAGGTTTTTGTAGAAGATGTGAGAATTGCAATAAACGCAAACAATATTAGGATGGTTCAAAAAATACCCCTCTTGGTGTGCGTCATCGTTTGTGACTTATATTCTTTTTTTGTGTATGTCGTTTATTCTATATATGGCTGACCTTTGATAAAATAATAAGGATCGTATCTAGCCAAATTCGAGAAGGTTATGGAATTGATATTTACAAGCTTCTTTTTGTAACTGAAAATACTTTAGAACTTTCAAAATGCTGATGTTTTTCCGTGTATCTATGCATATTTTTGTATCAATTAAATTTATATAACAATGTGAATAATATTCAATTTTCATGAATAATGATTGACCGTGAACAAGTACAGACCTGACGAGAACTGTCAGTTTAACAATGTAATCTC
Source organism: Galerucella nymphaeae (assembly GCA_963978555.1). Classification (NCBI taxonomy): domain Eukaryota; kingdom Metazoa; phylum Arthropoda; class Insecta; order Coleoptera; family Chrysomelidae; genus Galerucella; species Galerucella nymphaeae. The sequence goes on from OZ021719.1 coordinate 8,658,582, forward strand.
TTCCGATTGATAAGTCGCGCCTGCGCGTAATCTATACATCAAATAAACAACTTTTTTAAGACAAAAATTAGGGTTAGCGTTTCCAAGCGTTTCACAGACCTCCTTTTTTTTCCATTTCTTCCAATATAATGTGTTAGAAGGACATTGACAATCGATGTCGCACACCAAGGACTCAGTTTCAGACATTCAGTAGATTATTGCGATACCTCTGAGAAAAAGTGTGGTTTGGCATGAAATTATTATTCATAATGACCTATACCGTAATGGAATGTATAAAAAAACACAATGTGAAAACATTACTCCTTCTCTGATGCCATGCATCCTTCCCAACATATACACAAAATTTTTGTATCGCCCTATAACTTCGATTTGTACGTATTCACTACCATTCCCTTCGAATCTCGGAATATTCATAGCTCTCAATTACATATCAAAATAGTCAATTATTTTGTACAATGGGCGTCACGTGCACGTTAACGTACCGACGCGTGATGTTCGGTAAAATGAACAATGGTGGTTAGAATATTAGTAGAGATTTAATTTCGATGCGAAGGTTCTGTCACGTATATGTAGGACATTTCAGTATTGATAAGTCGTTGAAATATTTATTCAGTGAAACATTTCGGGAATATTCAGTTATTGAGAAAAAGAATTTTGAAAAGCATTTCAATCATGGATATTCACGCTAACTTTCTGATGAAACTCCCACTACCATAATATGAGTGAGTTTTGTATATTTCACACTTTTTTTTCGACATAATGAACACTCGCGGAATCTGAATTAAAGGAAGAATGGCGGTGAATGAGGAAGACTGGAGAAGTAATCACCAGTTTCCAAGAAATGGAAACCAGATAAATTTTTAAACTGTCCAAAGAGGCGATTCCAGAAATACTTTATCCAAATTATTCCAGGATAATCCTTCTTGATACAGCTATTCGTACTTAAGTTGTATGGAAAGGATAATTTTTGATATACATCGGAAAATCGGTTTGTTGGTCGACACGTATAGTGGGTTTCATGGTGCTAATTTCTCTTGATTTACATCTGCTATTTGAACAAAAATATTGTTGACAACTAGTACTGGCTCAAAATTTTCATTCAATTGTACAAATATCGAATTGGTTTCATACCTTTAATTCCATTTTAGTATATGTGCCCGATTTGAAATTATGTCGCAAGATAAATACGTTTTCATTATCAAAAAGTAATTTTTAAATACATGGAGTAATTTATTTATTTTGTATTGCAAATCGAAAAAATCGAGGATTTTTCAGCTTTAACACTCTATATATCGGAGGCTAGTCATAGGATTGAATTGGTCCCATGGACATTTCTGATTAAAAAGTCGAGTACAACTTCATATCAGAAAATAAGATTTGACGGAGATTTTTTAAAAGAAACGCGGGGTCCATTGAGAACATCAACTAAAAGGAAAACTGGATGGAATTCTCAAAGACGACAAACCATGAAATTATATTTATCGAATAAAACATAAGAAGTAGGCCAATATTATGAAATTGGGTTAGCAATAATATGTCAATTATTCCGGAGCTACGTACCTGAGTTGTGCAAGGAATTCCACCAATGTCAATGGTGGCGCTTGGATCTCTCCAGCTCCAAATACCGTACGAAGTTTATGAAAACATACCATTTTTTAAACTAATATAATATAATTACATATGAGAATAAGTCTTGGTCCTAAATATGTGAGAAAAATACAAGCATGTATCTGTAGGTATAGTTTGCAAAAAAAAAATAATGAACTGCTTGAGATTTTCTGAAAAACTGACTCACATTATAGTGACTGGATGATTTACATTGAAAATCAATGAAAATAATTGTTTTTTCACAGAAGAAGAAGAAGAAGAAGAAGAAAAAGAAGTCTAACCTGTTCTTCACGCACCAGAGATATCCCTAACCATAAATAAGAATACGTTTGTCATCATCACCGAATCATTCAGTGTGCTAAAAAATATCCAATCCACTTATACAAAAAACGGAATGATGCAAAGAATGGAAACAACACTTCTCCAACTCCAATCCAAAGTTAAGCCCACAGAATTTCTCTGGGTGCTCTCATACAGGTATTGAAGGAAAAAAAAAACGTTTCATCCCACCCCGCGTTAAATTTAATAGATATAGTTTCTGACAAAGACAATAAAACTCGATGAAAAATACCTGACCAATGAATAGCACCTTCTCTGTCACACAATAGATCCGATTAAGGGCTTAAAATTGGACACACCAGCATAATCCACCAATACTTGATATCCAAAGGAGCATGTATAATCAGTGCCAGTGTGTTGAATCTTTGATGCATATTTTAGAAGATTCTCCACATATTATTCAAAGTGTGCGTAATTTGTGTTGTTCCCAATGATATAAAGAGAGCTCTCACGGAAAAATTTGATAAAATCTACAATTTTTCAAATCCATCAATATTTAAGCTTAAGATCTCATTTTATACCTGTAATCACTTTCATATGTATTCCCCAAATTGTCAAACTACTAATTGGTTAACGATGTATATGTAGGAATGGAAAAAACACTTCGAGAGTGGTAACACAAATTGCTAAATATAATAAAGACTGTTAAGTAAAAGATCCTTGACTTCACGTACAAAGAGATGTGTTTGATATATTCACAATATTCTCCTCAACGTGTAACATTAAGGAGGACCAAAAACAGGGAATAGCTCTTAACAATAGTATATTATACACCAAGGTGGTCTGGAATCTTTTCATTGACCAAGCAACAACGGATTAAGGTGCGAAGCCTAAAAATGTCTTCATAATCATGGTGCATAATATACAATTTTTTCCACTATCAGCCAAATTTGAGATGAAAATGGAATATAATTCGGGAAAGAGTTCACCCTGTCATCTGACTGACAAGTACACTGTCAATTTTCGATATATTATGAACGCACTCCTTAGGTCATTAGTCATTTTTGGTTGAGCGCGAATTTTGAACTAACATTTTTACTCGAATAATTTCATCTTTATATAGAATTTCAAGCAGCAAATATGTTAAAGACAATCTGGGACAACCCCCTATTTCAGTCCATTATTGACTTAGGTTAATGATAAAAAAAATTATTAATTACTAATAGAGAAAAATTCAACTTCTCAGTTGGCTATAAGGAGCTGAAACTGTTAACTTCACGCATGTAGTAGTGGAAAAACAATCGTTATTGAAGAATTTATTTCGCTGAACTCTCCCCTTTGTTCTTTTCAACAGCCAGACAAAACATATTTCTGTAATTATTGTTCCATATTCTTCATTCATTGATATCATTAAAATTTAAATTTGTTGAGTGTGTTACAAAATTTCAATACGGTCCAGCAGATTTCCGTGCTCGGCATGGGCATCCCAGGAAAACTGACAGGACAACAATTGGTTCTTTCATCCGTTACTCCGGGCCATATATAAAGTTATGGAGTGATATTGGAGATGAAATATTTCGCTTCGATAGACGCTTTCACGTAGTCAAATGTAAATAAGGGATGAAACTGACGCAAAGGGTTGCTTTTGCATTGAGATTACGAATTATTTCCAAGCGCTTTGAGATTTAGAAAAGGTGAGTTAGTTATTTTATTACAAAAAAGTATAACAGAAAATTAATCAACAAAAAACTCTATTTATAATTTCCAAATATTCAAGATTTAGTTGTCTTATTTCCAATCTGTGAAGAAAATGTGGAATGTATGCGGTGTGTTACATTATCATCAATGGAGAATGCATTGCTAAAAAATTGAACTCCGTCCAATCCACTGCCATACGAGTATCACTGGGTGCTTTTAGAACCAGCCTCATAGGTGGTTTCCTAGCTTTAGCAAATAAGCTCATAAAGCACCCTGAGATGTGTATGACATGATTTTTTCATGATACCCAAGAAATATATTCAGGTACTCTGTATCTATAAGTTGATTGTTCTAGTTTCCTGGAAATTCTTGGATTTTCAATTTCCACTGTAGTGTCCACTGTTTGGTTCTTGGATAGGACCCTTATTCTACTTTCACATAGAACAGTATGGTTAAAACGGCTTTTATACGAAAAACTGTCACTGAAGGTATCATTGACTACCGGTCTACTATGTTCACTTTCCTATAATGCTGATTGTTCGAAGGCTTCGCCAGCGCAATTTTTCAATTTTGCGAATGAATTGAAAAACAACATGAATATTTGAAGCTGTTAAAATCAATCATCTAGGGAAAATTTCCTTCTACATTCTCCTGGTCTATTTTCGACCGTTGTGGTTTCCAGCATGTGTTAGTGGAAGCGGAAATTCGCACGAAGACTTAGTTAATACTTAATTTGCTTTTTGCTCCGTGGAAGTGTTGAAAAAAGTTCGCTTAGGGGAATGGAACTTGAGAAATTAGCGAGAAAGTTTTTGTCTCAAAATTGAAGACAGATGTTGAGATGATAAACAGAGTAAGCTTTTTAGAACAGATATAGTAAGAGAGAACTGAAGGAATGTTTGAATATATGTGATATGGGGGGTACTGGATTCGCCGCTACCTAGTTTGAATAATCTTATTTATATAATCAAGTTTTGGAATTATTTATAACTCCTTTAAAGCGCTATGAACGGCGACTTTCAAGGGATGGGAGCACCTAGGATTTGATAACTCATGTCATTTAAAATTCTAATCGTCTTTGTTACAAAAATGTTATGTAGTTCTTATGAACATAAAAGGAGTCAGAATGGATCAGACGACCTCAAAAGATCTGAAGAGGTCGGAGTGGAATAGGCCACTCTACGTATTATTTTTTCTCTCCATATCATTGACACTCATTTATTCAGTCTCACGTCATTAACTGTCCTATTTATATTTGTTTCCCATAAATGGATGAAATTTTTTTTTTCGCAGATTCAACAACTCTTCTTGTTAAGGTGAGTTTAATTTGCTATTTATTATTTTAATTAATTTTGATATATTGTGTGTGAGCGAGAGTGTGATTAAGCTCAGAAGCTGAAGCATCATGGTTTATTTCATTACTACCTCTAAATTTCAATATGAATATAGAGAAACCTATCTAAACTCACTTGATAACATCTTGAATGAAATATTTTTTATTTAATTTTTTAAATGTTAATCAACGATCGAAGAAAAAATAGTATTTTTCTCCGATCGTGGGAAAAGTTACACTATTTTGAACTGTTTTCTATGCGCAAAGCTCAACATTCCGGAATAGTGGGCAGCTGCTAAGCAATTAGAAAATAACAGTGCGGTAATATTTCGAATGGATTATTACAATAAAATGAAGCAAAGTATGGTTTTAATTTTAATATTGATGAGGCTGGTATGATATAAATGAAAGGAACATCTAATTCATAACGATATTCCTGAACACAAATTAATTTGGTCAATATTTATATTCATTGTACAGTTTGTACAATTTTAAATTGTTCTGGAGGGCAACGAGAATTGATAGACGTTGAAGCTGCATGGCTAATTGTTTGGTTTATCTCGTTGCCACTTCTACATTTCAATATAAACATAGAGAAACCTATCTAAACTTACTTGATTACAACTTGAAGGGAACATTTCTTAATTAATTTTTAAATGTAAATCAACGATCGAAGAAAAAATAGTATGTATAATTCGTGGGAAAAGCATATTCCCAAACTCCTGTGTTACCCGACTCGTCGCCATCCTCATCGTCTGATAATTATCACAGTCTTTTGGGAATATTGTGTTTTTTCCCACTATTTATACAATATACTATTATGGGTTTTGCATGTCCAAAATATAATTATAACGATGTACAGATGGAAGAAAAACTAAGTGGTACCTTTTATCCACACCTGACCTGTTAGTTATTCCTCAGTTGTTTATTGGTGATAATGGGCCTACTGCAGTAGTGACTAAATTCACTATTCTTTAGAAGTGTCTTAGAATATCCTTCCACCTACTCTTTTCACTTTCATGCGTGCTTCGATAATCAAATTAAGAATCCACCAGTCACCTTCGTCCTCTTTATAATAGCTATTCGTGTATCAAGAGCAGAAAGTAGTGCTTTGGCAGTTGAGAATACCAAAGGACTCTCTGCTCGAAATACACACAAGATTTTTTTCTACGATCACACCAAAATAAAATTAATTTGTTGGTGACTTCAATGCTGCTGCTTCCTCCACAAAATATGTTAATAATTTTTTTTTATTATCACTACCCAAAGTGTGCTCTTGCACACTCAAATCTAACCACAAGGTTGATGTTTTTCGCGAGGTGTCATAATTTTACATTATTGACGCTCTTGCAGAGAGTAACTTAAGCACACGATTAATTTAATTCATTGATGAAAGAGAACCAGTAGTTATTTCAATATAAACTGTAAACTGTAGAATGAATAAATATTCCAGTTAATTTTCTAATATGTTAAAGCATCCAACAGTATTTTCCGTCAGATATTTTTGAATTTCCCTCTTTCTTATTAAATTATCACGGAAAATACTGTTGAATACTTCAACATATTAAAAAATCAACAAAAATATTCATTTATTGAAGTTTATATTGAAATAACTACTAGCTCTCTTCTGTCTATAAATAAAATTGGGCGTTTGCCAAAGTTACTTTCTGCTTGAGAGCACCAATATTGTCACATTGGGACTGATCTCGAAAACATCAACTTTGCTGTTAGATTTCAGTGTGCAAAAGCCTACTTTGGGGAGTTATCGTGGAAAAAATTATTTGGGTTATCAAAAAAATATCGGTTTATCGAAAAAATTCAATTTAATATACAACTGAGCCATAGTAAAGCGTGGCCAAGTTTTAGAAACAGTACTGATCTCAACATTTAAATTGACAATGAAAATTGGGAAATCCTCAATTGCCAGTGGTTCTAAATAATACAGTAGTTATCATAACATTTAAAAACGTGATTCACAGCAAGTACAAAATGTGACCTTTGGAAATTAATATAATTTTGTTGATAATTCTGTTAATCAGGTTAATGTTTAGAAAAAATGTACCTATAGATATTTCAATAGAAATCATGCAAATGTATATCACTATTATGAAAGAATACATCAACTTAACGATGGGACTTTCTCATTTTTTTTTCATGCACATGCCTGGAAAGACTATTTTCCTAGTAAAATATTTCCCATCCTTCACTTTGACCACCAATTATATCGCCTATTTTTGAAATTTTGATCATTTTTTCAATGAATATTCTTGGTTTCTTGAGGTCATACATTTTTGTTACAAAAACATCGGGCTTCGCTTCTTGTTAAGCTGGTGTATTCTTTGCCATTATGATAACAATCATTCAGGCACTTCTTATTCATTTTCACATAGGGTTACGAAATGTTTTGTAACACCATTGTAATTGTTCGTTGTGTGGGCTTGTGGGAGGTTAATTATCATCTCATAATAACAGGGTGTCAATAGGAAATAAAGATGTTGAAGCGAGACAATACCCGTTATCTGCTATCCCCTCTTTTCGCCGTACTTGGCTTTCGGCTGAAACGCTTTTTATGTAGGTACACACGTTCTCACTTATGCTAAGGATTTAGTTCGCTTTTAATATCATTTTTTTTTATCTTGTCATTACTAGTTTGTGCTAGCAAAGTTACTGTTACAGCATTATACGAATCCAAACTTTTAAGTGTTTTGCTTCTCTGTCCCCACTCGCATGAATTTTGTTTCGTGTTAATTTATTCGTAGTCCGAATGTTTCTGCCTCTGCGTCTATTTCAATGGACTTTTATCTTAATTTTAGTAACGACTGTAAGGTCGTCGGCATAAGCAAGCAGCTGGGTCTCGTTCACTTCAATATTCTTCTTGGTCAGGATATCATTCCAAAAAATTTATTCAAGTTCTAAGTTGGATAGTGTTAAAGAAATTAGGTCTTTCTGTAATGTCCATCGTTCATTTTGAAATTTCCTGATATCTCACCTTTGTTGGAGAAATTGAGTCATACCGTTTCATACCTCTATCCATCTTAATTTTTTCCAATATCTCACCTTGAAATTTCACCTGGAATTGAATATAAAAGTATTCATTTCAGTGGAAATGAGGCTGTATCTTACCGACTAAACCTCACTTTACAGTGCACCATGGATCAGTGAAGTTTGGGTTGTCTCCCTAGTCTATAGAACCTACGTAAAGGCCTGGTTTCGCACGTGCGATGGATGCATGTGTCCGACGCTTGCAGCCGCTGCATGCGTTCATCGCATGCGTTTGAGTGGTTTTGCTTGTGCGTCTAGAAGTGACAGTCAGAACTTCGAAGTTCAGTTCGTGAAATCATCATGGAGTGTGTGTTAGCCCTTCTATTTGAAAAAGAAGATGATAAAGCGATCATTTCGTTGTTAATTCAAAGAAAACCCCATCATAACATATACTAGCATAGAAATACCCACTTTTTCCCTCCATTTTCTCGCTATCTGTTTCCAGACATTATTTTTGATAATTAGATCTTTATATTTTTCACTTTAGGCATCATACAGGCATTTGTGAAAGGATATTAATTCGATTAACAGCATCTCGTCATCCCGGCTCCATTTGTCAACACTCATGTTGACGTTTCGTATTGCACAATCGCCTGCGTTCTCGCCGCTTGACTGGTCTCCGAAGCAGTCGTTGCGTTTTGACGTTGCATTCAGACGCAGGCGCTAGATATCGACGCACTAGTAAAACCACAAGCACGTGGTACCATATGACCAGTCCCTGCGATGAACGCAAGCAGCGGCTGCAAGCGTCGGACGCATGCATCCATCGCACGTGCGAAACCAGGCCTTATGACTGAAAAATGATTATTCCCTCTTTATATACGAGTAATTTGGCAGCCAGCCTCAACTAATATGTCCAGTTTGAGAAAATTCTTTTAACTTCTCAGTAAACCAAGGAAATGAAATTTAATATAATAACAATACAGAATTATCATAGGTACCCGATAAACATAACCATGCCTTTATTGTTCACATTGAAGAAAATAAAAGACTATTGTGAGCGTGTGGGAGACGTCGAGTCGTAGCAAACTTGATGAGATTCCACTGGTATTTGCATCGCTCTCTGCGATATAAGATCCGCGATATTATAATGAGGTACCTATTATGTTCTATTGAAAGGAAGAGAATTTAAATAATAGCTGTCATATTCACTTCTAATGATGCAGCCGAGATGAAAAATTTTATATTTCAATACAGAATATTTCTCATTTGTCTATTGAGAGCTATAACTTTTATTGAAAGAAGCTTTATTTTCAAAAAAAATTGGAAATTGTAGAAACTGCAATTACTTCTGTAATTTTTGTAAATTAAAGCTATAAGATTTCACTTAAACAACACCAAATGCAAAAAATTGCTGAAATTATATCTTCAGTTTCACAGAGTTATTCGAAAAAATCTATGATCAGGGTTTGGAATAGGAGTTTAGTGCTATGAATTGTATCTATCCAAATACATGCAGCACCGCGTGTATTATTTGCCTTCATCCACGCAATTTGGTATGAGATGAATCTAAAAGGGGCAATATTACTCGCAGACTGGTTTCAGCGTATTTGGTAGATATCATCCATCCAGAAGCTCTGGGAGCATCTTTCTGGACTGAAAACAACACTGAAATCAAATTGATATACTAACCCCAGTGAAGGCAATGCTGAAAAAGTGATAATAGTGACATCCTCGTAACTTTTTTTTCTTTTTTTGGCCCAGATGAGGAAATTGTGTTCGAAATGGGTCCTAACCAGTACTCAGAGAGTGGTGAACTCATCTCCAAGGGATGCTTACCAACCAAACCCACCTCAAACTCGCTGTTCCTCTAGCTTTGAAATCACTACCCTAGCATACTTCAAGAAGTGCAGTGGTCCATCACACACTCTCCGTCATCTTCTGCGTTCTATCGCTCCCACCTCTCACATGCCATATCGAGTCCTTCCCCCTCCCTAATCATACTCTCCACTGCGCCACCTATCCTCATTTATTCCCACTCACCCCACAACATTATCTCCTACTTGCCCAATCCATCGCCTCCTCTAGTTCACTTTCCAGATTGCCCTACCGTTCTACCAATTTCTCTCCTCTTTCCACCTCTTCACAACTACAGAAACCATTATTTTATGTATACAAAAAAAGAACACATCGGTTTTGTAGTCATTCACTTGAAAAAAGATTTAAAAATCAATTTTTACTTCATTTGCACCAGCTGCCCCAACACCAACCACTCTGGTGCTCAACTGAAATCATACCCAAACGAGCAAAAGCAGCCTACAGGATGTACTGACGGTTGAAGCAGATCTTTATTGCTCGAATGCAACATAAGAGCTTGGGGTTGATTCTACGAGTTAAATTATGGTTATCGAGAATTTCTGCACTAAGCCAAATACCTTGACATGTTTTTCTCAATGCTGCTGTATAAATATTCCGTATAACAGTCAATTATTCATATTTGTAGTATTGAATATTCCAACAACGTTTTGTGAATTACGGCCTCACTTCAACGGAATACGACATAAATATTCTCCTAACAACCTAGTTCAGCAGTTATCAAACTACATATAAGCCCTAGTTTTCATTAAGTATAAAATGCCCTTGCAAATTAATCCCACATAGGCAAACTAAAATATCTGGAAGCCCTTTAACCCTACTAAATTATTGACAATATCCGCTGCACTCACAGGTAGTAGTAGTTAACATTATACAGCGATAATAAGATATTTTAGTTAACAACAGTTCTCGCCTGTCCATCCCATTACCAAATTCCACTTAATCGGCACGCTATGCAAAGTAATGGTACTTTAGAGGTATATAACGACTCGTCTAACTCTGATATAGTCTGGGGGCAAAATGTTATGGCCAATACCTTCATAATCCCTCCGTATGTTTGTGAAAAAACTCCAAATTTAACATGAAACATCACATTAGTTAAGACCATTCAAAATTTTCAATTTTATTAGCGAATAGATAGATATATTCGAGTGTACCTTGAAAAACACCCCCATGAACAGGTTAACAATCCATCAGTGAGATAACTTGGACAACCTGGAAGGAGATATATTCAAAGAAATGTTTCTACCTGGATAATACAGAATTTTTCTATGTCAATTTCTCATTTAACCGACTATAATTTTTTATAATGAAATATCTCCTCCTAGGATGACTGAAAAATGCTAATTCCAGGGTCAAGTGGAGACTAAGCAACAAAGAGTCTGGAAAGTCAAAATTTCCTAACGATTTGCGTGAAATATTGTAGTACTCCCAGTTCTTCAAGTAAATCACCTTATTTATAGTACCAAAAGTTGGCGAACTACTGGAAAATCAATTTCGGGAAGAATTTGGAAATATAGCGGTACAAGATGAGGCTTCATCTCCCAGCAGTTCAAGAATATGATAATAAGGAATTTTAGCATGGATAGGAAATGATAGGACACTACAACGCCCAGAGCGCACCTTTTCAGAAACAGTGACACATGGGCGAAAATTTTCAAAAATAAGTTGATGATGTCAAATTATTCCTAAGCCTCAACTTTATCCGGTACAACAAAGACAGAATTGTCACTCGTTCCAAATGCGCTAAATGGCGGATATATCTTTTATGACGCATCGATCATAGCTGATACTTAGTCACGAATTGATGCTGGTAAAAATGAATTGGACGGCGTGATCAGGGAAAAAATGTAGGAGTGGAGTAGCAAGCCAACAGACTGAAGTGCTCCAGGCACAAGAACTGCTCCTGAAAAAAAAGAGAGAAAACAAGCGTATACTTCCAATTTTCCCATTTTCATGTGTATAATTTCAAAATGATACCTTATAAACCTCTACACACTTTTATATTCAACTATTTTTCTATTCCAAATAAGAGAGCTGAAGGGGGTCCCATGTATAATGAGAATAACTCTTTGTTACTGTACGTTACCATTTATGGTTACATTCAAAATTCATTCTAGGTGCTACGTTTTTGACATGAATAGTTTACAATTCCAGCAAAACGTACATATAATATATAATTCAAAAAACTAGTGCAATTGTCCTAATAATGTGACTGAACATATTATTTAAATATAAATTCACTAAAACGTCTAGCGCTCCGAGCACTCTTGTATTTTTAATGGTTAACAGTAGAACATTTTTATAACGGCTTACCCTAAAGTGCACTAAACCATCAACATCATTCGCTTTAAAATTTAAAACTTTAACAAATACAGTGCCTTCCACGACGATTGGTCATTGGATGTTTGATAAAATCATGATATTCTGTATTATTGGCTTCTTTGATATCATAAGTTTATTTAAAATATTATTATTCCGTCATCACTTTCTTTTATACTGTACTTTTTATGTATAAACACAAATACGCGAAAAGAACGTTGAATTTTTCAAGTAACGCCACCAGCATTCATCGTTGAAAAAACGGCAAAATGTCGTTAGGAAATACGTTTCATTCTGGTTTTACGCTAACGTTGCTTTTATTACGTTGATTCAATGTTATTCCCTCGCTGCAAATATACTCATGATAATGTAATCTCTACTGAAATATAACGTTATAGTTTGGTTTCAAAATAAATCTACCTAACCACGGGTTTTCAACGTTATTTATCCAGTGAGATTCTACTTCACTATAACGGTATCTTTTGGTTTCCATGTAACGTTGGAGAAATAAGAATTTTCAACGTTGATGTTCGATTTCCAGAGACCATAAAAGATACTGAAATAACAAATATAAGTTACATATTTTGAATACTCGAACCCGGGACCCCTCAGTTACAAGCCCTTTACGCTAACCACTGCGCTACGGAGGTTCCTACTTATCAATGTTCTGTTCGGTATTATTTACCATTTTTTAATAGCCTACATTCAGCCATCCTGCTCCGTTCCTCGTCCTCGAGGACTACCTCTCTCCGGGCGAGCCTAGCCTGCCGTCCATTCCACTCTCTATCACATTTTGGCCTCATGTGGACATCTCGTAGATCTAATCATCCCACTTCTGATATATTATAAGCTACATATTTTGAATACTGAAAAATCGAAACCACCGGAATTCGAACCCAGGACCCCTCAGTTACAAGCCCTTTACGCTAACAACTGCGCTACGGAGGTTCCTACGTATCAATGTTCTGTTCGGTATTATTTACTATTTATTTAATCGCCTACACGTAGAACTCCAGTATCCAAGCAATATAAAATTCCCGGTAGAGGCAACGATGATAAGATGTTCGTATAATACTTTAATTCCACCATCATTTTTTCGGCATACTCGGTTTCTACGATACAAAATTTTGCAATTTTGATACAATAATGAATTTCAAATCGGTTACTGTTCGGTTCAGTTGTATTAAGCATCTGAAACTAGTTAAAAACAAAACAAGTCCTGAAAATGAAAACAAATGTTTATATTTTCAAAGAAATATAGTAACAAAACAAACATAAAAATAAAACTAAACTTAAATCAAAATTCCTTTAAACATAAAAATCACTATTGCTAGAAATAATTATTAATAATCAATAAAAAGTTAAATTCAAGGATTTCCTCGTTGCTTGGATTACTGGGCGTCATTCATCCTCTTCTTCGCGAATTTTAGCCAATCTTTCGTACATCTGCACATCAGTTGCCTCACCAAATTCTTTTTTCACGGCAACTGCAAAAATTATATAACCACATCAGGGGGTAATAATATAGAAAATCGTCACAATACTCACCAAATTATTAACAGTCGAACAAATACGTCCAGACACAAACTTTAACTACTGCATAATGGCGACTATTCACTCTGGCGAGTGGTGTCGGACCATATTGACCGTGTAGCGTTGACAAGTATAGATAAATTGAGAATATATTGAGAATATCCATTACGTCCCCCGATGAATGACTGATACAGGTATGCTGTATAGTTATAATCATAGGTCTCATATTTCAAACAATAAATAACTCGACCAATGAGTATAAGAAAATGGTGTATAGATATAAAATATTGGTTATGGTAAATTTTTTAATCATTATTTTCGATGCAACGCAATAGACTTGGCAATCAAGTAGCGATAACGTTATTTATTCAACGTATCTGTAATATGTACTCTCAATAATATATAATATTACTTTCATCGAAGTTAATTGTCTTCAGATGTGACGAAGAAGTAAGTATTTACACAAGGTTAACAATAAAAAACTACATATTCCTTCCATTGGTTATCGAGTGAAAAGCAATGGAAACATGAATTTCATAAATTATATATTATTAACGTATGGAAAACGTTGAAGTGAAAACATTGAACCAACGTAATATTTTTATAATTGTATCAACGTTGGTACACCACTACAAGAAAATGTTGAACAATACGTTGTTTCAAGGCAACATCAATGATGTAGTTACTTTTAAGTTTTTCATTCAACGGAACAAAATAGTAGTTTACCTAACTAGTGCGGAAAGTGATACTTTTCCGCACGCTGTTGCAGATGACCGAACGACGCTTTAGCGGAGTTCAGCCAGCAATTGCGTGCGGGAAAGTCACTTTACGCACGTGTTAGGTACACTATTTTTTCTACTAGCATGCGGAAAAAAACCCAAAAGTTGATATAAAACAAAGATCTATAAAATACTTATCAAATTAATACTTATCAAATTAATACTTATCAAATAAATTATTATTAATATCAATATTAAATGTGCAGTTTGTTGCATTCTGCAAATTTATTCATTTTCATACCTTTGACGAGATTTTGATAGTAATAGATCCAAGTTTGCAGCTCTGGCTGATTCCAAATCTGACTCTGGCAAATCTTCATCTGAAGAATCCATGGATAAATTATATCTTAGAAAAAGCTGCGACGGTAAAATTGGTTTTGATAACGTATAGTATTGATGTGGTATTGACTGACAGAATTATTTTTTCTTTGTTGATTCAATGTGACAGATGAGAAATGTCAGATATTTATTATTATTTGACAATCATTTGATGAGGCTTATACCAGCTTACACCGGACATTAAAAAATTATTGAAGGATACGCGTTCCTCTTTATTGAAAATTATTGCAGAATTTCAATAAATTTCTTAATTTTTCAGTCATTTGGTAAACTTGAATATACAAAATACATATTTTAAATATTCAAACGTCAGTATACTTCTCAAATGTCAACAAATCTACTTTCCGCACTAGTGCGGAAAAGTGACTCTTTCCGCACGCTTTTTAGTTCGCAAAAGTGGATCTTTCCGCACGCTAGTAGAAAAAAATTTTATTAACGAACTAAAACATATTCGGCTAATGGAGCTCCTCCCTAGTCATAAACAAAACAAAAAAAAGCAAAAAACAAAAAAAAAAAAAAAATTCAACGGATTATAAACGTATTTTTCATGAAGATTAATTAACGTGGAAGAAAAAAATTATTGAAACGTAGAATATAGGTTGCTCAAAGCTTAGAGTTACTGAGTAGTGTTATATTCAACGTTTATGTGATGGTTCTCATTTCTGATTCAATATACGTTGAGAAAAAACGATAAGGAAACGTTTCATAATGAGAGTGGAGTAAGGTAGTTAACAACGTTGAATAAAAATCAATCAGAAACGTTGTGTGAAGGTAACGCGAACATGGAGTTGATACTAAGTTCTTCATTCAACGGATAAATAACGTAATATTCAATAAGTTTAATAAACCTAGAATATAGGTTTCTCAAAGTTTTAAGTTATTAAGTAGCGTTATATTCAACGTTTATATAATGTTCTTGACTTTTGATTGAATATACGTTGAGAAAGCACGATGAAGACACGTTCCATAACGGTAGTGGATATTAATAGTTGAGTTATATACGTTAATTATAGGTAGAATTGACGTTTGGTTGTATAATTGTTTCGAAAGTAACGTTGCGAAAATTAACCGTAACCTTTAATCAACCTCTGCTACCACAAATGAACGTATATTACACGTGTGTGTGTTTATTGGGATAAGTATAAGTTCCTTCCATAAGCTCTATTCCAACACGTCACCATTTCTTTACAGACAAGTGTTTTGTCATTCTCCCAGATTTTGGCATTATTTCTTTGTTTTCGGGTAATGTGCTCCCATCTGACCTTGTTATTTTGAACGGGTACTTATTTTTGTTCCTGCCTTCAAAGGATTTAATGGTACATCATCTACTCTTTTCTCAAATTTCGTTGGCTTTGATTGAGGCTTTTCAGTATGGAAGAAATCTTGGCTTTGCCTTTTTAGTTTGTTTCCAATTGCTCTGGATAGCTTTGCAGCTCTGTTATTTTTATCTGTCGTAAGATCTGCATCTAACAATAAATAATTGATCCTGACACATATTTTCTTTATTTGGCATTTGGACCCAATTTTTTCCAGATGTTCCTAAGAACCTTAATATTTTTCATCCTTTGTGCGTCCTGGCCTTCTGGCTTTGGGCACACTTACCTCTTTCACGACACTGTCACCTTGTGCCCTTCAGTCCTTGTCACGGTTTCAGGGGTATATTTATCGATCTCCTAGTATAAGATATCACTTCTTGTCCTTTAGAGCTAGAGAAGGAACATCTAATCTTTCTACCAACAGCAAGGTCCTCCCATTGAATTATCACGATAAAGTTCAAGATAAATATCTAAATCATTTCTTACTGCACATAATACATTGAATTTCTTTTCCTTTACAACTTTTTCTCTTGTCTTGTATGGGAATTAGTTGGAATCGGATAAATACTGTTGTAGGTATCTGTTGAAAACGGATTATACGAATGCTATTTATTATTGTTAGAGATACGATAGATTGTAGCACATAGAACACTCTGTTCTCCCCCAGCTCCATGTAATAGAGTAGTGAGGAAAACAAAAACGGTAATTTCGTTACAGGTTTCCCGTTTATTCTACTCAACGTTGAATGGTATTGGGTGATGAGTGATGTGGAATGCGGTATCCTTCCACAAATATATTACAGTATTCTACATGCTCTAATTATTTTGCTATACTAACCATAATTGATTAACAAATTCAAAAAGTTTTTATTATTGTAACCTTATCTTTGTAAGCGTCGAAAATCCATATTTAGTTGATGTTTTGTCGTTATCTTCGTAACCTTGTTCGGAGGATTATGAAGAAGTCTGTGAAGCCTTGATGATTTCTCATGGTCAAAATCGCCAACATCCACCGACTCCTCGCTGAAGACGAGGTGTAGAGTATACATCGATTTTAAAAAAAGGATAAATGCATTTTACCGATTTATCCAATATTTCAATAGTTATAGAATGAAATAGAATAAGCGGTTAATTAAATGAGCCATAAGTCCCCTTCACTTGAAACTTTTGCCCTAATCCAAAAACGTCTGAAGCTCCAACGGACTCTCTCAGCACTTTCTAATTTTATGCTCAGTAAGTGATGCTCAACCTAACCTAAGAATATTGACGTTTATTAGTTGACATTAGAAAATCCTGAGACGAGAGGGAATAAAGAATCCTTCATATAATTCAATATCAACTTTGCTGCCAAGTTGAACATATAATTTTTTCTCCGATTGTTCATGAGGATATTGTATTTGCAAATTATTACAATTCCCACAATCTCTTTATTTTGGTTGGTTGCTATGGAAATGTATAATCACAGGCAGCAAAGTAATCACTTTGCTGCCTAGGCAGGAAAGTAACCACTTTGCTGCCTAGACAGGAAAAGTAAAATACTTTGCTGATTGATATCAGTCAGCAAAATTAATATTTGCTGCCTGGTTGTGAAAGTACAACTATCTTCACTATTGGAAAAACATTCATTAAGATACTCATTGAAGAAAAACTCCGAAAAATTTGGCTCAAAGAGACGTAAGCCTTAAAATTTTTCATCAAAAAGCCATGTTCATCTATGCGAAGACCTGAATGGGCACCTGAAAAAGCTCAAAATAGTGGAGGAAGAAGAATGCAGATATTGTAGCATGGTAAATGAAACCTCCATCCACATACTTTCTAGCTACATAGCACTCCAGAATCCTAGAGCACAGTTCCTGGGAGATTACTGGATAGAAGATAAACATTTACCTAAGTTGAAGCCTGCAGATCTCCTAATAAAATATATTTAAATATCATTTGAATATGTTTATTCTATTATCCCTATTTTTGTTTTGCACTTAGAATTATTATGCATATAAAGGTTACAATGAAACAACAGTAAATTATCAATTTTTACTTTTCTTTATTAAGTGCATTATAAATGTTTGTTTTCCTGATTTTTCTATAATGGGCTTTAAAAAGTGTTTATCATAACTAACATGAATTAGTGTCAAGTTCATACCTTGTGAGGTCACTAACCGTTTTCGTGTGACGTCAAATTTAAAGGGCTTTGTAGAACTTTCTCAGGGAATTTATGAGATAATTTCAAGTACTTCTTGGAAACAAAAAAGGGGGAAGAATATTTATTATACTTTAAAAGGTTTTTAGAATACTTTACGGTAAAAATAAAAATCTATGCAAGAGGCCTATTTTCGAGAAACCTCTAATGACCGGTCTAGACAGTCCTGCATGTTTAAATATGTATTTTTCGTTGAATATAATTGTTAATTTTCCAATTATGCACATTTGCGTTATAGCTTGTTTATGTACGTTAACTAGTTTGATGATTTGGTCCCCGTAGCATTACGTTCGAGATCCTCGTTAATCTAAAGTCAGCAAGCAAAGCAGACCTAACTACTGCGTTACAGGTTGACTCGATCGGGTATTGATGATAATTGAATGACCACAAAGGCACAGGCAGTAAGTAATTAATTGAGATTTATACATCAGATACTTAAACGGGAGGATGGCATATTATTTCATCGAGAATACTATTTTCCGTTCATTCAAAGACAAACTAGCTTGTAGTTTATAGATACCTATTTTATGTTTCGAATTATACAGGAAAGTTTAAGGTTAATTCTAGTTAATAAGAATACTGTTCAGAACACCATAAGTGTAAGAGCTATACTTATACTACCTAGCATACACAAACACAACACGAGAAGCGTTTACCTCATCCTCTGACTCATAGATGAAAAAATGATGGGAAACTGACCCGTAGTGTACTTTGCACTGGTGGCCCTTGAGAGTCCCGTCAGTACCTAACACAAATTAGATGGCTGTGAACTTCGCTAACAGCTGAAAAGACGATTCCTGTAATTCAACTGTTGTCATGTTAGGATCTCAGCGCCGATATATCTGGAAGAATCTGCAACTACCACTAACGGCGTTACAGTTTTCATTAAATTTTAAATTTTAGTACTGACGGGACTCTCTATGTGGAGCACCCTAGCGCGTTCAGAGATCTACGTCTGACTGACAAGTACGTTGTCTGTTTCTGCTCCATAAATTATGAACGTATACTCCTTAAGTAATCAGTCATTTTTAGTTAGCACGAATTTTAAACTAATGGCATTTGCATTCTAATGATTTTATCTTAATTGGTAATTTCAAGCAGCAAATATGTTGAAGAAAATCTGAGTATACACAATTATTTTACACAAGTTTTTGTGGAACTACTATCTCTGGATTCTCAAAATATTTGAATTAGTCTATTATTAACCTAGGTTGATAAAAGAAAAATGAAGAAATAAAAGGAGTAATAATTTTCAACTTCACAAATAGTATTGGAAAAAAAATATTGGCAATGGATAGCAAAATACAATTTTCAAAATGTATTATTCGTAAATTTTTTGAAATGTGCGTCAAAATTCATAAATGAAATTCTGAATAACCGGAATCGTTATTTCGTTGAATCGTGATATCCATTCATTTTCTCATAATGTCTGTGTGTTACTGATTTAATTATGCACCATACAATCCCAAATTTCAATGAAAAAAGCTGTATAGAACACGGCAAAACTTTTGCGAGTTCAATTTACATTGTACAATTACGAGGTCATCTCATTTCGTTATTAAAAGGCGTACAGTGTAGATTGTCCGTGATAATGCAATTACAGAGGAACAAAAATGTTTGGTGAAACAGGGAATTTGAAATGAGAAAATTTGTTTGAACATGTGAAGTTTATCCCATTTTGTTTAATGGAAACCGTATTGTATAGCTAGTAAACTTTTGGTATATTTTTTATTTTGAAACTAAAATTACAATAGACCAACCAGTCTAGTATTTGTTGTGAGACATTGTATATTTTTCAATAACACGACCATCTATGATTGTTTGAAATATCGGATTTTTCCTGGGCTCAAGGAAAGGCTAGCTTGGTATTTAATTTCGTCAGAACAAAGGGTACAATAAAACAGCAATTTAAACTATGATATATATAACTATATTTATTCCTGATAGGACCAATACCCAGGTTGTGGTGGTTGAATTTCCAACAAAATTAAAGCGTCAATTGAAATCAGCCGCATAACGGATACAAATGTTTCAATCCTGGAAAATATTTTAACAAAACTTCAAATTTAACGGTAAACAGTATTTTTGAGTATTGCTGAGACACCGCAATATTATCCATTTCCTAAATAAATTCAAATGGCCCCCAATCAAGCAAAAAATTTCAAATCAATACTCAACTTATTCAAGACTACAGTTAATATCTTTTTATTTTCATTGAAACTTATTTCATGAGAGATCTTTATCTTTGTGCTGATAATAAAAATTCAACTCAGGGAGCGTTATAAAGTTCACACCTGCTCGTCAGATATTTTTTGCCTGCAATTTCAACAATTATAGCACCAGTCGGAATTTGATTGCTCTCCATTTTCTAGTTCTGACACGCGATCGTGATGATAAAGGTGTCAATAAATGGATAGACATAGGACACATTAAATTTTGGGTAAATGGAAAGGGTAAAAATAAACTAATAAAAAGAAGAAATAAAGAAGCATGTATGAAAATATATCCAATCCAATTCCCATGTTATTTCAGTCGATTCCCAATTCAAACTACTCAAGTGCGACAATTAACTTCAACTATCAGGAAGAGACACTTTTATTTAACCTTTTATACAATTATAGCTCAAAAACAATGAATAAACTGTTACACTTAACCAATTTCCGGATCAATTAATTTCCCTGCTGGTTAATAAGTGATCGAATCACTTACAATCCCATCATGTACGGACTCTGACTCTGGTCAGCCTATTGGGAAGTTTTTCATCAGTCTAGACACAGTGATTATATTGCTGATAATTTCAAGCAAAGCCTGATTGTTAGTTGACCTTTCAGCTTTTTGTTGTTACATCGACTAATGCTGGATCCATTTGAACCAACACCACTGCCAAAATTTACTTTAGAACCATCCGTGAATCAGATGATATCTCCAGGATAACTCAGGTGTATCTTGAATTGAATTATGGTATTGTTCAATCAATATATTTCCATACTATCCAAATTCATTTGAAATATGGGTTGATCTAGTATTGTCACAGTTGTATCAATGTGTCCCCATACATTATTCGGCATCTTCATCCAATTTCATCCTAAGAACTACTATCATCGCATCGGCTTTTACAAAAAGAGCTTGTCTTCAAATTGCAGTTGATGTAATGGGGATGATCGTTGACCTACAGTTGTGTAAAGCCAGTGAATTATGTTTCAGGCTTTGTCCATCACACATTTGCATAGCCAGGGGAGCTTTGTTGTCCTGATAGTACTTTTTCCCAGGTGAGCCCCCCAATTTATGCAGGAAGCGCTACTTCCAGAAATTTGACTTTCCAAATTTTCTCCGAAAAGTTATTGTCTAGCTTACGAGAAAACTTTTCTATTCGCAACTAGTTTGGTGTTCTTTGGATAAATTCGAAGGTCCTCTTCAATGCACTTATCTTCCAGGATTCACAGTGCTTCTTGTGAGACTTCTTCAACTGTCTTCGGGAATTTCCCATAGGTGTTAAGCGCCCAGTGTTTATGTGCCTTGATCATCCAACCTGCAGATCAAGCAGATCCATAATTATAAGTCACAAAAGACTTTCATTCTAACGCATACATGTGGCATCCATTCTCCTTTCCCTGAATAATTTGTTGATGTCTTTTCATGTGTTGTCAAACGCATCCTCGATGTGTAGTAGTACTGCAAGGGCTACTTCGTCTTAATTCAGATTTCTTTCGAGACCTGACACTGTATGTAGGACAGCTTATACTTTCTTTAAATAATATAGAGAAAACATAGCAAATGCTAGGAAAATTAAATTTTTCTCACGTAATTCCGTAATTCTTTTCGAAGAAATTTGATCCTTTTAACCTCTCATTGAATCCTTCAAATTATAGAGTTAAATTCACCGTACGTCAGATATCAATTTCACATCTCTATAACATTCCGCCTAGCTACACTGGTTTTCTTAACATATACATATTATAAGTTCATATGCACGCTGCCTGTTTCAATATTGACTTTCCCCATGAGCCATATGTTATGTTATAGTATATATGCTCTCGAGTTGATTCTGTTACATCATTAATGTAAACAAAACATAGTGACTGTATAGATTTTAATTGGATTTGTTTGAGGTTGAGTTTTGGAAGTGTGTATTGCATTTCGTGAACTGTTGCCTAAATGGTATGTAAATAATGAATTACAACTCATAATGAAACGTTTATTTAACGAAAGAATTGAGTATGAACAGAAAAAATTACAATGTGTAAACAAGTTCGCCAAAATAAGATTTCATGTACCTAAAAACATGATCTAATAAGTTATTATTTTCTTCTGTGAACCGTGACCAGGTGCTGCAGGTGATTCTGGGGAAATCAACTGATTCAACTATGGTTGCAAAGTAAATCATGGCACTGGGACTGACATAAAGAGAATATCCTTTAGCCTTGGTCGATATAAGTCTGTCTTCCCTGCAAAGGATTGCTGACAACATCATAAGAAGATATAACGAACGAAAAATTGAAATATTCACTCACAGCCAGGCTTTGCTTATAGCTATGGGTAATGCAAAAACTAGAAAACGATTTTTTTAATATCATCGAAAATAGGTACTGTTGATTCGGAAAAAATGATAAAGTACCAAATTATAGATTTTTTAATGAGTAAAAAAATGTATAAAATGTTTTTTGAACAAGTCGATGTTGTGTTCTCCATAGTTTTCTGTGATCTTGTGAAGTTTTATTTTTCCTATGGCGATGATATTTATACATTGCGTTAATTTTGTAACTATCTTGATCGAAAAGAGTATACCCTCTGCCATCATGAAGTGGATGGGTTGGATCCAGATATTTTTAAAGAAAAATACCATTATTCAATGACAAAAACTGTGTAATTGATTTTATTTAATCAATATACCTCTTATCTCGCTCACCTCTATTAATAAAACTAGTGTATATTATGAACCTATCTATTAATTATTTTTGAATTCAACATCCCATATCTCAATAAAAAGATCCGTTATTATTTTTGTTGCCTTCACGTGTGGTTACAATTTAGTCCATTGATTATAAATCACTCACACTACTTGTTTTTTTGGGAAATACTTCAACGTTAAACAATGAAAAATAAAATTTTCCGAAGTAGCTTTAGGAGAAAATTATTTTTCATGTATATTATGTCGTTTTCGCTTATTATGGGAAATGAGTATCAAATATTTTGTAATCCACTCGAAGTGAGTAACGATAATTCAAATATTTTCTGTCTCCTGCATTTTCTAAAATTTCCACTTGTGAATTTTTCGACTATCGGAAATTGTATCTTACGTTTTTCATTGGAAAAATTGATTTTGTCTTAGGTACTTATATCATTGGGAAACTTCTATAATTCCTTTCGAACGAAGTAACAACCCTGGGGAATTTTATACTTTGGAGCTATTTTTTAATTGGATGAAGTATTCCAAGCTCTTATTTCCAAAGTTGCTAATAACGATTCTTGGAAATATTACTCCCAATCTACATTAGTAAAGTTACTTCATTTTCAAAAAGTCAATGGTCCGTACACCGAACATCTAATTTGTTTTCATCACAAGCTCTTATTTAACTTGCAATGTAATTGGGTTCGGGTAGACTTTTGCAGCGGAATTTTAAATAATCCATCTTCAACCGATTTCGCTGAAATTTGTAGGTACTTGAAAAAATAAAAATGTAGATTTTAATAACAACATACCATCCGATGTAAACAGAACAGCCAATGAATTGTTTAATTATAATGTAAATGGGTCCAAAGGTCTGGTAAATCATAGAAACTATATGGTCCTGTTTCCAGAGGGCGCATCTGCCCGTATAAACATCTATTCGTTCAATTGTGTTGTCCATTTTTAATTAGATTTTTGAAGCATTTATAATTAGCTTTATCTTTATTCTTCTAATTACTTTTTTCACTGACATTTGACAGAGATAGTGGCTGAATAACAGAAATGAAATGGTGACATGCCAAGAGTTCTTAGAATTATTGACCACTGATATGTCGAGTATTCAGCTAAAAAGTTATTTCAAATTAGATATACCCATGATATACCTACGCTTCGGGAGTGTATTCATTATTTTATTAAAACAATATAGATGTTCGCAGTGATAAAAAACATGCAAAATGTTATGTTTTGAACGGTAGACTTAACTGCCATTCTTGTCATACAAATCCACTTTTTTTGGCTAAACTGACCTTAGACTGAACTCCTCTATTGGTGCATGTCCGAGGCGAGCACATATATTTTCAAAACCAGTGCAGAACCACAGATTATAAATGAGAACAGATACGAATCCCGGCAAAATATCAAAGGATTTTCAACTCCGACTTCAATGACATTGGCCCTTTAACTCGGTATGGCCGATTTTCAGAATTTCTTACCAAATTGCAATGTTGACTTGGGGACAATAATAGTTTCCAGTGCTGGTTCTTCACTTTTCTTTCCAAATAAAATCTATTTGGACATTTTCTGTATGAACAATACACTCCCCCGTGATGTTTATTCATTTTATTAAAATAATATACTAATGTACACTATTTTCAGTTATTATTACCACAAACTACAATGGATTAGTCAAATAATACAAATAATATCGCGGATTGACAACCTTCAAACAGCGAAGCAAGCTGAAGTGTCAAAAATGGCGTTTTGTATTTTGATTTTTGAGCCAAGCCGTCACAGTTATTGGGCATGGTTGCCAAAGAGGGTTTGTGAAAAAAAGTTCATATTTATGGTATGATTTTTATACATTATAATCTTTCAAACTGCAGAATTCTTTTAATGTTGATGAAATTGATTTAAAACTAGTAAATGTGGAATATTTGTATCTGTATAACTATCACTAAAAATAATGCTTATAAAATATTAGACCTATGGTCGTGAATTGAGGGAAATATTATGCAAATTGATAACCCTGTTGAAAAGTTTCGCGAAGCAGCCCGAACGGAGTCGACATACGACGATGTACCTTTAAATGGGTATGTCCAAGCTTTCGCATCTGTTCTCTTTTATAATCTGTGGCAGAACTGTGTCAGTCGAACAGCCAGTACTAAAATAGAGTGCTTTTAGTTCGCACTAGTGCCACCAGTCGAATTTGCCATTAGTCTCATTGGTATATTCATTCAAATAATGCAAAAATTTGCCTATGAACTCTCAAAACAATCAGCAATTTGAAAGTTCTCAAGTATTTTCAGTTATGAGAAGAAGTTGATAATTATTAATTCCATAGCCTTTTCAAATTTGGCTGAACACGATCCTGATGATTTCATTTGAATTTATATAATATAGGTTAGAAATATGTAGATGAAATAAATGACATAAGAAAAGCCCAGATATATGTCACAAACGATGACCCACACCAAGAAGGCTCAACACTCATTTATATTTTTATACGGTAATTAATACATTTTCATTGTAATTCAAGGAAGTTACATTTCTATTAAGGTATTGCGAATTACTTTTTCTAAACACAAATATTCACTAGTAATGTTGAATTGGACGAAGGAGGCATTTCGGGAAGGTCTAATCGGGTTTTCAATCCAGACGTTCACTGAGGGGTTCTACAGAATTGAAATGTATTCAAATGGGAACGTTGGGGCCCGTCTAAGCTGTGTCACTGACATTTTCCTAAGAATTACAGTCTTGTACTCATTTATATGCACTCTGGGTAAATACTGGGAACATGGACGGCACAGAAGAAATTTTGTAGGAAGTCGTGTAGAATGTTTTAATGAATTTGTATTTTGAATTAATAATCTGAGGTTTAATTAAGATTGGTTGCATTCATTTCAACTGTTAGGAAATTTATTGTGGAAAACGAAATTTCTAAATGCGGTTCATTCAGAACCCTTGGTGAGCTGACCATATCACAACACACGCATTTTTTATATCCAAATATTTTGAATTATTCATAAAAATCAGTATTTATGGCAAATGCTACTTTGATAATATCTCTCAAAATACGTATGCGTATTTGAGAGAAGATAATAATTTTCTATAAAAGCACGAAACGTAGCTGACACAACCTCCGTATGTCATAAACCCATTAGATTCGCGTTGAGGACACAGTCTCATTTAATATACCGACTACGGCTTAGACAGTTGTCCCATCTTTGCTTATTGGGTCTGCCGTGAAAGTTGGCGACTGTTCTTCGATGAACTCTTCTCCTTGTACCTGTCCTTGTGAAATTACCGGTTTTTCCAGAGAGTTTTGTGCCGCCCACTTCCTTGTGGCCATTTTTATTGACAACTTACCAAAGCTGCAGAAGAGCTCTGGTACAATTAAGGGTATTGAAGATCTTTTTCTGGCTGATTCAACCCTCAATCCGTTGCTCTAATGTCCTTCGTGTCTGGTGCCCAGGCTATTATAACCTTTTGGTGTCTGCAAGTGAGTTTCAGGCACCTATGACACAAACATTACATCTTCCATTCCTAGTTTCTGTTAGTAACTCTCTATTTTTTCAATTCAAAACACAAAAAAATCCGGTAATTTGATATGATATTTAATGTGAGATAAATTTGTATTTCAAAATACTACTGAAGAAATTTGTGATACGCCAATGGAAAAGAGTTTCTTTATTGTAGAAAAGTGGCGGAAATTCACTTTAACAGCAAAACTTGGTGGTTTTCAGTGAAGTACAAGTTTTATTACATAATTTGTCACTTAATGGTTATCGCATTGTATGTTTATTCGTTTTTGAACGATGACATTCAGCAATGTAAGAAAAGTAGTTTAGAAAAATACTTCCAAAAGAGCGGTTGAACAAACACAACATACTTACATTGAAATATTTTTTATTTATCATTTTTGAAGTGAAATACTTTACCTTTCCACAAACGTATAATGGGTTTCACTCACTTCAAAAATAATGCTGAGAGCACTACGTAGGGTCATTATGACCCCACCAAATCATCTTTATACAGGGTGGACCGGATTTAATTGACGCATACAGAGATCTCGTAATACGCCATGGATAAAATATTGATTAAATGAACAACAAGATTGGTATATTTTTGGGAGATTAGGTAGTTCAAAATAATTTGTAACACCGGGTGTTTCTGAGTTTATGGGACATGAATTATGGTATTTATTATTTTAAACGATTTCCAAGCAATTTTATGTTGAATTTTATTCCATAGAACCATCTCGAAAAAAGTTTGGTATGAAATGAAGTAATGGCTGCTTATTTCCCTACCGTTTGTAACAGAAATATTAAAAAATAAACGTGGCTACTCTTCACGAGTGCTCGAATATCACAAAATTCAAAATTTTCAGCTTTACTTTAATTTTTGTTACCACCTTTTAAGGATGATATCTTGGAAAGGGGTGGGCATAGGAAATCTTTCACAGTAAAAACTCATCTTAAT
The DNA here is from genome assembly GCA_963978555.1 of Galerucella nymphaeae. NCBI lineage: Eukaryota > Metazoa > Arthropoda > Insecta > Coleoptera > Chrysomelidae > Galerucella > Galerucella nymphaeae. The sequence continues at coordinate 8,686,206 of OZ021719.1, forward strand.
TTCACACGACAAATCACCTCCTGAAATTTATCGCATTTGTCAAAGTCCGAAAATGGTGCTTTTTCTTTTTTCAATGTTTCGATGTTATTAGAAAAGTTAACAGGAAAATTATGATCAACTATTTTCATTAAACGAGGTTTTCTATAAATTACGAATGCGCTTACAGCCTTTATAACCATTTTATAATTCATTCCAATAATGGAAATATTAACAAACTAAGCGTTAAGCAAATACCTTCAATTAACAATAATTCCATATTAAGTTCAGAGGATATAATCACCCGTTTATTTCTGCTAGCTAATTTGCTAGAACTAACCAAACTTCAAAACCCTGTTAGAGACAATCACGATGAGAACCAGTTCCATCGGATTGCATTTATTCATATAATTACGGGGAACGTGATAGACTATTAAACAAAGCTCTACCGATAACCCTTTATATATCTGATCTAAATAACACCTTCATTGCAACCTATTTTTTTATCTTAAGGTGTGGCGACGACACGCACAGGGACGTGGATTGGAAACATTAAATGGGTACAGTACCATTCAATAATTTTTTTTCAATATATTATATATAATATTTCCAGGTATTTTGACTAGAAAATTAACACTGAAGGAGCCTGTTCCTTTTATTAAAAAAATTGGATAGGTGAATAATCGTTTCACTATTTAGAAAAGCAGTTCTTGCATAGTCTAAATTGTTAATTCTGGTTGTCCTATCTCAAGTATGGATTTTAGATTACCATAACAAACCAATACTTTCATAATCAATTTAAAAAATCCTGGTCGATTATAATAACGATAATGAATAAGATAAAGTTATTCAAATGCCACTTTTTCAAAATTCGTGCCCAACCAAAAATGACTGATGACATAAAGAGTGCGTTCATAATCCATGGGTAGGTGAGGAGCTAAGTCAGTGTTCGTGTCAGTCGGGTGACGGGAAAATCAGCTGGAAAGATTGGGGTGCTCCCTACCTATTTGAAGATTGACACTCAAACTTTGATTTTGACATTGAAATGTGTAACTTATTCATTTAGCATCTTCTTTTAATGTAAACTGTCACTCAAATTCACATTCGTGTGCTATTCAATTCCTATAATAATTTTTCATTTCCAATTTACTTTTTAAATTTGTCTAGTAGTTGAAAAAATTGTATATACACTACGCTGCAAAGCCCCACGCGAAATAACTTTGTACTATTATATCAGTGACAGTTTGGGTTACCACCATTCATATTTTAAACTCCTCACTATAATAAGAGTAAGCCACTGCTTAAAGTTACATATCCTTCTGAGACTACTTTATATGCAGATTGGTTGTGTTAAAATGTAAACAGACCAAATCTTCTTTTAACAGGTAATGAAACTGTGATTCAACTATCATTAAAACGAGTTTTGTATTTTGGAATTTAAATGGGTTTGTATGGTTTGTTCGCATTCATTCGTTTTGTCTTCATTGGGGATCTATAAGCGTTTTTCGGAATTAGTCTTACTCATTTATAAATGAGAAATATATACATGACATCAATTTTCAAATGGTGATAATATCCATCAGTTAACAATTTAATTTTTGTTTGTGTAGGTTCACTGTCAGTTATGAATACTTGAATATTTTTTTAATAAAACGATAGAAAAAACTGGTATTGAAACAAAAGTTTAGTGAAATAGGTGCTCAATATTTTTTATAAAGGGAACATTCTACTCTCAATGGAAGGTCTCCCGGAATCAAAGACCAAATTTAAGCAGTTTTGTGAAAAATGATCAATTAGCAAACTATTTAAATTATGCAAAAGTTGAATTGTCGAATATACATAAAAACAACACAAATAATTGATTTCTCATCATGATTTTGTTCACCAATAACTATCAACATTTAGAAAACATCATATATTCCACCAAAAGCGAACACCCCCACTGCTAGTATTGAAGCTTGTCGCTAACTACCCCATTGGGTCCTGTTTGCAAATAAAATGAAAACCGACCAAGTGCGAGTAGGACTCACAAGTAAAGCTGATATAATTTATTTAGCTGATTGATTCCACTTTCGCGATTGATATTTATAGTTTCTTGGGGTATACTTATAATAAGTTTGAGAAAAACAATCACAGGGAGAGTCGAACTCGCCTTCTCCTATTCACCCAACACAAGGGATTATTCAGTCTGATATCTAAAGATGCAAACGAGACAGGGTCAAACGAAAACAAAGATTATTCACCGGAGTGAAGTCAAAGTACAGAACTGAAGAACTACTTGAGATGAGTAGGGATTGAATCATTACACTTCTCTATTGTCACAGTCTACAATATGGATTTATTAATCTTGATAAAGGGCCAAACTATATAATGTATAATAATATGATATATATCGTATTTGATGTCAGGATATTGGGATATTTGAACAGCCTAGATCAACTTCCGGGGAATACGATTGGTAAGAGCTAGCTGAGGGAGCTAGGGTGGCGGGAAGAGTATTTTGGAGCTAAGACTGGAATATTCAAGATCTGTATCTGTATCTGTATCTGTAGAGTAGGGAGGGTGAGTGTAGGCTCACAGCACTTAGGCCACATATGACCCATTGTACATCCTCCCGAGGCCGTAGGTGTCACTGGGCCCAAGAATTTTCAGTCCAGCGGCTTCCCTATCTAAAGAATCAGCAATGCGATTTCCTTTACTCCTGTCGTGCCCTTTAACCCACCTCAGGATAATATTGTTATCTGCCGAGGCGTTAGCTAAATCTTGGTGGCACTCTAGTACTAGTCTCGATATAACACGTTGTCTGTTCAAGGCTAATAGGGCTTATCTACTATCAGTGCAGATTATTATGTTTTTGTCAGAAATTCCTTTCCTGATTAGTTCTTTTGTGGCAATTGAGATACCAGCCAGTTCTGTTTGAACTACGCTGGTATTGTTTCCCATTCCCCACTTGATCCTTAGGCTTAGTGCTCTCGAGTAAACTCCACATCCTGAGCCTTCATTCATTTTTGAACCATCTGTATAAATGCGTATTGCATCTGTAGCATCTGGCTCTGTGTTGTGTTTTATTTGTATTTTGTAGGGTTTATTAATCAAAAACCTGGGTTTAATTGCATCATTGGCTGCCTGCAGCAGAGGTAGCGCAGTAAGCGCTTCCTGTCATAGGCTTAACCGCAATTGGCCCACTCCTACTTCGGGGTTTACACCAGCCGTGCGTAATCGTACCATGGCCATCAACGCAACCTCCTTGACGTACAGGTCCAGAGGGGTCAGACCAGTAATTAGCTCCATTGCTGCGGTTGGTGTTGTTCTCATGGCTCCTGTGATGTTTAAACAGGCCATTCGCTGTATTTGATATAGTTTTTGAATGGCCGTTGCTTGTAGAACCTTCGGTCCCCATGCAATTGCTCCATACGTTAACATAGGTCTTATTATTGCAGTGTAGATCCAGGAGACCACTCGGGGTGACAGCCCCCATGTGCGTCCCACTGTTCTCCGACACTGTTCATAAGCCACATATGCTCTTTTTGCTCTGCTGTGTAGATGAGAGTTCCATGTTAGTTTCCTGTCGAGGGTAATACCAAGGTATTTCACCTCTTCCGAAAAGTTTAGTTTGCTTTTGAAGATTTCGGGGGATTTTAAACCCGATAAACTCCTTTTCCTGGTGAAGAGGACCATCTCAGTCTTCCTGGGATTGATCGACAGTGAGTGTTCCTTACACCATGTTTCAATTAATTTGAGCCCATCCTGCGCTCTATCGCACAGTGTGTTCACAAATTTGCCTGTCTGCAAGATAACTATGTCATCTGCGTATGCAATTGTGTAGATTCCATTGTTGTTGAGGTGATTAATCAGGGTGTCCAGGACTATGTTCCACAGAAGGGGTGATAAGACTCCTCCTTGGGGACATCCCCTCATGACCAGTCCTCTTACTGTGATGTCTTCTACATTTATACTTATTGCTCTACTAGAGAGGATCTTGAGTATCCATTCTCCTACTACCAGAGGTACATTCTTGGAGTTGAGTTGCTGGGTAATTGTTGGAAAGGTTGTTTTATCAAACGCTCCCTCGATGTCTATGAATATACCCAGGGTGGATTCTTTGTTGTCCAATGATCTTTCGATTTTGCCAACCACTTGGTGAAGGGCCGAATCTGTGGACCTTCCCGGAGTATATGCATGCTGATTTGGGTGAAGTGGGTGGTGAACTAGCACTTCATCTCTTATGTACCGCTCGCATAACCTCTCCATTGTTTTTAAAAAGAACGATGTGAGACTAATTGGTCGGAATGCTTTTGGTAAGGTGTAATCCATCCTACCTGGTTTTGGTATGAATACCACTCGTACTTATCTCCACTTACGGGGAATATACCTCAGAGCCAAAGAGGCTCTGAAAATTCCAACCAGGTGCGGCATAAGAATATCCATTCCCCATTGAAGTAGGGCTGGTCTTATTCCGTCAGGTCCTGGTGACTTGAAGGGGGAAAAGCCCGATATGGCCCACCTTATCTTGTCCTCGTCAATTACTGAACTAGCAAATTGCCAGTCGTATTGTGAGGGTGTTGTTGGTACTTCCATCCAGTTTGACGTTCCGGGAGAGACAGAACCTGGGAAGTGAGTTTCCATAAGAATCTCAGCGCTCTCTTGAAGGTTGGCGGCCTTGTCGCCATTTTCCCTTGTAAGGATGCCGATACTCTTATGTTGGTCGTTTGAGAGCGCCTTCTGTAGCCTAGAAACTTGTGGGAAGTCTTCGACTGCCTCACAATAGGCTCTCCAGGCCTCTCTTTGCTTTTGTCTGCAGACTTTTTTGAACTCCTTGAGGTTGGCTTTGTATATTCCCCAGTCCTCTTCGAGTGTTGTTCGTTTTGCCTTGTTAAAGGTCGTTCTCGCTGTCTTTCTGAGGTGTTCCAGTTCAGGGCACCACCAGCTATTGGTCGTGCCACCTGTCTGAACCATCCTCATCGGACAGGATTCCTTATAGGCAATGTCCATTTTGTTTTGGATAGATACTGTGTACCTTTCCAGTTCCTCATTATTGCTAGGAGTCAGGACCTCTGTTTCCCGCAGAGCACCTTTTAAGAGTCGATTGTAGAGAGCTACATCCGTCCTCTTCGGGTCGCGAGATTTTACAGTGGTCCTGAGATCCTGGCTAACCGTATAGGTCAGCCAGCGGTGGTCTGATATAGAGATATGATCTGACACTTGCCAGTCCTTAATTTGGTTTGATATTTTGGTTGTCGCCAGCGTAATATCTATTAATGTTTGGCTACGGGCGTTAATAAATGTCGGCTCCGTGCCTCTGTTTAAGATTGTTAGATCTCTCTTAATTATATATTCATAAAGAGACTTACCTCGGGCGTTGATATCCTTGCTGCCCCAGCCCAAGTGGTGGGAGTTTGAGTCACAACCCAATATCAGCTCCACTCTTTGGTTGAGGCAGTGATCCACAAGTACCTCCGTCTCTTTAGTCGGTGGTAGGGTGGCTGCATCTGAAGGTAGGTACACCGATGCAAGTACCAACGCCGTATATTTGCCTCTTCCATCTGGACACCCCACTTTAACCGCAGTAAGGTCTGAGGTGCAGAATTGTGCCATTGGAGAAGCTCTGTATTTCCTTGGGACGTAAACTGTTGTCCTAGGTTGCTGATTGCTTGGTAGGCTGAAAATTTGACCCTTCAGACTACTAAAACCAGTAATTTTGGTCTTTATTATCCAGGGCTCCTGGATCAAAGCTATTGCATCCTCCAATACATCAAGGTGCCGACATAGCGTTGCCGTTGCTGCCTTTTTGTGTTGGAGGTTGTATTGTATGATATTTACCTTTTTTCCAACGTCCTTGCCCATGAGTAGGTTGGTTGGGTTAGGTTTTCTTTAGAGGTCCATCCGCTCCTCCGCTAGGGGAGAGGTGACCTCGCTATTTTCGGGTACCTCCTCCGTCAGGTCATCGACTGATTCGACGTCCTTTCCGGAACCCGTGGTGGCCTTGGAGTCAGTATCCACTTCAGGTGGCTCGTCTTCCAAGGACCTCGGGTCTTCAGAGGTACCCCCTGTTTCCTTCCTTGAAACCCTGATGGTCAATGAGGTGAACGCATAGCTCATCCTCATCGACTTCTTCTTGAGGACCGCCATATCTTCGTCTCCGATCCCGAAGACGAAGAGGTGTCCTCCTGGGTTCACCTTAACCTCATGGTGGAAAGTGCACCATCTCGCCACCGTCAGATCAGGGTTCTGCGCCCTAAGCCGACCAAGCACCTTCTCTTTTTCACCGGATGCCGTCTTATGGACGTCCTCCGGGATCCAGAGCGAGGCCTTGGTCAGCCTAGGGAGCCCATCCACGCTGACGACCGCCAGTGATGCTTCCTCCCACGGCTTGAGGTTTTTTGTGGCTTTTTTCAGCCACTCTAACGTCCCGTCATCATCGCAGACCACTCTGATGATTTCACCAGAGTATGTCCACGATTTAAACGTGGGCGTTTTGCTGTTGCTGCTGGAGGCGGAGAAGATGATCTTGTCCAGTTCCTCTAGCAGTTGGTTTTTGATGATTCTTTCCCGTTCTGAAGTAATCTTACCGTACGGGTTAGTTTCATCTATGATAGCAACCTTGAGGTGTCTCAAGGCGGCATCCGCAAAGGTCTTAGAAGGGGCGGCGACATTTCTGTCGGTACGCGGCTTCTTCAGCCTTCGCGGAGTCCCCTCCGTGGAGGTGCTCTGGTGAAGGCGCTTTCCTGCAGGGGCAGCCGGTTCCTTGCCTTTATTCAAGGCGCTTCCGCCTTTGTGTTCTATCACGAGGTGATCTTCCGTGTCCAGCCTCGTTCTGTGCAGTATTTTGGGGTGGACATTTCTGTTCATCCCCAGTTACTGCTTTTGATCGAGGTGAGCACTTCTGTCCAGCCTCGGGATTTGTTTTTGTCGTGTTTTTGTTCGTTTCCATGTGTGTTCCCACGAGTAGCAAGGGAAGGGTTGGTCACCTCTGGCAGAGCCCCGCATCACCAGAGGAAGGCTAATTACAATGGGGTTCCGCCCGGTTCCCCAAGGGGATCGTTCGTGACCGCATAATACCCTGCGGCCATTCAGCTGTCGGCACGATTCCTTCCACCTTAGCTTGGGTAGGCTGGTCCGCGGTGGCATGGAATATTCAAGATGTCCAAGAGTCTGGCAATGAGACTAGCTTCCAAAGTATGATAATTTTGAGGAGACAATATTCTGAGAAGTAGGTGATTCTTGGAGTAAGGGAATGCTGTTCCCTCTTGGATATATAAACAGGTTATACATTGGACTTTGGTCCTAACCCTTGAATGTTGAAAAAAAAAATCAAAACGTTCTGAATATCTCTCCTTACAACCCATTGCGCATAATCTTCTGAAAGTCTAAATCCATGAACTTTTAAAAATTTCAATGGGTTGTCAATTATTTTAGAAATCAGTGAAAATGGAATACTTCTTTGGAACATTTTTATTCCAACCAAAATAATATTATAAAGTGAGCATTGCGAAAACTTTGCAGGATTCTTCTTCCTCCCAATTGCTTACGTCTGATGTTCACCGCCTACTCATAAAATGTTACTTTTTATTTATTTGGCTTATTGATGCATGTTAAGTTGATACCACAAGCGCATCCCATGGATTCTTCCTTATCCTCGTATTTTATTTTTTCTCAGGTGATTTCAACTTCATTTAAGCGACTTTGGCAAACAATGAACCTGATGAAGTACCCCATCAACTCTCAAATTTGTGAAATTTCCATTTGTGGCTGCAACTGTCACTCATAGAGGGTTGAATAAAAAAATGACGTATCTTAAGATTTCTTTTTGAGAAATTCAGTTGGGCAATGAAATCTTTCAGTGACGAATTAGAAGGAAGAAAATGTGTAGAGAAATGGCACTATTTTTATTTACTGAGCTTTCAATACAAATATTTCTTAAATTTGATACATACATTTTGAATTTCGAAATGGACGCTTTTTCACTACACCACTGACGACAGTTGTATCAATATTTATTCAGTTTGCACACTGGGAACGTAATTTGTTTTTTTAAGTACGATGTGAAAAGACATTATAAAAGAAGTTTTGATTGAATTAACTGATTGGTCCGTTACTTTGTGGAATCTACTTATAATAATGTTAAAATAAAGTCTGTTTGTAATTATTTCTACTACTTACTCGATAAATAAATTATGTGAATTATGATATTAGTTCGTGAAATTGCTACACTTACTTTGCTCGTTTCAAAAACATTTTCCGCACAAGTGAAATGTTACTTTTACACAAACATCATAGTTTTTTGTACAAAGTAAACTGCACAACCTTCTTAGTGAAGCTTCCAAAACTTCCTGTGATTATTTTACATCTGAATAGACTAAAAATAACCTAATTTATTTATGTTTTTTTCCCATTCCATTTCCCAAATTGTTTTTTACGATTGTGGTAATTTCTAGTTGGCTCCTCATGTATATATACTTGAACTAGCAAAGAGGGGGTCGGAAATACCCTTCTGGGGACCTGAACCTTTTTGCGGAATCAGCCCCAATGTAATATTGGAAGAAATAGGCGAAGCCGAAAGAAAGAGAAGATCTGAACATTGAAAAGATCTAGTAGGGCTTAGACAATCAAAGATTCTCCTGGGTGACTACAACCAAAGGAGATCAAATGAATGCATAAGTCAAAGCAAGACCGCACTAAGAGTTTTAACAGGGATCCTAACGGGACATTGTCGCCTGAATGGGCACCTGAAAAAGCTCAAATTAGTGGAGGAAGAAGAATGCAGATACTGTGGCATGGAAGAAGAAACCTCCATCCATCTACTTTCCAACTGCACAGCACTCCAGAATCCTAGAGCACAGTACCTGGGAGATTACTGGATAGAAGAGGAACATTTACCTAAGCTGAAGCCTGCAGATATCCTAAAATTCCTCCGGGAAATAGGACTAAAGGAACTACTAGTTTCAGAGACTCTCCTCAGAAACTAAGTAGAAGTAAGGGGGCACAATAGACCTTTTAGGTCTCAGTGAATGTTACCCCAAACAAACACACATACATACATACATACTCGATAAATAAATTATGTGAATTATGATATTAGTTCGTGAAATTGCTACACTTACTTTGCTCGTTTCAAAAACATTTTCCGCACAAGTGAAATGTTACTTTTACACAAACATCATAGTTTTTTGTACAAAGTAAACTGCACAACCTTCTTAGTGAAGCTTCCAAAACTTCCTGTGATTATTTTACATCTGAATAGACTAAAAATAACCTAATTTATTTATGTTTTTTTCCCATTCCATTTCCCAAATTGTTTTTTACGATTGTGGTAGTTTCTAGTTGGCTCCTCATGTATATATACTTATGCGTTATCCCTGAATCGACGTCTCTTTCAGTCATCTTGTTAGCAGGTTTCTCAATACAACTTTCCCATGTTTGCTCCAAAATAACTACCACTTTAAACATACTCGAATATCAGAGATCCCTCAGTTGATTTCAATCCAGTTGAGATGATATCCATATTCAAAACTCAATTTGGCACCGACACGGCACTCGCATCGGTAATTGAAGGGGTTGTTTGAGAAAGGAGAAGATCGGGGTTGAATTGAGTGTTTTTCAAAATCAACTATCTTTATGAAATTATGATTTTTGTATAATACAGGACCGTATTTCAAGTATTAAATAAGTGAAGAAGTCCAAGCCGATAGTAATAAAATTCTGATCTGGAATGTATGTTTGTAGATGTGGTTCATTCAATAGCGTTTTTAGTATGCGTCATCGACTAAATAATAACGCACAAATTATTTTTACATATTTAGCTACATAATGATATATATTTTTCACACCAATGAATAATGAAAAAGAATTAACTCTCGTTAGCCAATCACATTCTATTATTATCAGAATTCACGCTTAAATGAATTAAAATGAATAAATCAAATCGTCTCTTTTAAAACGTCAAATACCAAATAATGCAAATCGATTCTGACAGCGCGTCGTTTGAAGCGTCAAAATAATGATAGAATCATAATTTTGCGTATTATTTAAAATGGACAACTGTAGTTATATTTAGTTATAACTCCCAATTATCATTTATAAATGTAAGGGTTCCGATTAAAACTATATGTTACCCTTTTTGAAAATAAACATGCTCTATAGCCTAGTGGTAAAAATAGTTGACTCTGGCGCGGACGATTGGGATTCGATCCTCATTGGAAGCTTACTTTTTTTAGTCGTGGAGAAAGTATAGTCTCTTACTTGTGTAGAATGGCTGATATTTAGTTGGATGATTACAAAACTCACTCGCTGCGCTCGGTCGTTTTGGAAACATCCGCGTGAATAATAGTCATCATTCTGCACTCGTTGAAGAATATACTATTCTAACACATTACGTTGGCAAAAATGGAAAAAAAGGGCGGGTCTGTGATTGATTCTAATAAAAATAACACAGTAATATACCGTTTAAGTGTATTACAAACGTTAACCTTAATCTTTGACAAAAATTTGATTGGCTGATGTTCAGATAACGCGCAAGGGCGCCCTATGAATTAGGCGTTCAAAATACGATGATACGTTCCTTTCGTAGCGGAAAATAATGTCTCCTGTGTCTTACGTCTTTTTCTAATGTATCAATGACAGGTCTTGTCAGGTCTGTATTTTGTTGTTTACGGTCAATTATTACTTATAAAAAGTGAATAATCAATCTTATTGTTATATTTATTCAAATAATACAAAAATATGCCTGAATACACGGAAAAATATCAGCATTTTTAAGGTTTTGAGCTATTTTCGAGAAGATGAAGAAGTTGGTGACCATTGGTGACTATTAATTCCATAACCTTTTCGAATTTGGCTGAATAAGATTCTGATGATTTTATTGATTGAATTCAAGGTTAGCTATGTGTCAAAATAGCAAATGAAATGAACGATACTTTTTGTATCATACTTCTGAAAACATTTTTTTAAGAATACTGGATAGAACTCCCTTGGTCTATGAAAAGTGGAAGCAGAGCGAAACAAAAATATTAAAAATTGATTAAATCTTGTCCTTTATCATGGAATCGATCATGAAAATAGATCTTCACCACCTCATTTATCTCGATTCTATACATTTCCCAAAAAAAAACTACTCAATTTGGAAAAAAGAGAGTTACTCGGATCAAAAAAAGATGCCAACTGTACAAAATAGAGTGGTCAAAGTGACAGTGACATTTTGTCTAACCCATTGGAATTTTTTCGTTCAACAGCTGATCACATCTTCATTAAGGGTGAAAAAGGTTATACATATCTTAATATTGATTTACACACATTTGTTGTTGGAGAAGAAATATATTTTAAAGTGGACAGCGGAACTTAATATTACCTGTATTTATATTATTCAAGTGAACAAAGCATAAATTGTATTATTAGTTCAACCTACGTTTTAATAATAATAACTAAGTTTCAGTTGTATCAGTTGTTGAGGGTTTTGGTGCATGTTCATCTAATGCATTCTTGAATTTCTCCAAATTAGCTCCTGCAAATTTTTCCACAATCTCTCCTTTTTTGAAAAAAATAAAAAATGGTGTCGCCATTACTTTGTATGTCGATGCAATTTCGTCACATTCGTCAACATCAACCAATAGAATCGGCATATCTGGATGAGTTTCTGATAATTCAGCTAACTTTGGAGCAAAGCTTCGGCATGGAGCACACCATGTTGCGAAGAATTCTACTACCAATAATTGATCCGTCTGCTTATGTTCAGTCATCAGTTGTTGCATGTGTGTGTCGTCGGTTATTTTTATTAACATGATGATGACTGTTTTTTTAATCTGATTACATCAAATTTTAATGAGATTACATTTTAAATATTTTGACATTAGAGTTGACACTTATTGGATAAACGTCATTAAGGTTATATTTTATTGCATACTTGTCAGTTAGTGTACGTTTCACATGAGAAGAAGCCACGTGAAGTTTGCCAACTGTCTTGCGCAGAAATCTAAATCGGTCTTGTTTTATAGGTTTGTTTGTAGAGCAGTCACAAACGGTTGGAAACTGGACGACGCATGCGCAGATTCTTTCCTTGAACCATTTTCACTCACTGCTCTATGATAGTTTTACGCCGTTGGCGTTACAAACGAACATCACCAGTGGTTTTGGAAGAAAAATTTTTTCAACGATAACAAATATTTCCATGCACTAGTGTCTACCTTTGGGATTTTAAAAGCTGTGTATGACTGTCAAAAATAGAAAGGATCAATTAATCAATACAAAACAATCAAATTACAGAAATACAACCAAATGATAAACTGTTTTTCGTCGCAATTGTTAACTGTCAGTTGATGGACATGCCCTGTAAAAGTACGCTTTGGCTCAGTTACATCCTACTTATATAATATATTATAAATACGCTTCATCCGCTTAAAGTATTTATACTTTGTGTTGTCAATTTTCGATAATTTTCCTTACTCCAGCCGTCATTCATAATATTCAGTTATTACCAGCAATTTTAATCAGATAAAGGGGTTGTTTTATCACTACTATCTAACAATGTCTATTCTGTGAGACATTTGTGGGCCTGCAAAGTGCCAAACAGACACGGTAAAATGATATCGCGGGGTGTATCAAGTTAGCGACGCGGAGCTGATCCTAAAGGGGAATTTGAACATCGCGGGACATTTGAGCATCTGCCAAGATGGATATTGAACATAGGCGGGGCTATAAGGTGGGATATGAGAAGTGTTTCACCGTTTTTTCTTAAGAAAAATTGGAATAAAGTTGATAAAACTTGAAAGAGAGATTAACTGAGATTGGAATAGCTTTGAAGAGTGCTGGAAGCACAGAAAATTAGTAGTCCAGATATTGAGTGAGTGGAAAGAGGGACAGATGAGAAAGATTACAACAGAAAAAAGGTGCATGATATGTGGGAGGATAAGAAGAAAGGAGAAAGGTTGGTAGGAAATAAACTAAAAATAATGGAAATATAAACTCACACTTAGGAGATTAATCCAGGAAAAAGTTACGAATATATTGGTTTGGGAGGGGTGATGGAAACGACTGTATTATCAGAAGAGATTACAAAGTATGCTTAAAGTTAGTGAGGATATACCTTGTTGGAGATGGAGCAAAAGGAAAGGTGGCTTTTTTTCATAGATGGAGTTGGAGGTCACAAAAAAGCTATGTAGTGGGATAGTTCAGCAGATGAATGGATAAATTAGTTCTTTTGAAAGCATTATCTCTCACCACATCATCTGTTCATGCCTTTGAATAATCATAAATGCAAGCCACTGTACTGATCATAGTATTTCTCGAGGGGGAATCACTTGCAGAGGGACTAATTGAGTTGTGTGCAGCCACAAAAGCATCTTGATATGAAACAAATGTAAGGATATTTCTCCCTTTCGAAGACAAATCATGATTATGAAGGGTGCATGGATGGAATTCTAGAGTTGTCCTGTGTTTGCTCCAAGGATTTCCCAGTTTACAAGGAAGTTCATATTTCTTGCGGAAATTTGTCGAATATTAGATTATAGTGAACGGCTTAGGATAATGGAATTTGTAAAGGAATGAAAAAACGGAGGGTTACTACTTTACTACAGAACATTTTGTTTATTGTTGAAATTCTTTAATAGTTATTTAACTAACAAGAGTATTCATAAGGGCTATTAACAATTGAGATGATTGAGATTGCTAATCGCCTTCTAATACTCGAGTAAGTTACGGTCCGGAACCATTTTGTGGACTCAAAAAGAGTTACATAAAAGGGGAAGTCGGGAACTGGCTAGTTGAGGGACACCAACAGAAATGGAGGCTGACAAAAAGGACACCCCCATAATAAGAGTTTACTAAATAAGTTAGACAGGGAACTTCCGTCCAGGCTGTTGACACTGTGTGACAAGAATTTTACGGTTACCGACCTGGTGACAGGATATTGTACCCTGAAGAAGCATCTGTACCGGATGGGCAAAGTTAGTGAACCTATGTTCAGAAAATGTGAACACCTACTCACATATTTTGCTTCTGTGAGTACTTACAAGGACGAAAGCACTTTGGAAGGGGAATAATACAATCATCACTTACTACTGAAGATCCCTCCAGTTGAACTGGTGGCCTATATAGAAGACACGAAGCTTCTGGAATGAAAGTAGGTGGATATCATAGGTAATGGTACAAAGATTCAATTTAAGTGCCTGGGCTCTTGAGCTCAACCCAAACGTATGAATGGGTGAATAGTAACAAAACGTTTTCGTCGACTGTAGAGCTTTCGGGACTGAATACTCACCAATATGTTAAGGTTATATGCCTGAATATATATTCTGATATAACAAATGGTAGAAAATATTTCTATGAAAACTCGCGACTTTGAAAAACAATAAATAGTTTTTCACATACACTTAACAAGCCAAATTAACATAATTGGTTCACTTGAATGGATGCCTTTATTTTAAGAAAGCTAAACATCAAATTTTCATAAAAAATGTCACTTTTTTCCGTGTGCTTCCAATTAAACCAGTGCATTTATTATGAGCTGCTAAACAAATATGTAACAGACAAGGAACATTATTATTTTCTGACACTTCATATAGAAGCTGTTGATTTCGATCAACAATAAAGCTATCATAGTATGCTTTGAAGAAACGTCACATCAATAAACACTTGAAACACGATCGCTGCAGCCATCCGAAACTGCCATTCACGATTATGCAAATGTTTCTCGAGAAAGGAGCGCCATCAGGAGATCATTAACGTAGAAGTGATTTTTGCAGTATGAGTCATGGCAAAAAGATGAGAAATTTGATAGTCATAAGCAGATTGAGTATGTTATAACTTTGAAAATTTTGTTCAATTTTTTCTATATTGATAATAATTCATCCGCCAAAAGCATATTCAGTTGATTGGTAACGTGCAGGTTTTCCAATATGTGGATTGATTTTATTCTAACCCCTTTCTGCCTCCCTTCTAAGGTCCACACCATGTCCACACTATCAAATTTGACATGATTGATTGACATTTGAAATGATTTGACACACTTTCCCTAACACAATTTAACTCAGTTTGAGCAGCTGCTATTGATTCTCGAATTAATTAGCCCGAAATCCACCTTCTCGTTAATAAAATGGAGAAATGATGTTTTGTTATTTTGGAATATGGACTTCATTTTCGAAATTCATTCTCGAAATAGGAAACTCTGGTAGTGATAAGCCAAACCATTATATTTGTTACAATAATTATCGTGGGACGATTCTCTTCAAATAAATCTTTGTAGTGGTAATTACCCAGCGAAAGAGATAGTTTATAAACGAAGTTTATCAAAGCAAAGTAAATCATCATGTTAAGCGGAGTCGTGCTATTCACGGATAGTAGTGTATATAAAACCGAGAAGCGAGCAATTAACTTTCAATTAAACTCTGTTTGAAAAGTTTTTTAACGTCTTAATAACTTCTCCACAAAAAGTTGAAAGTATTTAATTCAATTTCGAATAAGTTTTCATCATGAAAAGCGTTGGAAAATTTTCAACTAAATAAGCTTAGCATACAATATTTTTCCAAGTCCAAAACATATATCTTTTGGATTTTGAAAAACTAAATAAATAATTCGATAAAACGATCTACTATGGAAAACTTTCAAACCATTTCATTTAAACATCATTCAGAAACATTTTTTATTATATTGTTTTTTGAGTTTTTTTTTATATACAAATTACAAATGTTCAATTTGATAATTTTTTAGACAATTTATTTACCTATTATCTCATTTAGATATATGTAAGTATTATTCATTATTTGAATTGATATATAATGTATTTGAACATTTTCAGTCCTTGAAAATTGACAGGTAGTTGTTCAAAAGCTCGGAATTAAATTCTTAAAAGGGTACACTTTGGTATTATTGCCACATCCCCAAAAAACTCCTATTGAACGAAATGTTATATTCATTTTTCTCAGGTGCTGTCTCTACATCGGCACAGCCTCCTGAGCTTATTGTAGATCCTCCTAATGTTCTGACTACAGCCTATCACCAATTCGTTCCCTGTATCAGCTCAAACAGGTTTTCTGCTGGTTGGTTGTAGAAGTCTTCTGGAGTCATTTGAGGCCTACCATACAGTTTCTGCTTCCTGTAATCCAGCGTCTCACAGCTGCATATGCTTGCAAAGCTGTTTCGGTGTTCTTTTCGCATCTTCTGCATGTAAGTTATACATCCCTATTTTGTTCAGGTGCTCCTTTGTGGAGAGTGTCCTGTGAGGGGTCCCGTTGATACGTAGCTTGTTCCTGCTCATTGAGAGCATTTCTTTCGCTACTTTTTCCAATGGTTCTTTAATGAATTTCTGCCCATGTGTTTGCCTGGGCGTATTCTTCCAGTGTTTATTGTGCTGTTTTTTCACCTACCTTTTCAACCATGACCTAGTTCAGCATCTGGGAATTCCCACAGCTGGTTCGAGTCCGTTCACCAAGGCTAAAGATGGCTTTTTCATTGCCAGCAATTCCTTTGTGACTTGTGACCCACTGTTCCGAGTCACCAGCCTTCTAAGTTCTTCGCCGTATTCCCATACCAGCCGAGGTCAGGTCGGGTCATGTCAGCTGGACTGTCACCGTAGATCCTGATCTGCCTGTTGTTGTAGGCTAATTGCTATACGCTATTTGCTATTCTCCCTAGCACCTGCATAGATCTCTGTCAACAATTTGGTGAGGAGAGGAAATTTTAATAGGATGGAAAACTCACAGATCCTACAAAAAAGCGTCCATGATGCCACTGGGTAATCTTCCAGTCTAGTGCGGCAGAAAACTCGTGCAACGGACTTTTCAACTACCCATAGGGCCAGCAAAAGTAAACAGTCACCACTGGGAGCTAGTAAAAAACCGGATCTTATTCTTTTTTTTTTGATTATTGGTCTCTTGCTCTGCAGCATCCGTCCAGATAACACGGATCTTCAGACAAGTGATACTCCTCTTACTTTTCTTTTTATGCGATTTATATTTGGCAAAAAGGATCTTGTTTTGGCAATGCGGTAGATGAACTCTTGAAGTTAAGTCGCAGCAAGGTAAATGCTGGAAACCGTATTACACACATAAATGGAGGCAACAAGCAAGCTCGGAACCCGTTATCATGTGAGTGAGATAGAAAGTAAGAGGCTAAAACTGTATTTCTTTATTATTGTCTGATATATAAAAAGACAAAGACAGAAAAATTTCTGATCGTCTCTCTTACAGGAGTTTAGAAGAATACCTATAACGAGACAAGTTAACACAGCGACTTTTCCAACTAAAATTTTCCTCTGGCTTTTTCTTATTGCTACTATTTCAAAACCCAAACCGACAAATTTTGGTGACGTTCTTGTAGGAAAGTTGCTATATGAAAAAACCTCTAAAATACATCCTGCTTTTTAACCAACTGAAAATTATTGGATGTGGGTCGTAAAATAGACAAATGGCATTCACTTCAATAAAGTCATCGATATATTAAACAACAATTTATACAGAGTGATCTCATTTATAAAAGGTATACGATACCGATTGTTTGGTTTTGCAGCTACTACCAGTTGACAAAGGACTGTTCTGGCTTAATTATACTCACGTGCGGTTTTGCAAACTGCTCAGAGGGCCGGGGACTATTTCAAGAGACCATATATGCCCGATTTATGTTAGTCACGCTATCATTGTTACCAGATTTTTTTTTAAATATTTGCGCTAAAGATCCAAGAGCGCTCAGTATGTGAGCATTGTGATTCTCGGTGGTCTTTAAGTAGAAAATTCACAAGTGTTTCACATTTAATGACACTATGGACATATAAGAAAAATACCGTTAAATTTTTGGTAAGGTTTGAAATCACTTTATATATAAGTCGACATTTCTCATCATGATCAAACTCAGTTTGTTCTATTCAAGCATTGACTGTAAGTTTACGAAACAAACGTTCATGAAATTGTGCTCAACTTCAAGATTTTTGTTGAATGGGTACTCTTCTGAGCCATGACATACACCGTCACTTTGGAATTCTAATTACTCACAGCTATTCATTTTTTGTACCTGCTGTATTTGATGACAAGTTGGACGTTACATTTAGTTATTTTTTCGAATCAATATACTCTTTTATTAGGTACTTCCATCCTTGGACAATTTAGAAACTTAATCCAATAGCATTCCACTGTACTGGACGATTTGAGATGGTTCCACATAAAAAATTGTGACTGTTAGGTTAGGCGTATGGTGAGGCCCTCCACTGCGACTCGCAATAGTCTATTGTCGCTCACCAAACACCAAACAAATTCAGCTTCTCAACAAAGCCAATTAGTTTATTTGGTGGATGAGATTTCCAAGGGCGAGAGAGACCCAGTCGAACAGCAGATACCTGACTTTTCTTGCTGTCCACTGTCCAG
This sequence comes from Galerucella nymphaeae, assembly GCA_963978555.1. Taxonomy (NCBI): domain Eukaryota; kingdom Metazoa; phylum Arthropoda; class Insecta; order Coleoptera; family Chrysomelidae; genus Galerucella; species Galerucella nymphaeae. The sequence goes on from OZ021719.1 coordinate 8,704,523, forward strand.
GTATTCAGTGATTGTTTGACAAAACATATTACGATGCCAATAATAGGTTCTGGTTCGGTCCGACATCCTTCCTTGCAAAAGAGTCTGCCCTCTCGTCTCCTGCCATGCCAGAGTGGCGAGTGGTCAGTGATCCAGACCAGCAAAACTTCATTGAATTCTCCTAATGAGAGTCTATGAAGCATAATGGCGTTAACTTTCGCCTGGAATACGGTTCAGTAGGATTCCGGAGGAGTTGAAATTTCTGTCCTAGGCCTTCGCCAATATACACCTGTACTAGAGCCTAAGGGTGTTTTTGAGCCGTCTGTGTAACAAAAGCTGTCTGCTCTTAATAGTCCATCCTTACGGAGGACCCATTCATCTTTATTTGGAATCAAGACGGTATAAGGCAGGTCGTAGTTTACTGCTGGGGAGGCATTATGTCGGAGCTCATTCTCAGAATGTTGTGACTTTCAGTGTCCATTAGCATTCTGCTTTGTTCTGTATAAGCCTGATTTGTGCATTTGGACATAAGCGCAATTCTGTATGTTCTCCATCTAGCCTCTCTTTCCAAAACATGTGAATGTTACTACCTCTTTGGGAAGCAACACAATCCTGTCATCCTCTACTACTTAAATTTGTATTGCGGTTCACTTCATCTTTGTATACGTCAATTAAATCCGGTCCACCCTGTATAGTACATTATTTATCAAAAATATCAATCCATGCACTATCTTATGGACATGCTGCATAATATCTTTATTTTAGTTTTGAAAAATTATGACAATAACCAAAATTAATGTTACTTGGTAGGTGTAGGAAATCTTTTGATTCACATTCTTCCAAAAGAAACCTCCTCACTCATAGATCACTGACAGCTTAACCCAAGAAATTTCACCAGTCCCACTATTTTTCAATTTCAAATTCCTTTCATCTGCTTACGAACTAATACTAACATTTCAAAAATGAATTATTAGTGGATATTATTATCTTGTTCAATTTTTGAGTTAATATTCAAATTTTGTCAAGGTTATAAGCGGATATTTGTTAGAAGTCATCTTCATTTGTTTATGAAGGATGAGTTTTGAGTATATATAAACATATATATAAATATTTTGCAGCATCCCCAACTGCTTGATTCTTCAATGCAAAAAAATCTAGTGATTGAGGATATTCCACACTATGATCTAGTGTCTTCTGAGTGGGATTAAATAACCTAACTCCATCATCAACTGGCCTAAGGTAGGTGTGTGTCCGTACTTTCAAGCTAATTCCTTTGATATGTTAATTGTATATAGAGTATATAAAGAGTGAAAGCAATATTATTATTAGCTCGGCGTGTGTGTAACTTTCAAGAACTTGGTGTGATGAATGTTACAAAAAATCGTTTCAAAGAAAGTATATGCTCATTGGATTTCTTTGAATTTGAGTTAATTAACTTCAAATTATTGGAGACTTTGCTGCTGACAAAATTTACAGCAGTATTGAAATAGCAGTTAATTGAGAAGTAACGGAAATAAGCCAGATCTGAATTTTGTCGTAAGAAACCCCCGAAGTTCAAAAGCTTTTATTTTGTTTCATCAAATATGCTTGATTATTGTTTTTTTCACAACTTGGTTTTCACTGTCGCATCAACCATGTTGATTATTAGCGACAAGGGTATATTTTACAAAGTAACCAAGATATTAATTCCAATTAGGTAGTCTATCAGTTTATGTATGTCACAATGTTGACCTGATGCTGATTTTTATGTGTTTGGTATATTATATTTCACTCGCGCTCCATTATGACTGGGGCATGCTATAACAATGTGCTTGACTGTCAATTGCTTGGAGCATGCAGCACACCATTCTTATTTAATAAATGTTGATGAGTCAGTTTAGTATGTCCTATTCTTAATCCTGTAAGGAGAACTTGTTTGGAGCGCTGGTTTGGTATTGTTTTCCAGGGTTTCACATCGGGCTCAACGTTACGTACCTGATTTGGTTTTTGATAATCTTCAAGTCACTGATGGTCATCGCGTTTATTTCACACTATCACCTTCGGCTTCTTCTTTTGTCTGTTGATCTGCCTCTTTATTACCCTGAATTCCGGTGTAGGATAGGATCCACATGAATTTTACATCTTTTTGGGATTCTTTAACTTCACAGAGCTATTCCTGAACTGTAGGCTCCGACGCCAGTTGTTCATTGTTACACAAAGCGTTTGTGGTTACTTTGTGCTTTTCATGAGTTGATTCATTTGAGGACCATCAATAAGGTTTTGAATAAGGCGGCGAATAATTTCATTGGAACAAGTTTCTCTTGGAAATCTTTCTTTAGTTATTTAATTAAATTTGAAACTTGTCCAAAAAACTGATACACAAAAACTTCAACAAAATTTGCCTGTTAGGTTAAAAGGGCATAAAATCACATCTTGTATTATGCAGTTTCCGTGTGGCAAGACAAAGTTTAATTTCATACCTCAATTTAACGATGTCTTCCATAATAAAAAATTATGACCCATGACTTGGGACACCTTCCATGGAGGGTGCTAAATCCAGTACCATTTCAACAAACGGTTGTATACATTTTAATTGCCATCTGTCATCAGGCAATATTCAAACAAATTAAAACAAGTTAATTTTGTTTTCTGCAGGAAGTCTCGTTTCAATTTTGCACCATGCGGCGAACTTTAATTCTGAAACGAATTACGGAATCGTCAAAAATTTTAAAGGAAACAAGGACTGCGATTGTCGTAAAAATAAATTAGGGAATATTTAAAGTACGGTGAAACTCCACACGGAAAACACGGAAAGTGTTGAATGGTGATTTAAATTATACGAAGAGTTCTGGAAATGTTTCTTTTGGAAGGAAATGGAGTAATCACGCTGAAGCAAAATACAATGTTATCTTGTATGATTTCTGTTATCTAAAATACTGGGTACGTCAGTAGGAACTGTGCTACTTGTGTAGATATGGATTTATTGCCAATCTTGGGAAGAAAAGATCTCTCACAATTTGAAACATTTTTATATTCGGTGTTAATAATTTTTGACTTTTTGACTGAACATTTTCCAAAATTGAGAAGTCCTCCTTGTTCTTCGAACCTTACTCTACAAATTAGTATACTAGTGCAAGTCCGGCGCTTAGCAAGCACCTATCGCGAAAGACAATTGAGCCCTCACTCAACGTTGCAGGCAAGCCTTGATCAACGCGCGCCGAGCGCAGGTTTGTTGAGAAAGTGCTGCAGAATTCATAATAAGCGAACGACAGATCGGTCTGCGTTTGTGATCAACGTAAGAATCTTCCTATTGTTTCATTGACCTTTCTAATCATAACGTCAAAATATTGCTGTTCCTTACATATGTTTGCTAAAAAATATTGAAGTTGCATGAGATATCAAATTAAGACATTGCTTGCTCTCGATATTTGTTCGTACTTCAAGCTTGCTGTTAGAGCCTCAATGGTAGGAAACTTCCTGAATATAACGAGAAAAAATTAGAATTTTCAATGAGAGCAAGACTTTGTTTGAAGTTATGAGATGTCAAACTACTTGACTGGGAGAAAACTGCAAGGAATCCTTTTAATAGGGACATAATGCGATTGCAAGTGATGTATTGGCAGACCAGTTAGCAGAAGAAGTATCTGAAGATCTGGAACCATTCTGTAGAATCACAAAGGATTCCATGAGAGAAGGAGGTGGAAAAAACTAGATGAATAAACACCGATTCAAATGAGGGTCCTCTTTATGCAAAGAGCTCACTGAACAGGAAACCAGACTATTGAAACTGGGTGAAAACATTGCAAGACAGCTACCGACCTTAGTTCTTAGTGTGCAAACAATTTGTACTGAAGGATGGAACACGTATTCACATACGCTGCTCTCGAGAGAGCTTACAAAGTCACTTTCCATGCACATTGGGGGGAAAATGATTCAAGTATAACAACTGTACAAAATCCCTTATCAAACGTTGAGTCTTCAGCTCCCATAATTTTGAAAATATCTTCTTAAACCCTACCATTTGGGACACTTTGCCTATAGTTCGGATCTTTCTCAATCTCACTGGATAATTGATAACCATTTTTTTTCCATGAATGTCTATTATGAAATGATAAACCATTCACAATATCAATACTTACAAAGTTAATTTTATTTGATAAAATGCTTGAATCAATATCTATTCCATTGAGGACGACGAGTTTCAAATTTCGTGACAAAACTCGATTAAAAATTCCAAGTTCAACCCACATATATATCAAAACTATCCGTCTTTAAATTCGCATGCTCTAGACACAGGAGATATATGAGCAATTTATAAAGATATCCCCATAAATTATTTTTAAACGCTTAGATGATGGGCTGAGTCGCAGACACATAAATTATTCGGGAGTATGCAAGAGTCATGGCTCAGCAACCGCTAATTCACAAGTTAATACAAATGTGAGTTCGATACCTGAAAAATTTTTCATACTCCATTATATATAGTGCGAAAAAACAATAACAAGCCCAAAAGCTTCATTGGATAAAGAAATATTCTGTGGTATAAACATCAACAAGATTGAAAGGAGCTCAACTCAGTTGTCACAAGGCACTGAATACATAAAAACATCGAGAAAAATTACTTTAACGTCAAACTATTCTGGAAAACTCTTTACTTGTTTTTATTGTTGCATTTGAAGTTGTCGAATGTATTTCCACCTTCCTTTTGTACGATTAACTGTTGTTTCCAAGTTTATTCGATCACTTTTAATGATTTCAATTTCGTTAATTTTGTCTTTGTTGACTGGAACACAAAATGAGAGACATGCAATTACTCTCATTCTTCCTACCGTCCCGCAGCGAGGACCATCCGGTGGCCGGGATAGGCCCATTACGTTCAATTTTTTTCACGATAATCATAATTAATCTTTCTTCCAGTAGCGAGCGCCACCTATAGGGATAACTCGAGACGTAATTAAGTTAGGGTTTTGGCCGGTTTCTTTTAATTGTGCTTTAAATTTAAATCAACATGTGCATGAACTTTTTTTGTGAATTGGTTTGCCTCAAGTTTATAGCGTTTTTGTGCAACGCAGTGGGAATTTATTTGTGAAGAAGTAAATCATTCTAAATTATCCAAAATAATGGATTGTGTTCGATAAAAGGTGATGGAAAAAATTATAGGCCATTCACTTTAGTCAACAGGTGTACGAATCTAACATTAATTAATCTTGTCAGCACAAGTATACAATTGTCTCGTGGAATGATAATTTGCTTGATTTCCTGTTCCATCAAAGTTGAGAACATTTTTTTGTTTGACGTCATGGTGAGTGACATTTTAATTGTTGTTTAAGTGTTAAAAAATGATCCACACACAAGGTTGTCCAGGGCTATTTTCATAAACTTACTCCGGTGAGGAGAGAAAAGTATGATCACGTGATTAGAAAAGTATGTTCGATGGTTACTCGGAGAAACCGTACAGAGGCTACTGGGGTACATCGGCCGGAGGCAAATCAAATGTCATTGTGTTGTGTATGAAATTGGGGTTATGTTTTTCATATCGAAAATAGAATAATAAACAAATACAAATATAAAAAATCGAATGCAAAATTGAATACAAAAATAAAGATATGAAGAATATTAAATACAAAAATCAAAATCAACTCTGATATGTTCATATTAGACCCTAATGAACTATATAATAAAGAGGAACCTACAAGCAGGTACATGTAATTTTGAAACATCATTATTATCAATAAAGATGACTCTGAAGAATATGTGTGATCCTCTCCAGGATAATTTCTCTTTGAAGAAGCAGTCATATTCCTCAACTGGGCCAAGAATTCTCTCTGCAGATTTAATTTTTTCTGGAGGCGTTTAGTTCTAGCTTTTTCCTTTTTATTTTTTTTTTTCCTGTAATAACCTTAGTAATTCTGACATATTATTTTTTTGCTTTCTTTGCCATTGATTATTCTTCCTCCAAATTTTCTCTGGACACAGAACAGCCTGAAATAGTACATACATCTAATATATGAAGAAGGGAAATCTCGATATTAAACTACCCTTAGAAGAAGAAGCCACTGCAACTGGTTCAACATTGGAGCATTCATTTCATCATAATATTTGAAATAACCAGGTGCCTATCCAGATCCTTTAGAGCCCATATTGTCGATGATTTTCATATGAAGTTTTTTGGGGTGCTTCCATTTAAATTCGCATTGTTTCTGGTTAACTGAAAACCCTTCATTTTTCATTTCTGCAGATATAATTTTCCATATTGCTTCATTTCTGAAGTTGGTACGTTTGAATTTTGTTTCCTTTACTTTATATAATTCAATTAGCATATGAGTAGCTACCTGGACGGATGTTTCTCAAAGGAGAAAGTAGTGGCACAACTCACATCATAAAGAGTGATTTGGAAAATACGGTCTCTGATAATTCTGATAGGAGAGAAAACTTCCAGTTTTCATGATTTTATTTGATTATCAGTTATTCATTTTCAGTGAACAAGAAACGTACAGTTCATATGATATGTCTGCAAGTTGTTTCAATAACTAGAGTTCCATTTTTATTGAACCGGCTGGATGTTGTAAAGCAGATGTACACTTCCAGGTTTAACTATTATCCGATTGTCATAGTTCTTGATAAGTCTTATTTATAAATTCAAGCAGTTCTAGCTGCAATATTTTTAATGTTTCGAGAACTGCTCACTGATAAATAATATATGTAACACACCTATTATGTTTGTTGTTACTGGATCTTACTCATCATGTTTTTTTTTCAGGATCCCAGATGATACCGCTAGAAAGAATCCATTTGTTTGAAGAAATTGAGAAGATGGGAGAAAAAAGGAAAATACTTGAATAATTGTATATTTTTTATTTTTGTCCATTTAATTCTGTTATTTTTTATAAATAAAACGAATTTGAAAAACTTCTTTGTGTGATTTATTTATGGGTGTATAGTAAAAAGCTTCATCCATGTAAAATTAAATTTGAGGTTCGGGGGTTTACCGATAGATGGTGCTAGCTGTTTTCAGTAATGCCGGAAATGTCCAGGGGGCGATGATCGATGTCATGAAATTAGCGCCATCTGGTGGTAACACCTCCAAGTAGTGAAAATAGTCTATCGGCAAACCACCGAAATATTTTTTAGTTTTTTACTGGCCGATAGGTGGCGCTAGCAGTTATCACTACTTGGAGGGGTCACCACCAGATGGCGCTAATTTCATTACATTGATCAGCGCCCACTATCGGACATTTCCGGCATCACTGAAAACAGCTAGCGCCATCTATCGGCGAACCTTCGAACTACTAAGCCACGCCCTTTTTCCTTAGGCCACATCCTCTTTTTACCACCATCTACAAAATGTTTATGTCTCGGATGTTCACACTAGTCATTCGTATAACAATAGATTTCACTTATAGAAGTGGTTGGATGTAAATGATGAAATTTTGATCAAGGATATTTATTTATTCCAACAAAATAAGCCATTATTTCAAAATAACGAACAAAAAAATTTACAGTGTAACTACATATATTATTCTGGAAGCATTTCCAATTCTTTGGAACACGCCTAACAAGTTTCACTATACGTCAGTAAGACAGTAGCGTCCGTATGGACAGGATAAGGGGTCACTTGCCTCAATTTTGCAACTAAGACAGTGGCATCACGTGGAAAAATTAAAAAGGGGCACCTGTTTAATCGCGATTAAAAGCGTTATGTAACGGAGTGTAACGGTTCGTGGTTAACTACAAATCCAATTTTTAACCACTGAGGCATCGGTGTGGAAACGAAGGCACCCCATTTATTTTCCACCCCAAAAAAACGGGCGTTTCTGTCTTACACTTTGATCGATCTTTATAAATAAAAAAGATCCTGTGAAGGCAGCTCGTAAGAATTGGGCGCCGTTTTAACGAAAATCACCGAGCAGTTTCCAATAATTACTAATGGTCGCCGCCCAGTCATATCGTTGGAATTTGGTCTTACGCACATACGTATCCATCCATAGGGGTAACATTGAAAGTGTCGATGTATGTATGGTATTATACACAGTTAGAAAAAAAACACAATCAGCAATTGCCAATTTCTAATGGTCACCGTCAACTATGCCCTTTCGCGAACTCTAGGTATGTACCTTTTCATACATACCTACAATTCGCAGAATAATGCAAATCAACATAATCAGAAGCTTACAATTTCTAATGGTCGTTATTAATTATGGTATTTCCCTTTTAGGGCGAGTTGTATTGAACACCTAAACTCGGTTTAATGATAACTGATGTTTAGACTGTGTCTGACTGATGTATTGATAATCAACAATTACATCAGTCAACATTAAACCGAGTTTAGGCGTTTGATACAACTCGCCCTTAAGTGTAATTTTAAAGCGACATGCCAAGCTGGAAATATATATATCTTATATATCGATATAACTGTAAATGATCGATACCGATATTTTAATTATCAACAATACAATTAAATTAGCAAAAGCGAGTATTCAATAAAATTGAACAATAATTGATGAACATATCGATATAGACATATTTTTTTTCAATTATATACAATGCAATCGATGAACTATAGTCAAAGGCACTCTCAACGTGCGGGTTCAAAGGTCACTAACCATATGTATCAAATCAGAAAACACAGAGGTTACCAAAATGTGAGAGTACACTGCAGATTGACGAATTTCCACTTCTTCTTTCATTCTCGAAATAATTCATCGAACTAAGTGAAAAAAACTGAAAATTGCTACTTATTATTCATATTGTCACTTTGAATTGTCAAAGTGACAAAAATGACATATTTAAATGAAAACTCTGCTGGCGAAAGACTTTTTAGAATCGCTGAAAACTAAATACATATCCTTCTTTTTCCCGTCAAAACTGCACAAGTCTGTCTTATTTATCTAACGGATTTCATTTGGAAGTTATAATTAAACGCAATAAAAGAAAACAAAAACTGTGAGTATGTCTTTGTTGAATCGTATGACCCGCACGTTAAGACTGCATCTGACAGTACAATCAATATTATATTATATTATATCAATATATTATATCAATATATTATATCAATATATTATATTATATCAATATTATATTACCCAGTCCTGATATACACACAATAATTTTTCGATTATGGTTTCATCTTGCTCTTTTTGAATTGCAATAACTACAACAAATATTGCAGAACAATATAAAATGAAAAAAAATAACACAATTATTCAAGTATTTTTCTTCTCTTCTTCATTTTCCTTATTCCTTCAAACAAATAGATTCTTCCTAACGGTATCATCTGGGATCCTGAAAAAAAATAACATGATGAGTAGAATCCAGTAACAACAAACTGGTGTTACATATTTATCAGTGAGCATTTCTCGAAACAAACATTGAAAATATTCAAACTATAGTCAAATGCGCTCTTATCGTGCGGGTTCAAAGGTCACTAACCATATGTATCAAATCAGAAAGCACAGAGGTTACCAAAATGTGTGACAACACTGGTTGACGGATTGCCAATTTTTCTTCCATTCTCGAAATAATATCTATCAGAATAAGTACCTTTTTTTTGCTTCAGGATGTGAAAAAACTGGAAAATTGCTTCATATTATTCATATCGTTGCTTTGAATTGTCAAAATCACAAAACTGACATTTAAATAGAAACTTAGCTGGTGAAAGACTTTTGAGAATTGCTGAAAACTAAATACATATCCTTTTCTCTCTCATAAAAATTGCAAAAGTCTGTCTTATTCATCTTACGGATTTCATTTGGAAGTTATAATTAAACACAAATTGATTCCCAAAAAATAGGAGAAAAAAGAAAAAATAATATACCACAAGGAACATACAGAAGACAAATAAATCTTATGTATAAACGTTACTAAACGTTACCTTTCTTAGAAAAATTCACCTTTTTTAATTTTTTTTTCAAAATCTTTTCACCCTCTGGAATATATTGATAATTATTCTTCACGCTGTTGCTATACAAAAAAACTTCCACAATTCACATTGTATCGTCGGGTCCAGTTCCTTCATCCGATAAAAAAATGTATTTCGTGATAATTATTTGTCCCGAACATCAGGCCGTAGTTGGCTTCTTCTCCTCAATGAACGTGCAGAACTTTCATTCGGTTTTGTTACAGTCGTCTCAAAATAAAATAATAGCCGTCTGTTCGTATTTATCACGATGTCGCGCTATACAGAGGCCTCGATAATTGGTCAAATATATTGTCTGCTTCGTGCCATGGGGAAATTTAAATGCGAAGGAGAATCCTGACCTTTTAAAATTACGACTAACGATGCCCGGGATATCCGAGAGAGTTCCGAGTTTGCTGCTGCTGACTGGTCGTCGATCTTGGTTTAATAACGACTGCTTGCGGAGACTTTGTGGAAGGATTTTTATTATTATTATTTTCCCTCTAAAGCATAAGCGAAATTTGAAATATGACATATCGGGGAATTCGAACAAAAGATATTCCATCACGATCGTAAATGAGCACGTTCTATGGCAGAAATGAATGTTTGAGATATTATTGGAGTATTTACTGCAAAATACAGTGGAACCTTTTGATAGAGTACAGCTGGAGAAAATTTTTTGTTGCCTTTATTGTTGTTTAGAGATTTGTCAGAGGCAGTATCCATAACTCCCTAAATCGATTTACTTACATGAACCTTTAAAGTTCTTGATTTTTAAAGTCCAAATTAAAATGTCTGTACAAATCTTTGTTTTCACACAGGGATAAGAATAAAAAACTGCCACTCACTGTAACAATTTTCACTACATAAATAATAAGAAGCTCAATTTGTGATCTCATGTTCTAATTTCTTGTTAGAAATGAAGTTACAACACTGGATATAAATAAACCTTTTTACCTCGTAAATTAGGAGAGGTTCCAGAATCAAGTCACGTATAAATAAGGGCCAAGATATTTACTGGGTCGAGATAGGAAGGTACATATCTTTCAAGGATCTAAAATGTATCAACATACGGGTCACTTACGTGTGAAAAGGTTTCGAGCATCCACAGAAATAGGGTTGATAAGGAATAGTTAGAGGTAATATGTTTTTTTGGGATAGAATAAATTGAATGTTATACTTATATCCCAACAAAATTAATTTCTATCAATTATGAATAATAATAAGTGCGCTTCCAAACGGGACACTTTGTGGATGGCTTCTAGTGTCTGAAAAAATCGCACGGCTTGAAACACATTACACCACGTATTCCTTATCAGTGTCTCGTGTGAATGCGTCTATTTATATTAATGTATTTCTAGCCGCGCGATTCTTCTCAGTAACTAGTTAGTAGCCAGTCACAAAGTGTCTTCTCTGGAACTACCTTAGATACCTCATTCATTCGTTTCGGTTGTTATCAACATCATACTGGAATAAAATTTTTTTACAGTTTCAAATTTTTTCTTCTTCCATTTTACACTATATACCACTAGTTTGACTGGAGTGATTTTAAGTAATCTGATTCCTTGTCAGTATTCACAGAAGCAGAATATGTGAAGATACGTTTCATCCCTTAGTTCACATTTTCTGCACATAGGATCACTAACATTCCTTATCTCATTTTGTGAAGACGTTTCTTCAGGGTACAGTGTCAAGTTGTCAAGTCTGTAACTTTATTCAGCTTCAATAACCTGGTGAAGATTTCCTTGTCTATCTTGTTCACTTAATTTTTAGTATTAATTGGTGTATTCTGTCTAGCCAGTGCCGGAATTGCTAAGTAAGTTTAGTTTAAGATGATTTTGATGAACTGATCGAATTTTTCATACTCAAATATTTTTTCCATCTATTAGATAATTTCCAATAAAACAGTTAGCAAATGCCTTATTATTTTTCCATTTGTTTCAATAAAACAATTTATCAATCAACAACGGGGTTTCTGCTCTTCAATCCAAAAGCTTCTCGTCATTGTTATTTAACTGTTTTATTCGAACGGAACTAGATTGAATTCTATTAGTCTTAGGAAAGGATGTTGGCCTTTACTTCATAAACGTAATGATTCAATGAAAATCTCATTAGTCTTCATATAGTTGGCGTGACTCGCGAAGGGAGTGTATATTGTTCATATACATGTGTGTGTGTGTGGAAGGGTGTTAGCATTGGAAAAACTTCATTTGACGCACGCAGATTTTTATTAAAATCTGCTTGGATGTTATTTATATGTCTAATTAAATTCCAGCTAAAGATTTAACTGAAGATAATTTTATTCTGAGTGCTAAATAGAGTTGTAATATTTAATGGTAAAACAATGTGATTTGCTTTCAAAGTTTATATCAATAAATTGATTCCTCTTTGGTGATATTCGCAAAAAAATATATGATTCAAATCACACAAGGAAGAATTATTATCGCAGACACATAAGGGAGAAGACTTTAATGTGGAATTGGATGTGTCATATTAAATAAGTTTTTCCATTCTTTTTCCACAATTTGGTTATGGGTGTGAAATTTTTAGTGTTAGTGTTGTGTTTGGTATCGAATATCGTCAACAGCAAGAGAAGTTCTAAGTTAATATCTAAGGGCAATTAAACCAATGTGTAAGCATGAAAGATTGCTTGAATGTTACGTTTTGATTTCCAAATTAAATTTCCTGAAGTTCTTAGGCTTAAAGCCATGATAAATTTTTAAAGAGTATTCAAATATCCTTTATTTCTTGTATATATCGATCTCTTTATTTTCTTGTATTGAAGCATGGCAAAAAATAATCAATTTCCATTGATGATACTGTTTTTAACGATTCTGGACAGTTCAAAATCTCTTTCAACTGCTTATGTATCTTCCGTGTCATATTCTTTCGCTTTTTTGGCATCCAAATATATTTCAGACTAAGGAAAAAATGGTGACAGATATTTTTGTTGGCGGAAGAAATTCCAGGAATGAGATTTGTATAGTGGTCGTATGGTTCTCGGATACATTTTTTTTGCTCCAAAAAATAAAGTTGGATCTTCATTTTGTATTCAAGAAATGAGCAGTTTAACAAACAAAAAGGAAAATATCATTTGTCAAAACCACCGAAAAAAGTTCTCCAAGGAAAATTATGATGGCAATTTAAATTGATAACGCATTGCCATTTTATTATAGTAGCCACTATAATAATTCTATTATTCTATTACAATTATTGTTGCTAGAGGCGAATGTTGACAAACGTAAATGTCCCAAAATAAGAAGGAGTCAAAATGAACGAAAATATGAACGAAGAGATGTTGATGAACAATTATTTCTCTTCATGCCCGCACGGGTATAAAGTACGACATAACATAACAATAAAAACACAACTATATGACATAATCTCTCGAACAAAACATCACAAATACCGTTACTGTATTTTACTATACGGTGACCAGAATTAAGACTACTATTGAAAGGATAGTGTTAAAGACTGACATGATGGTGGAGACCAATCTTCAGTTTCAGTTTAACAGCTTTTTTAGTGGAAATGAATGCTCTTTCATGTCATAAAATACTGAAGTATAACACATTATTGGGAAATCCGAATCGTATTTAGCCAAATTTGAAAAAGCTATAAAATTTATAATTTCGACCTTCTTTTTCTAACTGAAAATACTTGAAAACTTTAAAGTTAATGACGTTTTTCTGTGTAATTGATTCATAACTAGTATTATAATGAAGAAACGATAAAATATGAAACATATAAGGTACCGTTCAGATCTGCATTTAAAGTATTCTTATGTTACTTCTAAAATGGTAGGTGTATGAAATATGCAGTTCCAGATACCACTCCTCGAGCTTTGCTGAAAAGATTAAGAAACAACGACATAAGTCTTCGAATACAACTACGACGACGAATTACCGAGGTTTATATGATTCTTCCGTTAAAATTTATTTGCATCTTTAACCACGGATGACGGGACAATAAAGTTTATATTTCATTGAAACATCGACTAATCACCGTGGGAAGTACACAATTAAAGCTTGGAAATAATTGCAATAGGATTATGAATAGCTGGACAAACATTGTGCATTCAGTAATAAAAATATCAATTATCTGGATCATTGTCAACGTTTATCGAAAATGTGCAGTATTCGATTTTCAGATTCTATTTATAAAAATTTCATTATTGAATCGAATAGAGTTTCTTAATGTTCTTCTAGTACATTACGTTCTGAGAAATGGAAAAAAAGGTAAAGCTGTGATTGATACTAATCAAAATATCACAATAATGAACCGATTGAATGTATTACAAACGTTAACCCTAATCTTTGACTTAAAAAATTCGTTAAGTTGATGATTACATTACGCGCAAGCGCGACCTACCAATCGGTAGAAATTACACCGTTCAAAATACTGCAGACGTACTTTTTGTAGCGGCAATGCGTCTTACGTATTTGACAGTTCTTGTCAGGTATTACTTTATTGTTTACGATGAATTATTGTTTATAAAAAGTGAATATCAATCTTATTGTTATATTCATTTGAATAATTCAAAAATATACCTAAATACACAAAACATCAGCATTTTGGAAGTTCTCAAATATTTTCAGTTAGAAAAAGAAGCTGATACTTAATTATAAATTTCAGAGACTTTTCCAATTTGGCTGAATACGATCCTGATGATGTATGAAATTTGAGGTTAGATATATGTCAAAATAGCAAACGACATACCGATGACGCACACAAAGAAGACTTGCTGAATCTCTGGTTCACATGCTATGAATCACTCCCGATTTCATCTAATATTTAACATCGATATATAAAAATATATAATATATTTATAAATATTATCTCGCACCTAGCTTATCAATTCATATTTTGATAAAACCTACTCATCGTAAACATTACCATATTTATATAAACGCGATTTTCGATTGGTAGGTATGTGGTAGGTCATGTGAATCTTACACTACACTCCAACACTAATCCTATAAGTGAATGTGAGTTTTCTCCTCCTGATTGTCGACATACAAAGCCAATAGCCTTGGCAATCGACGCTCTATAATTGGGAAAAAAATTGCCTGAATGAAATTACATTTGTATCAAACTAAAATACGTAGTAATACAATAAATTACGTAACAAAATAACAGCATTTCAACAAAAATCCCCTATTTAGTCAAGTTACTGGGAGCTGAAGTTGACAAAGACTATTTATCCCTATTTGAGATCGATGAACTATGTTAATCGACGCTGCTGTGACTAACAATGCACAAAATACCAAAATAACTGGTGATTAGTTAAATGTCGCACACCGTGGTGTAAACAGATCAGAAAGAAAAATGTAAAAAATATGAGGAAATTCCAACACATTAATTTTGATTTCATAAATTCTTTTTCAACTTTTTTTCTATCCCACACAAAAACCCTCATTTTTCAGAGTTGTTTCTCAAGGTTTCTATCATTAGAAATCGGGGTTTATTTGACACATCTCTTTCCGCTTGATGAGAGTAATTCACAGAAGTGATACGTTGTGATTTGGATAATAAATACGTCTCATTTATTTGCGGTCGCACAACAACAAATTATTATCAGCTTTTAATATAATGTTGAGACAACGTTTTTTTTCAAAAGCAATTTGCTATGGATGGAGGAAACGTTTTGCATTTTTGCGCTAATTGTGAAATAAATCTACAGGTACATGCAAGGTCACCCTGGTAGTATTGGTATTTATAAGTGGAATAGGTGATATACTGGTAAAGGTAGTTGAAAAAAATCGATAAGGGAAAAGGTCACGAAAATGTTAATACAGGGAGAGCATTAAAATTAATATGAATGCGGTGTGGGAAACCACGATATTTCAAAGCATAAATTGAATTTCCAGAAAACGCCGGATCAGGTCGACTCTTAAGTTCAATTAACTGTTTTTTGAAAGTAGAAACTAATGTTCAGGGTGAACTGATATAATGTATTAGGACGATTATTATATTCAAAATGCTCGTATTAGCTTCACTAAACATACAATTATTTGTTACAGACTCCTTTGGACTCGATTATATTTTATCATTTTCCTACCTTTAGCTTCAGAATGAAAATAATCATACGTCGTAAGTTGACGATCCTTTCAACAACCTTTCTTAATTCAGGTCCTGGTTAGGTTCCTGTAGATCTTGGGTCCTCCGCTAAGGATCATCTCTCCGAGCCTCTCTTGTATGTGTACCTGGAATGTGTCTCCCCTCCTTGGCAAAACTGCAGTGGTTCACACTGATACTTTATCACGACCAGCGTTTCCTTTAGCTCCTCGATCTCCTTGCCTCGGACTTATTGGACTTATTCGAAGTTACTGCTTTAGCTGTATTTGTCTTTTTTGTAGGTCTACCTTAGGCCCTGAAACATAAAAAACATGCATAGTCTTAAGAGAAGATCTCAACCTGTATGCTAAAAAAAACTTTAAATTACTATAAACCAATTTTATCTTATGATTTTTCGTTGTTTTAAAGTAAAGCCCATGGTTTGGTTAGTTAATGGAAATCATGGTGAAACTGCTGTACAAAAAGTGCTATTTTTCAATGTTTTTTTTTCTCAGGAGCCGTCCCTTCGCCGGTACCACCTCAGCCTCCTGGGCTTATTGTGGATTCTCCTAGTGTTCTGACTACAACCTATTCATCCAATCCGTTCCCTGTATTAGCTCATACAGGTTCTTTGCTGGTTGGTTGTAGAAGTCTTCTGGAGTCATTTGGGTTCTGCCATACAGTTTCTGCCTTCTGTGGTCCAGCGACTCACAGTTGCATAGTATATGCAGAGCTGTTTCGGTATCCTTTTTGCATCTTCTGCATGTAAGGTCTCCGTTGTACAGCCCTATTTTGTTCAGGTGCTCCTTTGTGGGAAAGTGTCCCGTAAGTAGCCCCGTAGTGGTGCGTAGTTTGTTCCTGCTCATTGAGAGCAGCTCTTTCGCTACTTTTTCTGATGGTTCTTTTATGAATTTCTTCCCATGTATTTGCCCAGTCGTATTCTTCCAGTGTTTCTTGTGTTGTTCTTTCAACCACCCTTTTAACCATGACCTCGTTAAGCATCTGGGGATGCCCACAGCAGGTTCGGGTCCGTTTACCAGAGTTGACGATCCTACTCTTGCGAGTTCGTCAGCTTTTTCATTGCCTACGATTCCTTTATGACCTGGTACCCACTCCAGTGTTACACTGTTCCGAGTCGCCAGTCTTCTAAGTTCTTCGCCGCATTCCCATACTAGCCGAGATGTCACCCTATAGCTCTGAAGTGCTTTAAGGGCGGCTTGGTTGTCGCTGTAGATCCTGATCTGCCTGTTGTTGTAGGCTCCCATACTGTTAGCCCTTGCACACGCAAGTATTGCATAAGCCTCTGCTTGGAATACAGAGGCGTATTTCCCTAGCGAGACGATTCCTTCATATTTGCTCGTCTTGCTGTATATGCCCGCTCCGGTGACGAGTTCATTTTTTGATCCGTCTGTATACCAGATCAGTTCATTCGCTCTACTATGTGGTGGTGCGTTCTCTTCCTCAAGCTCCTTTCGATCTTTGATGACAATCTCGAAGTTCTTGCGAAAGATATATTTGGTGGTCATGTGGTCTGTTGGCATTTTGAAAATGTCAACTTCCCCTGTATCTGAGTTCAGTTGGGGTCTATTCAAGGACAAAAAATAAAATACCGAAAAAATATTCCGAAAAACTGGAATACCACTTCTATTATCCATCCAACATCCTACAAAACAGACTATTCCCAAACTATGGTATTCTAAATCAAAATAAAGAAGATTCAAATTAAAAATTTCACGTTCGGGTAAACAATTTAAACTACTTCAATATCATTAAAAATAATTTTTTTTCCCGAAAAATCACAGTTTGTTTGTTGTTTTCGATTCACCAAAAGTCTACATTATTAAGATTAGCTTCTAGATATGTGTGTCATTTAAAATCATTATTTATCTGACTCTTATTGGGGCAGTTAATGAGGTGGATTCGAAGAAATGAGATAAGGCTTTCAAAAATAAATGCGATTCATTTGTTTGTAATGAGGCTCGTAACTGTAGGTGTTTTAAACGTATTAAAGTTATTTATTATTCAGGACATTTTCTGTTACTTTTCGTCTCAATTTGTATAATTTAATATATTGAGTTGAAATTGAGTACACATATCAAAATGCAAACTGAAGTATATTTACTTCTTTTGTGCTTCAACTCCGAGCATGAGCGAACAAGAGCGAGCGATAATCTTCTGGTGAGTAAGGGCTAACGAGCGAGTGAACGTTTGCTTGTTCGCGTTAAAAAAAGATCGAGGGAAAGGTGGTTCCGTATAGACGGGATTTTGATCTTCAAAAGTGCACGCACGTCGATCACTAGCGACGCTTGCACTTCAATGCATGCAAGTAGATGGTCTAACAGATTAAACATGTTCGCTCTGGTGTGGAGAAGATATCGATATCTCTAGCGAGCATACACGAATGTTCGCTCGTGCTCGCGGTTTTGATGAATACGCACATTTACATGTCTAGCATTATTGAATTAAGTATTGTTGTTTTCATTTATATATATTTTGTCAAAACAGAATTTCACTAATCATATACTAAACTATTTGGTGTCAGTGAGTTATTATTATTATTATATAATGCACGCCAATGTGCGGCGTTTGTTATCAATCGGCTTAAAAATCTCTCCATTTACGGTTCACAAAAAACTGAACATAAGCAACAAACTTTTCAGGTGATATGGATTGTTTCAGCTTTTGAAGTAAGAAAGTTGATCCCATCAACTTTCTTACTTCAAAAGGAAAAATAAACTACTCTAAGCTCTCTGGATATTTTATTTCGTAGCTAACCACAATATCGTAAACTGGGTTATACTTTTAATTCAAGTTTCCTGTCCATTTGAGGAGCTTGGAAAACAATACAACAATGGTACAGTACAAATTTAAGCCGATCAATCATAAATTCCGACTTACATCGGATACACCTGTGTCCCCTTCATTCCCCTTTTTCCGTTTACATGTGAATTCACCGTCCTCCCACATGAAGGAAACAACGAAGCATCGCGCACATAAAGCAACATTATCGGACAAGCCATGAATAAAAGATTTTTGTGCAGTTAATACGAACGTCATAAAGTGTCTCCGCAAAAATGCGGCGTTCACTTGTATTTCAAATTTCAGAAAATTTGCACATGAAACGAACGCAATTCTTGTAACCATATTTATACTGACCTGTACGTATCTCTTCTTATCCGTACATATTGTGGAATATCTGCATCGACAGGGCAGGCCTTCGATTTTTCACAAAACAAAAATACTCGTAATTGGAATTGGAATAAATAAAATTGAATTTTGAATATTATTCACTTTAACCCAGTATTGTATGAAAACGAAACTTTGTGCTATATTATAATAATAATAATTCTCAAAAAGTCCTTCAATCTGTTAAAAAAAGGTTCATATGAAATTTTGGAGTGCATGGGGCTTGAGCCGTAACCAAAATATAGTAATTCACCCTGTATATACACATAGCAAAAAATTTTGTTTCAATTCAATGCAGGATTGAAGTGAAATTTGTTAAGACCCATAATATCATTGGATACCTTCATTTTGCTCTATGTATGCATTTCTTTGGCTTAAATTTAATTGTCCACGATAACTTTTTATTTCATGTTTATTATTCTGGTTATTACGTGTCTGCGAAGAAAGAGATCCAAGTATAAATGGAATAGTTTTTGGTTTGCATTTATTATAAAAACACAATTTGTTAAATTGAATACACTAAAACGCACGGAATTACTCAGATCTGCTCACATGGGTTGAAAATAATTCTCACATGGAAATGTTAAATTTGGTATTCTCCACAGAACCACGTGAATATTTTCACACAAAAAGTCCACGAATATTTCACATGGTAAATACCAATGTGAATGTAATTTCCAATGTAATTTCCAATGGAATTACTGTCATACAACATAACCAATAATAGAGACAACCCTGTCAATACCCAAATAATATTCATACACGTAAAGATTCAAACTGACTTTCTTAGCAGTAGCACATCTTGTGTTTGGTGTTTTGTTTTGTTTTTAAACTTCTAATGGAGGAAGCTATTCTACGGCATCAACTGGAAATTTTGGAAGAGGTGGAAATGCTAGAAAATAATCCACCTAGAGAATTTTTGGTCAATGTGGAAGGACATAGCAGGAGATCCTTCCATAAACCGTAGTGATAACCAGCTTATATAATTTACAATAAAAGTTATTAGCATGTTTTTTTGTGTATCGGAGACATGTTCAGTTTTCCTTCTATTTTTTGGAACTGAAACCTCATCCGCCATAATTCTTTATTATTCTCAATTCTTCAGTTTCAGACGTTTCAGTTAATTTATTTTGTTTATTTTGATGTCAATAGCACAGGGATCTCAACACAACAAATCCAAAATGATGAAAAAGGATTGGTCAATATCTATTTAATATTAGACATACGTATCAAGATCATATCCATAGGAATATACATTCCACTATCACCGAGAATACCGTTTCAAACAAGCATGTAAAAATAAGTAGTGGAATAATTTCACATGTGAATATTTTCACATGAGGTCGAGAATCGAACCCCCAAGTGAAATCCTACCTAGGAACTCTAAGCTAGGACAAATCCAGGGAAACCGAGACATGAAACACTGATAATTAATACTCATAATGTTCCAGCGGAATAGCTTTTCCTGTTACTCTAATAAATTCTGAAAAATAACGAAATGCCTATCAATCTTACACAATATGGTTCATTGCATCCAAACAATAAAAACTTTTTTAAGTATCACGTGAAAAAAGTGGATTGTGAAGAATATTTTATTTATACTCAACGCTTTTTTGTGTTCTTTTCCAGTTTATCAACTTCTGAAATGTTCTTAAACAACTCAGTCTATTTCAATAACTGACGGTAATTTATTTAAATCTTCACAAAACCTTGAGTCGAATTTAACCTTGTCTTTATGTGGTCTATGACTAACCACACTTTAACATTATATCTAAGGAGGAGCCAGACAAAATATTAGACAGTCTTCAGAAATATAAATGCTAACTAATTATTCAAGATACCGACCCTCATTAATATACGTTCAGTCCCAAAAAATATTTTGCATAAACTATCATAAAGGATGTGATAATGAGTTTTCGGAAACGAAACTATTTTTAATTTCGCGTCAGGTAATTCAACGGTTTCTATTATCCTCGAATTAATTACTGACAAATTTAATATGAAAACTCACGAACTGACATTTAATTTCATTCCAATCAAATCTCGCCAACTCCCAAGATTATAATGACAGTTGGTATATCAACTATAAACGTACAGACCAGTGTAGACGTGAGTTTTTGCAAACAATTATCATTTTCGAATTTGAAATTAATCAGATGATTTTTTAAGGCGGATCTATAAGGTATTGTGATCAAAGATTATAAGTGATAGTCTAGATGTATAACAGAAGAATGATAAGTCTAATAATTCCACTATAACAGAATGGCGTCAGTGAAAATAGGGCCGGTCAAAAACAACGCTGAATAAAATAGCACTGGACAAAAACGGCGCAGGACAAAATAGCACTGGACAAAAACAATGCAGGATAAACTTGTGTGTGTGTGTGTGTGTTTGGGGTAACATTCACTGAGACCTAAAAGATCTATTGTGCCCCCTTACTTCTACTTAGTTTCTGAGGAGAGTCTCTGAAACTAGTAGCTCCTTTAGTCCTATTTCCCGGAGGAATTTTGGGATATATGCAGGCTTCAGCTTAGGTTAATATTCCTCTTCTATCCAGTAATCTCCCAGGTACTGTGCTCTAGGATTCTGGAGTGCTGTGCAGTTGGAAAGTAGGTGGATGGAGGTTTCTCCTTCCATGCCACAGTATCTGCATTCTTCTTCCTCCACTAATTTAAGCTTTTTCAGGTGCCCATTCAGGCGACAATGTCCCGTTAGGATCCCTGTTAAAACTTAGCGCAGTCTTGCTTTGACTTATGCATTCATTTGATCTTCTCAGGCTGTAGTCACCCAGGAGAATCTTTGATTGTCTAAGCCCTACTAGATCTTTCCAATGGTCAGATCTTCTTTTTCTTTCGGCTTCGCCTATTTCTTTCAATATTACATTGGAGCTGATTTCTCAAAAAGATTCAGGCCCCCAGAAGGGTATTTCCGACCCCCTCTTTGCTAGTTCATCTGCTATTTCATTTCCTTCTATTCCAGTGTGTCCTGGAATCCATAGTAGGGTAACTATATTGTTCTCGCCTGATTCATTTAGTTTGTCTAGGCATTCCCAAACCATTTTAGAACTGATTACGCAAGAGCTCAGTGCTTTGATAGCTGCTTGACTATCTGTCATTATGATAATCCTTTGTCCTCTGTATCCTTTATCAAGATTGAACTGGGCGCACTTTCTTATGGCGTGGATTTCCACTTGAAAGATACTTGGGGTTTTTCCCAAGCTTTCGGAGTGTTTGGTTCCTGGCCCGAACACTCCTATCCCAGTTCCTCCTATTGCTTTTGAGCCATCTGTGTACCATTGAATGGCATTCTTTCCAATTCTGGTAATGGTATTCGGATCCCATTCCTTCTTGTTGCTGAATTCTGTAACGAATTTCTTCGAAAAGTTGTACTTTCTCATCATACCGTCTTGTGGCATGTCCCAGGTTGTCTGATTTCTAAGAAGTGAAGAGGTGATGCAGGATAAACTTACGATGTACGAAAACAGCACAGGAGAAAATAGCGCTGGACGGAAGCAGCGCAAAACAAAATAACGCTGGACGAGAACAGCGCAGAACAAAATATCGCTGGACGGAAACAGTGCAAGACAAAATAGCGCTGGTCAAAAATTACGGAGGACAAAATAGCGCTGAACGAAAACAGTGCAGGACAAAATGGTGCTGAACGAAAACTGCACAGGACAAAATAGCACTGGACAAAAACAACGTAGGATAAAATAGCGCTGGACGAAAACAGTGCAGGATAAAATAGCGCTGGACTTGAACAGCCCAGAACAAAATAGCACTGGACGAAAACAACGCAAGACAAAAACAGCAGTGGATAGAATAGCGCTGAGCGAAAACAGCGCAGGATAGCCACCGCAGTTTTTTGTATAATTAACACTCCCTTCATGAAGAAGGAAGGAATATTATGATCTTTCGATGTCAGAGATAAGGCAATCAATAAGTTATATAAAAAATTAATCCTTCGAAAAGAATAACTGAATACTCACGACACATTGAAAAAAAAATGTTCATGTTCAAGTTCGTGGCATCTCACAATACTTGTAACGACGTTACGACATTACATCTACGCTGATGCAACAAGCTTTAGAAACAGTGGAGAGATGGAATGCCTTGGGATAAATCCTGCAAATACTGCGCTCTTCCCATTCACTGGAAAAAAGTAACTTGTCTCTTCAACGCGTAGGAAAATATTATTTTCCTACGACCACATAGGAAAGTGACATATATCGCACTGTCTAGCTCTATGGAAAGTGGCCTTTATTCGTACGCGTACGGAAAAAAAACTTATTCGTACGTGTGCGGATAAAAAAGCTGTCAAATTGAGTGTTGTTAAAATGCTTGTCAATTTACCCCGCAAATTTATTATATTATGTCAAATGCGTATTTTCTAAGTTGATTTGTCCACATGATATAATTTATTACTTTTAATTTTTACAGTGATTTAAATAAATAATTAATTCTGAATCGCAATATTTATGCAACAAAAACAGTTTTATTTCTGATATTCTGTTTCTAATTGTTGTTAGTTGTCAAAATAAATGTTCGTAATATTTTGTGTGCCAATATTTATTCTAAATTTTTCCTAAAGGCACAATAAAAAATAAAGGCAAAATAAAAATCACAATTTTCTGGGCTACTTCCAAAGGTTAGTAATTAAAACTATAATTATTGTAATTACAAATACACCTCTCACATATACATTAAAACGCAAGATTGTACATGCCTGATTCGGTAAAGTATATCGCGTGGTCGTAGGAAAAATAGTGTACATAACTTGTGCGAAAGTGATTTTTCACACTCGTGGAATTGTCTCACTCGCTTTGCGCTCGTGAGACAATACTTCCCACTCGTGTGAAAAATGTCACTTTCCGCACACGTTACGTAATATACTATAATTTGATCGTTCCCATTACTGAACTTTATTATACAAAAACATAATTTCAAACGTAAATTTGGCCTCGCATGTAAATATTAATTCGAAAACTAATAACTGACGACAGGTGATGCATTAGTTTTCTTAGCGGGAATGCATCTACTGTGATATTTTACTCATTTCCTCAATCATAGGGTCATTGTTATGTTATAATTGGAGCGGTGGAACGTGAACTCGGTGGTTATGAAATTATTTTTGTCGGAATTCTAGACTAGTTTTTGACTGTTGATTGGCACTGGATTATTTGTTTTATATTTGCTTGAATATATTCCACTTTGTTCCTTATAGATAATAATGTAGAAGCTTTCATAGCACTTGGGCAGCTTACCACTGCTTTTGCCCCGTAACATGGAAGTTCTGTTGAGAATATTCGATAATTTAAATTTGTTTGTCCATCCATATTTTTAGGCGGAAGGTAAAAACTTATAACGATACGATCACAATCCATATTTTCAATGATTTAAATATAAAAAATTGGTCGATCATTCAATGCCTCGACAAATTAACTTTAATAGCACTTTCAGACGAGACACTTTTTGGCCGGCTACTAGTGTCTGAAAAAAATCGCGCGGCAGGAAATACATTGGGGCGCTTTCAGACGAGACACTTTGTAGCCGGCTACTAGTGTCTGAAAAAAATCGCGCATAGACATAGATAAAGAATACGTTTCCAACCACTGAATCGGAGTGTCTCACCCCCTCTAGTGCCCAGTGGACACTGTGTCTGTATACAGGCCACACCATTCCTTATTTGTGTCTCAGGTAGATGCGTCTATTTATATTAATGTACTTCTAGCGATTCTTTTCAGACACTAGTAGCCGGCGGCCACAAAGTGTCTCGTCTGAAAGCGCTACTATCATAAAAACTTTTCTTAGGATGCACACCTTTAAATAATATTGTTAATAATATATTAAGTACCAGGTGTCAAAAACGTTACTGAATATGTTTTGACACTAGATGCTTACTATACTTTTTTTTCGCAGGAAAAAGAAATATAGTTAATAGTATATTATTAAACGAGCAATTTATGATAGCCATAATTCACGATGGGTGACGTTTGCGTCACGAGCCGCAGGCGAGGGGCGCAAGTCACCCAAGTGAATTAGGGCCATAAATTGTGAGTAGAATACTATACTTTGTACACGACCATTAATTTATTTTATTAAATAAAAGATTGAAACGATTTGGTATTACTAACCTTAAAATGTTCTGACAGCTACATAAAAATATAATTTGACATATATAGAGATGGGTGATACTGTGTAAAGTATCAATGAAACGTACCGTTATAAATATATTGTTTTAAAATACTTAATATTAGAAAATATCGTTATGAAAAGTATCAATACTAAAAATTACAATATTTTATCGATACGATATATGTCAGAAACAAATTTCCTGAACAAAATACACAGATTTAATAGTTTATTACATATTGTACCCTCATCTTTAGTCGTGAATTATGAACCATAATACAGTACAGTGTATTATGAACCATAATTCACGACAGTTGATATATGGGTACCATATACCTTTTGTTAGGAGGTAAAATATCGACTAATTATTAGGTGGTCGTGGACATATCATATTATTTTGATAATATTCACAAGATAGCACACAATACTAACTAATACAGAGCTACAAAATTGGCAAGGTATATTGAATATAAATCACAGAAGATACACTTCAGTAACAAAAGATGAACGAGATGTTACTTTAAACACTAGTTATATTCGCGGCAACAGCGCGAATTTTGGCCAACATAGAATCAATCATCATCAGCACTAATGAAGTTACTTTGGAATCAATATTCAATTTTCCAACGAGTCAAAAGAACAGAAAAAATTGGTACTCAGATAAATACCCAGTAGTTACAGAATTAATTTTAAAATTATATTTATAATCATATTTCCAATTGTGTTAGCGGCATTTAAAATCATCCAATAGTCACTCAATTTCGTAGTAAAAATGGTCTGTGAAAATTGACTGACAATGAAATGAAATGATGGATTTAAAAATGCGTTTGAATTGAACGGAAATTCTGTTTGATTTAAATCTGAAATGTGACAAAATGATTACGGTTATTACAATTGAATATAACTGTCATTCACTTGAATAAATTTGAAATAACTATTTTAAAAATTAGTTTTTCCATTTACATTGCAAAAACTATCAAATGTTTTTAGTGCTAACAATAACATGCATAATAATAATCAATTTAAAAATAGCTAGTTTTATGAAACGTGTCGATTTATTCAGTGGTTCAAATGAACAGCTTTTTGTTCAAGAAATGTTTGATTAGCGTTTTAAATGTTTCTGAAAATCATATACTGGGGATGAATTTGGTTGATTTTCATGAGTGTCTGTTTGTTTCAACCTAAATTCCTATAACTACAGTGGCAAAACCGAAACTTTATCAAGATGAAAGTTAGCGCTTAGATTATATTAACAGTGCAAATAAATCAATTGCAATAAAAACTTTCCGGGGATTGGCATTGTAGTTATAACCAAAACTATCTCGTTCTGGATTGAATAGTTCAATTCCAATGCATTATAAACTATTACAGAAATATGATTGGGAAACCTGATTCCAAATCCATCATTTTCTCCAACAGACATTTGACAATGAATGGGGAGTTTTATTTGAAAAAAGAAAATATAGTTCATGGAAAAACACAAATATTCAATGATTAATATTTTATCTCCAGCTGATGAACGGGAAAAATATAAATCTGTTAATATATTATTTATATCCACAAATATGAACTCTATTAAACTAGTCCATTGGTCCATTGTATTGGGAGAGGACCTGGGTAAGGTGAGGCTGGGTGGATGGTTCTTTTAGGCCTTCCTCTGCGACTAGAAGTGAGATCCAGATTTCAGGTTATGCCCGATAAAATATCTTATCTAAGTAGTTTAATATGGATGTAATTGAGGGTATAGCATACTGTATTTGAAAATCGAAAAGCAAAAACAGTTCCCTAAGAAGCAACAACTTTTTCCCTGGCTGCCACGAAGGACATATAAATACACTTCAAACGCTTTATAGCTTCAGTGCCCACCCAGACAATCAACGTGAAACTTGGCGTGTGTGTTTTCCACATTCTATTACAATTTGAAGCTAATAATTAAATAAGTTTGTAAAATAATTACCTTGAAAGAAAACATGCATCCAAACTGTGTTACTCTGCTTAAATATACAAGTTGTAGAGCAGATGGGGCTTTCCTCCAAATATTTGTGAATGTTGAACCTGAAACAAACAGAAAAAAAATGAGGTACACAAAGTTATGACGTGTTTTGTTCTAGATTCGTCAATTCAAAAAATACAGCTTCACTTGGGTAGCCTCAATAACGTTTCAGCTTATCCGAAGTTGTCAGGCTTTCGTTTTGACATTTATAAGGTTTGTTCGAACAAGGACGAATCAGTTAGAGATTATTATAAACTCGGGCGTCAAAAAGGTGTCAATTTGGAATAAATTTTGACTCAAAAGTTTGTCCAAACACTAGTCAGTTTTGTACATTCGCAGTTATACCTATTCTTCACTGGATGACTCTTTAAACTCCATAAATCACTAATATCGTCATTTACATATTCCATTTTAATTTGTTACTGTTGATGTATAGCGATACTTAATCAATTTATTGATTTGTGGTAACGAATTGAACAGAGTATGTCCATGAATACTATTCTTTTCAATTTATTCTAAATTGAACAAAAAACATCAACTGTTTCCACCGTCCTTAAACTAATTCAAAAACAGTCTTGTTTGTTCGAGCAAAATACTTTGTTAATCAATTATCAGTTCAGAGTTTGTGCGAACAGTACTTTGCAAACCCGTTGTATTATTCCGAACTGTTTCTAGCATTTGTTCGAACAGACCTAACTTAACATGGATGAAGGAATTGATGGGAGAAAGCAACACAATAAACACAGGAAGAATACGCCCAGGCAAACACATAGCGAAAGAATTGCTCTCCATAAACAGGAACAAGCAACGCACCATAACGGGGCTACTCACGGGACACCATAACGGGGCTACTCACTGGACACTTTTCCACAAAGGAGCACCTGAACAAAATAGGGAGGTTCAACGGAGAGCTTACATGAAGAAGACGCAAAATAGACACCGAAACAGCTTTGCGTATATTATGCAACTGTGAGACGCTGCACCACAGGAGGCAAAAACTATATGGGAGACCCCAAATGACTCCAGTAGACTTCTACAACCAACCAACAAAGAACCTGTATAAGCTTATGCAGGAAACTGATTTACTGAATAGGCTGTTGTCTGAACACTAGGAGGATCCACAATACGCCCGAGGATGAGGTGGTGCCGGTTAAGGGACGGCTCCTTGAAAAAAAGGAATTCATGAATTTATTCCATAAAATTGTATGAACTTGTATATGTTCACCTTCATTCAATCAAGTCTTGAACCGAAATAATTACTTTTGCTCCGCACAATAACATCAACTTTCCAGGTGGAACGTGACGGGTTTACCACCCGTTCATGGCGAACCTATTACAGAACCTCAATCGAACTACACTACTGGAACAGTGTAATTGCATCCCAACGGGAACTGTTATGTTCGTAGGATACTGAAACTTCAGTAGTCTTTCAAGCTTTCTCATTATTCCACCAAAAAAAATAGTTTTGTCGAAAAATAATGTAACGGATTAACTTGTTATGAATAAGTACTTGGAAATTTTAGAAAGAAACATTCTCAACACAAGGGAAACAAAAAAATATGAAAATATGACAGAGTTTGGTGTTTTGTTGAGTTGATTCCAATATTGTGTTAAGAAACTTACCGCCATAGGAAGTTACTTATATAATTGTAAACTTCATAGAAAATATTCGAAAAACAATATTTCTTGCATCTACATCATTGATGATAATTGAGCTTTGGAAAAGCGTGATAGAATATCGTATCTAACCAAGAATTTATGAATTGGAGGAACGAGATATGTAAAATTCGATGTAAAGGCTACAAATTTAAACATTCTCTATAAATTTATATCATATGTAAGTGTAAAAGAATGTTCGGTCGAGACTAAACGATTTTGAATCTAGGTTAAAGTCTACATAAACTACTGTAGTTATGGATTTTCAATTCTGGTTATTGAAAAGGAAGTTTTATTTTATTTTCGACATATATTTCACGTAATATATTTCATATATGTATAGAGCCCCAGAAGCGATGCATAAAAGTAGGAAATATATGAATCGAATTATGTTTTCTGGCAAACATAGAAATTACAATATGGTGCAACACCTATAATATGCTATTAGAAAACACAGAATTTGTTTGTTAAAAATTTGCATATTGACAAAGTTTGAAGGCAAGTGCACCAAATACTTCCAGGTCCAATTTTAAGATGCTAAAAAGTATTTATCATTCTCCTAGTATAATAAAAAATATAACCCGATAAATTATATTTTATTTAAAATTAATAATGTCTTTCCGTATCAAAAGTACGAAAAGCTTTTTCAGATCCTCCTATCTGGGAAAGTTTCATCGTGATATATAATACCCACTTTGTTAACATTTTGATGTGTCGTAAACTAGACAAAGGGCATCGGGCTAATCTGGAGTGTCCGTCCGTGAATAACGACGTTGGTTGTGGATGGGCAGAAATCCCAACGCCATCCTCCAACCAACAGGAACAAGTCCTCCATTTTATTAGTGCTATAAAATAAGATAACAATGTATCTTGTTTCGGGCACCCTTTATTTTCAAATTCTTTATTAAATTCGTATATTAGGGAGAAAGTTATATGCGACAGTTCATATAGAAGAAGATCTTGTGATGAAGTATGTACCTATTTAAATTTACAGTTTGCAAGTGGTTGATATAGAAAATTTTCCGATATTTTACCGGGTGTACTGAGAAAAACCAAAAATTGTGGATGCTGTTCATCAAAAATATGTGGTAGATGTTGATATATTTCCTAGATCATTTGTCTTTATGTGCTTTGTTCTTATCTTCAAACCTCAAAATTGTATGAGGCTAAGATAATTTACAGCTTGCATAACTTTTCATTTAGATGCCTGTGTATGGGTATAAACTTCTTGCTGTAACATGTCATAAATGATCAATAATAGAAACTGAACCGCAAATTGAAAGACAAGGTAAAGAAAAAACTGGTGCGTTTTTTATGGACCCACTGTATCAACTATTCATACTCCAAGTGCATAAAAGTAGGAAAAATTACACAGTCTCTTTCTATTTGATTGATTTATTTGCAATGGAAGTCTTTAGCGTCATGGCATGATCAAGGAGTAGTCTCACGAGCACCTTTATGCTTTTTGAAAGCAGGGTAGTGTGTGTCTTCTGCATCCAGTCTACTAATTTCTCTTGGTCATGATCTTTTTCTAATGGCACCAACCGATTCTGTGCGTCATGTGGAATCTTGCTGTAACACGTCATTAGTAGACCTTATTCCAGTAATTCTTTTCAGCCTGTTTTCATCTAAAACTTTTCCAATACCTGTGTTCTTACTAAGTAGGTCGATGATGTTCTTCATTCATTGAATCAGAGCTAATTTTCTTGGTTCTCTTCAATTTCTACTGGCTGTGCATTTCCGCTTCGTTGCCCAATTTAATTATCTCAAAGTTTCAGCCCTTCCTAAAAAAAGCTCTTTTTTATATCAACCAGTACTCAGCTATCATGCATAATGCGGATTATAGCCACTTCGTTTTCGAGGGCAGCCGAGAGGACATCAACCAATGTATTATAACGGGCCAAGCGGAGAATTCCTCGCCTTTCACGATCCCCAGACTGTTCGAGAAATAATTGTACCGACCTGAAGATATCCCCTTCGTATTCTTGCAGAATTTTATAATCACTCTGCTTGCTACAGTAGGTTGGTGTTCATCGTATATCAAATTTCTTCTCCAAATGGTCGAAGTTTTCTGCTGCTCCCTCATGGAACCCTTGCAATGTCTCTCTCTATAAGAAGGTTTTTTTTCTGTCAAAGGTTAGTATCGAACATAAGGAGGAAAAAAAGTTCCTCTAGAAAAGTGTATCGAAAGGCAATAATCTTGGAATAACACATAATTAGTTTATGAAAATCCAGATCAGCTTCCACTTGTTCAATTGAGTAATGGTTCATTTTAAGACGGGTTACTTATCTTATGTAAGCTTGACATCCAATTAAAATAAGAACAGAAATATAATCAACGATTATTTTGAAAGCAAAAGTGGAAGTCATCGGCGTATTGCAACAAATCTACAAGGAATCAGAATGCAGAAAACACACAAAGATAATCTCGGCAAGTACAATTATTACAAGCGGACAATCGGTAATAATAAGTAAACGAGGAATTGAAGAATAAAAAGGAAATAAATTCCTGATTCCCTTACCGAGTCGTTTAATTGAAGACCCACTATTCAAACTGATAAAATTATTGCTTCAGATGGTGCATACATTTTACCTTAATCTGGTATTGAATAAGTACGTAAACGAATCAACTCAAACCAGTGTAGTGCATTTGTATTAAAAACTGGAACAAGTGACACAAAAAAAAGTTAACGTTGAAACGACTATAATTATTGGAGGTTACAAAACGTTATATTTATATTGTGAAAGTTGTACCTCAATTCTCCAAATTTCCAATTTCCAACATTTAACGTCTAATAATGCAAAAAAATGGTTCGTCACTATAGAGAAATTGTAAATACTCAAATTATAGCACGAATGAAATAAGGACGTGAATTTATACAGTGTGGAACAGCCAAGTGGCAGGGGTTTTCTGAAGAGTCTAAAAAATGAATAATTTACAGGGAGTTTCGTTTAAAATGAGAAAGTTGGTATTGACCAAATGATTCGAATGACAAACCTTATGAAATAAAAAAAATGAGCATTTAAAAATACAAATGGACTGGTCCAGCACGTTCTCATTCATTCGTTATCGAATTTGTTCCATTCGGCTGTTCGACATTTTGAGGTTATAATAATATACTTATTAAAAATGGAAATATCAACGTTTTCCATCTCAGAAACAATCTTTACGCGAATTATATCCTTTCACATACGCATCAAATGAACTAATTCAATATTTCTTATATTCCTTTGTACGCTACTGATCCATGCAATCATAAGAAGTGGTTTCAAACGCACAGAGGACCGTACAATGCAAATTGTCGCAGAATTTGTCTAGATTATCGAAGAGCCGCTATTTATGCATACACTTTTTATCCGTTGATGTATATCTGCTTTCAAGTAGTAGGTAAGCTGATAAAAAATCGCCATTCCTTGGATTACTGAATCAATGAGCTCGGAGAGTGATTTCAATGAATTTTCAAGGAATATATGAGGTGACGCTTTGTGAGAATCATACTTGGAATGAATGTTTTTTGTTAATAATAGAATTTGTTAGTGTGATAAGAATCTCGAGAAAAATTTTGAAGCTGTGAATTGGGATGCAATTGTTCAAATATTTTGATGTCAGACTGTTTAAATGGGATGGAATGATATATGTGAGGCACTGAACATAACATATGAACGCGTCCATATTGTTGTCCACGTCCATTTGTGCGACATGGATCTCCAGATGTTTCGGTGAAGCTATCAAAAGTAGAAGCCCGGTAAGAGTGAAAGCACTACATTCGTATGGTTACCGATTTTGCAGTTACCCGTTCAATAAACAGAGAGTGGTTATATTATGGAAGTAATTCTTCATTTTGCGTTCTTTGGATAGTTTCCAGTAATTTGAACCATCCCGTTTTTTTCTGAACTCATTGTGAGTTTTTTCACTACTAATGAAACTGTTACATTGGCGAAGCAGGCACGTTTGAAAATATTTTAAGCTGCTCCTACCCTGGTTATCAGCCGCGCGGTTACCTTCAGACTCACCATATTATTTGGTCCACTAGAGTGTGAAAAAATTACTGTTTGTTGCCTCAGCCAAGCTATGGTAATATTCTAATACTGACCCTAATATAATATGGCGCTTCTTCATGCTTGTAGTGGTTGTCTGCTACTGGTATAAATGCATACATATTTTCCTCCCCACTGGAAGACCATTTAGCAGCTAAAAAGATACCATCCAGCTCACTTCGAACAGTGTTGTTATGATTGCCTACTTGAGGAATCCTTACCATGCAGAACCTTGTTCAATTATTGAGCCTTCCGTGTTGATAGTGCATACCACTGGTGTTTCTATTATTGTTTCCACAGTTAATTTGTAGTATTTATAAGAAATAATTTAAAGGTACAGTAATGGAGACCATCTGCACCTGTAGTGGTATTGGGATCATGATGACTTATTTTCACCTCAACTGTCGTTTCTTCGCGCTCTGTATGTTAAAAATGAGGAGGCAGTTTCAATTAAAGCCCCATTTGTTACGTATTTATACATCAAATAACTGAAAAACGTTGACATCAATCTCTTATAGTCGTTGAGAGATACACAAATTGGATAATGACATTTTCCTGTCAAATAACAACTAACAAAACTTACTACAATTCACTCAACTCGAATCCACAGATAACCAATTTTTTTTTGTTCCAACTTAAACTGTCCATGTATGAAATTTTTTAAAATTGGGCTGTTCTGTTTAACCATGAGCTGCATCGAATAGTTATTCACATCAATAGCTTCCAAGTCGCCTGATTTGGAATATTTCGTTAAATCCCCTTTATGTAAATTTCCAGTGAAGTCCCATTGCAATGAACAGAATTCTATCAGTGCAGGATCTGAATATGAATTTTAGAAATTAGGTCACTTGACTGGGACAAAACCAGGATTGTCAAGTATGCGGAATTTTCCAAATTCCTTTATAACTGCGGTCTGTGATTTGATTTAATAATTTGCTGCGCATTGGAATCGGATTTTTGAACTCATTTTAATGGTAGTTGAAAACCATTATACTTTGCTCGCCATTTCTTTTTTCAAGGAAAACCTGTCGTACACTGCTAAAATATCAACTGATTCATTGGTGAACATATTGAAATAAGATGTATGTTGACTGCGGTTATTTTTACAATTGAAATTTTCAAAAAATGTATCAAACCAAATGATAATCATCCCGTCTGGTAATGGTCCTCGTCTTCTGGTTACACGTCAATCTTCCTATAACACCCGCCGGTACACCCATTGTATATTACGAAGACTCTTACCAGTGAACAGAATTTTTGTCAATTCATCCTCATTCAGTGCCCATAGCGTTTGCTGTTAAAATTGTTCGCAACCCCCAAAACAGTCGCGGAATTACTGGTCTGTCTTTCGTTAGCGTTTGTATCAAATATAGCTGAGAACACTGATAACCGAGATTCTTCAATATGAGGAAGCCTAGAAAGTCTAATTGAAGCAGTGCACGAGTCGCATATTGGTTGGGTGTCTCTATAGACTTCTCCACGATAAGCTCAGGTTTTTCCTAAATGAAACTAAATCAGAAGCTGGAGTAAGAAATCTCTTCCTTTTTATTGGCACAGGTACTTTTTCTTCCGATCACCATATGCCGAGAAGGAAAAACTCAAGGGGGGAACAAGTACGTGTTTCAGCTTTTGCAAATGATGTTGACAAACTTCACACTTTCAGTTTTGTCCCAACTGTGACTGGGGGAAGATATTATCAGATGCTGCGGTTTGATTAGTAGTATCAGAAGAATATCTAGCTCCGGTGTAATTTTTCGTTTCCCAATAATAATATATTCAGTGGAAAACTAGTTTCCAACAAGTTCTATAGCGAATCAGATCTCATTTCTGCGAGGAAGGTTGAAAAAAACACATGATAAAAGTAGGAAGTGTTACATTCCGAATAACTCGAATTTTTACAGGAAAACTTCATTTGTATAATATTTCTCATGCTTCTAACTTTTTGGTTGGAAGCGATATTTTGTAGTTTTGTAGTTAGTACCTCTTCTAACTGAATAAACTATGCGCGAATCAAAGATCTGAATAACATCTGGCAACTATGGATACGACAGAATGCTCATTGACCAATATCTAATTCAACTGTTTGTAATTTGGAGCATGTTCTCTACAAATGGCAGGCAGTTAAAAGTTACACGGTCTAATAGTCTGAGCGGGGATTAAACAATGAGTTTATTTCGAATATATGTAGAACTGTCAATTTTGGATATGAGAGAATGGTTTAATAAATGTTCTTTGTTCTATGCTGTGCAGGTATTTATAATTCAAATGAATTGGAATGCAATTTTGGATGAATATTTTTTTTGGGAATAAATTAACAAGACTGTATATAGAGATGCTAATATGGAAATGGAGATAATACAATGATACCACTATAAACATATGCAATTGAGAATTGGGCACTAAGGAAGGAGGATGGATCCAAGATGAACACAATCGAGATGAAGCACCCAAGAAAAATGGCAGATGAAACAAAACGGGACAAATGTAGAAATGAAGGGACAAAAAACCTAAAGAGAACCACAGAATTCAGAATGAGAACATACACAATTAGAAAAAAGGTAATGGAAGCGTAAAGTACTATCCAAAAAAAAAGGTAGTCCGTGAAGGATGTGGAAGGACTTAATAAAGACGATAGTTGATAAGAGGAGAAAAACTGTAGATGTGATGAAAAGAATAAGAAGAGACAGAAAAGAGTGGAGCTATCGGTTACAAAAGGAATCGTCGGACAGAGAGAGAAAAAGACTTTGTAACATACTAATTTAATATATAACCACTTCCTAGACATGTGGATTTCGCTTGCTGGTTGCCGCACGGCATTCATGAAAAATTACGTTTTATTAATTAGTCTCAATTTTTTGAAATTCTTTTCATATTGCCTTTTATTGTCATCCACTCATAAATTGTGGAGACATTTTTTAACCCATAGGGAATAAGTTCAAAATCATTCAGGTACCAAGGTCCACCCGAAAAAACATAATAATATAATAATATTAAACTATTAGAATGAATGAGTTTCATTATTTTCTCTCCACCCATTTACACCCACCCACATTATAAGTGAATTTACTTTTTCTCAAGCCTCTATCACTTCATGTATCGAATAATTTTTGTGGTTTAAATGTAGGTTGTTGGCAGTTTCTCAGAAAAACAAAACAAAATTAATTTTTTCCTCCATTTTATCATCACCTCATACTAGTAGTTATAACTATTTTTTGTATTTCTCCCCAAACTCATATATTATTCAATTGAAAAGTATGCCAGATGTAGGGAGCTAAGTGGTTGAATATGTAATATTCTCGATGAAAAATCAACACGTCAGCAGTGATAAATCATCAGAAACCCACAAGACAAAAGAATTATTGCTTCATTATTCACAAGAAACGAACTTGAACCATCCTGAAATTTCAGATCCGTATAAACGTTAGAAAACGTGTCACTGCTGATAAATTCACAAATCTCCTGAAAAATGATCTCGCCTATGGAAATTTCTGCCATATATCAATGTATTTTGATGGTGACCAATCCTATTTCCCGACAGTGGTGAAAACTCGATTCCAATCTAGGTCAAAACGATTTTCATAAATTTCAAATGGATTAGAATTAATTTTATATTATGAAGTAAGCTTCTCGATCAATAAACAGTAAACTGTCGAAACCAATAAATATCACACTCTTATCATGCCATTGATATTTAAATCTACCAATTAATGAGTTAGTTTTCCCATATGAAGTAACTAATTAGGTACTCATGAACCCAATAATCGTCTGTATTATCTTCAGTTGAATTTGGTTTCAGTGCATAATGAAGGTAATGTTTACATCCGACATTAACTGCTTGATATTTTTTCGACGAGGGAAACTATACCACTCTTGCATTTCACAATTATATTTCAATTCCGTTTTTGTTGAATATTTCATTGATATAAGTTATAATGATTATATCAATAACCAGAAAGTATGTACCTATGTGTGTTAATTAAACTTTGGCAAGTTTATCTGAAGCCGTGAAGGAATGCAGTAGAGATCATTCGATATTGCTACTTTCAACTGTGGACTATGTTTAACAATATTGATAATATAATGAAATAATAATTTTTTAATGTGCTTGTATTCTTGGATTTTGTCTATTAACATAATTTTTTAATTTATAGATATCAAAATATGAACACTCTTACAAATTTTTTATGAACTTTTTAAAGCTCTGGCTGCGTTGTGCGAAAACCATAATTACCACACCCTCCGAATTACATAATTGGTGATTTTAATTGACAGCTGAATTCTTATTGGCAGGCGCATGCGTGTGTTATTTCCACTCACTTCGTCATTTGACTGATTTTGATTTATCCAGTGGCGTTGGTACTGTCAGTAACCGATACCTCGTAGCTTTAGATAAACCTGCCAAATTATAGAGTGACATTCACTAAGAACTACTCAGTTCTTAAAAAAAGTCCTGGAGACTTTAGATCCATTTCTGGAGGGAACTCAGGATATCTGCAGTCTTAAGTTTGGGACGATCCAGCAGTCTCCTATGTGATGTGCCCTAGGATTTGCTGTGCAATCCGCAAGTGAATGGATGTAGGTTTTTTCTTTTATACGACAGAATGTACATTCCTTTCCTCCACTATTTCAAACTTTTTTCCCTTGGGATCTTTATTCTAATTTTTAGTCCTGTTCCACCTTGTCCCAGGTATTTATTTATATTCATACATATTGGAAATTATGTATCACCAAGCAACAGCAAGCGTGAAATATTATTGGTTGGGATTAAGTTTTTCTTTTTATTAAAAAAGTTAACTAGGTCACTGAAGAATGAACTGAATATTATGCTAATATTCGGTAACCTCCAACAACATAAAAATAATAAGTACTTCCAGAACAATAGGATCTGCATAGAAAGGAGTAATTATAAATATTTTATTGTGAACCATTTTGAAACAATGCCCTTTAACGGCGCACTGGAAGAAAAAAAAACATGTACAAAACAGTTTCATTGTTTTTTCAACCCGACGAAAATAAATTGTGTATGAATTATTCAATCGTCTTTGTTATAATACCCGGAGGTTATAGGCCAGCTGAAAAAAATGTACTGGAGAACCAATACTTGGTCAGTATTTAACAAAAGTAGATTTCAATGCTACATCGTATTGCTAAGTTTAATGAAGAATTTGAAATTCAAATTATTTTCATCGACAGCAACCTTAATTTTGTCAGCGAGAAGGAAGATAACGATAACCCTTCTTTTAATCAGTTAACTTGGGAGAAGACATATCTTATTTGAAATTGCCGTATTTGGAAGTTTTTGCTGTTAATAATACAATTTTCAGGCGATACCTCAAACCATTGAAATTTGTATTCACACTTCTCGTTTTCATAGACTGTTCAAAGATATTCTTCAAATATAAACATATGGGACTGATTTTTGTGATATCAAAATATTTTTTTTCCACTACTAGTTGTGAAGTTGGAAACTATTGATTTTTTTAGCCAGCTGAAAAGCTGCATTTTTTATTATTGGTTAATATATTTTTTTAATATTATCAACCCAGGTCATGGAATGATTCAAATGTTTTAAGAATACAGAGATAGTAGTTCATCAAAAATTGTGCAACATAATTTTGAATACCAATGACATTGTCTTTAATATATTTGCTTCCTGAAATTACTCATCAAGATGAAATTATTTGAATAAATATGCTAGTTTAAAATTCGTGCTCAACCAAAATTGACTGATGACATAACGAGTGCGTTCATGATATATCAAAAACTGACAGTGTACTTGTAAGTCAGACGACAGGGTAAACTCTTCTCGTAGTGTGTTTGGTCGCGTTCATCCCAACAAAGTTGATCGGTTAGCGATTTTTAGAGTGATCCATCAGTTTGTAATTCTGCTGAACGTGTTAATAAAACCATATTTGTCAATGTCAATGAATACAACAACAACAACTCAATTTTATTTGATAGATACGTCAATAGTTATGGAATAAGTATTCTAAACATAAAAAAATGGGAGTTAATCGCAATAAATTGAGCTTACACTACTTTGAAGAATGAAACGAGGGGTAAACCACTGAAGAAATATATTATGTAGACTATTTTCTGTATATTCCAGGTATTGTTCAAGTATTTTCTTCAAGAAAATCTTTATTTCTATTACTATATGATTAAGAAATGTTTCAACAGAAATTTTCTGTATTTTCCACTGCATTTTCCTTGTATTTTCAGGAGTATTTTCTAATGATACTAGTATTTTTTAGATTATTTTCTGTATCTTCAATGTATTTTCTCTAATTTGTACACTATTTTCTTCAGTGGTTTACCCCTCGGAGTGGAACTTCCTAATCTATTATTAAAATCATAAGTCTCCACCATCTGTTCATTCATTTTCACTGAAATACAAACTAAAATATCTCCAAACTAAAATATTTTTATTATGTTCTCAACCTATGACATAAATGACAGTTAATGCATCATCAATCGGTAGCATGTAGCGCATTTTAATTCTTATTAAAAAATAGCTACTGATACCACAGCGCTCAATCTGATCAGTCAACAAAACACGCGTTTAGCAGAAAATTAATGATCGCTACGGTAGCGCTATGTTGTGATGAACGCGACCAGTGAATTATTTTTTATTTTTCATTAAATTCGGCTAGTAGCAGTGGAAAACATTGTATGAACACCATAGTAGTGAAGACATTAAATAAACCTCTCACCTTATTCCGCTCAGGCAAAGCAAATAATTTTGGTGCTTGGTCAATAATAATAGTATTCACCACCTTGGTGTATAATATAGTATTTTGATTTCTATTGTGCTGTATACAGCATTTTAAGAGATCAAACACTTCAGTTTGCTTGAGTATAAAAGAAAATGTCACTTATTGTTAACGAAAGATCTGTCATACGTTGTTGTTGTTGTTGTCATGTTTCTATCCATATTTGATGAAAAATTTGGAACTGATTTCACTTCTTAACTGTTAGGAATGATATTTCGGATGGGAACGACTGAAAAGATTTTGTCATAACTTTTCACGGCAATCACCAACTGAATTTTTTTGTATGAATTAATAAACACCTTGTATATACAGTGTGTCTACTTAAGTTGGACTCATATGGGAAACTTTTTTATTATTGGTTTTAGGAAAAAAAGTTATTCTTGATAAAAAGTTCTGCATTATCTAAAACCTAAAATGCAATCATTAGATATTTCTTATTTTGAGCCGTATACGAGGTTTGTCAAAAAATATTAATCTTACTCAAGAGTAAAGTACCTTTATTTTTCACAATACAAAAAAATTGTAGGAAGTGAAGTTGTTTAAAATTAAAAGTTATATCCAAATATGCAATTACAGCTATTTAGCATGAAAATTAAGATTTGGTGATTACTTACGATTACAAATACTTCATAATGTTAAACATAAATAATCACCAAATTATAATTTTCATGCTAAATAGCTGTAATTGCATATTTGGATATAACTTTCAATTTCAAACAACTTTACTTCTTACAATTTTTCTGTATTGTAAAAAATAAAGGTACTTTACTCTTGAGTAAGATTAATATTTTTTGACAAACCTCGTATACGGCTCATAATAAGAAATATCTAATGATTGCATTTTAGGTTTTAACTTTTTATGAAGAATAACTTTTTTTCCTAAAACCAATAATAAAAAAGTTTCCCATATGAGTCCAGCTTAAGTAGACACACTGTATAACAACTGATTTTAACAGTTCAATTTTGTCTATCCCTGGAGTTGGAAAAAGAAGAAGGGAATTCTGCTCATCTGGACCAAACATTGAGAAAAAACGTAACCGCTACACCAATTGATTCTACCTGAAGATCGTACAATACAAAATATGGGTGTATTGCTTATTTGCATGATTTATTCAACGATAAATACCACTACATAATAAATTCATAGATACTTCCGTGAATATTATAAATTAAACTATTCTAAGCAGCCCACATTTTAAGGCATTCCGCAATTCAATTCAATGAACAAAATACCCATCCACTCAGAAAGCCACTAATAATCATAAAGTATTAAAAAATTCAACTTACCATAACTGTTTCCGATCGAGCTCTGACTAATGCTTCTAGAGATGAATCTAGATAATCGAAGACACAGGCGTAGCACCAGGCGGATCGTATGGTATCCCTGAAATTGTAATAAAATATATATATTCAGTTCTGGTGAAATGATTCATCTTCTACTAATAATATATTGATATCGTTATTACCAAATATTCTCAATGATGAAACAAAACTCAATTAACTATACCACTTTCCCTAATACATAAACGGTTAGTGAGGATTCTCTTTCGTGAAAAGATTACAAAAATCTATAATACAGAAATGGAAAGTCTATGATAAACATAGGGACAGGAAAACTGGTGTTTGACGTTTTTGAAATGGAATATAAAGTAGGTAGCTTAGTGTCCATGAAAATACTCTGCAAAAAAGAATTGTAGTTGTGGGATTTTATTACAACAATAATAAACCTAGCACAGTCGACACCTTTACAGCTTGAAGCCATAAACATAAGATCACTGAACTGATTGAATGCAAAGATTTTTTGAAATAGTTGCCAAGTATTCAACAACGAGGTTATGGAAGCTGCAGCTTCATGGAAACTTATTTGACAGTACAACAATCAGTATCACAGATTATTTCTCTCGAAGCATTATTTTCAGAACTTCACACCAAGACAAATTCCATACTCACAAAATTGAAGTAGTGCAAAAGCTGTGTGGAAACGATTTAGTTCGACGTCCACAATTTTGTGAATTAATTATTAGTGAACGACTGCCCGACATTCCAGCTGCATTGTAACAATCAATACTCGTCAAAATATCGTAAAGTATCCAAGTAAGTATGAATAGTATTTAAAGCATACACCACATAAGATTTGGAGCTAATCTCGGCCATTGTCATGCAGACTATCTAAGAAGATCGAACACTATGTATTCCAATTTTTGGTCTTTTCAAAGGGCGCCAGTTTGGAGCAGGTACCATAACCATATCCAACCTAACCTTACCAGACTTTATCTCGCAAGTGCTTTTCGAGTGTTTTATTTTAGTCGTTTTGTGAATTGTATGCTATCTATGCTCGACCAATTCTCGCGTACGCTGGTCTAACGGGATACCCTGACCTAGTTCAGGATAAAAATCTTTTGGAAAATGTTCTAAAAAAAGCCACTCGACTGTCACTTGGAAATGCAGGTTAACCTAACTTCCCTTGGAACTTGGCGGTGGCCGCATTATTACTTTTGAAATATTTAAATTTAATTTTGGAAATCCTGATATGAAGTTCACCTTAAATTCAGATGACCGCCTTAGAGGATACCTTTTTAAGCCAAAAAGAAAGAGCTTCACCGTCAGACCAAGAAAAAAGTTCTCATCGAACAGGCTATACGATAGCTGGATTGATGTTGATGTATCCACAGTTCCTGCACCATCTCCTAGATCGTTTAAAAGCAGACTTGATCTTAACTATAGTTTTTTTGGTATGTTTGTATAT
This sequence comes from Galerucella nymphaeae, assembly GCA_963978555.1. Lineage (NCBI taxonomy): Eukaryota > Metazoa > Arthropoda > Insecta > Coleoptera > Chrysomelidae > Galerucella > Galerucella nymphaeae. The sequence continues at coordinate 8,746,956 of OZ021719.1, forward strand.
AATCTAGTTATTTTTCTTGTCCTCACCCACTAGTAGGTTACGTATGTGATTATTTTTGGGCACAATAGGGACTTGTGTCCCTCTGCCCTTGTCTAAATACAATAATAATAATGATAATCTCCAGTTTAAGCTGTTTTATTGGCTGCTAGCCCTTTTGACAGTTCGCGGTTCACGTTTGAGGCGAATGAGGTCAGGAAATAAAAATTTTGTGGATCAGAAATTCGTTTGTCATAATAATAATCTCAAAATCAAAGTGAATGGGCTACAGAAACTTGTACCAGAACAGTGAAACGGATTAACATGCTTAGGATATAGAACAAAACCTCAAACTTCCTATTTTAAATCGAATATCGACTGAATTCGTATATTTTGCTATATATAAAGTATGTCAATAGTTTATTAAAATTCCAACAAACACTTCTCCTTTTTCTTGAAATCCATTTTCTGTACCGCACTGTCGTGAATCTAAATACAAGCAATCGCGTTTGAAAGAATTCCTAAAAATATCTAAATGCATCTAGGTAATATCAATAACTTACAGTGAGCGATTATCGGTTTCGGGAATAATATTTTTATTGAATTTGGCGACCCTCCGAAAATTCTGAGAAGTTTTGCTGTCGCAAGTTACTAAATTATCGGTAAGTTAGATCAATAAACTAAGTTGTTGACTGTTATTGTTTTGTGGAAGTTTTTGTTGTCTATATCATAAGGTCCAAACACGATATCGACCATTAGGCTTTGTTAGTCACCTTCGAATTTTGATACAGATTAGTAATAGAAGTGTTATAATACGATTGGAATTTTATAGTAATGGTTTCATTCATTCACTGGTAATTAACATACGTATCTCATTAGTGACATGATTCCACAGAGATCGTCAAGAATTGAACTAGAAAATAATGATAAACAAACATTTTTTAAAACGCTAGCGAATAGATTTTTTCTACATTCATGCAAAAAGCAACACTTCTGTGAAACAGATTTAATGGAAAAAGTGGTTTTTTTTGCACTATTGCAACAAAAACTTTGTTGCGCTCATCTGTCATTCTTGTGTCAGTTTTGTGATGATTTATGACAAACATAAACATTTAAATAAAATAAAAATCCAGGGCAAGTGTCTGATCCTGCTTCAATACAACAATAATATATGTATATCTTACTACTTAGTATCAACGAGTTACAATTATTGCAAAAATCCTTAATTATTTAAAATTTAAATGGTCAAGGCGAAAACCAGCTATGATTGAGTACTGACATGGTGGAGGCCATAAAGATACAAAAAAAAGAAGAACGGTTTGAGTTTGATAAGGTTAGGTAAGGTTCCCAACACATTATATTCTAATTTTCCAGTTTTTGCCTGAATGTAGGAAAAATATTGTACGTAACTCTTGCAAAACGTGTTGTTTGCACTTGTTGCATAAAACATATTTATTGGAAAAGCAGACTATCAATTGCACAGTTTTTCAAAGCCAAACAAAAATACACCCATTATTTCGGATACTGTATATATTATTGAGAAATCCCGTAACACATCAAGTTTAAATTTTGAATTGACATTCTTTAACGTGCAGTCCTCACCTTATACAGACAAGTATGTAGTGACAGTGGTTAATTCTGGGCTACGAGTAAACAAAGTCACTCAAAAATAACCCGATAATAATATATTAGGAATGTAAATCATGATATTCGGAAAAAATACTGGAAACGTCACCATCCAGCCCAAGAGATCGAAGCACGAGCGTTCCCTGATATCAACGTGTTCTTTTTTGAACGTGAACATACAAGCTCGCTAGCCCATACTGACTGGATGATTATTGATGTATTGTATAATGCTCGTTTGTTCGCGCTTGCTCGCACTTGCTCGCACTTGCACGCTTCTCAGTGCCTACGCACCTTCACAGAACAATTATCCATAAGAAAAAGTGGGTTTGAAACATTTGTCAACTAGCTGACTCTTTATTGGGGAACGGCTACGCGAACGAAGTGAATTTAATAAAATGGGGATGTCAGAGACGGAAAAAGAAACATAAGTTTTGGACGTAATATTTGTTGAATACGATAAAATCAGTACATCCATAGAATACGATTGTAAACTTTGATGGGGTTATTCGCTTGCGCAAAATGTACTGTGAGACCGTAGCAAGGTTTCTGTGTCTTGGGTTCCAGGACAGGAGCCATAAGATCAAAGGAAAAGTCGATTAAATGAACGGACTTACAATTGTCATTCCAACTATTGGAAAAAACTAGTATGGCTAAGACAATCAGAGATTCTTCTGGGTGACTTTAGCCTGTCAAGATCAAATTAATGCATAAGTCAAAGTAAAACTGCGCTGAGAGTTTTAACAGGGATCCTAACGGGTCATTGTCGTATGAATGGGCACCTGAAAAAACTCAAAATAGTGGAGGAAGAAAAATGCAGATATTGTGGCATGGAAAAAAACTTTCATCCACATACTTTCCAGCTGCACAGCACTCCAGAATCCTAGAGCAAAGTATTTGGAAGATTACTGGATAGAAGAGGAACGTTTACCTAAGCTGAAGCCTGCAGATATTCTGAAATTCCTCCGGAAAATAGGACTAAAGGAGCTACAGAGACTCAGAGACTCTCCTCAGAAACTAAGTAGAAGTAAAGAGGCACAATAGATCATCTAGGTCTGAGTGGATGTTACCCCAAATACATACATACATCGTCATTGCCATAGCCAGAGGGACTGAGACTTGATAAAACCAGTAATATTCATTTCAACTGCTTTTCAACAACTTAATTTTTGAAGAATGGGTCATCTTCTAATTCCTTTAAAAATTTAACCTTCTTTAAATCGATCATTAACTCTAGAACTATAATTAAACTGCAAGAATACCAAAAAATTCTAACTCATTGTTCCACCCTAACTATTTAAATTTTTCTTTCTCTAAACTCCTCGCTCGATACTCCTTATTTGAAAAGATACGGTGTGCTATCTTTAGAAATCCAAACAAAGTAAACCTACAGCTGTATTTTAACGACACTAACTTATTAATGTCGACATAACGGTGTGTGCGTGCGTGCTGTACCTAATTGGGGCATAAACACATCAATCCATCTAGTTGACACTGGACATCAGTCTATCTTGACAACTCATTACCCCGGAAGTGAAAGTGGACGGTAAGGTGCTAAATTAACCGACGACTACCCTTAAATTATTAACACAATCGGTTCAACAATGCATGAATTGTGCGATTATTTTTGCACGATTTAATTATAGATTGTGTATTTATGCCACAAATTCTCTCAGCTTTGAATTTTTATATAAGTACTTACCAATTATTCATTGAAATAGAATAATATTGGCGTAGTCCAGATATTGACCATTTTAGCATATATTTTTTCAATGGATCTACAGTTTCTCTTCAAACAAAGAATTTGACAGTTGGAATTAGATGGTATTGATCAATTTTTGTGTGAAAGAGTTTATCAAAATTATACCATGCTATTATCGAGCAAAGTGTGCATTGAAGGATTAGCTTGAGCTGCTACAAGAGCTTCCGAAATGTACCTGAAAGCTGCCAGTAGTACATTAACCATGCTGCTGACTCTTCAACAAATTCTCACCCAAGCTTTTACCAAGGCATCGACAATTGCAAGTTGCTTGACTATGAAATATATTTTTTGTGAGTCTTCTCCATACTCACTCACGCGTTTCTCACTTAGTGAGGCAAAAACGTGACTAATTCCATTATTAAATCTGAAATAACAGATGAACAAGCAAAGGCGAGTACTGAAGCTTCCTTTCAAGGGACAGAAACTCTTTTGCGGTACCAACTAGAAACGAATGAAGGAAGAACTGACAAAGCCGGAAAAAAGAAGTGATCTGACTTTAGGGAAAATGTAGTGGGGCTTCGACAATTGAAGATATTTTTTGGTTACTACAACCTGTTGAGATGAAATTAATGCATAAGGCAGAATAAAACTGAACTGAGAGTTTCAACAGTGATGCCAACGGATCCTTAATGCCTGAATAAGCATCTGAAAAAGTGGAAAAAAATGTAGATTTTGTGGTATGACAGTGGAAACATCCATCAAATTATTCGCGAATTGCACAGAAATTCGAAATAATAGGAAACAGCACTCAGAATATTACTAAAAAGAAAAAGGACATTCACCCAAGTTAAAGCATGCAGATATACTAAAATCCCTTCAAGAAATAAGTTGTCTCTGAGACTTTCCACGGAACACGATAGATCTTCTAGGTCTTAGTGGATTTGACCACAAACCATTCACTTGACGCTAGAACTGCTTACTCACTGTAAACAAAATGTAACGAATTGTTGCTGTTATCCGAACACTAAAATGCACCTAACCTAACCTATTGATATTTATTCCCGAAAATTTTTCTGGTGACAATCCAAATTTTGAGATAACTTGCGAAGTCGATCGAGTAATATCAGACGCTTCATTATTTTGAACGGAAGCCGTTTCCATCATATCAAGAACAAGTAGAAAGCTATCGCTCAAGATTCAAACTTGCCATTAGACGATACAATAATGAAGTCTACATTCATCATGGGACACCGGTCTATTATATTGGTACATAATAATATGTATTTGAGTTTGCAATTTATTGATTGTATTGATGGAAATATCCCAATCATTGAAGGCCAAAATAAACGAGTTTCTTGATCAATCAAATATTATTCCAATTCCATCACGTTATAATTGATTTTCCAAGCTATGTGTTTATATTTCAGTCGAAGAAATGCTTGGATATTGGACAATGTATACTAATTACTCACAATGGAACTTATATGGCTTATTATTTCCAAATATATTCTGTAGAGTTTTTATTCAGCCTGTTGATGGAAGATATAGATTAAAAATCGTGAAATAATTAAACCCATGTCATTATCTTTTATAATTTATGGACTTTAACTTTATTGTATACACAATATAACAATGTTTTTTCAATAAGAACGGCAGCAAGTTTTTATTTACCAAGCAACTTTTGAAGAACAATTATGTCGAATTCTTGAGATGACTTCGTATCACAACACCGAGCATCTCAAAAACTTGATCTTCAAAATCGATAATTTATTGTTTTATTATACGGTTAATCAAAAATCTAACAGATACCATCGACATGTCAAGTAGTCACTAATTTTGTGTCATCCATCAAGAGTTAATTAGATTCACCTGACTTTTTATTCATCGTCAAAAACGTACTACCGATCAGGGGGTAATTGATGCTTTAGTTATTATTAAGTCACAGTAGCGAATATATCATTTTTGTTCAGATTATTACTAATAGTACCAATTAAAAATTACTAAGCCTCAATAAAGACTTATCTTGGAATAAATTAGCATTCGAATAATTATTAGTTACTGAAACTATTGATTTTGTGTATCTAGACGAAAGCGATATATTTCATGTGTTGCATATAGCAACGTACCTGGCGTCTGCCAATGAATATCTTATATCGAAAACAACTGTCATGTTTAGTTAACTAAACGCCAAACTTCCATACCACTTCATTTACAGCAGTACACTACTACCCACTTATTCTACTGTAAAAACTCCTAAAAATAGTATATAGGTCACATACAGCATGGACATTCTTTGGAAAATAATATTTTTCTGATCTTCAGTAGTTGTGATGGTTGTACTATTCTCACTTCAAAGTGCTTCCGTCTGAGTCCTTGTTAGTTCTCACAGAAGCAAAGTATGTGAGTGGGTGTTTCATTCTGCACATAGGTTCACTAACTTTGCCCATCCCGTGCAGATGCTTCCTCAGGGTACAGTGTCCAGTCACCAGGTCGGTAACTGTCTTCATATATCACTCACACAGTTTCAACAGCATGAACAAGATTCTTTGTCTACCTTTTACAGTAAACTCTTCGTGTGGAAATGTCCTTATGTCAGCCCCCATTTGAGTTGGTGTTCCTTGGCTAGTTCCCGTATGTAACCATTTGTGATTCAACAAAACGGTTACGGACTTGTGAAGGCTCCTTAAAAACCTTGTTAAGCTGAAGTTTGACAAACTCATCTGAAGCTGGTGGGGATCGGTAAGAGGCGTAAAAACTTGGTGCATATCTGTCTTGAACGTACCAAGGAAACAAGCACATTAAAGAATTAACATTCAATCATATTGTTGATAATAAAAAGTCTATTTTCCTATCATTATCACTACATAAATAGCATTTTTTTATAGTTGAACCTGGCAATATCGGATGTTTTCGACTGTATTTCTTCCACGGCTTTAGATAAACCTGCTAAAGTTTAACTGGTATGCCATTTCATTCCCTGCAATCTCCTTATGTCACATTACACATATTAGAGACACTTTGTTGTCTCTTGACAGCATGTTAAAGGATTATTCACAGTTTTTCACCAGTTTAGACCTTGTTGTTGGATTGCTGAAATCTTTAAGCAGAGCCTGGCTGTCAGTGAATATAATGACTTTATTAAGTACTTATCTAACCATATTACTTTCACAACTTTTTTTATATAAATCTCAAGAATCAATAAATCATATTAGCTCCAAGTTTGTTTCAAGTGCGTCCTGTCGCTAAGCTATAAACTTTGACAATGCCAAGGGTTTTGGCTCTTTCGAATTTTCTGGAACGGTATTGGCATATGCGGGAGCTTGAAATTTTCGCAAATAGATATATAGATACCTACTCCATACACGCGAGTATTTGAGTCAGACAGTGCGCAGTGAAACAGTTGTTGGTAATTCATTCCTATCAATTAGCATATTTTAGTTTGGAGCAATGATAGTTTAAAGTATTTATTGATAATTTGAAATCAACCTGGACGATTTAAAATCGGATAAATTTAGAATTGGGTTGAACTATTTAAAACAAGGTTAATGGTACTCTCTTAATAATAAATATTCGCCCAATACAGCCGACTATCACAACTGACGTTTCACTTGCTGCATTTTTAATACTCCAGGGGACTGCAGTTAACAATGGAGACTGCTAAAAGGGTTTAATTATTGAAAAAGAAGCATTGTATACTAAGAATAGGAATGTTCAGTTCCTATAACGGAATGAATATATTGATTTTTTTTTTGTTTGTGACTAGGGAGGAGCTCCATTAGCCGAATATGTTTTAGTTCGTTCCTAAAAATTTTGAATATATTGATGGTTCAGCTTGAAAATTATGTAACTATTCGGACAATATCTGTGAGTTGTTGAACTTTTTTATGGTGGAACGATGAAGATCTTCGTTATGAATAATATTATAGGTTTGTTCCAACCGCAGTCAGAAACCGTCAGAAGCGATCAGAGAATAGTCGACCATTGCAATCAGTGATAGGAATTACGCGGAAATAACTCGTTGTTTGCTATGACCAGTTATTCTCTGATCGTTTCTGACGGTTTCTGACTGCGGTTGGAACAAACCTATTACTTCTGATTATGAGAGTAATTAAGTCTGGAGAAAATAGAGAGATTGGTATAAGCTGTTGGTACAAAGAGCAAGTATTGCTTTATTCCCTAGGTAGAAAGAATACTCGTCAACGATACACCACCAAAATATTTATTAAATTACAAGAACAAATTTGCCGCTTGGGCTTGAAACTTATTAAAGCCAGTTTGACCCTTCTAGTGTTATAAAAAGATACCCGCCACTATGCAAATTGTCCGCTTTCGTACATAGAAGGAATTTATATTACAACCAACTTTCAATTCATCATATTTTCCGGAATATTTTCCAAGCATTATTAAGATATTAAATATTTCTTAATAAAGGTCAAGTCAAGTTGGAGTATTCGAAAAATTCATACTAAATATAGAACGGGTATTGTTGGATGGATATTTGAATTGTAGATTTTTAATGATCAATAGGCATGATGACTGATTTTGAAAAACTGCTTCACGATGTTTTCACGTATATACTTTGCCTACAATAAATGTTATTGAAGGAAAAATTCAATTTTTAAAAACACATTTTAAATTATGCGCCAAAACGCTAGAATAGTAATGGCGTCTGTTTATGACATCATCAATTCGTAACAGTGTCAACTGTCGATATAGGTTATCTATGATCTGTGTCATGTAGTAGAATCGTCAAAGTCAAACTTCAAACACCTGACAGCTTGCAGGCTGAAAGTTTATTTTGATACATAAACATAATTTCAAAAACGGTTTTTTGTGGTAATAAAAAACAGATACTTAATAGTTTGTAACGAGAAAATATCACATGAACCAAGCAAAGTCAACAGCAACAAAAGAAAATACAAAACCATAGATAATATAAAGACGACAAAACAGATGTTCGGATTTGTTTCGGGTCGGATCATGGATATTTGCGAAAATATGACGTCACTCTCTTCTGATTGGTGTTTGAGATAAGATGGCGGATGGTTGAATTTTGTGCTTATATTTTTACTGAAATAAATGTCATCACACATAAAAATGAAAAATAAGTGATTTCTGTAGAATCTCTGTATCTTAAATAATTATATTAAATCGATACTTTGGTGATTCTTAGTGACTGTCATCATGCCTATTGTCGGGGAGCTTGTTTTAGAACTTGTCAACCCAAGAACTTGGACAGATTGGAAAAGGATTGCAAATTATTAATACCACTTTAAAAAGTGAGTGTACATAAAGTGAATACCAGTCAAATGTGAACACATGGGCTACCATGATTGTGAAAGGTCTAATTTACTATTGTCCTCACAATAGCAACCAAACCATAGTAAATTGAACCTGTGAAATAATATACCATGAACGTGGATAATAGTATATTATTAAAGGAGCAATTTATGATAGCCATTATTCACTTTGGGTGACGTATGCGTCCCGAGCCGCAGACGAGGGACGCAAGTCACCCCACTGAATATTGGCCATAAATTGCGAGTAGAATACTATACTTTGTCCACGACATTTGATTTCTTTACTGAATAAAAGTCAGTAACGATTTGGTATTACCTCAACCTCAACATGTTGTGGTAGCTACATAAAATAATTTGACGTATATAGAGATGGGCGATACTGTGTATCAATACCATTATAAATAAATTGTTTTGAAAAACATAATATTAGAAAATATCGTTATGGAAAGTATCAATACTGAAATTTACAATATTTTATCGATACTTACGATATATTCCAGAAACAAATTTCCTGAACTAAATACACAGATTCAATAGTTTATTTCATATCGTACCCCCATCTCCAGTAATTGTATTATGAACTATAAATCACGACAGTAGATATATGGGTACCATATACCTTTTGTAAGAAGGTGAAATATCGACTTATCATTGAGTGGTTGTGGACAAAGTTCATAATATAATAACTTTTTTGGTGTGCAATATCAATTGTTAATACACATTACGTTGGAAGAAATGAAAGAAAAGGCAGGTCTGTGATTAATCCCAATCAAAATATCACAATAATAAACCGTTTAAATGTATCACAAACCTATCAATCGGGAAAAATTACAACATTCAATGCAGACGTATCTTTGAAAACGCTTTCTTGGACACACCCGCTCGTTCACTATAGTCTAACAAACAATTGGAGAAGGTGATTCCCAATATAAATTTGCCAATATAAAATGTTTACGCCACTGGAAAAATATATTTCCCAGTGAACATAAGCCAAGGGTATGATACCGATGTTTTGCAACCGAATGGCACGTGATTCCGATACATTTTGCAATAATAAAGCACGTAAACAGCTCTTAGTCACCTTCTCCAATTGTTTGTTAGACTATACGTCAATTTACATCATTGATTAATAATAAAAATAATGTTTAATATTCTTTATCGTATGATGGAAAATATTCACAATTCTATAATAATGATGAAATTAATCCCTTATTGATGCCGCCGAAAACGTGGAGAAAAAATATAATTGATATATTATGTTCCCTTACCCTGTATTTCATTCTTTCACTTCACCATGCTAAGATAGCACAGAATGTTTTCTTTGATCATGTCTTTGTTTGTTTTGTTACAGATACATTTTTGAACAACAAAGCGGCTATTTGACAAGGTTTTATCCTTCCAAATAAGGACTAAAGAATGATGCCAGCCAAAGAATACAAAAAATATCACATGAATTAGGTGAGGATCATTTTCAGACCAGTTTCAGGAGAAAATGGAATACATTTCTTATAAAAGTGAAAATATCGTATAAAGCGTAACTTACACACTAGGTCGGTATAGGGATAACATTTTCCGGAAATTGAAAACCTCTGTGAGCGAGAAAAATGTGTTTGAGTGAGAAAATAATGCAGTTTTTTTATCCCTCTTCACCTACCAACTGGTCCCATGTTTATTAAATAAAAAATTGCGGAGGCATGAAAAAGATGATTATGCAGCTTTTTTTTTAACTTTGGTTCCATAATTTTTTTCATACCTGAATTACCCTTGAACACAAAATAAACCTAAATTACTGAGATAATCAATTTATTCCATCCTCTCCTACCTCTATTTAACATTAGTGAGAACCCTTTTATTTTTCTCTCCAGCACCGAACAAAGGACAACAAGGAAGACACAGCTATCAACCCCGGAGAGAACGGTGCCAGGAGTCAGCTTCAACAACGATCACCACGTAAAAAGCAGTGTTAAGCCAGTTAAAGGTCCGATGATAGAAAAGTATCAATGTATTTTCAAGATTCTTCAATATCAATAATACAATTTCACAAAATCTCATGAAATATATATTTGAAATGGAACTATCACTTTTTCCAAGGACATAACAATAATTTCACTCTCGTCCCAATGAAAAGGAAACAACCGACATTTAAAGAGACTCTACTTACAGCCTCTGATATACAATCCAAATGGTCCAATTAAAACGAACAACATGGCCGATAAAGTAGACCTAATAAATCCTGGCATTGTTTCTGTATCTAATCTGAAATCGAGATCTTTCGATCGAGTCCGGCAAAAACGCTCGGACACCAGATCAATTTTAAATACCAACCACCCTAACAAGCTCGAGAACATCGCTTTTGGAGTCTTAAAAACATCAAAAGACGCTGTTTCTGCGATCGAGCCGTGTTAATGGTAATTTTACTTATGAATTTTGGATGTGAGAAATATATATTTCGGGTCGAAAACGTGTTTTTGATACATAAAACAAACCGAATACAGAATGTCTCCGTAGCAATAAATTTTTCATTTCGCATATCGTTTTAAAAAATGATCCTGTTTTTGACTAATAATTTAGTAGTCGTATTTTTAAAGCACTTTGCGAGGAGATTTGTTTTTCACATCCAGTCGCTATTGACAGATGGTAATGGTTACTTATACAGTGGGTATTCTTTTCATTATTCAATTATTTTCAAGCGATGGAAATATCTAATGTCGTTACCCAATTATTATTCAAGGTTAGCAGATGATTTTGTACAAAACTGTTGAATGCGAGCTAACTTTTTCACCAAATAGCGTTCATAAAAAATAATAACAAATTTGGTAAGGTCATTGGATAGTAAGTTCAAATGCACTTTCAATTTTCCTCAATTCGGTTTATTTAGTGGAAAAGTTCGCGTTTGACAGTTTTGTGTATGTACTATCCTCGAATTGCGGATTGTATAAATCATAAAAAATCCAAAATAACTTTTATTTTGGACCCAAATTGAATCGGAAGTTTCATTAAAAAATCCTCCGATCGAATATATTCGGCTACTGAGGTACCTACATATCAGAACTGGTGCTTGTCGTGCACATAAACTACATTCCATGACTAAATCAACAGTACTTAGCCTAAGCATTTTCAGTAACCATTAGAGACAAAAACATAATTCACTAAGAAAATTTCCAAATCCAATTATTCATATTGGTCAATGGTCATTGCCACCTTCATGGACACATGAAAAGTGCAAGTTAACATCAGTAGCATACGTCTAGGTCATTGTTTGCTACAGCAAAAAAGACTCAGAGTTCGTGAAACACTATTTTTCCACTATTACAGCCTACACAAAAACCACTTGACTAGTTGAAGTATCTCCTCTGTCGATCCAGATTCCAATTTCCATTAATTTTCAAAACAGTTTCACAATTTTTTTTAACCAATGGAAGTAATAATAGTTATTTGTTTAACTAGGCAGCAAAGTAGCAGATTGTCTGCCGAGGCTGAATTCATAGCCGAGCGTGGCGAGGCTAGGAATTCAGTTAAGCCAGTCAATCTACTTTGCTGCCGAGCTGAACATATAATTTTTTCTCCGGTTGTTCATAATGATATAGGACGATATTGTATTTGCAAATTATTACAATTCTCACAATCTCTTTATTTTCCCTGTAGTGTTCAATTAAAATTAAATTTGATGGAAATCGCAATTGTTGGAATGGTTGACTGCTATGGAAATGTCCATAATTACTTAGTTTGACAATTCATGAAATTTCTGACAGTTATGCGGAAAAATATTGTTATATTTGAATTATTATATAATGGACAGTTTAGTAATTTTACCATCAATGATAATAACAACTAAACATATGTTTTTGAATTCTTGTTAAAATTGTTATGTAATAATTGCTAATAAATGTTTACGTCAAATGTTTTATTCCAATTGAGAATAATCACAGGCAGCAAAGTAACCACTTTGCTGCCTAGGCAGGAAAGGTGATACTTTGCTGATTGATATCAGTCAGCAAAATCAATATTTGCTGCCAATCGGAGAAAAAATATTATATAAATAGTTACCATAATTCAATAATCGCAGAAAAAGTATAGTATTCTACTCGCATATAAGCAGTATATCTATTTCTCAATGAACGAATTATCTTCGTCTTCAACCTGGATGTGGAAGACCTTGAGCACCCTAAGTGATTTTTGTTGTAGCTTGACCTCATTCTTTTCAATTGATCAAATGCAGATAATCAAATACTATCATAACATTTTATGCTATCCTTATCATTGCATGTTATCCTTACCGGCCGATTAGCCTTTTTTCTTTTCCGAAAAATCACAGTTAACAGACTATCACACAATTTGTAGAGGACATTGCAAAGATAACAAATTAATGAAAAAAGTAACATATGGAGTTCAAATCTCAGATCCATCCTACTTTTGTTTATTTTATTTTATAGCTCTTGTTAAATGAGAAAACAAATAAAAAAAACGTGTTTTGTTTAGCCATTAAAGTGACAGTAAATGGATCGATATCTCGTACTAACAATGATAATTTATGAGATGTGAAGCGTGTAAAGTTGCCATTAGCACTCGCTCAGGCCTCTAAACACCTCGTATAGAGGTAAATGGGTAATTGGCAACATGCGCCAATGTTTGTTTGAGTAAACGTTAGGGTAGTTCCATGTGCATGTCATCATTTAAATGACATGATTTATTTAATAAACTTTTTTTTGTATAAACCGAAAGCCTATGTGTATTTGGTTAGATTTTGTCGTATTATTGGAATATAGTTGTCGCAATCTGACTATAGACATTATCCACTTGAGAAAAAAATTTAACATAAAAAAGAAAGTACGTCCAGAACTTGGGGTTCACATAATAGCTTTCTTGGTGTGTGTCATTGATTGTTGATGACTTCCTAACGCATCTTCTTCCGTATTGTGTCAACAACTGATGACGTACACCAAGAAGAAACTCCAGATAATAACATAGTTCAACCATCACTGAATACAGTTCACACTACCACTACAACAATGTGTGCTACGACCGTAGCTTGTTGGGAATAATTGGATGATACCTCAAGAGGTTATCAAAACGCATCTAGCAGATTTAATTTTATTATTATATGACATACAGGAAGTACCCGCTCTTCTCGCTTATTGACATCATGGGAGTTTCGTATTTCTCTTTTTTACAGTCTTATCCATCGTCATTATCTTGTTTATCGCCTTCTTCATAAGAATTTCCATTTCAATTGCTTTCTTAGTTATCAAATAGACCTAAGAGTGTCAGAAAGCTTAGTAGAGGTCCAGCTCTCCACAATCGTAACTATGAATCTTAGGATTTTCATGTTTTTCTTCTTTGCAGTCCTATTTTAATAGTCTTATCCACAGTAGGTGTCATCATCTTGTTCATAGCCATCTCCAGAGAAAGTTTTCTATAGCATGGCCTTACTATATATCAAATAGAACTACGAATGGAAGAAAGCTCACCAGTAGAGGACTAATCTCCTTCGTCTACCTTCTTTGGCATATCTAATACACAACACCTGATACCTTACTAAAATTTTACATATTTCTCAATGTGCTGTAGCAAACAACGAGTTAACTTCCGAGTAATTCCTATAACTGATTGCAAATGTCGAGTATTCTCTAATTTTTTGTGACAGTTTTTGATTTCAGCTGGAATAGACCTTCAGTATTAGCACTTTTTTAGTCTTACTCATCTAGAAAGTGCCGAAAACTCCCCACCTCCCCATATCAAAATGGATTTCTGTAGCTACCATATTTGCAAGACTCTGTAGAAGCCTGAACAATTTTGAAATGAAGTTTAGTTAGTTTCGTATTCAGTTCTGATTTTTCCATCGCATTTAAAATAAATAGACAAATTGATTTGTATTGTTCACAGTTGAATATTCCATTCTTTCCACTCACGTACCTCTCCATAGCTCTGTCTAGCTCTCAACCTATTTATCTCCCTCTGAATCGAGTTGAATATAGATATAGATGGAGGAGACATATTCGGTGACTTCCAAACTGCTCAATTTCCATTTCAAATGATACCCGTTTAAAAGTTCTACCCAATTGACTGATTCGTCGAGTATTCTCTTGGTCGTATAAATGTCGATACAGTTACGGTCTGTCGGGACCACTGGTCACCGATGCTGGTGATATACGACTCCCTTGGTTAGGGAGTCTTCATTAAATGCGGTATATGCTGATAAAGTGGGTTTGTGGTATGGTTAATATTGTTGAATTTTCAAGAAAAGTTAGGATTAAATGGAATTGAGAACATAAAATTTAACAGAATATTTTTTAAATGTTGATCAATTTACTGTGGAGGAGTATAGTCACGTAGCTATAGCTTTTACATGGGGAAGTTTTGGGTTTTTTTATGTGATAGGTTTAGAAGAGAGAAGTTTTGATGAAGGCGCCGTCAATTATTAACATGTTTGCGATATTAATAAGCCCAAAAAAGTACAAGAATCATACATCAAAAAAAAACAGAAGTGCAGAAAATATCATATCGGCATCAATATTCGCACGACAAATGAGTTACGATTGTCATAAAATATACGAACAATTTTAAATTTCTTCTTTTTTTTAAATGTCTCATGTTGGCCAAGATACGTCTCGAGTCTTTCTTTCGCCGAGAATTCACGAAGATTGGACTATAGTATGCGTCCAATCTAGAGTCCTGAGTACGGCTTGGCCAAGCATTACTCAAGTCCATCTTAAGCTGGAGATTGAGTTTCGACTATGGTAGTAAGCCTGGTCCAACTTTAATTGCACATGTTTGTGCCATAACAGCACTCAGCACAACGTGGTTTTCATGAGCATTTGCAATCCGTGTTTGGAGTAGAACGCAGTTTGTGAATATCGTGGCATCAATAATTGCAGATCGATGGCAGAAGGTTTGTATAAAGAACAGCTCCTGTGGATATCCCTGTTTATATGAATGGTATAACTGTCTGTAATCTAATAGATACAGGCAGCTTGTCAAGCTTCAGCCATGAAGATACAGTTTGTTTGGATAAGGATACATTAATTCACTACTCAATAAAATGTCAGTATCAAATCAATTTGTGTCTTCAAAGAAAACAATATAGAGGGACTACTGTTTGTTTGATTCCAAATATCTGTTTTTATATAGACTAAGACCAAATATTGTCAATAACCTCAGTATTCGCATGAAGACTGGAAAATCTCTCTATTTATAAGTATGCCACACATCAACTCAATTATCGTCAATTCAAAGTAAAGGCATTCATATAATTCGTCTTACTGATTAGATTTTTTTTCTATGCCACGCAATAATAAAATGTTATTCTTGGATTTGCTAATCTACAATGCCAGTGAATGACAGGTCAGTGACTGATGTGGTTCGAATAAAGTCATTATTTTGCCATATCGCCAGCGTATCGCCGTTCTAGCATGAAGCACGCAAAAATAAAAAGAAATTAGTCTGAAAGTTTCTAATTTCCATAAAACACCAGAGGCCGACTTTCACAATTTATTTTAAGAATATTGCGATTTTCCTTTTTTTTATATTCATATCAACTAAGGACAATATCATATAACTACTAATAAAATCTCAAGCCAATTGACCGTCTCTAACTCGAGATGAACGTAATTGAAGTTGAGATCATCAACATGAGTAGGTACTCTACATCACTGAGTGCTAGAAGAGCTTCAAAATCACATATAGACATATCATTTACGTGTAGAACAATGGTCGATTGGTTAATTCTAGGAAAAGAAAAATGTAACAGTAGGAAACTTTTCAGAAACTTGATGTTAAGTGATGAATTTGTTTTGCGTTGAGAAAAATTGACCGTTCTATTGTTCAGATGAAAATTGCATAGTCTCAAGTTCCCTCAAATACAATCATGGAAGTCGCCGAATTTTGACTTATTTTCAAAGAGACAATAAATTTGTCATCTATTTCTGAATGCTCGATATTATATCTTCATCCCTCGCTTGCTTCCTTGCACTGAGTTAAAACAGTATTATTTTGCATTGTTTTTCTTATTTAACAAAGCCTTGAAATCCACGTACCGTCCAAGATATTTGGTTAGAATAAGATTTTATCGCAGAAAGCTCCATTGATAAAATATTATTAGTTGAATATTAAAAATGGGAATGTTACTAATCAATGAATTTATTTATCCATCTTTCCATCATTACAAAGTGGAGCTGTGAATCTTTTAAACTATTTTACTTATTTGTGTGTGTGTTGAGTATTCTTAGTTGGTTTTCATTGGGACTATTACTTCAAGAGACAATGTCGAGAATATGTATTGGGAAAGACTGTATTGTGAGGTGCACTTGGTAAGCTTCCTCTTCATTAAAAAACATGTTTCATTAAATAGAAAGTGACAGAAGTAGTAATTCTTTCCTACATCTTTGATTATCCCAGCGTTGTTGAATATTTCTTCATGTTTGTCATAAAAAATATGTAATAAAAAAACGTTTCATCCATTGTATAGTTTTTTCAATTGATAAAATATATATATTGCTTCATTTTTCCCAATTCAGGCATTATGTGATCCATTTTTTGACATTTCATTCAATTTTACTTGACTTTTCATTGCAATTATGGTAATTATCAATCTTATGTTGAGTAACATAATATGAAATATCAAAAATGTAATTTTGCAATAAAAGTAAAGTGACAGTAGTTTTGAATATGCCGCCAAAAATTGTAAACTTACCGGAATCTTCTTTCTCGACTGTTAGCAAAGTTCACAACCTGATGCTAAAGGTACTGACGGGACTCTCAAGATAGCGCCACTTGTATAAATAGAGGGCACCACGGGTCAGTTTCCTATCTAGTATTTTTTTTTATCTATGGCCAGTCGTAGGAGAGTCCCGTGAAATCACTTCCGGTTAGAGTTACATACAATATTTTTCCTACAGCCGTTTATAAGATAATATATCGAAAAATGATAGAGATAATTACTATGAATATAACTGTTTACAATTATCAGCTTGCACCGATTTCATGTGGAATAATAATTATTTTCCCGTTACTTTCGTTGTCGATTTCCATTTCTGGATCGGAAAATTGAAAATATAGTGGAACTATCAACAAATTTATTGTTTTTCCGATTGACAGCAAATATTAATTTTGCTGACTGATATCAATCAGCAAAGTATTACTTTTCCTGCCTAGGCATCAAAGTGATTACTTTGCTGCCTGTGATTATACATTTCCATAGCAACCAACCAAAATAAAGAGATTATGGGAATTGTAATAATTTGCAAATACAATATCCTCATTATGAACAATCGGAGAAAAAAGTATATGTTCAACTCGGCAGCAAAGTAGATTGACTGCCTAGTTAAACAAATAACTATTGTCAAGCGAAGTCATAATGAAACTTCCGCGAATGTCATTGCTAAGGTCGCCTCCATAGATATTGAAAATCATTACGAAAGTGGAAAAATCCCAAAAACTGAAAAATCGTCACGAAAATAAGACAAAAAATTCTGAAAATAGCTACTTTTGGTACGATTTGTGTAAAGATTCATATTCGATTTAGTAAATCATACCGAAAGTTTTATTTTCGGAGCGGCTACAGGAAAATTCTACTTGTACCTACTAAGAGGAAGGCCTGAATATATACATCTTTGGTCAGATGAGAAATTCCTGAACAGATTTCGTATTAGTAAATATTCTGTTAGGCTTCACTTACTAGATCTCTTAGAGCACCATTTACTGGTGCCAATAGATTAGTTAGTATATTATACCGTCACAATGACGAGAAATAATAACGTCTGAGAACTAATACACTTCATCAATTGACAGCTCACAACAAGATGACATGGAGTTTTTGCAGGTAGAGTTGAATGTATAGTTAACCGATCTAAGTTAACTCGAAGATTGGTATCTATATAATTTCAAATGCTGTTATACGATTTGACGTTTATCAGATCGGAATTAATAAAATACTGCTCATATTTGAAATGGCTACCTAATTTTTCAATTATATTCATGTTCTCCAGTGAATTGTGACAATTTTATATTTTTTCTTCTGGTAGACCCTGTATTCAATTTATTTTCATGATAGTTCGTGAAAAATGAGAAATTTCTATACCTAAGTTCAAACTGTTCAGACATTCTTATTCATTTTAAAAGTGAAGATATAAATAAAAGTCAATATCTACGTACACAACCAATGACAAACAATTTCCTTCACTATTTATCAATAGCTGGGCAAACGTTTTTTCTATCAAGTTTTATCGATCATTTCAAAAATCTTTTCCCCACAATTATTAATAAATGATTGCAATATATTCTCTTTCTCGAATACAAAAGTCAGTGACAATATTGTGTTAATGGTAGGTACATTTTGTTCTCACCATTTAAAAGTTGAACAATGGAAATAGAGAGTGAACTGGAAACACATATTTCTCCGTTGTTATTCCCATATGGAATGTATGTACATAAGTTGTCGGACACATAGTGCATCTATGGCATAAAACAAGAGTAAAAACGTGAAAATGCAACTCGTTTTTAAGTTATGGTGTCCAGACGTTTGACAGAAATATGTATTCTGGTAGCTTTTGCATACAATAGCCATTGGACGTGATTCTTATCGACCTTCTCGACACTTTTTTTGTTATTTCTAAATCGTGGTGCAAAAATGGAGTGAGTTTATTTACAATTGTAGATTTTGTATCAGTTTTCTGGTACGAAGAGTACCATGTATGGTTTTCTAAAAAACGATTGGTCATTAATTTTATAACTCAATCTGTGATTGGTCGAGAAAAATCACTTTTTTAAGGCTCAATATTTTCCAATAAAATTGTGAAATGGCTTGTTTTATTATAGTTAATCTTAGAACCTGGGTGTAGGCAATACTTGTACTATTTTTTCGCAGCATCGCCAATCACACACTATAAAAACTGTCAAAATAACATACACTGTAAAAGAATGCTGAATTTGAAAACCATGTTAGCAGTTCTACTTTCTACTACACCAGTGGTTGGATACCAAGAAAAAACACTCCACAAATCATCAACAAAACGGTGAACTCAGTTCACAATAGTCATTCTAGTTCAAGAAAAATTGTGATTGTGTGGAAAGTGGCTATCCTTTTGCTGGCTCCAGACCAAGCAGACAAAAATTGAGCACGATTTACAGACTTTAGACGACATAAATAATTGTCTGAAAATAAACGAAACCAAGACGAGAGAGAATTATTAAGACAAACTCTGTACCTACCGGAAAGACAAAAATGCAACAGAAAATATCAGTTTTGCTTAGGAATCAGTATTAAAATCACGTGCCGCTGCAAAAAAAGACGTGAACGTTTTTGGATAAATTCAAGTTTGAAAAAGCGTGATAGTTTTTTTTTGGAAAGGTGCCGTCCCTTCGCCGGCACTACCTCAGCCTCTTGGCCTTATTGTGGATCTTCCTAGTATTCTTGCTACTGCCTATTCAGCCAGTCCATTGTATTAGCTCATACAGGTTCTCAGGTGGTTGGTTGTAGAAGTCTTCTGGAGTTATTTGGGGTCCACCATACAGTTTCTGATTCCTGTGGTCGAGCGTCTCACAGTTGCATAATATGCAAAGCTGTCTCAGCTGTTTGCATCTTCTGCATGTAAGGTCCCCGTTATACAGCCCTATTTTGTTCAGGTGCTCTTTTGTGAGAAAGTGTACCGTAAGTAGCCCCTATATGGTGCGTAGTTTCTTCCTGCTCATTGAAATATCGAGGCATATTTGCGAATGCGTGATAGCTACTCCATAGATGAATTGTTGGTTGACTTAAATGAAAAATATAAAATGTTGGATCTTCTCCGACTCGATACAAGATTTGAAAAAGAAGACAAACAGAACAAAAACCTTGCATAAATTTTGATTTAAAACAAAAAAATTATAAACAAAACAATTTATCTATGTACACAATTTATTACAAAATATTCTATGACTCTGTCTAAACGTTCCATTCCTAATGTACATAACATAACAATCATTCATTGACACATATATCATCCTGATATAATTCTGAAAACTAACCGTTATTATTGATGGTAATATTTCCAAATTTCAATTGAGTATGCATAACATTCAGCAATAATTAATTCCTGTTATAGGTTATCAATTCCAGAGCATTTCTTATTGATGATTATGAAATGAGATGCTATGGAACTTCCATCAAAATCCAGGTAAATCCTCATCCTCTCTGCGGTTTAGTTTACTTATTAATGAACCTAATTGTAACATTCAATTTCTTGAAAAAAACTGTACGTTTTACGAATTGTGCACATAATCCACGTCGTCTAGTTTAAAATGAAGTTCTTATACTGGACAGTCGCGTGCAAATGCAGCAATTGAAGATAATTTTTATTAAGACTATATACAACTGACGTGACTGAAAATACACAAGGTTGGCAAAATATACTTCAATAAGCTGATAAGGTTATTTTATTCTTTGTATAAGAGAAAGCCCTTATCACAATGAAATAATAGTTGGCAGTATTGTAAAACGTTGAAAAGCTTTTAAAGTGGCTTTACCAAGTTTCTTTGTGAAATAATTGAAATGGAAATCAAAAGGCAAATTGCGAGAATATTCAGATTTTCCTTTGTTATAAAAATGTACAATATAGTCCGTGCTTAATTGTGGGTTATTTTTGTGAGTTCCGCTATATTATATCCGGTTATATTATGCTATAATTGTCTGGAATAGAGACATAAATGAACATGTCAATAATTCTAATTGTTTATCCTTCTGTATTTTACTCATTCCACACTTGAAAAATGTTACATTCAATTTGATAATATCACTAAAAAAATTCATAGATTGCTAGGTTTCTAGTCGCGAGCTTCATTGTATATTGTGTTACAATGGAATAAAATAAGGATAAGCGCTCTTAGTCTATTGGGAGCCACAATAGACTCTTGTGAGTCGCAGTGGAAGGAATTATTGACCCACTCACCACAAACCTAACCCAACCTAGTCTATTAGGGCCTCCGCAGACTGCAGACTTTTTATTGGCCGATAGTTTAGCCGGGCTGAGCTGAAAGTGCGCACACCGAACCAACTAAACAGTTTGATTGGTGAACAGGGCGCAGACTATCCAACTGTTGAAGCGGTCGCACAATGAAAATAATATCCAGAAAAATTATTGCTCTCATTATACTCCGGAGGAGGAAAATCAAGAAGAGATTCCGAGAGTATTGCGTTCATCCCATTCTCAGTGATAGATTAGTTGGTGGATAATTTCACACTATGCATTCCAAATTACTCCCAAATCACAGAGCGAGCTGAACTATCGGCCGACTAAACAATCGTCATGTATGCGCAGATGTGTATGCGCCAATACTGATTAAACAGTCGGCCGATAGTTGGGCGGCAGATTAGTTTGATTGTAATTAGGTAGCATATCAAACTTTTTTATCGGCAGATACTGAATCGCTGTAGTGTGCGCATATGCATTCCTCTCCATGCTAACACTTTGCCTGCCGAGTGTATCGCTAGCGATACATCGTACACCTTCCAGGAAGGCCAGGTGTATCGTTAGCGATACACTTTTTATCGTGTTGAATTGTATACCAGTGTATCTCAAGCGCTCACCGTTTCATTACATTTATATTAGAGTTTCATGTCTTTGGCCTGTACAAATGCCACAGCTTATATAGTTCTGGCCTGGGAAATTCACATATTAAAACTGAAATGAAAAATAGACCTTTGGCCTGTACAGATGACATACCAAAAACTGCCCGGCAGGGAAAGTGGAAGCCGACCAAACTATCGACCGATAAAAAGTCTGCGGGGGCCCTAAGACCGAGCGCTCTACCGAGCGTTGCGAAGCGTGAGCGACTTATAGTTAAGGGCAACTATAGTATATTATATACTAACTATAGGTAGTATATTATATACCAAGGTGTGAAGAGTTTCATCACTGTCGAGAGATTAGTAAGCTATTATCTCGAGACAGGAATGAAACTGCCTACCGAGGTTTATATACTATTTTAGTTACAATCATCATATCCCGATTAAAGTTAATAAATCTTTGTTGCGTGTGCTTGAACCCAAAATATTACATTTGACAACTGTCACTAATATTAATAAATGTCAGATGAAGTTGGATCGATATTAAGTTCGCGAATAATGAATTAAAAAAACTGTCCCCGGATGAAGATCTGTTTTTTGCCTACCAAAGAAACCGAAAATTTGGGAAATATATTAAAAAACTCTGACATTTAATTGGGAAATTCACGTAAAACGTCAAAGTGATCGAGTGACAGATGGTGACAAACTTCAAAGATCATTGCGTTATGGATTTTCTACCATTGGGATGCTAAACAATACTTACCACCCGATTTTGGATAATTGGTTTTCCAGTAAAATTCAGATATAATCAAAAGCGCTCTTATTGTGCGGGCTTAAAGGTCACTAATCATATGTATCAAATCTGAAAACACAGAGGTTACCAAAATGTGAGATTACACTGGTTGACGAATTTCCACTTTTTCTTCCATTCTCGTAATAATCTATCAAACTAAGTACCATTTTATTCACATGAGGATACAAAAAGCCGGAAAATTGCTGCTTACTATTCATATTATCACTTTGAATTGTCAAAGTGACAGAACTAAAATATTTAAATGAAAACTAAGCTGGTGGAAGAGTTTTTAAAATCGCTTAAAACTAAATACATATCCTTCTTTTGCCCGTCAAAATTGCATAAGTCTGTCTTATTCATCTTACGGATTTTATTTGGAAGTTATAATCAAACGCAATGAAAGAAAACAAAAACTGTGAGTATGTCTTTGTTCAATGTATTACCCGCATGATAAGACTGCATCTGACTATATTTATCATCGCGGGTATGTACATCAATGACGTATTTTCTTGAAAATTTTCAATACAGGTAATTATCAATAACTTCATTAACCAAAAATTCAGGACTTCTTTTAAGTTGCATTTAGTAATTTCTAATTATGCAATTGCTGATGACAAGTTTGTGAACGAACTAAAACTTATTCAAATGGAATTGGGAAATTTTAATTTAAAAACGGAAGCGGTAATAAAATTGTGAATTCATTGAATCCGTACCAAGCTCCTGTTAGTTTTGAATAATTACATTTTTATTCCTGGTAGACGCTTTTCCTGACAACTGTAAAAAGTAATGAATATCAAAGGGAAGCCATGAATATGGTTGTGTCAAAGGAACGGAGGTAATGTTAAAACTTGCCTCAGAGCTATAAACCAAAGTCGTATCTAAACCAAATTTATGAAGGTAATTTCATTTCATTTTCAACAATTTATTCGTATCGGAATTTGATTCGATTGATTTCTTGTTGTATATTTATTTTGGATTGTTTTCAATAGGAATGAGAGAGCAAACTTTTTTAGAAAGTTATAACTTTTTCACAGAATTGGTTAGAAAAAAAAAATAAGGAACGTGATAAATTTCCAATATCCAATAATTATAATCACAATAACTAATAAACAATACAAAATCATTGGTTGGATATAAAAATATAAGGAATGATTCAAGTCTCGAACTAGTTTTGAAACTATCAATACTTTCAGATCTGTCCCAAGAAAATTGAGCAAAAAAAATAATCAATTTTTAGAAACAGCAGCTTGTGAAATTCCATAAGAATGTGACAAATATAATTTTGGTGGAATATTTAGATCATGAGCAAAATAATATATGGACACCAGAGATGGGGAGTTTTGTGAGTCGGCAAAGTGGTATGCCCAATAGAAATCACAGGATAGACCAGGCAAAAATCTGGGAGCACCAAAATCACAGAATTACTACCCGCTGCACAAAAATACTGTCTCAAGATACAATAAAGTATATGCTTCAATTTCACATTATTTTTGAGTTAATACGTTGCTGAAAACCACACTGTCGAAAAAAGTTTTCTAAAGAAATTTACATCTTCTATTTGCTACTTAAGGAATATAGACGAATTTGACACTCTGATTGGTCAGTGTTAAAGGAGTGAAATATGTAATTGTATATGAAAACACGCAACAAATACATATTACATATTTTGTTCACGACTATTTGATAATTTAACATTTCAGGTGTGCTCCCTCAAGTATAATGACGTATATAATTCACCCGTGGATAACAGGTGTAAATGAAAGGTGTGCATAATGGAAACGTCACATGACATATAATTGAAGCACGGATTATAAAAGAGAACAGATGCGAAAGTTAGTGTGATAGTTATACACATACAAATATTCGACAATTACTTGTTTTAAATCGATTTCATTAACAATAAAAGGATTCTACAATTTGAAAGATTATAATGTATAAAATTCATACCATAAATATATACTTTTTTTCACTAACCATCTTTGGCAACCATGCACAATAACCGTGACGGCTTGGCTCAAAAATCAAAATACAAAACGTCATTTCTGACACTTCAGTTTGAAGGTTGTCAATCCGCGATATTATTTGTGTTATTTGACTAATCGCTCATAGGTTGTGGTAATATTAACTGAAAATAGTGTACATTAGTATATTATTTTTATAAAATGAATAAACATCACGGGGGAGTGTATTGTTCATACAGAGACTGTCCAAATAAATTTTATTCGGAAAGAAAAGTAAAGAACCGGCACTGGAAACTGTTATTGTCCCCAAGTAAACATTACAATTTGGTAAGAGATTCTGAAAATATTTTAAACTGGCAACATCGCGGCCATACCGAGTTAAAGGTCCAAGGTCATTGAAAATCTTTTGATGTTTTGCCGGGATTCGTATCCGTTCTCTTTTATAATCTGTGACAATACATCAATTGAAAATTTTCATCAAGAGCAAGAGCCGGGAACCCGGGAGCACCAAACCATCAGGCCATAGAAACATACAGATTGCGAAAAAGCTTATCGAACCATGCGGATTACATAAGTACGACAAGGAAAATATGAGAAAATCAGCTTGAAAGAAAGAGAAAGCATAATTGTGGGCGGTCATCGAGGCGTGTACTTACTGCTCGAGGCCAGATGCTGAATGTTGATTGCTCCCATATTTTAACCGCTGTTGCCAGAAGTGCATATTAATTTGTACAAATGATATTTTTGTCTGGTTATCGTTAATTTTTTTCCAAGTCATGCATAGGTAATAGGTAAAACTAAACACTTTGATCCGACAACATTGCTGTTTACAGAGAGAATGATAAAAGTGTTTAGTTTTACCTATTATGCATGACTTCAAAAAAAGTCAACGATAACGAGACAAAAATATCATTTGTACAAACTGATATGCGCTTCTGGCAACCGCGGACAGCGGTTTGAAATAGGGAAGCGAACAACATTCGGCCTCTGGCCTCTAGAACTAAGTTCACGCCTCGATGACCGCCCACAATTATTCTTTCTCTCTCTTTCAAGCTGATTTTATCATATTTTCCTTGTCGTACTTGTGTAATCCGTATGGTTCGATAAGCTTTTTCGCAATCTGTATATACGACATTATCAAGGTATGTATAGGGTTGTCCAAAAAAAAACGGAATTTCCTTTTTTATTGATATTTTTTTTATTTATAGGTCGATTTTTTTGATGTCGGCTTTGTTTAAAAGATAATTGATCAAGACACACTACTAATCTAATATTTCGCGTTTTGTTTGAAAAACAAAATGGCGGACACATCCAAACTTTATCAAACTTTAAACCTGACTGTAAATTTTTTGTTTCGCACTGTATATGTTTGCGAATTATTTTACGGAAGTTCAGACATTTGTGAATGTAACGAGAGGTCAAACATAGAAATCGGTCAAAAATTATCTGATGTATGGCTCGAAAAAAACAAGTATGTTATTACATAGTGAATTTTAATTTCTTTCGACATTTTCCAAAATCAAGTGGGCGAAATATTAGATTAGTAGTGTGTCTTGATCAATTATCTTTTAAACAAAACCGACATCAATAAAATCGACCTATAAATAAAAAAAATATCAATAAAAAAGGAAATTCCGGTTTTTTTTGGACAACCCTATATATATAGGAGTAGATCGTATTAAGTTATCTAGTGTGTATGTATGTCAAAAGCAGAAGTGACGTTTTAAATAATTTATTGCTAATTGCAAAAATTTAAATAGCTATACTGGTTTTTGATTGATATTACAAGAAAATTTAATATGAAAAGTGAATGAGGCAATGAATTGAATACTTATTCAATATATAATTTGTTCAATAACGTAAGAAGTTATAAGCTATATGAATGTAATAAACTAAATCGTTTGAGTTTGACAAAAAATGCATACCAAAACAGGTAATTTATGGTCGTGGACAAAGTATAGTATTCTACTCGCATATAATACCTTCGTGAAAAGTAGCCATCATCATATGCTTGTTGAATAATATGCTATTATTGGCTTTGTTTGACACTAGGATTTGTCTTCTGCCAGGCAGCGTATTCATAAACGAAACCACGATTGATCCAGAGACGCGCGGACCTTGCGCTCTGGTACTATCTGTAGAATGATAACGACACTATGGAATGAATTCTGAGATACTAGGATAAACAGACTATCCAACTATTGTTCAATCGTGAATTATTTTATACAGTTATTTTTCAAAGTAACGCCGGAATCGGGGCTTGAACTGCACTAAAAAAAGTTTATAACACCTTTTATAATACATCAGCATGAAAATCAAAAGAATGTTGTTCGATTCACGTCTAATTCAGTCATTATTTTCATTTCACTGAAAATTCAGGACATCTATGTTCAATTCTCTCCTGAATTACCAACCACGCCAATGCAAACGAGCTTGGCATCGCGTGAAAAGAAATTTTGAAACGGTTTATTGTTTGACGCGACCTTTCTATAAAAAAGCCAGCTTTTATTGCAGAAATTATAACATACATTTTTAATCTTTCACTTTGCATAGCGACGAGAACCCACAAAAGCCGAATTATAATGAGGTTTGTAATAAGTTTACTCCAGCCTGTAGCAAGTAAGACAGTTGAAAAGAGCGAGTTTGTTACATAAAAAAAAAACTTCTAGTGAAAAACGTTTATTGCTGCTTTTCATGGGTGAAATAGTGAATCGTGTACCTCAATTCTTCTGAAGTCTGCGAGGAATGTGGACAAGAGACCTTTCATGGGCAAACTACTTTTCCGAATAGTTTGGAAAACGGTATAAATTGAAATGTTAGAAAGCACAGGAAAGTGAAAAATGTATATTACATATGTGGAAGGTCAATAAGATGGTGGGATGTCCCATTTGAAAAATTTGGTGATGTTACAGTATGAGGTTATTTGGTTATTTTGCTTTTGCGGTTCTTCTTCTACCAGTCTTGTTAGGATCACCCTGGACGACTCTGGGAAGCTTGCGATGACCAGAAAAAACCCACATTCAACAGTAGGATTTCTGACTGGTCACTGTCAACCAGGAATACACCGCCATACTATGGGGTAAGTGGACACAACTCTATGCAGGATGTGTGAACAGGAAGATGGAACTGCTAGGCATGTCTTATGAAAGTGTCTGGAGTTATCGTCAATAAGAGAGTGTGTGTTCGTTGAGACTTGGCCTACACCTGCCGATATAAAAAAGATGTCTCCCAGTGACCTGTCCATTTTGATGATTGAATAACCTAGGGGGACAACTCCTCGGGAGGATGTACAATGGGCCTAAGTGCAGTTGTTGGCCTACACTCACCCTCGCTATTTTATAGATACAGATACTCACTTCTGTCATTTCACGTAATAAATAATAGAAGGTAGAAGTAATTTTGGAAGTTAATTACAACAATGTGATGTTTTTCGAATGTGAATTTGAGTTTTGCGAATCTCTTAAGAAACACCGATTTTTAATTTTGATATTTTAGATGGTAGGTCGATTTTGTGTGCAATATTTCTGCGGAGTTTCCAATTTTCGCGACATATTGATCGCGGAAAGACCTATAAAAGTAATTTTCTATTTGCATGGAAATCTAATACCGTTGAAAAAAGTAAACATCCGTCCTATTGGAATTCAAATTCATTATCACGCCTCCATTGAACGTTTATCCACCAACAAATCAAAATATTACCCACTTGTTTAGATTAAAAGACCAAATATGCAATTATATAGGTGCACACAAATCTGGGTAGTGCGGTTACCTTAATTGTTCGAAAACAAATAGGAAAATTATGATATTAAAGTATAATCTGACAGGTGAAACAAATTGCAGTAAAACCAACAATTCGTACTGACCCTGCACGCGTATGTCGAAAACCGCATCCTATTGTTTATTACTCTAATTCGCGTTCGGTAATTTTGTAGGAATTTTCCCTTGATAATAAACTTTATTTTTAGAGAGAAAACTGTTGTGTTGGAGAGTGGTTTTACAGGAATTTTGCTTATAATGCGATTAGTTGTTGCATCCAAAGTGGCTTTTATACTTTAACTCCACAGATTCCCAGTTAATCTTGAAAATTTTTACTCGTACATTAACGAATTCGCAGCGTTGCATGATAAAATGAAATAATTGGAGATATTGCAGGTTCTTGCCCTACTGTTGAATGAAAAAACCATTTCAGAAAAGAGACTAAGGACGCTACTGATTCAATTTCATGAGAGATATTAGGAAAAATCAACTCCAATGTTCTGAAATCTGCTTGAATAAAAGGTACAGAAAAAACAGCCTTCTGTGTGCGTAGATAAAAACTGCTAGATGAAAAAAATGTATGAATAATAAAAAAGTTCACAATTCCTTTGTGTGGGGGTTTTTGTCAGTATATATTTCGAAAACTATTTTAAATGCAATATTGAAATTTGGTAGTTATAAACCGTAGTTCCAGTCACGTAGTATAATTTAAAAAAATGTTAATGAGACAACCTGTCCCACTGCTTCAAAGGTCTTTCTGTAAGTAATTTTCGATACCTACTTTTTTGTATCAGGTAAGTATATAGAAACGACAAACTAATTTTTATATGAAAAACGTCAACTCCCAATTTTCCTCATAGAATAACGGTAAAATACGGTGGCCGCCTCGTTCACCAGATATAGCCCCGTTAGATTTTTTTCTTTAGGGGATATTCAACTCCTCATTCTGCTTACCGAGTAACGTGAAGCGTAACAGCTCCTACTGATGTAGATGATATAAAAAAAAATAGAATAAGAGCAGCTTGCCAGAAAGTATCGAGGCAGCATGCAAAAGAAATGAAGGTGGACATCAACTCGAGCATCCACTATATGTTCTAACAAACAATTGGGGAAGGTGACTAAGGGCTGTTCACGTGCTTTATTATTGCAAAATGTATCGGAATCACGTGCCATTCGGTTGCAAAACTTATCGGTATCATGCGCTTGGCTCATGTTCACTGGGAAATATATTTTTCCAGTGGCGTGAACATTTTATATTGGCAAATTTCATATTTAAATCACCTTCTCCAATTGTTTGTTAGACTATAGTAGAAGTGTTGTTGTTTCCAAATTCCTTTTGTTTTTCAGCTCCCTTTGTTTTTCGGATGAAAAACTTCATAAAAATTAGTTCGCAGTTTCTAAGTAACTTACACAAAAAATAATAGGTATCGCCGAATTGGTATTAGAGAGACCTTCAGAGCAATAGAACAATATACAGCTTGTCTCATTACCAATTTTTAAAATGACACTACGTGACCCGACAGGTGACATTAAACCAAAGTAGCTGATTGCCTGCATGAAATGTTTGATAGCAACTAAGGTTTATAACTGCCAAATTTCAATATTGTTGTCTAAATTGTTTTCAAGATATATACTAACCAACACCTCGTGGATTAGATTTACAGGAGTTTGAACCATATGATACAAATAAATTTCTTCACTTGGATCTACCAAATATTCATCTTTCATCTTGGACATCTATTTGATCTTATATTGTTTCTTAAGCAATAATTATTAAGTATTATCAATAGTCACAATAAATAGTCTCATCTGGATAACCATTCAATATTTTCTTTTCATTACAATACCTACATGATCCCAAGCTTTCTAGAAAGTTATTCCATGTTATGTCAATGTTCACTTCTTTTTGCGAGTCCAAAATGTAATCTTCGTAGATTTGTTTTCTATCCTCTGCCAGTCTTTTCGTGCTTTGTTTCAATTTTTTCAATTATTACATCGGTAAGTTTCGACTTTCCGCGTATTAACACTGTTTTTGTGGTCGCATCTCTTGCAATAATAATGTTGTCTGTAATTCGAGTAATTTTTTGTGAAATTTTCTGTTTGTTTGTTATTTCTATAACAAGCCCAGCTTGTAGCTATAAAGTCATAATAGATCCTGTTTATTATATTTATTATGCATTGTAGTAATTTAGAGTCAGCTGATTGTATTTTCACTAGTAATACCACTAGAAGTCAAATTATTCATTCCTGGAAATTTTTTCTAAAAATACTTATGACCAAGAAAAAATTTCCGGATTTAATTGGACCCCATGTGGTACTAAGTGAGAAAATTCCACACCAAATGTTTATTCCCAACAACATCAATTCTCGTCTCCATCTTGAAAACATAATATATAATAATTGCGTTTTCAATATAAACATTTATCATAATGGTCCAAAGAATTTAGAAGACACGGAGCCTTGTAGTTGAAATTAATCAAAATGAACAGCTGAGAATTGAATTGTCAAAAAAAATATTCTGTCATTATAAACCTCAGAAAAAATTTCCAGTATAATTCGCTGTTGGGTACGCACGTTAAAAAAATTTCCACTAAAACTCACCCGTTGCGATGGTGATCTGGCAGAAATACACGTTCTGATTGGTGGAAAATCACATTTGTGGTATTTTCCATAATATAGTCAATACTCACAACCTACTAGTGTTGTCTCTGCACCGAATATTCTGTGTGTGGTAGGACATTATTGCAATTGCGCCGAAAGCAATAAAAATAAGCTCGCTTTTTGTTTTCAATCGCTTCGGCTCACATTTTCAATTCTACAAAACGGGAAAATAGGAATTGTAGTAGGGCTGACTCAAGAAAAAATCGAACTGCATCATATATTTTTTCACTCCATGTTATCAAATTTGAGAATTTTTAAAACAAACTTGACGTGAACAACGAACATACGACATGAAAGCAGCGATTGAAAAAACTCAAAAACAAGAAGCGGAGAAAGCTAATCGTCATTTGCTGAAAGGAAATTTGTGAAAAAAATAGCTGAGTATTGTTACTTGTCCGTTATTAAATATTAAAGAGTGAATTGATGAACTAGCCAATTATTTTCAATAGTCCCAAATATATAACCCTTTCATTAGTTTGCCTAAAAAATGGAGTAGTGCATTTTCACTCATACAGCATTAATGGACATGGATCTAAAAATCTGATGTAATGGAATAGATGATCAAACTCACAAACTTTCCAAAATTGACTTTGGAGTTGATAATATAAGAAGATATTCTCTTGAAAGTTGAAGTACAGAAACAAAATGACATGCCGTCGAGAAAACTATAGGAAACTCAGTGACGGGGAGCAAAACTGAAATATAAACCAAAGGAATCACCTGAAACACTTTCCTACTAATTTTTTCAACAGGGCTTCAAATCAAAAAGCATCATTTGAGTCAGAATCATTGATTTAATAATTCTTGAACAAATGTGAAGTCGACTTATCGATATGATCTCAACATCTTCGGGAGTCAAGTAACTCCCCTGATGATTATGTTTTAAGTATGTATGTATATTGGGGTGACATTCACTGAGACTTAAACTATCTATTGTGCACCCTTACTTTGCATCCGAGAAGAGTCTCAAAGACTATTTGTACATATTTGAGAAAGTAACATCATCTGTCATAAAATATTGTTCCCACTTGATTGCATTAATCGTGTTTTGTTTTCAATGTATACACTTAAAACATGTCTGTCACTAAGCCACCAATGATTAAGACATATGACAGGTTCCTTGAATGAATTTACCATATTAAATTGATGAAATGAGTGATATTTGCATTTTTGATTTGTTTAATAACATTAAATTAACTTCAAACATCAACTTACCATATAAATAACGTATGAAGAATCACCTGAAACAAAAAATGGGGGATAAATTTAATATGAACAGTTGAGTTTCTATTTTTTTTTGAATCCGTATCCACTGTTTGGATCCCAACTTTGTGGAATAAACACTTATTACTTTTACGAATGAATGAAATTAACTATTTTAAATTAATTTCACTATTTTATGGAAATCCGCTACCACTTATTCCAGGTAACCAAAATCAATCAATAATGCATTTATCTCCCAACACTCAGAATTGTAGAAATTAGAGATTGTGAAGGAAAAAAATCGGAAACGTTGATTTTGTAGGTACACACGGAGGTTTATCGAAATATTCACAATTTCAGGAATTTCCATTCATAAAAAGAAGAAAGGGAAAGTTAATAATTGGTACAAATTGGAATCGAATACTCCAAACTGAGTTTAACTTCTCCGAGGGATAAACTTTCCATACCACAACCATATAAATGCAGTTTGAATTGTAATCGGATTTGAGAAAAAAATTTGAAATCATTCAATTTTTTTATTTTCCAATAGTCCCCATATTCTAAATACTATTAAACGTTTCTTTATTGTAGTTCCAATATGTAAGTCCTACCCTCCTACCCAATTGTAAACTACTGGAAATTCTCAGTGGAATTCGAAATTCACAAAGTGATTTGCTCTGTTACAGAACTATCGATAGACATCTCTACAGAATTTATCTGCTTAAAAATACATTGATTCACCGTCTGCTTGGCTTGTTAATTTCTCTTTATTCACAGAAGTTACTGAATGCTGTGAACTAATTCCTATGTCCAGAGAGCAGAAAGTTCACTTTGTTTTCCAAGAAATGGTGATTTTCGATTTTCTAAAATGAAGGAATAGACGTATAATGATACAGAAACCCACTATTATACTGTTTTTCAATTGTGAACTATAAATTGCTGTATTTTCAATAGAACATGACCATTTAGGTTGAGTAATGGCATCATTTGTGTTTGAGCTGTGGCGGAGATATTTTCTATCAGAAAAAATGCATAATGTTGTCCATAAACAAACTGTAACTCACAACATGGAGTTTGCTGGGAAATTCATAGTTCACTTTTACACTGAAAACACTTTTTTCTTCAACTACGCAGGGATTTTATATTATACACTGAGATAGAGAAGATGTTTTTTCTATGACCATCATCAAAAAAATTATATTGTATGTATTTATGTATACGTTTTTGGGGAGACATTCACTGGGACCTTAAAGATGTATTGTGCTCCCTCACTTCTACTTAGTTTCTGTGGAGAGTCTCAGAAACTAGTAGCTCCGTTAGTACCATTTCCCGGAAGAATTTTAGGATATCTGCAGGCTTCTCTTGAGGTAAATGTTCCTCTTCTATCTAGTAATCTAGTGCTCTAGGATTCTGGAGTGCTGTGCAATTGGAAAGTATGTGGATGGAGGTTTCTTCTTCCATGACATAAAATGTACATTTTTCTTCCTTCACTATTTTGAGCTTTTTCAGGTGCCCATTCAGGCGACAATGTGCCGTTAGGATCCCTGTTCAAACTCTTTGCGCGGTTTTACTTTGTCTAATGCATTCATTTGATCTCAACAGGTTGTAGTCAACCGGAAGAATCTTCGATTGTACGAGTATAAGCACTACTAGATCTTTCCAATTGCCAGATCTTATCTTTACCCATTTCTTCCAATATCACATTGGGGCTGATGCCACAAAAGGGCTCAGGCCCCCAGAAAGGCTCATCAAATTGGAATATCACTTACGATTATTTTGCCCTTCCTTCCTTATGTACTAAATTCCGCGATGAGTCCTCTCTCTCGCACCTTGTACAGGTAGCAATGTCTTGAACATACCCATATCACCCCATTTCTAAACATGTAATCGCGTCAAATGTCTTCCTCTTATTGGAATTACTGGTTAAAAGCACCGGGTTCTCCTTTATAAACGTACATTACCGTAATAGTTTATATCTCGAGTAATTATTACCAATTGCTCGCCGCATCTCTTTCTACATTCTCATTCAATAAATAATGTTAATGGTGAATTCCAAATTCATTGTTTTGTTTGGGAAAGTGTCTTGAATGAATGGTCAGATTGCTCATTACGCACTGTATATGAACAGTTTTATTGCATAAAATATAATTAGAATTCGTAAAAAATGAAATTTGCAAAGGGTTTGCCTAACAAAACACTTCAACCCTTTTGTAAACTCAATCGCTCGCGAATAAACTCAACAGCCCACAACAAACGGAAAGAACGGAAAAATGGGAGAAGGGATGGAAAACCCACCGCTATTACATCATAAATCGACAATTTTCCATTCAATTCGCGGATTTTCGCCCACAAAAGCTATCCTCGAGCGTGGAAAAACCGCAATACGGCCAGAATTTAGTTTACCTTTGAAAAATATCTTTTGGAAGTGTTCTTCATTATTATCATTCCTGCTTCGTCTATATGGAAATTATTTTCTCACAAAGATTAGTTTCAGGATGGCTACGTACGTGAATGTCGAAAAGTATTTGAAGCGACAAGAGTTCCAATTTCCGGCCTCTCTGTCAGTTATCAGTTCCAATTCACTTTCTCCAATTTTCAAATTGGAATGTAAAAAGTGTAAAGCTGACGAATTATCTTTGACGATGGAGATGATTGTGATGTGCCTTCTCAAAATTTTCTCAGTCCTAAAGCTTGGCAAGTTTATCTGAACCTGTGAAAGGAATGCAGTCGAAAACATTCGATATTGCCACGTTCAACTATGCTCCGTAAGTTCAGATAAACTTGCCAAACTATACCTTAGCGGAAAATGGACACTGAATGTAAAGTATTGTTTGGCAGTATTAGGGTGGAAAATTCTCAGCGCCACTGTGTTTGAAGCTGTTCACCATCTGTCACTGGTAATTTTGACATATTAACGCAAATTTTCTAACTGAACGCTAGAGAATGTCACAGTTTTTTGTTATAGTCACTATAATAATTTATTAGAAATTTAATTGAAAGATTGTGAGGGGGTTGAAGTGATTACCTATGAGCGATAAGTCCTTCCATACTATCACATTGTAATCCTCTTGTAGAGGAGGATTTAATACTGCCAAAATGTATAGAGTGTTCCATCTAAAAATTAGTTGGATAAGTGACAAAGAAGCATATGGGCGAAAAGAAGACTATCTTTATAATATATGATTTTTGACGTGTTTCTCCCATTTTCCATGAAATTGTTGCCTTCAGAATTATGTGGGGTGAATAGTTTCCATTGGAATATTCTGTTCATAAATTTTCCTCCAACAATTTGGAATAAATAAGCATCGATTGTTGATAAAAACCGCACCGTCTTCGTTGTGCACTTTCAAACTAGTAACTCCATTTTAACGAGCTTCACGGCACACAAAGAGCATATCTTCGTTTACCGATAAGTATCACAAGTTTCCTCTAATGAAAAACGATTGCAAAAGTTTCGTATTTTCTCCATGGTTATTAACTCGGGGAGTTCGAAAGTTACCAAAGACTCGGATACTTTATCAAAATAATACTTCGTAACTTATTAATTGTCCGTAATTTAGTGTTTTGCAAAACATCTTTGAATCGGCGGTTTTGCAGATTTCGAAAACTTTAGAACTCTGAAGATTCGTGTTTAATGAAGTATTTTTGGTAATTAGTTCGAAAATAGATGGTGATTTATGTGTTCTGATTCTTTTGCATTCGAAAGAAGTATTTTCCCTGATAACCTCTCGTGTTTTTTATAGAAATATAAATTTTTGTTTGTCTGGGTGAGTAAAGTTCAAAATACAAACAGAGCTTATATTGTCCAATGTTTAATTTAAACTTACATTATGAAGTCTTGTATATTAAGGGCGATCACACAAACAAAACAATATTCGTGCAGATTGTGCAGATTGTCACTGCTAAAATTGATTAACGTCTTTTTCATACCAACTAAACTGAAGTTGACTGCCGGTTCCTTAATAAAAAAGGTATATAATTTAAGAAGGGAACTCGGAAACTGGCTAGTTAAGGAACACCAACTCAAACAGAGGCTGACACAAGGACACCTCTATACTAAGAATCTACTGAATAAGTTAGACAATGACAAAGGTCGCTTCTAGTTACTCTTTATTATACTCACACCTACTAGTTGGTGGAAATAACAGTTATTTGCAAATACCTGCACACATCAATATAACCAGAAAAATAGCGCAACTTAAAACGTGTAATTAGACATTTTTGGAATTGTCTTGAAAGAAATTTTTATATATTCAACAGCACTGATAATAATTGTACTGTCTGTAATATGGATTCCAAATGTTATTACATCATATGCTTTTTGAATGTCCCATTCACAACCCTTTAAGAAGAAATATTTTTTTCCAGGATGTCCATAATATTGATGACCTAGTACACTATCTTAATATTGATAATACACCAAATGGATCCAATTCGGAATTACTAAATTAGCTCACAGCATTATCCGTATATTAAAACTGCGAGCATTTGCATTGGCATTACCATGGAGTGCACAGATATTGTTTATTTTGGTTTTCATATTAACTTTGTCTATGTCATAATTCTTCTCTAATTATGTGAATTCCTCACATGCAACTTTGTACCAAACCCTTGTGAAAAGATTTATCTCAGGCACAATAAAAACTATCTATCTATCTAAGTTAGACAATGAACCATCGTCCAGGCGTGATAGATCTGGTGACTGGATCTGCATCTGCACAATATGGGGAAAGTAAGTGTACCTAGCTATGTGCTGAAAACATGAACTCCCCAATAAAACACCCACTCAAATACTCTGCTTCTGTGAGAAATTACGAGGACTCAGACGGAAGCATTATGAAGTGGAAATAACACAACCCTCACAACTACTGAAGATCCCTCTAGATAAACTGGTGGCCTTCATAGAAGACACGAAGCTTTTGGAATGGAAGTAGCTAGATAACATGAGTAATGGTACAACGATTTAGTTCAAGTGCTTGGGCTGTTGAACACAACCCAAACGAATGATTGAATTGAGGTATATTGTTCATTTGGTGAGCTATTATAATTCCAAATATTCAATAATTTACTTTTCAAGTTGTGACCAAAATTTCATGGAAAAATATTTATTAATAACAAAGTTATGACAACTCAAAAACTCGAAAACTCACACAGCTAATAGTCACAAAAAACAACAGATATAGCCATAAGAATCTTTTTTTATGATTCCAACAATAAAGTGACGCCAGATGAAAAAGAAAACAAATAACTTCAATTTTTTTAATCAAAATAACGGAATTACATTCAAGTTTGGCGTAAATCAACTAGAACTAAGACCTAATTGATTTTTCAATTTAAATCTTAGAAATTATATTACAGAAAATTTACGCTATATTTGTTTTCATCTGGCGGTACTTCATTGTTGAAATCATAAAAAAATATTCTTATGGCTATATCTGTTGTTTTTTGTGACTATTAGCTGTGCGAGTTTTCGAGTTTTTGAGTTGTCATAACTTTGTTATTAATAAATATTTTTTCATGAAATTTTGGTCACATCTGTATAGAGGCACACTGAATCCAGTGGCGTGGTGATTTTTTTAATAAGAAAATCGCTAATAAGAAATCTCGACTTTCGACTAAGAAAAAATATCGTAGTATGCCCTGAAAATTGGAATAAACATTTCAAATTTTGTCCCAAGGTAGACCTTTTAGTACTCGACATTTCAAAAAAAAAAATTATTAAAATCTGTTCATAACTTCAAATTCTAGGAGGGCGTTTCCATTAAAAATAGGTCACACTGCATATAACATTACGAACAATATGATTTGAGGTATGCGAGTTGACCCTTCCTACTTCGATATTTGAAAATAGTGGATACTCTACGAGTATCTCAGTGAGGCTCTATCAAACAGTTTATCCTGATTAATACTCCTGACTAGCAGTTTTGTGCTTTCGGAGAGACATTTCGCGGGTTGACCCTCAATACCTATACGACCCTAGAGACGTTTTAACTTTATTACGAGCTATTTGTACATTTTCTTAAAATATATTGATCTAACCATGTTTGTTTTTGATATATTAATAATAAGTGATTGATATACTAGATTTTTTTTCATTCACCTTTGTTGTAACGTTATTCAAAAATATCTCGAGAACTGTTTACTCAGGAATTTTTATTTCCTTCTCAGGTGTGTCATCTCAAGAAAGCGAGTTTCCTATATTCCTATATTATACCTTGTTCACTGAAGTGAATTGTTTTTATTAGATTTTGTTTGAAATTCTTCACTCTATCAACATTCTCCATGTCTTCGGCAAAAATAACCGAGATTTATGTTAGTTAGTATTTATACTTGGTCGGGCTGTTTGTTAATAATAATTTGGCTTAAATCAATCTGTGAGCACGTGACAAAATATCTGTCACTTTCGCGATGCAAATACCGTACATAGCTAAACTATCAACAAAAACAAACGGAAACAAAAGTTTCTTTCATTGATCCACATGTCAGAATTGGAGGATGATCATTATCTACTTGTCTTTGATGTTTCGACTGGAGCTAGTGTATTATTAAGTTCATCTATTTAACCATAGAGCAGGATGTTTTTTTAATTGTGGTTGGTTCAGATCATGTAGATGTGAACTATCAGAAGATATTTTGGTGTATTATGAGAGATGTTTAAAATGGTTTCCACTCACTAAGATTATCGGTCGACAAAACAACCGTGGGGGAAAATGGAATAAATATTTTGCAAAATGACTATATAACTATGAAATGCATCATTTAACTTGAATATAATATGTGCCGATAGCTCTAAAACCTAGAAAAATGTTGCTGTTCCTTTTTGAGTGCAGACGAAACATTTCAGATAATCTGAAAATTTTAACAATGAGGTCTGAAACTCAATTTTAATTCCAAAATCGAACTACCTAACAACAAACATAAATATTGGAAACTTTAACAGTATATTGTGTCACAAGGGCAGAAAATGAACTTAAGTAGCCCAAAACTAAAATGCACGAGCGAGTAGTTGATAGTTTAGGGCAGCTGAACCGTTTTTCGCTCGAAGGAAAACCAGTCATATGAACAACAAAAACAGGGCGGAAAGTAGCAGCCTAAGGGCGAGAAATTATTATTGCCATCTGTATCTCCATTACTTTGACAGTTCACGTGAATTTTCTGATGAAACGTAGTGTATGTCAAGGATTTTTGATATATTTTCCTATTTTTTGGTTTATTCGGCAAGGGGAGAGCAGTTGTGTGTCGCACATGCAGGAGAAGCTTTAGCTGTCTTCAACTATTAGCTGCCCCTGCTTCGTAGTTTTGGAGTGGATATGTATTATTATCAACTAAAATACATGCAATCCTGCATGTTCATTACTTAACTATATATTACCTTCACAAAAGTATGTGTGGAAGGGAATAACATTTAAGAATGATACCAATAATCTAGTGGACGACTCTGTTCGTTTAGTTAAATGGTAAAACCCTATCTCCAGCTAAATAAACGTCAATCGACGTCAAGGGGTGAGTCCAAAAGAAATTGATTGGGATTATAGGCCCCTTGGGGTCAAACTTACAACGTTGAGTAAGTAAATTTGCTGACTCATATGAGCCAATTTGGGGTAGATGCAATAAAATTTAAATAGAAATAAAACGGGTATTGCATTGGAGTCGGAAATTAAAATAAATGACATAACGTTGGTCTTTAAATTAAAATAAATCGTTTTCGGCTACCCTGATTTTTAAATTGTTACTAGTTTTTTGATCACAGGGACTGAATTGAGAAATGTGTATTAAAATGATGTACCTATAGTAATAGGTAATGCTTTTTATTTACAACCATACCTGTAATTTTGACATTACTGATTTCATTGAATGTTTGAAAGTGTCACATTACCTACGTCTACTTCCCTCTTCCATTTCCCTCACTGATTTCCCTCACTCGTTCAATAAAGCAAAATATTTATTTAAGTAATATATTTTATCGCCAACTGTCAGTAAAGTCGTCAATTATCAGATTGATTTCCGGAAGTAAACGAACAGTTTACCTTATCCTTATACCAATAATGTACTTTATCTCCCTTGCGGCAGGTAAAGTGACATATGAGTCGGGTAAAGTGACATATGAGTCAGGTAAAGTGACATATGCATCAGGTGAAGTGTTTTCACTTTGACATTACTCGAAAATTATCTGTCAGTGTCACGCTTCTCCCTATTATGAAATATGCCTAAGTTTCTTATATTCCGAATTCTGATCAGTTGGCGATAAAATTCTGTATGCACCACGCCAGAAAAGTGTCTTTATCGGACTCGCCTGTTATTCGCCTCGCTTCGCTCGTCTCATAATTTCAGACTCGTCCGATAAAGAATCACTTTACTGCCTTGGTAGATAAATAACTATTATTGAACAAATTCTTATATAGAAACAACAGGGCAATTAATTAACAACAACATTTAAATAACTTATATATTATTGATTATTTTTTTCACTTGTCAAAATCTGACATTTTGGTGGTTTTAACCAATAGCAATACATTATTCTAGCCAATCATTCGGTATTATACTGATAATTATGCTTCCTCATCGATAAAACCTTGTTTACATCGAAACGTCAAAATTTTACTTTGAATTTGTCATTATTGACAACTAAAAGCGCTTTCAAAAATCCTTTTAAATTGTTGAAAAAAATAATCTTCCCAAATACAACTCGCTCTTCAAATTTTATCACATAATTTTTTATTTTCATCACTCAAACTTGTTTATTTGAGGCAAAAACATTCAAACAAACCGAATTTAGATAAAATCACTCCTCCTAACGGAGTCGTGATTTTATCAAATCGGTTTGTTTTCATATTTTTGCCAAATAAACAAGTTTTCGTGGAAAAGAAAAAATTATCGATAAAATTTGAAGCACTCGTGGTATTACCTTTGATAAAATTAATGGTAATATTTGACTTATTATAGGATTTAACCGAGATATTCAATCTCCTTGATGATTTGAAATTTCTTTACTGTCACTGTCACATTTTTAAATGTTGTCAAATAATTTTCAACTTAATTTTTAATTTAATTTTTACTACATTTAAAAAATGTGAAATAGAATTTTCAACAAACGATGTGGTTGTAAATAAAATAGTATACATACCTAGAAGGAAAGTTTTCATTAATGTCTCGAGATTATAGTTAATCTCTCGACAGTAATGAAACACTTCCCTCCTCGGTATGTAATATACTATTGTTATATTATTGGTGTGAAAAATATGTCAGGCTGATGGAATAAGTCATGAAGAATTGTGAATACTCTCACCTTATAATATTCATAATCATATGGAGGATATTCGCTTTTTCCTACATTAATCACTTAAGAAGATACAGTCGACAGAAGCAAACATGAGCCCTGTTGGGCGTGTCCATGTCGCTGTAGTTGTATTTTTGTAGTAGCAATCGATATTTTGAATCGATTACCAAATATCGATACCATAAATGTTAACTGTTAAGAGATATGTAAACAAAGTCAAAATTTAACTCTAAATTTCAGTAAAAAAATTTATATTGGATCAAAAATAAATTAAAATCATCCTCGCATTGACAAAACTAATACAGACACTAAAAATGAAAAGAATGATGAATGTTGATGAAATCACTCGGTCATATTATATCGATTATGTTAAGAAATTACTAATGAACGATCGCTACATTAGCTCCTGATTGGCTTG
Organism: Galerucella nymphaeae; assembly: GCA_963978555.1. Classification (NCBI taxonomy): domain Eukaryota; kingdom Metazoa; phylum Arthropoda; class Insecta; order Coleoptera; family Chrysomelidae; genus Galerucella; species Galerucella nymphaeae. The sequence goes on from OZ021719.1 coordinate 8,789,163, forward strand.
TTGCGATTGAATTCTTTTAGTTCGCATATTTTCCGGGGCTCATGTTTGCTTCTGTCGACTGTATAACCTGTGTATTACACTCTTTGCAAAATCGGTGAAACGGAAGCAAAATAAACAGTTTCTTGAAAAAATTGAATGAATACGCCACGATGAGCTGGAGTAAATGTATCGAACTATCCTGTGAAATGACGGCTTTGTTTTAGAGCAGGGGCTCCCAACCTTTTTGAACTTGAACACATTCTAAAATATCGATAGGGTGGCGGGCACCACCTATTCCTAATCGACAAACTACTTATACAAATAAATAAAACTAATCCGCATTTTTGATTAATGTTCATGAAAATATTCTGTCTATCCAATAATAGCAGGCACATACGAATCAATCAGCGGACACCATGAAGCCCTCGGGCACGAGGTTGGGAACACCTTGTTTTGGAAGTGTACACTGTACGCCGCAGGTGTTTGAAAAAACTTGCAGACCACGTTCGTAGGTCCCAGCTTTATAAAATATCAACGATAGCGCGAAATACGTTCGATATTACACTGGTGAACTTCATTTCCGCATAGTCCACATTTTTGGTTGATGATTTGAGCTATGGCTTACTCGCAGTATTTTTATGGAAACACTTCAGTTGATAAGAAAATTTTTTGGGAGCTTCGAGGAGCCTAGCCACTGATATACAGACCATTTTAGGGCACTGTCAATATGGAGACCAACAATCCTATTCGAACTTAAAAATATCATTGAGCTTAAGACGCTGCATCCCTTCATGGGATAAAACTAAAGTGCACTAGAGTAGATCTCATTCCGAATAGTATAAACGAAATATTTCTTCAATCACAACCATTTTTATCAAATATATAGATTACCATGAATGGATTCTAAGGTAGTATAGCAAACATATTTGCAGTCTTCGTCTATTTTCAATTACTGACTTGCTGGAGCATAAAAGAAACGTCGAAAATGGAGGTACCTGAGAAAAATGAGAAAAATACGATGAATAGAGAAAGAATAACATATGAAATATATGATAAAATTCTATTGAGATAATATAAATGGAAGAAAATAGTTACTACTGAAATTCAACCGTGATGATTCATTATAAAATTCAACAACCGCCTAATCTTTAATTCGATTAGGATAAGATGGTTGTTATGAATAAATTCCAATGCATACTACCACGTTTGAAAATGTACGTGGAGCACACACTATAAATACTAGCTTTTTCTCAATTATCTGTTTCAACAGTGGAACTTTTATCCAAAAATTTATGATTATATTTTCTTAGGCGGCGAGTTTTATCGAAAACCACTGAATATTCTAACAGTATAGATATCTTTCATCGATTTTTTCAGATAACAAAGAATTTGTCATCAAAGAAATTCGAGAAAAGAATCCTAATTAATTACACTCATTTATTTGACTTTGTAGGTATTCATACATGGGAAAAAATGTCTCATTAATAAAGTAGATATTGATGAAACTAAAAATGAACGTTTGAAAAATGGTACATAAGATACAGATAATTTTGAGTTTTCCAATAAACTGAATACTAAATGAAGAATTGATTGGAGCTTCGATGTATGGGTGCTTAGAGGTTATATACTGGTAGGGTTCATTTATTTTTGGTGAAAGCAATTTCCATCATCGAGTTTAATGTGGAGAAGTATAATAAAGCATTTTTCCAAGACTCGAGGTTGGTAATCGACGCTGCAGAGGACATGGAATTTCCTCGAAACTAGTACTAATGGATGCCATGTAGACTTCATTCCACATAAGGAGAGGACACGTGAAGTTTGCCTGTCTTGCGCACAAACCAAGGGAAGTTGTCATTATCTGAAGACGGAGACAGCGTTTTTATACGCGAACTGTGTTTTTCAACACTTTCTCTATTGTATGAGATTCAATTTTTTTTTTATTTCCAAATTCATAGGTAATTGAAAGATATTTTTCACGTTCTAAGACCTATGGGAGGGCGGGAACTATCGAGATACCACCGAGGAAAAACAGCAGCCGTGCTAGCAGCAAAGATAGCAACAACAAATACATAATTCATCAACCGAATAATGAATGTGGCGAGATAAATACCTGCAAATAAGAATTAAGCCAGAAGACAGCATCAACGAAGACGATGAAAGCACAAACAAAGCAACAAACTCTCCAGCAGAAGACATAATGGTATAGTAAGTTACATGTAAGAAGATTCAAAGGAAGAAAAGACACTCCATGAGAACGTCTTTAACAAGAGTTCGTCTGCTGAAGACGTACTTTGTAGAGACAGCGCTACACACACTACGGAAAACAAAATCAAGCTAGAATACATCTTAAGAAGTATCCACCGTGGTTACACGGCCCAGGAGAAGACTGACCCTAGCCAACGGACGAGCTGTACGCAGAAAGCGCAAACTACTATGACGAGATCCATTGAATGAGCTGGAGGGTGTGGTTGAAGTCCTCCCCAGAGATATGTATCTCGGTTCGAGAGACGCATCCTGGGAGAAATCTGGCACGTGTGTGTGTGTGTGTGTCATCTGGCAGTCGTCCTTGCATAAGCAATCGTTTTCAGTACAATACGTTGTTCTTAATTATTATTTATGACTGTTTATGATAAAAAGGATCATTAAATCGATGCAATACAACCAAATTGCAAATCTTGGATATAATCAAATATTTATTTATTTTATTGGTGTCAACTTGTCGGTGGACATGCCCTATAATACGTTAGTCGGAGAGAATTTAGATAACGATATTACAGGACTCTAAACTATAGACCTTCATCTCAGCACTCTTAGTGGCTTGATGGGAAGTAATTGAAAAAAAAACACATTGCAGTATCTCAATAGGTTTATTGAAACCAATAAATCAGACTTGGTTGTAAACTATAATACGCTTACGCAAAAGCATTTTAAAGTTCATGCTGTGCAATTACGGATTTAAGACTGCCATGGACTGTAAATTGTGTGCTCGAGCAGAAGATAATCTGGGATATACAAACTTAAATGTCCGGATTGTAATGCTGTCTATCTTGGTCAAACCAGTCGTAATTTTGAAATTAGGTACAGTGAACACTTACGAGCATACAGATTAAAACAACCAGATAAATCACATTATGCAAAACACCTACTTGACACTAAACATTCAGTAACACCTAACACAGAACCAGAAATACTACATGTTTGTGATAGGAAGCAAGAACTGGACTTCCTTGAAGAATTAGAAATTAGAAGACACTTAACAGACCCACAATATGAAGTCCTCAATGAACAGCTGAATCTAGGAAGTTCTCCATTATTAAACTGTCTTCTTAAGTAATAATTGTAAAGATCAGCAGATATAGTTTTCCTGGTTTCCTATATCATTGCACAGTTATACTGATCTTAAATGGGACAAAGATACCCAGAATATCCCCATAGGGCTAATAATATCAAAGCTACTATTTGAAAATTCTTCTTTTCTTTTTTCTATTCATATATATTAAGTCAATCACTAGATAGGCACTATTTGGACTAGCCAAATATATATCAAGTATACATCATGTCAAAAGTAACTTCTGTCATTCTGATGATGATACATTTATCGAAACAAATGTCAAATAATTTACTTGCAATTTACACATTTTTTCAAATATATGGTGGAGTCATTTAGAAACAGTTAGTTTCATTTAAAACCATATGATTGGTTGTGGAAGATTTGTAGACAGTCAAACCAGTCTACAAAGTTTTAAAGTGATATAAAAATCAAGGCTTACTGATTTGGGATTTTTAACTCATACCATATCGAATCATTCGATAGTGTTTCCTGTTCAATTTGTTCTTGCTATTCACATTTAAAGAGGAAATGATGGATATGAATATGTGTTTGGATCCAATTCACTGAATACCTACTTAATAACCAATTCCAAACGAGATATTGCCGTATAACAATCTAACGTCTATTCTTATCCTCAATAACTCCATTTTTGAATGTTTCACTTCTTCTGAGCTACAACAATCCAATCACTTTATTTGTACTGCTCTCACCAATTTGCTGTCATCGTCAATCAAATTCAATGACAACCTGAGTTGTTAAACTTAGTGAAGTGACAAAACTTGCAAGCAGCAACAGTGCATATTATATCTGGAGTTGTGCAATATGAATCAATAAATTCAGTCAGTTCAGTCTAGTTTTCTGTGGAGTTTGTATGCTTCAAATCTTATTGTAGTTAAATACTCAACCATGGAGTGAATATAGTCAATAACTCTTTTACTATTCCATCCTGTTTTTGTCTTTTATCAAGTTCATAGTGCTTCAAAGTTTATCAAAATAACGTCCCTGTATAAAATCTTGACGGTCTTCCTGATAAGCTGCGTATGTAAATACCAACTTCACTTTTAAACCACTATAAATATTCATTACCGATAAACTTTATAAGGGGTTGATAACGGCTCTTAATTAGTCTTCAATGAAATTAATTTAGATTACCAAATCGGCTTTGAAAAGGAACCAGTTCAGTACAAATCCTACGGCTATCTCCGAACAACGGATTCGTTTTAACGAGCCTTGATATATCAGAGATGGTTAAGTGCTGCTGATGATGTTGATACAGTGAACGGTAATATAAAAAGCAATCGAGAATTATTAATTGTTTGCACGAAGTAAACATGGACAAGGAACTATTTTGGTAAAAATAATTAAGAAAGTCGCAAAATTAGTGTGTTCGCTCTAGTGTAGATTATTATTTTCTTCTATTTTTGGTGAATCTGGAAAAATCACCAATACTTCCATCACAATTGAGTGAAGGAATGGAAAGTTTCATGTATGATTGCAGATGACGTGGTAATCCTTAAGGTTTTTCTTGTACCTAACTGGTAACCGTTTCTTTTTTGTCTCTAAGAGGAATGAAGAATGGCGGCGGGTACTGACTAAGCATTTTTACTCGCACGAATTGCGTGCACACACAAAAGCTGATATATTGTTTGCGAAAATTGTTTTCAGTATAAAATTAATGCGCGTTATATTGTCGTTCCAGTGATATTGTTCCATGCCATTTGCATATAGTTCACTAGACAAACAACAAAACACAACGACAACTACGTCCACACTGAGCATGTTAAGGTATGTCCACACTGATGCGCTGCGCCGCACCGCATGGCGCAAAACGTTCGTGAACGTTACCAAACAATTTGTTTGTAGAAAGTCCAAACTGCTGCAAAATTTAGTGGTTCGTTTATGTTTGCGAAGGTTCGAGTTTTGTCCTGCGCCTTAAATATATTTTCATATAATCATGGACGACGAATCTATTGCTTTTGCTTGTGTTGCGTTTATTGTAATTGCTGGTTTATCAAAAAAGCCTTCACCACATCTATATCAGATTCTAATTCGCTTGCAATTTCAACCCATGCATCATGCGTTTTATTTCGCATATGATAATTGGCATTTGTGGGATCCCATAATTTGGGTTTCATTTCATATAATTATACCGATCAGTTTTAATATTTTTGCGTGGTCCCAGTCACCCATTTTTCATCTTTTAATATAATTTGAAAACGAGTAACCAATAATGGAATACTGAAAAAGTGTGCGCGCATTAAAAAAATGTTCGTCAAAACAAATAGACGTCCAAACTGAACAATGTTTGTCGAGCAAATTTCTTTGATGTACCGACTCCTGATGGATCGTGCTTGTTCGTGCGCAGATTACCGTCCACACACCAACAAAAATTCAATATTCGGCACGGCGCAGCGCACCAATGTGAACATACCTTTATGCATGCGAAAACCTTTTGATCTTCTCGAAAGACCGACAGCCGCCGGATCGTGTTTGTGCGTGCAAAATTGCTACGCGTACGCATGTGCGGGGCGTCCTCATCTAGGTTGTTTTCCAATAACAGCATTAAAGCGCATTATGCGGCACAATGATCAACGGTGAATGTTCCAACTACAGCAACGCATCGCACCATCGAGCACTTTCAAAAGTAGTGCTTTTGGGCTGATGAACGCATTGATGCCAACTCAGTGACAGAAAATTAACAAGTGGTTATACGTGTTTATGTATATCAATTATCAGAATATTATTATTATTATCTCTGTTAGTGTTAGTAGAAGTAATTAGTAATAAAAGTATGGATGAAGGTACAAACATTGACTTTTTCATATTCCACATTTAAAATTTATAATTCGAATCTATAAACTAATTTTTCTACTCCTGTTTTATAATATACTTATTAAAAGACTAAAATCTGTATCATAATGAAATTCATTATGATACAGATTTTTAAGCCAATAGGAATGCGACATTCGCACAATATTTAGTATATAGCCATGGATACCTGGTTGACATTTCTGAAATTAATTATATTAGGTCTGTTCCCTGCAATAAAAGTCTAGCACTGATCTATACGATTTTATTTATTTTAATTATGTTTTAATGCTTCTTGCAGTTTACAAATGCAATATACATAGATATTCCCAAATTTAGTAGTTTTATACGTATTTTTTCACAGATAGACCTGAATTCTTCAAAATTATATAGCTCAGTGCTACACTTCTATTGCAGGCGAACAGACATATTAAGTGACACTTAATTTGATAGCTGTCAAATAATTTTGATTTTCAAAAGTAACTATATTTGAAATTGATTTAACCAATGATCATTGATTAAATAATTTTTATTAACCGGAGTAGAAAAAATATTGTATGCCACTTTCATGTAATGGCCATTAATACACTCGCATATTATATACGAAACTCGCCTGCGGCTCGTTTCGTATCCTACAATATGCTCGTGTCTTAATGGCTATCATTACATGTTCGTTGCATAAAATACTATTATTTTACAGAAATATACTTTTGTCGACATTGCAATATCTCGATCAAATCATTAAATGAAAAAAATTTTAATAAAATAATTAAAATCCAAATTACAAAATAACCGTAAATAGTTTTCAACCAATTATTATTGTATACCTCTACTATATTTATACATTGATGAGGTTATATTTTTTTCAATACTGAACTCAGCGTACTCTGCTGGTGCATTTGAAAACTAATTCCCGTTCCAATTACGCATCAGCATAATTCGGCATTATGCGCTACTGAGTCGCATTATGCTTTGTAATTGGAAAACAACCCTAATCATTTTTATGCGTTCGTGCAAGTGAAAATGCTCTAGTCAGTACCCGCCTCAAGTAAAGACGCGGTGGGTGTTTACGGTATTGACCATCAGAATGAAAATTTCATTGAGACTCTATAGTTTTTATTCGTGCTCCTACGAAGATAACAACGAAGGAGAAGGGGAAACATTAACTATAATTATTGGAAATTCGCCGCCTCCAAACCGCTCGAATATTGGTTGAAATTTCAAAATTTGTTCTTATATTCTCATTTTTGAAAATGAATTTTGGAAAAGTTTTTGGAGAAGAGTCACGTGTTCTTTAATTTTGTTATGATTAATAAGGACTCAATACTTATGTTAAATTTTATATTTACTGGCCTAAAAGTGATATGACAGTTTGTCATCGATTTACCAAATTTATCATTAAACTTGTCCCAACTTTTCCATAAACGTTAACAAAATCGTGAACTATTTGCTAAATGAATGGAATGAAATTGTTAGGAATCTTATTCGGGTTAATTTTAATTTAAGGCGGTGGAAAATGATTACTAACGAGAAACGCTTTAATTTTGGAATTAAAATACAATTATTTAATCAATTTGAATTGACGGTACCTACTTCCATCTCCTATTCATAGAGTTGGAAACTGATGAATGCAGCAGAAATTTCTTCGGTCCTTATTAAATACTTAGTGGGATATTTTCACTTTTCAGAATTTTGTATAAAGCCTGCTAATTTGAGGACAAATTTACTTAAATTATTGCAAGAACTGGAAACTTGAAACATGCTTAATTACTCATAGCAAAGTTTTGGAACACGGACGAGCTTTTGAGTTTTTAATGAACTATTTTCAACTATATCAAGAGACTGGATGTAAAATACGAACAAGTTTCCTAAGGGATAAAATATTCACACAAATTCTCAGAATAGTCGTCTAAAATTGCTAAGGTAATAATCAAAAGATTCATCAAATTTTTAATTTTTTATCATCACTTCATTCGTATCAGACACTAGAGCCAAATATTGTCGTTCGGGATATTGTTATTGTATGAAAGTTCCGAATGAAATTTGATTGAATTGGAATTTACTGAGCCGAATGGGTGTGGGATTCACGATTCCAACGAGGATTACTATGGTTCATACAACAGCCTTTTTGGTGTGCGTCATCGTTTGTGACGTATAATCGGGTTTTCGGTATGTCGTTTATTTTATTTGCTATTTTGACACATATTTAACCCTAAATTTGATAAATAAAATCATCAGGATCGCATTCTGCAAAATTCGACAAGGCTATGAAATTAATAGTTACCAGGTTCTTTTTGTAACTGAAAATACTTGAGAACCTTCAAAATGCTAATGTTTTTCCGTGTATCGAGGCATATTTTTGTATTATTTGAATAAATATGACAATAATATTTGTATCAACTTTTCATAAATAATAATTGACCGTGAACAACAAAGTACAGACCTGACAAGAACTGTCAGTGGGACAGTAGAAAAAGATGTCAGACACATTGACGATACGAAAGGTATATCTGTATCCTATTTTATACAAAGAAATTTCTCCCGATTGATAGGTCGCGCTTGCGCTTAATCTAAACATCAACCAATCAAATTTTGGTAAGTCAGTGATTAGGGTTAACGTTTGTAATACATTTGAATGGCTCATTATTGTGATATTTTGATTGGGATCAGAGACCTGCCCTTTTTTCCATTTCTTTAGACGTAATGTGTTAGAAAGACATTAACAATCGATGACGCACACCAAAAAGGCTGTTGTATGAACCATACTTACGTATGCCTACATACAACAGCCTTTTTGGTGTGCGTCATCGTTTGTGACGTATATTCGGGTTTTGGGTATGTCGTTCATTTTATTTGCTATTTTGACACATATTTAACCCTAAATTTGATAAATAAAATCATCAGGATCGCATTCAGCAAAATCCGACAAGGCTATGAAATTAATAGTTATCAGCTTCTTTTTGTAACTGAAAATACTTGAGAACTTTCAGAATGCTGATGTTTTTCCGTGTATCTAGGCATATTTTTGTATTATTCGAATAAATATAACAATAATATTCACAAGAACTGTCAGTGGGACAGTAGAAAAAGATGTCAGACACATTGACAATACGAAAGGTATATCTGCATCCTATTTCAAACAAAGAAATTTCTCCCGATTGATAGGTCGCGCTTGCGCTTAATCTGAACATCAACCAATCAAACTTTTGTAAGTCAATGATTAGGATTGACGTTTGTAATACATTTGAACGGTTCATTATTGCGATATTTTGATTAGGATTAATCAAAGACCTGACTTTTTTCCCATTTCTTTCCACGTAATGTGTTAGAAAGACATTAACAAACGATGACGCACACCAAAAATGCTGTTGTATGAACCATATAAAAGAAAACAGAAACTGTGAGTATGTCTTTGTTGAATCGTGTGACCCGCATGATAAGACTGCATCTGACTATATGTGATGAACTGCGTATCAAACACACGCATTTAACTCACCAACCACCAAAGGAATTGTAGGGTGAAATCCATGTTGGAAAAGTGAAAAATTGTATTGAAAAAGCGATATTTTGTAGGACCTATTTTCATAACTATATTAAATATTTCATTGGAACAAAAAATAGAATCTGTTGATGTTGTTTGTTTGCTCAGCATTGTCCCCTCAACTTGTTAAAAAAAGCAACTTGTGTAGAAGAAAACGAACAGGGATGATCCCGGCTCACCCAGTATAAGCTGCAAGGAAATCTTCGATTATTAAATTTCATCTGGATCTCTCTGCCAACATAAACAAAAATTTTAATGCAAACTTCCCCCACAGCAAGCTGTTAGACTAAATTAAATTTCAACTTAAAATCTAGACGTTATATTAGCCTGCATATTTTAAAGTTCAGTGCCGGATGGGAAAAAGGCAAAGGAGAAAATTCGAAAATTATTATGTGAAGATGCCATTTCAATAAAAACAACGTATGAATGTAGGCTATAATTTATATACTTCCAATACAAAACGTTTGGCAAATAGTTCACCAGATTAAAATTTTTCGAAAGTTATAAGCTGTTTACAAGGTCACTCTGTAGTATAAAATATGGAAGGGAAAGGTTCGCTTTTTCTAGAATGGGTAAATTGGGTAGCCTGGATACTGATGTAGTGGATTGATAACACACTGTGTAATTTACCAAAATCTTCCAGTGATTTGTATCAGTAGATTTGAATGTTATCTTTCCATTTTTTCCCTCATGTTATATAGTGATGTGTAAAGTTCTTAATTTTTTTCAAATAATTCTTGTTAATAAATGAATAGATTTTTTTTGGTCGTTTGCCATTATTTAATGTGACACCAAATATCATCTGTATGTGAGAAAAGAGTGTGACACCATTTGAAACACTCTGTATTAACGTAGAATTGATCCTCATTGTCTTTTGTAAGAAAAAATGAAGGGGATAGTAAAAGCTGCGAGGTTTTCTGCATTGCTTTTTGATATACCACACCATAAGAATTGTCTACATTTATTTTTTTTGAGGTTAATCTGCTTTGCCATTGGCAGCTTGAACGACGACTCAGCATTGTAATGGAACGCCTTTGATGCGATATTTACAGTCCAGCAGTGTCGAACGTGGTTAGTACTTGGATGAGTGGCCACTGGCCATACCAGGGAAGACCATCGTATAAGGAACGTACAGCCTGCAACGAAGCACTTTAGACAACTAGGGTGCAGTTTGGACTACTACTACTACTTCATTAGTCTTCCAGTCAATTCCAGGAAGCACAGACAGCACAATATACACAGGGTGGTCCAATAAGAGAATCGAGGAAACATTTATATCGGTAACCGTATGTCTTAGAGCCACAAAACTTCTCTTACAACTAAGTGGACGAGCCAACAATCATCACCACTAACAAAAAATGCCAATATCGTTGAAATGACAAGAGAAATTAGATCGTGGTTGTAACAGGTCATAGAATTCTTTTCGTATGCTAGCTAGAGAGGCAGCATTTCAACTACCGTTTAGTTTTTTTGGAATGTACCTGTCTATATTTCCGAAAATTGATTCAGGAAAGTCGTAGGTGCAGATTTTCTAGCTGCCAATTCCAATAAAATGATATTTAATGGCAACAAAATCAAAATACTACCAACTTAGATCAAACTCAGTGGGAATGTGAGAAAAACGGTTTTTAACTTTGTCCAATCTCGGAGAATTCAATCATTATTTTTTTCAACAGATAGGTTCCCGGCTACCGAAATCAATAATTTTGTATTGTATTAAATTTGACACAAAAAAATAAATTATTTCTATTTTCATAATGTTATTCAAAGTTATAATCTTGAACTTCAAAATGTTTCCATTGATTGTCTAACAAATTTCTTGTCAGATATAAATACATTTCTTGAAGAATATAATTATTCATGATAAGGGTAGGTAGAACCCCACCAAAACTTTGATATGAAAGTGGAAAAATGAATATACCACTTTGTTGTTATATTTCCATATTTAGGTTTGTCATGGCTGTCACTAATATGACGGAGATTTTCCCAAACTAATAAAATTTGCATATAATCTCTTAAATACAGTACAATAAACAGCAACCCCAACCCACTCTCATATTCTTTCATTATTTGATCACATCTACTAATTATTCTATATCTCTACACCCTAATCCCATCTAGTTATTTTTTTTCGTTATCAAATAATTCAAATCGTTGTAGATCCCCTTTTGGAATTCAACTTCCGACACTGTTTTAAACCGGCTAATATGAAAAACCTCACGTTATAAAATAGGGTAAATAATCCTCCCTGTACTGTAACTAAAAACATACAAAAGGCTTATCTCATTAAAAAGGGCCGCATCTCACTCTGAGGAATTATTAAACTGTGGACCACCCTAACTGAAGAACTAACAAATTGAGTCGGTTACGCCAATAATACTTTGGTGATTTATATAGACTGTAGGGTGAAAAACTTGAGAAGGTTAAGGCTAAGGGTTGAGGGAATTTAAGATTGATAGAATAAAATATACAAAAAAGTTAATTAAAAAGATCTAATTCATACAAAAAAAAAAGAAACTGGTACAGTCAAACAAACAAAAAATTTTAATATGCTATATAGTTCATTAGGGACTCATCCAATTCCTTTTTTTTTGGAAAGAGAATTTCTCATAGTGAAAGAAGAAAACTGAGTCTCGAAACCTACCACCATTTCCTCCATTAACATTCCCTGGAGCCAACAATCCTAGTCCTTCAAATAATAGCTGAGGAGGCTCCGGCAAGCTGTTACCTGCTTCTCACAAGTGGCGAGGAAATACTTCACTTCCTTTTTTAGGTCCTTGACCAAGGAAACAAGGTTAAGATGGTGTTATATTTTGAAAACATCTATTATTTTTCCAAGCATATTACCTCGAGTTCTCGCAAGGCTCCTATGTATGAATGACCTAGGAGACTAGATGACTTGGACCTGGAAGATCTATTGTATGCCATTTTTCTAATTATTTGCTGAGAGAAGTTGTGAGTTCCAGAGACCCTTGGACCTTTTCCTCTGATGAATCTTAGGATGTCTGCAGGCTTTGTAATTGTCCCTGTTCTATTGAGTACTCTTCTTGGTATTCTCTCCCCTCCAGTTTGACTGAGGCATTCAGGTCGTCCAGAAGTATCTCGATTGTTTAATCCCTACTAGATCTTAACAGCTCTCGAGTATAAAATTGTATTTGTTATGTTAATTTTGTGCAGGATTTTAGAATACAATGATCTAACAGATTAGCACCACCTTAGCCTCTTGGGCTTATTGTAGATCCTCCTGTGCTCCCTTACTTCTACTTCGTGTCTGAAAGGAGTTTCAGAAATTAGTTAATCCCTTAGTCCTATTTCCCTGAGAAATTTGAGGATATCTGCAGGCTTAAATCTGGGTGAATGTTCCTCTACTATCCAGTAATCTCCCAGGTACTGCGCTCTAGAATTCTGGAAGAGTGCTTCACGGTTGGAAAGTGTCACAAAATCTAAATTCTTTCCCCACTATTTCGAGCTTTTTTGCTCTATTATACAGACCTTTTTTGTTCAGGTGCTCCTTCGTGGGAAAGTGTCCCTTGGCCTGGCCTGGGCGTATTTTTCCAGTGTTTTTTGTGTTGTTCTTGTACCCACACTTTAAATCATGACGTAGTTGAGAACCTGGGAATGCCCACAGCTGGTTCGGGTCCCTTCAACAGGGTTGACGATCCTGCTCTTGCGAGTTCTTCAGCTTTCACACTGTTCCAAGTCGCCAGTCTTCTGAGTCTTCTAATATTACATTGGCCTGACTACACAAAAGGGTCATTACCTCTCTGATATTCCATTTCCTGATAGGAAGCAAAGCAATCTCTATATTATTTGGGAGAGGAAGAAAAATATCCAGATGAGAATGAGAGCTTGCAGTAGTAATCATTTTTACTTCTCCACTGAACGGTACTTCAGCAGAATGTTACGTTATTAAGTTGAACCAAACCTTATCCACTATGCTTTGTGTACATTTTGGGTGTAATGTGGAAAACATTCCAATAATTATATCAATAAAATCAAGTAATTTGTATTTTTGTTTCTCTGGTTCTATAACCACTTTTTCATTCCATTAGCAGTGATTTTACGATACAATAACGCTATATACACGTAAAAAGTCGTTAGTTTCTGGTCACGCTTAGACGGAAACTTCCTCAACTAAAAATTAATTGAATGTGAACGTGTTATTGGAAACGGTTGAGCAATAAATTCAAGGATACAAAGTAAATCAGAATGGTTTATGGCTTCATTCTCTTAGCAGCGAGTAAAACTTTACAGGACAATAGGAATTTTATATGAGGATGTGCATTTGTGGATACTTGTTGAGGAATATTTTTTAGCGAAGGCGAAGCCCTGAGGCAATGTTTCATTGTGCGTTGTTTACCTGATCAAGTTGAATAGATTAGTTTGCTTAATTTAATTAGGACTTCACAATTATCTATAAAGTATAAATTGTATAAATCCCTTACGTGAATTTGAAATTTGTGTGTGTTTTCAATACAATAACTCAAACAATGTGGAATAATGCAATAATAATATCAAGTCCTTACCAAAACTAACCCCAGACCAAGATTTTCTGGAAATAGAGAAGAGCAAAACCCGAGGTGGTCTGATATGCATACATTGAGTGGGCTCTCAGATGCGAGCAGTCACTTCTGTTAGGAAGTGTGTACACCGTTTTGATATCCTTATACAGAAAGAGTAGACACTCACAAGTTTGATCTTATACTCACATTTTTATGCATGTCAAATGAAGTATCTACACAAGTAAAAAGTAGCCATACAACAATGCATATACTCCAACGATCACCCATGGGACAAAAGTAGGGTGGAGAAGAACAGAAGTGTCCTTGACAGTGAACATATCAACTGCAATCCATTGACAATCCTTTTCAAGTATCACCTGGACAGGGAACAGTACAGGGAAGGCATCAATAGAACTCTCCTGGCACTTTTTGTGAGGTAGGAGGCGATCGTGGCAATTTATAGACTGAAATGGGGAGACTTATGGACCCCGAACAATTTTCGAGAAAGACGCACTGATAAAACTGGGACAGTACTATATGAAATCGTATTCACCATACCATCTAGGTTGATGCACTCCAGTAATTATGGAGAATTCACAGCAAACAAAAATCTACGAAATCACGGGAAGCATCAAAATCAGTCTATATAAGAGTTTTCCAGCTTTGGGGATAGTTACCATTATTTATGTCAACTTTTTGAGAAATACTCCCGTACATAATTTGGTACTTTCTTAGCAACAAGATCACATCACTATCAGTTCCAGACTGATGTGGAAATGTCTCGGCAAACTCAACAAATGAAGTAGAATAATAGAGGCACCTTACTATGGACACACTGGAGAAGAAAGGAATGAATTAATAGTTGATAAACTAGCGAAGAGGGGGTCAAGCACACCTTTTTTCGGGGGTGGCCGGAAGCCGGTGAGGGTAAAGCCGGAAAAAGGGAAAGATCTAACCATCAGAAAGATCTGATAGGGACTGGATGACTACAACCCATTGAGATCGATACTGTATCAAGAGTTTCAACTGGGATAATAACGGGACATTGTCACCTGCTGTTTCTGGGTTCCGGAGCTCAAAACAATTCCTTTTCGAACATTTTTCCAAAATAATTCAAAGTGTGGGGAGATAAGAAGTTATCATTGATGTTATAGATAGTTCGTGATAAAAATAATTTGATTAATTTAGGTAGTAGTTGATCTTCAAAAGCGTGACTTTTGATCCAGTTAACGACACTAGTACATCTAATATGCCCTCCGTTCCGGCTAACAGGCAATCTTCCTTTAGTCGGTTTGACTTTCCCAAAAATTCTCTATTTTATTCCGATAAATCCATATCAGATTGTATTGAATATAATGGAATTCACTTTGGAAACGTTTAAATGATTGTGAAAATAGTCAAGTACATTATCCCGCCCTACTTACAACAAATAAATCCACTTTCGTTTTCAATTTGCTAAAAACCTCTTATCCTGAGGAAAAATCTTTGAGAAGTTGGGAAAGAATTTCCATTTCACTTCGCAGACACTTTTACGAGTCGTATTGAAAATTTTCCGATAGCACAATGCATATGGGAATATTTGTACCATACTAATTATTCAAGTTCCCCACCCATTTTTATTGTATAATGCAAACGTAATTGGTAGATGGGACTTTTTCAATTACAGGTCTCTTATGGTACACTTGATTGCAGTAGAGGGTGATTGATTAACAAATGTGGATACTTTCCACAGAAACTTCTATGCTAAATTGGAGATTTTGAGATAAGGGGTGTCAGAGTCTCAAACTCTTTTTCCTTTTACCTCAAGCTACTGCATTTGTCGCACGCCTTTGATACTGGGCATTATCTTGAAATAAAGCTACGTCCAATTTTATCTTGGTAAAAGTAATCACACTCCACATTTTTGATAGGAACGTCCAAGAAACGCACACCTTGCATACATCACATCAAAAGTCGCAGGCTTTTTGGGGAAACATAGGGATAACAAACAAAAGTAGTATTTTGGTTCTATCCAAAGATTTCTGGTTCAATAATCACATATTTTGCATTGGTTAGGTGAACAGAACAATGAAAAAAGAGCATCAACTGAGCTTCAAAAAGCGCCACTACGGAGTCTCAGAGGTATTGCCAGTCATCTCTTCACGACAATACATGTACGAATGATCACTTTCAACTGACTGGGGCTAAATTTCTCAAGTCCTGTAATGTTACGGGAAATCTTGAGATATCAAGTGCTGGAACCACCCAATCCATGAATACAAGTCAAAAACAAACGAAGCAGTGGATATATGAGTACATGTTCTGATACCAACAGCCCCAGGTAGCAACCCAACAATAAAACAAGCAATAGTTCTTTGTACTCAAAAGTGCCTTTTTATTGCGTCTGACAGTGATGCCGTTTCAAGAGCGGTGAACTCTTCGCCTGAGTCTAAAACAGAATAAGTCTTCAAACAATCTCTCGAGCAGCTTGCTAGATACCGCTCAGTATCTGTGGTATAAATATTGCTGCTATTCTTCCAAGATAAAAAGCTTGTACTTCTTTTATTGGACCTAAGCCATTTTCAAGTATCTCAAAAGGGTGTATCGTGAAATAAGTGATATAAGGAAGCAGAAACTTGGATCTTGATCAACTTACAGGAATATCTCTGAAACAGATAACAGGCTTTATCACGAGCCTAAAAACCCAGATGATTAGGTGGAAAAGTAGGGACAACAAAGCCAATTCACCCTCTTGATATCTACAAATTTCAGTCATGAAATAAACCTTTCAATCCAAAAATCGAAGTTACGGAAACTCATGTTATAATGAAATCCAACTTCAACCCAATTTTCAGGGTCCAACTTTTTTTATATAGAAACTTCCCCCTTCCAGTGTAGAACATAATATTTTCACCAACATCGAACAATCTTTATTGAGAGAACTTTTTATGAAATATATGAAAAAAGTTGGTGAAGAATTTGCTTATGAAAGGACGTGAATTTTCTTTCAAGGACATACCAACATATGAAGTGAATGCTTATTTTTCTAGAAAATGACAGAGCAGTCAATTTTGAATTTATATTGAAGTTGAATACCCGTCTATTACGAACGACGTTATTATGTGGTTGAAAAGCCGAAAAATGGGAAAAAGTTGAAAATATTTATTCATTTTCCGCAAACCAAAATATACAGCAGGATAGAGGCATAACAAAAATAAAATAGCAGCTGTAGTGATAAAACAATTTCAAGACAAAATCCATACCATAAAACGCCGTTTGAAACAATTCATGTTTTAGCGGTTGAAATCTACGAACTTTACGTGATACTGGAGATGATGACGAGTTTCGGATCTGACCGGTAATATTTTGCAAGACTAGAGAAGCGAGAATTGATAAGTCATTGTCTTAAACTGCTTCAGAAAAGTTGAAGAAGTTCATAAATTCGGAGATTGTGATTCAATATGGAACTTGAGAAACCTGGAGACTAGTTAACGACTTGTACCACATTTGAGAAACTATGGTTAAATGATTTCACTATATTTTCCCCATATTTTCAACTTTACTGTTACCTATTCACGACAATTTCTACAAGACAACCTTTGCATCTATAAGTGGTGGGTGGTGGGTTTGGAGTGCTTCTCGTGAAGCAAGCATTGCAGAGCTGGGACTCTGTTAACTATAGAATTCCACTTACGATTTTACTCACATGTCTTCAGTCGCCGATTTATTGATAAACAATCCAGTTTATCTTTTATTAATAAGACAGGAATGAAAAAAAACACTTGTCGACAATATACAGAGACAAAGACTTCCAACTGCTGTCGACTGGAATAATAGAAAGCTACCGTGGTCCGTGCAGAGTACCACAATAGTTTGTCTCTCAAATATATTCATTTGACATGATGTATGAAAAATTATGATACCATCAAAAATGGTTATGTTACGCGAGTGCCCCAGTGAAATTCCCGCATGAGACGACTATGACTCCTCTACTCCCTAGTCGAGAATTATCGAGACTACCCACCCTGCGCTCCTCCGTCACTAGTCGAGAACAATCCAGAGACTACTACCCCCCGCCCTCCCACTTGTTCTAGTCTATCCAGCGTCTTCGATATAACGAGAGCTTTTTGGAATCATACTCAACGGGCGATATAAATAGACGGCATCGCTGCACACATGAATAGTCGTCATATCACAGAGTACACAGATGGTGTACTCTGTGGTCAGAGTCGTCATATAGATGGACAGCTAGTGTTAGTGACTCTCATATAAATTATAGTTAGTGTGTTAAGTGTATATATATAAATTATTAATTAAGGAGAGTAGTATCTGTAAATATAAATTAAGTAATTTTAAATATAAATTAAAATAAACGTCACGGTTATAATACACAAAAATGTCCAAGAGCCCCTTCCAAATTATGTACTGACTTATAATTGAGGTTTACAAGAGGTCTGTCCCAACCAATCGCAACCAACAGTTTTTCATGGGCTCCCTGTGGGTAATAAGAAGAGAAAAACAGATCTTGAGGCCAAAAATTGATTCAAATCGTATGAGAACAGATTGTAACGTGACAGATTATCAAAACTTTTCCAAAAAATAAGTCATCAGTTACTGGCAAAACAGATGGTCTTGACTTTCATCAAAATTGAGAAGTGTGAAGAAAAGTTTAGCTGCCGGAAATTCCCACTAACCAAGAGAAGAGATTAAATAATTTCGAGTCGACTTAGAATTGGACACACTCGTTTTTCCTGCGAGTACCTGTTGTTTCATTTTACGGCACCCATATGTAAAACGTATCAAGCTCTAGTTCCGGCAGTGCATGTGCTAGCTAGAGGATTGTACCTGTTTTGTTCAGCTGGAAACATTGTATAATTGATTCATCGAACATTATCACGGACATTATCGGTGAAATATGTGACATTCAAAAATTGTGAATTTTCCTGAGAATTGAAACTCAGTGTATAAAATTCAATGATTATAGTGTGTATATCATTGTATAAAATATAGAAGAATTGCTGGGCGCTAATAACCCTAGGGGTTTATGCGCAAACCTTCAGAATAAAGAAAATAGGGTACGAAAACAATGGAATTTGTTCGACTGCTTACAACTGACAAAATTTCACGAAATGAGAGTGATGTCATCAACAAAAATTTAATATTTGAGGAGCATATTATCTGATTACAGCTACCAAATATTTTTTTCAATTCATACCCATATATCGCTTAAAATCCAATACTGGAATTAATCAACAGAAAACTGATCAAAAGGAAAACGTTTTCAATATTTGAACGTTTATAACGCCACATCGCTATTAATATGTACACATCGAGTTTTCAATTAACTCATCGCTTAGTTACCTCTGCTGGATTCAAAATTAATTTGTAGGTTCAACGCGAAATATGTAGCTACGTTTGAAATTATTCAAAATGAAACTCAGCCTTTACTTACGCAACCGCTAATTTCATCACAATCGAATATTTCACTCCCCATATTCAAATCGGTACAACTGAATGAGAAGTCACAAGAAAATTTTGGAAGTGTTAGCTTATTTTTTAATAGCAGTTGAATGATACTTTCATTTGCTGAAATAAGTAAGACCTTCCTCTTAATATCTTTTTTTTAATAAGGGTATCTTCAAATGACACTTATACAACGTTTGCATGTAAAATTGGACAGAATTATATTATAAGGATTCAGTGGTCCAGCTTACTCACTTTCCGGAATATAGGGCGTTAAAAATTCAAATGTTCCAATTTGATTACTTTAAAATGGATTAAGGAATTGATTTGTCAGGTTGTTTTCAAATGTAAAAGACATACTTTGATGGAAAAATATTTTTCGATTCTCAAACCGCATAGTGTTTACATATCCAAAAATTTGTAGTTTTCAAAATATTTAATGTTTTCATGAAATCTGCAACCTAATTTTTTATAATAAAATGCCAAACTACTCGTTGCTAGAATATGTAACAGAGACTGATTTGTGAAGCAGCAATGCATCTAAAACATTGGGAGAAGACTGTGGTGTTGCGCACTTCATAAAAACATTGAATAACTTGATAACTACAAATTTTTTGATATTCAAAGGTCATGCGTTTTTCATGTGAAAACCATTGAGGGATAGAAAATTGATTGAAAATAGCTACAAATGCCAGTGGCGTGAAAAAATTGACATATTTTCCAAAATGTACACCACTGGATCAATAATTGAAAAATGTGCTATCATCAAAATATGTACTTCCAAACTTAAGACAACCTGCCAAATGTCAAATCAATTTTTTCATCCATTTTATAGATATCAAATGAAAACATTGAAATTTTTATAACTTCAACACTCCGTATTTCGGAAAGTAAATGATCTGGACCCTCAATCCTTAAATCATTTTGTATTATGAGTAAAAACGGACAATTCGATTTTCAGAGAATAACTAGGCTAGGAAATGGAGTTGTGTCTAGAGTTTTCCAAACATTCCAAACATTCCAAAAAAAAGTAGAAAATAAAACCGTATAAAAACCAATTTCGAAAGTATTAATCCCGAGACGGGAAACTACAACCCAAACATTTGGTCCTTCGAGCCAGGATTAGTTGCTGAAGATTCAGCAATTGATAATTAACCGAACCTACCGTGAAAACATTGGTGCAGACGGAAATTACCGAGCTGGTGTGCTGGAGAATTGGATGCATGTTGGTGGCTACCTATTCCGTAAATCTGTTCCATGATTTAAAGTGAATTTTGTATCGTATAGCGATTTCTCGAGATACGAAAGAGAAAAACAAACTCGAATGTATTGCTCTAAAGGTTTTTGTTGATAAATCGAAAGTTAAGTCAACAACTCGAAAGTTTAAAAGTATAAACATATCATTTAATTTTGTTAATTGTAAAAAGGAAGTTTTCTTAAGGTATATATTCAATTTTTGGATATTGAGATCTATAAATTCGAAAGTGTTGAGATTTTATTCTTCTTAACCAATAACCGATTACGTAAGTTGTTGATTTTTTCAATAAGCGTATTCTTAACTTAATTTAATTAATTTAAATTAAAAGTGGCTCCAAAAGGTTTAGAAAGGCTATTCATAAAACGAAAATCTCTCAATTTTAAACTAAATAATTTTGCAAAATATGTAGAGAATTTCAAAACAGATACGACAAGTAATTTAGACTCTAGTTCAAAGGAAGAAAAAATTAGAGAACTAGAAATGAGGTTGGAAATGCAGGTATCAATTATTAACGAATTTGAACTCATACAATGTGAAATAGAAACTATTACAGAATTAGCAGATCCAGAACAGTTAGCTGAACGAGAAGCTTTTGAACAAACATATTTCAGTGCATGTGCTATGGCAAAAAAACTAGTTTCTACATTTTATAAAGAAATGAACCAAAGTAATGGATCTGACAATTCAGTGAAAAGTGATAATAATGTGAGTAGATTCCATTCAAGTGGGCAATTAACTAATATTAAATTACCCCAGATTCAATTACCTAAATTCTCTGGTCACTATGAGAATTGGCTTGAGTTCCGTGACACATTTGATTCGCTCATACATTCTAATCAAGGTATAAATGAAATTCAAAAATATCATTATTTGAGAGCATCGTTAGAGGGTGGAGCCGCTCAAGTCATTCGCTCACTAGAATTTTCGGCAGCAAATTATACTGTAGCTTGGGAGACGTTACTAAATAGATACAATAATAATAATTTATTAACTCATAACCATGTTAAATCTATTTTCAATATCCCAAATTTGAACCAAGAATCAGCTGGTGATTTACGAAGTATGTTGGACACATTGACAAAGCATTT
The DNA here is from genome assembly GCA_963978555.1 of Galerucella nymphaeae. Taxonomy (NCBI): domain Eukaryota; kingdom Metazoa; phylum Arthropoda; class Insecta; order Coleoptera; family Chrysomelidae; genus Galerucella; species Galerucella nymphaeae. Next base: position 8,811,112 of record OZ021719.1, read on the forward strand.
GAGGTCATTGCAAGCTTCAAATGAACCAACAGAATATTGGGATACTCTTTTAATTTACATTATTAGCAATAAATTAGACAGGAATACAGCTCGAGAGTGGGAAGAGCACAAGGTTCAACTGGGGAATAAAAACAATGGATCTCCAAGCTTAGATGATCTAAAAATATTCATTAAAAACAAAGCTGATCTAGAAACACTCATGTCAACTAAGGAAAGTAAAAATCTTAGAATAAAAACTAATAGTTATTTTCTTGAATCACAAAATTCAAAATCAAAAAATAGTCATGGCCAAAACAGTACTGTGGGCAATCCTAAAAATCGACCCAGTACTAGATATAAAAAGTTTTTGTGTGACTATTGCAAGAAATTTTATTCAATCATGTCCTGAATTCTTAAACCTCTCCGTTGACCAAAAAATTAAATATATTGAAAAAAAAACTTATTTGGAACAGATCTGATGTGTTTAGTAGTTCCAGAAATTAATGATTGCTTACCAAGTCAACCTTTAAACATATCTTCATGGATAATTCCAAAAAATGTTCAACTAGCCGATCCTGATTTTAACATATCTCAACCCATTGATATTTTGGTAGGTGCTGAACATTTTTATGATCTTTTTTGTGTAGGTCAAATTCGCTTAGGCAAAGGTTTACCTATGCTTCAAAAAACTGTTTTCGGTTGGGTGGTTTCAGGCCCTAGCAATGAACATTCCTCTTCCAACAAGGTTCAGTGCAATTTCAATACATCTGCTGATGATGAATTGCATAACTTTATGCGAAAGTTTTGGGAAATAGAGGAACCGTTTCAGAAAAAACCACTATTGTCAGAGGAAGAGAAATTTTGTGAAGAAATATTCCAAAGCACTACCAAACGTAATTCTGAAGGTCGCTTCATAGTACAAATTCCTCTTAAGAGTTCTCCATCATCTTTAGGCGAATCCAAGTCTATAGCTTTAAGGCGCTTACATTCTCTCGAAAGTAGTTATCTGAAAAACCCAAAATTAAACTCTTTGTATGTTGATTTCCTAGATGAATATTCTCAATTAAATCATATGTCCGAAGTGATTATCCCAGAAAGCAAAACCAGCATTGAATATTTTTACCACATCATGGGGTCTTGAATGAAAAGAATCAAACCACTAAATTGAGAGTTGTATTTGATGGTTCCTGTCGAACTAGTGCAGGTCTCTCGTTTAACGATATTCAATGTGTAGGACCGAAAATACAAGATGATCTTATTTCTGTACTTTTGAGATTTAGGCTACATCAAATAGTTTTCTGTGCGGATATAATTAAAATGTATCGACAGATTCTAGTTCAACCTGATCAAAGGTCGTTGCAAAGAATTGTCTGGCGTCGAGAACCCACTGATGAAACTAAGGTTTTTGAACTTAATAGTGTCACATATGGGACTGCCTCTGCGCCGTGGTTAGCGATAAGATGTTTAAAAGAATTATCATTAGAAAATTCTAAAAAGTTTCCTGAAGCATCGAAAGTTGTGGCTTCGGATTTTTACGTGGATGACATCTTGACAGGTTCTGATTCAGTTCAAAGTGTACAAAAATTAATTGACGAAGTTCGAACTATTTTATCAGGTGGTGGTTTCTTGCTTCAAAAATGGGCTTCTAATAGTAAAGATATTTTACAGTATGTTCGAACCAAAAATCCCATGGCATTACAAAAACTTGGAGATGGCGAAGGTATGAAAACTTTAGGATTGTACTGGGATAGTGAAAATGATAGTTTAAAACATAATATAGTGGCAAGTAAACAAGGTCAAACCGTAACCAAAAGGTCTGTTTTGTCAGACATTTCACAGATTTTCGACCCTTTAGGTCTCCTAGCTCCATGTATCATTGTAGGAAAAATTCTTTTGCAACAATTGTGGATGATAAAACTCAATTGGGATGAGTCATTACCTTCTGAATTATATACAAGATGGGTTAATTTTAGGCAAAACTTGATAAACTTAAATGACTATCATATACCTAGAATAACTCTTTGTATTAATCCAACCGTAATTGAACTTCATGGGTTCTGTGATGCGTCTCTAGAAGCCTATGGGGCGTGCATTTATCTTCGAAGCATTTCTAGTGTCGGGGAAGTTTATGTAAAACTTTTATGTGCAAAATCAAGGGTTGCACCTTTGAAATCATTAACCATTCCTCGACTGGAATTGTGTGGTGCATATCTTTTATGTCAACTAACTGATTTAATACGAAAATCGCTTAGGCTCCAAATTAACAGGCAATTCTTTTGGAGTGATTCTGCAGTTGTATTATGTTGGATTAAATCACAACCAAATTTATTACAATCTTTTGTGCAAAACAGAGTCTCACAAATTCAGTCTTATACTAACCCAAGAGAATGGTCTCATGTAAAATCCAAGGATAATCCTGCCGACCTTTTATCTAGAGGAGTTCTACCAAAAACTTTATTGACTTCTTGTCTCTGGTGGTCTGGTCCCTGGTGGCTATCAAAACCCGAGGCAGAATGGCCTCTCTCAGACGTTAAGACTCCAGAAAATATACCAGAGCTTAGGAAACAAAAATTAAGTCTCATGATATCAACGCCCACTGAATATTTTCCCTTTAACAAATTTTCCAAGTTCAATGCAATTCGAAGAACCATGGCTTATGTGCAAAGATTCATTTTTAACTGTCGAAATAAACCCTCTCTACGAAAGTATGGTGTATTGTCAGCATCAGAATTAAATTCTTCCAGTTTAACATTGGTTAGATTGTCTCAGATTGAGTGCTTCTTTGAGGAACGATATTTCCTTCAAAAAAATAAGCCCATACCAAAGAAATCGCGTATTCTTAATTTAAATCCATTCCTGGATAGCGAAACTATTATTCGTGTAGGGGGACGAATACAAGCGTCATCTTTTCATATCGATAAAAAACATCCAATGCTACTTTCAGACAAACATTATTTAACCAAACTTATATTCGAACATGAACATCTCAAACTTTTTCATGCTGGTCCTCAGCTGCTGTTAGCTTCCATCAGAAATCGATTTTGGCCCCTATCTGGTCGTGATTTAGCCAGGAAAACTGTACATTCCTGCATGGACTGTTTTAAAGTCAAACCTTCACAAACTAATCCTATCATGGGGAACCTACCAAAATCTAGGCTGAGCCCTACATTACCTTTTACAGCAACCGGTGTAGACTATGCAGGACCCATCATGATAAAAGATCGTAAGGGACGCGGAGCAAAATCATGGAAAGCATATATATGCCTATTTATTTGCCTTTCTACAAAAGCAGTACACTTGGAATTGGTGAGTGACTTAACTTCAGAAGCATTTATTGCTACTTTTCGTAGATTTTGTGCAAGACGTGGTAAACCCTCTCAGATGCTTTCAGATAATGGCAGTAACTTTGTAGGAGCTCGATCTGAATTGCAAGAATTAGCCAAATTTCTCTTAAATAACCAAACCTCTCTTCAAGAAACTTTTAATGATTTAGGTGTTTCTTGGAAGTATATACCTGCATATTCACCTCATTTTGGAGGTATTTGGGAAGCGGGAATTAAATCGACAAAGGGTCATTTGAAACGCATAATGAAAAATGTAACTTTAACCTTTGAAGAGCTCACAACTTATCTCGCAGAAATCGAGGCGATATTAAATTCACGTCCTTTGACTCCATTGTCATCTGATCCTAGTGATCTTTCGGTGTTAACACCGTCCCACTTTCTCATCGGGCAGCCACTAACAACTATACCAGATCCAGATCTTCGAGAAGTCCCAATTAATAGGTTATATAGATACCAGCTGCTGCAACAAATGCAACATCACTTTTGGCAACGATGGTCTCAAGAGTACATCAGCGAACTACAGACTCGTACGAAGTGGAAAGATAACCATCAAGGGCTGAAGCAGGGTGCTTTGGTTCTAATTAAAGAAGACAATTTACCTCCTCTTAAATGGAAACTGGGCAAAATAACAGAGCTTCATCCTGGAAATGATGGTGTTGCAAGGGTAGCAAGTATTACCACTGCGAATGGGACAATCAAAAGAGCATGGTCCAAGATTTGTGTACTACCTATTCCTGATAACGGGGACAATGTATAGGAAGAATGTTATTCTTGCTAATTAACAGACTGCAATTATTAGTATTAGTTATTGTTTTACCTTGAGAATTATTCACCCTCTCAAGCGGGGGGAATATGTTAAGGCTTTTGATATTGTGTTGTCGTGAAACCAAGTTTTGTTTAATAAATAAATATAGATGTCAGATTTGATATAATATGTCATATAAGTAGAAAATAAAACCATATAAAAAACCAATTTCGAAAGTATTAATCCCGAGACGGGAAACTACAACCCAAACAATACAAATGGTTATATTTAAAATGAGAAATTTGGTATTGGTCACTGTCACTTGACACCTTCCTTTTTTTTTCAAAATGAATACAAGTCAACTTGCCCAAGTATCGTTGTTTAATTTATTTTATTTGGATGTGTATTGGAAACTTACAGGAATGGCATGACTAATCAATGACATAACCCGAGACATAACCATAACCCTCAAATATAATAACTTCCAACAAATTTGTTTTGGCTGGGATACTACCTGTGCTTTGCCTCCGTTAGTAGAGCTTCACTGTATTTTGGAACATGTTGGAACAAATCTTGTATCACACAAGCCGTTAACTCGCACTCACTTCTACTTTTCCACCGATCTTGACCATATTTTCAATCCCACTTAAATGAAAATCAAAATTCGCAATTCCATAGACAATTTCTTATGTTATCCATTCCTATTTGTTCAGGAGAACTGAACCCATTCAATTTATTTTCATTCCCTTGACCGTTCCTCAGCTCTTGACTGAATATCATATAAAAGTTATAGTGCAAAAAGTGAGTGTTTTTTGCACGCGACGTGAAATTGTCCAACGAGGTCTTTAGGCCGAGCTGGACAACACGTCGAGTGCAAAAAACACGTTTTGCAAGAGTTGCATACAATATTTTTTATAAATTCATGCAAAAACTGGAAAATTAGAATATCATATGTCAAGAACCTAACCTAACCTAATTAAACTCAACCCCTTCTTCTTTTTTTGTATCTTCATGGCCTCCACCTTGTCAGTACTCAATTATAGCTGGTTCTCACCTTGACCATTTAAATTTTAAATAATTGAAGATTTTTGCAATAATTGTAACTCGTTGAGACTAAGTATTAAGATATATATATATATATATATATATATATATATATATATATATATATATATATATATTTTATTGTTGTATTAAAGCAGGATCAGATACTTGCTATGGATTTTTATTTAATTTAAATGTTTATGTTTGTCATTAATCATCACAAAACTGACACAAGAATGACAGATGAGTGCAATAAAATATTTTATTGCACTAGTGCAATAAAGTACCACTTTTTCCATTAAATGTGGTTCACAAAAGTGTTGTTTCTTGCATGAATGTAGAAAAACTATCAAAAGCAACCGATCCTATGAACCCCATCCTGTATCAATCAATCAATCAAATTATCTATGTATTTTTCAATCTGTTTATTGATCTAATGTGATATCTTTGTGAGTTTTGGACCGCAATATATTCAAATAGTTTTGCTATCCAGAAATTAGCAAACAGGACTTGCGAATGCAATCTGTTTTCGTACACTCTCTGAACTGTTACCAAGTTTCCACATAAGTTTCTGAGTAATACATGCAGAAGGGTATGTTCTGTACTGAGAAACGCCACAAACTTGAGCCACAAATTTTTTAATGGCTAATTTGCATGAAGTTATGGTAATATCAGTTTCTGCCTCGACGATTCTTGGAGAATGTGTTTGGGAAGTATGAAGCGGATGATCGAATGAACTATTACAAACATTATATTTTTGACAATGGATCCCTCACCAATCTGCAGTGGCTTAGAATTTTTGTCGAATTTAATGGATTTTCCAGATACCATACAGTAAAAAATACAGTAAAAAAAAAATAATAATAAGTGATCATTTATCCAAAGCGCCGTGAATATTATTTTAAGGCACATTGAATTTGACAAGAAGCTGTCATCGTCCTTAATCAATTCTTTCATATCAAAAATATCGAGCGACTTATCCAATTATTCTTTTGAATACGTGAATAATTGAATATCCCGAATAAATTTTTCCAATTACATAACTTTTCTCACAGTTAGATGAAATTAGCCTGATTTTTTGCGGTTCAAGTTTTTCCCCAGGTTTCTAAGAAACGCTAGCTATCAACTATTGATTACTCACAATCAAGACTCTACCCTAGATAATGAAGACAACTTTTAACCTATTTTTAGTCATTACTGCAACTGCAAATCTGACGCTAGGATTGTGGTAGCATGTGTCCAAGCTGCGCAGCTGATATTTGGTATTAGGGAAATGCTAGACACTAGAGACCAGTGTCCCACAACATATATCTAGGATATACATATGTGAATAATAGGTTCTAGTAGGTAAGGTTAGGTTCTATGTGAGTGGGGCCTCCACCTCCACTCCGACCTTCGATAGGTCTATTTTGGCCCACCCCTAGGGATTACAATTCATCCCACAAGCCTGTGCTTCTGACGAAGTCCATAGTTGTATTTGGTGATACTTTTTTGAAGCTGTTCGTATTTAAGGTACTAGAACCGAATATATTATTCCTCACCCTGTCTAATTCTGGGCATGAGCATAGTGAGTGCTCCACAGTTTCGTCCTCCACATTGCTTAGCCAGCAGTATGAGGTTTGAACCAGATTCCTCTTCTTCAGGAGGTACTTTAGTTGACAATGTTTAGTCCCGACAGAATGCGTGAGTCTGTTCGACTCTTCTCCAAAAGGGTAGAGTATAAACGCCTTCGAGAAAGAAAGCCACGTATGGCTGCCCAGTACGTGTAGGTTTTCTTTTTCGCCCAGGTAGCTATGCCCGATCAGTGCTTCTCGAAACGCCAAAAAATGGTTCAGGTCTTATAAAAAGAATCTTTGATCCCTTTTTTGCCACAATGTTTGCCTTCTCTTTGCCCTCTACTTCTCGATGCCCCGGAGCCCAGGTAGAAATGACTCTGTTTTGCTTGCCCAATATTCCGAGGGGCTGTAGACAGTTATATACCATCTTAGACTTTGTCCTGTTCGAGCTCAGTGCTTTAATACTAGCCTGGCTATTTGACCGGACGTCTATGCTCTTTGATTATACAAAAATGTCTGATTTTGAGGTTATGACACACGTATATTGCGTTAAATATCAAAATGGCAAGATATCACAGCCTATTATTATATAACTTATGTTATACTAGACTTTTATTATTATATTTGATTCAGACCGAAAATATTGCAAATCTTTTCAAATTTATAAATTATTTCTATTTTCAAAAACCACATTTGAGATATGGATGAACTCTTGGAATTTCTATAAAAACTGAAGGGTATGTAAATATTTTTTTTTATTAATGGATAAGAGTGTATGGGTAATTTGAACCAGTTTCTATCCTCGCAGGCGTTAATTCCGTTTGAAGGAGTCATTTTAATAATACCGGTGCACATTACGTATGCATTTTAAATTCGAAAAAGCTGGAAAAAAAGAAATAAAAAGTCCATAAAGATCGTCAAAATTATAACGCAGTAGTCTTACGAGTGTCTAAAGGTTGTAAATCAAGTCGCAAGTAGAAAATAATGTTCAAGCGGCATGCGACTTTAACTTCGACGTCGACTCGCTCCTTGCATGCGATGGCAGATTCTCAAGAGAAATAAACTCTCTTCGACAGTTTTGCTTCTTTTCGTGGCACATACAGAAATGAAATACGATAATTGAAGACAAATTATTTAGTTGTATTGCATGAATTTATTTATCGGAAATTTTTTACACAATTTCGAAGTTTGATGGTTTTTATCACGAACCACTAAATTTTATATATCAAATTTATTGTCAGGATTTGCTGGAATTATGCAAACCAAGTTAGTTTGTTTTTTATTTCCACACTTTTTTGTGTATTCATTATTATTCACTTATAAATGCATCTTTTCTGGACCATTTTTCATTTTACTGAAACAATTTATTTCCAAAGATAATCTACTCAGTAAATAGTCGTCTGGGTTTTTTTAACATCAATTTTCATGGTTATCTGGAATTAATTCGTTAATAAATGGTATCAAACTTCAATGTCTACCCAGGAGCTCAGTTTCATTGAAATGATGAATGATATAATCACTTTGTAAGGAAAATAAATGAAAAATTGATGGATAATGTTGTGGGAAGTCCAGCAAAAAGAACAGAATGGGGACAGCAAAAAGAACAGAATGGAGACAGCGAATTGAAATATTGGATACGATTGGTACTTCTATACAAGACACTGGTGCAGATATTCCCTTTTCAAAAATTTTGGATAATTTTCCATATCATTCGATAGATACCACACAATTATTTAATACACAAAAGTACAAAGTACTCAGTTTATCGTCCATTCTGTCCTTTCCAGGAAGGTAAACTGATCACTAGAAGATATTTTCTTTATATCGGCAGGTGTAGACCAAAACTCTCCGAACTCACACTATCTCATTGGCGATAACTCTGGGCACTCGCATATGACTTGATTGAAAGTTTTGACTCACTTTTTGTCGCTTAGTCGAAAGTTTTGAAAATTGAAGGCAAGATAAAGTTGGTGAGCAGCAAGAATCACCATCAGGAATATTTTAAGCAGGATCTCTTCCATCAAGAACTACTTAATCCTTGTCAGAGTTCCAAGAACAAGCTATAAAAGCATGGCGATAGATATAATCAACATAAAAGTATTAGATTTAATATTGAATGGAAGTGAGAATGGATACAAATTAATTATTTAATGTTATAGGATAATTAAAGGTAATAAGTGATTCCTTGGGAAAATTTCACTGCTCGCCAATGCTGAATGGGCATTTTTGATAATATCATAGTTAAATTCCATTGCACGCACATGATCTCAATATTTTACGAATAAATTGATCCCTTATAAATATGTATCGTACGCCTATGCTAGATGTGAATTTTCGCTAATAAATTGACACATGACAATGACGCTTGACGAACAAGAAAAAGTGCTTCTGCTCTTAGTATGTGAACCACCCTATGTGATTATAAGGATTTAAGTAATAGTGGTTTAATTTTATAAAAAATTCACTTAATTTAATACCCCTTAATTACTTTTCCATTAAGAGAAGGTTTTGTGTAATATTACACGCCGCTAAAATGGATCCTTTCACGATTCCTCCAACAATATTCACGAAAACAATGCTTTCACCATTCTCAAATTCCAATTACAATGTTTAAAGTACTTACAGACCGCTAAACCCGAACTGGAGGAAGCGAGGAAGCAATAAGAGTTAAACATCAACTAAAATCTCTATTTATATTCCGAACCTATAACTTAGCGCTAATAACCAGAGGGATCACGCAAATATATTTCTTCGATAAATAACGGTATAATAAGATCATTTTATTGGTGTATTTATTAATAATAATGATTCGAAAGTACTCCTCATGCAGCAAATCGTGGAATAAATAACAAAGGTACAGTTACAAGGTGGACCATATTATCACGATTGTATAATATGCTTGAAATGTTACAGCGTATTTAAAACAATAGAAATTTATAATGTTTATGTAACAACAGATTTTATACAGAGTGATTGGTGAGTGTAATAGTTCAAAGATGGTTTTAATATAGGCTAGTAGTTTCGTGAGTGTGAGTGGAACTTCATTTCCCAGTAAAACTTGGTGTAATTCAACTGCATGGAATCTTATTAGGCTGAGACAGAATGTGGTCAGACTGAGACTTGGATTTGGGTGAAAATTTTATTTTGACAGATGTGGCACTAGTTCTAATAGTAATGAGAATGACAATATAAAATATGAATAATGAAAAGTTGCAGCTCCCAATCAAAATGAATGGAACTACAAAGGAGATGCGTACCCGCAACCGCCATGATTTCAATAACGTCGAAAGTATTGAATGCATTTTGTGGCAAAATATATGAAAATTGTCGAGTGTGAAAAAAAACAGATGAGATAATGTGAGCAGGAAAGATGCTGCTTTGGATAAAATAACAAGATAATTTCCCAGTAGACTAACTCAAGAAAAACTGTTACTTTTCGTAATAGGAACTTTTTAAAACATTTATATTTGGAGAGGTTGATGGGAGCAGTAATTGAGAACACCAAATTCAGTTCCAAATTCAGTTTACTACATTACATAAAACTCATATGAAGCACGGAAAAAATTTCACGTGAATTTCTTTGAATTCTTCAAATTTTTTCAGACTGTTTCTGAAAAATTCATTTTTTCAAGAGTTGAGCATTTTTTGCATTTTTTGCATTTATTGTCAATTATTTTGAGATTTTATTGAACAGAAAGTTTTCATTATGGAATTTATTAAATCTGTTTGGGTTTGAAACTACCTGCTACTCCAAAATTGGAAGAACTTGAAGGAGTAGGTGGACAATTCTGCCTTACCTATAATAATTGGTTGTGGCACTTGGTTGGATCTGCCACTTACAACGCCATTAAACATCTGATCGGCAATGTTAGTGACTCTTTACCTATATCCCTCTTGAACTCAAAACATATTTTTTTAAATTCATCAATAAGAAATACTTAGCTCAATATTTATAAAAACCGATAATTGAAATAGTATGTATCAATGGATTTATTAATTTTAAAATCTGATGTATATTTCCGTAGCATGAGTATAAAATCCCGCCCCCACTTCCCATCATAGTAAAATGATGTCATAATAGTATTTTATGTACGATCGGGCCACAAAGTACCTTTTTGCGTCCTAATTTACGGGAGCAATTGGATACCTTTCGGCCCGCCGGACCTGTGTCAAACAATTGAATACATACCAGTAAAAAATTTCAAATACTTCATTCCAATTTTGATATAATAATTTCAATTTTACATTCTTCACAATTAGATACAAATATATAAGGTAAATTGTTGCTGTTGGTCGAGGTGTTGGTGTTTGAAAAAGAATAATTGATATTTTCTAAAATATTAACACTTTTTGCACAACAACTTGAATTATTACTGCTACTGGCTACGTCCCTTCACAATATTTTGTCAGCAGTTATAACCTTCTGTTGGATGGACTCCTCAATATATCCTTCTGCAACAGAAGAGGACTTCCATCCACCGTGGCGTTTTAGGTTGGTAATATTTGCACCGGAATCGGCTAAAAGTGTGGCAGACGAACGGCGGAAGCAGTGGCCAGTATACAAATTTGGATTGGGAAGGGTCAAAAACGTAGCAATTTTCGATGGCAGCATTCCAAAGGTGTTTTTTCCCACAGGCTGTTTTCCACAGGTGCCATCTCGGTAAAATACAAAAAATCTTCTGTGGTTTGTATTTGGAGGACGGAGAGCTACATATTCTCGATACAACTCAAGGAAATTCAACTCATTGTTTACGACAGTGAATGTTCTGGTGACTTTAGTTTTGGTTTCTCGCACTTTGACAATCAAAACAGAGCCACAATCTTCAATATCATCGAGTGTTAAATTCGTCAGTTCTTCTCTGCGACATGCGCCATGCGACATCATTAGGGTGACCTGTATAACAATAAAATGTATTAATTTTTTGAAAAATCATTGTAGTTCTTCTTTCTGATGTGGCCTCTGCTACTGACTCCATAATCTTTTCTGTTAGGAATCTTGCATTTTCGCTAGATGAATCCATTTTCACACACAACAATATATTACAGAAATAATTTATTGTTTGTTTGGCTGCTGAGGCCGCAGTTTCTAATGGTAATTTATGCATAGCTGTCTATTATTTTGATTTTGCGGGTGTGTCAAATTTTTACAAACAACCACCAGCTTTGTTGCTTGTTTGACTTTGAAAGCAGGTGCATCTTCACTTTATTCTAATTTTTTTTTAATAATATATGAATTACATAATCACTCGCGATCATAAATAAAATCTTGTATGTACCACAGGCGCAAATGGTGTTTGCGGCCTTTGCGTGGTTAAAGCCCTTGGCTGCGCCTCGTGCTTTAATTTCCATGCGGCGGGCCGCAAACACTTTAATTGCGCTCTTGGTTCATAAATAACTATTATTGAACATCATAATAAACATAATTTTTCTCCAATTGGCAGCAAATATTAATTTTGCTGACTGATATCAATCAGCAAAGTATTACTTTGCTGCCTGTGATTATAAATTTTCATAGCAACCAACTAAAATAAAGAGATACTTTGCTGCCTAGTTAAACAAATAACCATTCTTCGATTTTTTTCAAAATTTTTGCATTCTTTTCTTAAATTTTCCTTTGTATTGTTGAAATATGGACCTCAACGACACTATTTTTGTTAATCATATTAAAAATGGAGAGGAAGAAAAATAGTATAATTCCGAATGAAAACAATTTTGTCTCCCATCAAAATTTAATTCGTATAATGATACGGTAGTAAAAGGATAAGATGGTTTCCGTACTTCAGGAATCTCAGCAAACAGCCTAAGTTCACCTTAATTTCTATTCCGCTCTTTGATCATTCTTATCAACGCTTTGCACCGAATTAGGTTACGTTATCCCCTCGGAAGGTTAACAAGTCCCAAAGGCCTTGCGTTTAATCACTCCCATTAACTTTATACCCATTAAAAATAAACATGCAACTAACGTATTTTTCAATTTTATTAAAAGCATCGTTTAACGGACATCTTAATGTCGTTTTAAAATGAAAATGTGGTTCCGATCCAATCATCGTTTCACTTTTATTGAACAGGGTTATTCATATTGGGGTATTACACAAAACAGCATATTTGTTTTTTCATTCAATTCTGCAATTATCTCCTTACAGCTTGTTGCTCAGTATTTCTAATACTCATTATCCAAAATAATTTCCCCGTTTCAGTACAAAGACGTCCTTTATTTAACTAGGGGAATTACTTTGCAAGTCCGGATAGCACTGCTGGTTATAGTAGTTGTTTGTGGATTAGACGTATCCATACATTAATGCTGAATCATTTTAGATAGATTTAAGAGGTGGCTTTTGGTCTATTCCACCACGACCTTTTTATATTTATTGTGGTCCTCGAAACTCTAAATGCTGAATCATTGCTGGTGGTTAGTTTTTTTCCATCGAGTGTATATTTCCACCAATGTGGACGGCATAATTATACATGCGCTCGCAAGCAATAACATGCAGACTACCAAAGGATAAAGCTCCAATAATGCAAAACTCCAAATGTCGTGAAGTAAAGTTGATGAGAGTTGTTAGTGAAGTGATGAAACCCAAGGAAAAATCAGGTAACTGGCAACAGTTTTATGTACCGCAAGTACTATTTAATCCTCAAATTTGTTCACCCCATCCCTCTATAAGATGAAAAAAATAACCTAATATAATGTATGTCAATATTTTGTCTGATTTGCTCATGGATATATAATTTGAAGATGTGAAAATTTGGATGACCCTGTGAGTTTGAAGGAGAAGTCTCTCTATCATATTGAAACATGCTATTCCAAGATGACATCTCGCGAATTAATTAAAGAACCCACTACAATCTACATCACGAACGAATGAATATTTTCGAGCACGCACAGGCTGTATCATCGATAAGGCCAAGTCGTAAAGATAACTTTATGTAGATTTTTGAGGGTACAGACAGACTTTTTTTTAAATTTATTAAAAGAATCGATTCTTTATTAATGAATTACCACAAAACATGTTAATTTATCATATCAAATTTATGGAACCAGTTTGGAACTGGAACTGAAGATGAAGTAATCACATCAAAATATTCCGAAAAATATCCACCTGTTATGATATAGCTAGTGAGAACTGCTCCACATGTTTCGATTAATTATTTTTTCCTGTAGATCAAATAATTTTTTGGATAACAGGATAGAATAATTTTGGGCTTCTCTCAAATATCACTCTGGATGTGAGCAACTGATTAGAATTACATATAAATGTCTCTTTAGACAGCTGAACACATGCTGGAAAATTTATTAAACCTTCCCTCACTCAAATTTCGGAATGGAATCCCATTTCCCAGCAAGTTTTATTTAAATTTGCGGTATTAAAAGCGGTTTGCACCATCATAAATCAAAACTGGAAACTAAATTAAAAACGAAATAAGACAACAACTGTCTACTGAATTCCACACTTTCACCGTCTAGCGTTATAATAGTTACCTTGCCAGTACATACACTGAGAAACTTACTATACAGACTGAAGCAATTTGGTTTTCATTGTTGGTCCGGAATAATTATTATTATAATGATTACACAGTCACATGGAAAATAAATAACCTTTGGATTTATATTTGATTTGAGAAACAAATAGAATTACCCAAGAAACAACACAATAATGATGAAATTCACTCAGATTCACTTGGGAACAAAAAAAAAACAAATAACCGGATAACCCTTCCAAAATCATAAACTTATGAAGAGAAAATTTTGCAGTTCCAATTTTATAATCACTCACCATAACCGCAAAACCACAATACCCAATAATTTAAATATTTGTACTGGAAGTACGGAACGATAAGTTACCGGGAATAATTTACCCTAGAATTATATCCAATGCACAATTCTCTGTACAAAAATGGCGGAATCAGAAGCCCACTTTCACTAATCCTCAAAATAAACACTGATGTATACAAAATACTTGGATCAGAAGTATACTTCCAAGCAGATATGTCATTTTCATTCATCTATGCGTTTGGGTTGGGCTCAGCAGCCCAGGCACTTTAAGGGAATCTTTGTACCATTACCAGTTCTTATGGTGTTTCTTAACTAGCCAGTTTCCGACTTCCCCCCTTATGTAAACCTTTGTGACTCTACAAAACGGATCCGGACCTGTGAAGGCTGCCTTCTTTATCTAGCTGGTCTGCGATTTCATTTCCCGCAATTCCCTTTTATGCTGGCACATCTATTAAAGAAACTTTGTTGTCTTTTTCAGCATATTAGGGAATTCTTTACAGTTTTTTAGGTCAACATACCACCACAAATCTGGCCAAATAGCCCAAAGATCCTGGATTGCCCTAAACATCTAGGTAAACCTTCCAGAACTTTATATCTGAAACCGTCATTTCCATATCCTTTTTTTTTGGGTTCACTCACTGCCACAAAGTTACAAAACATCAACTGATTCTCAAATATGTCAGTCAATACGACGTTCATATCTATCACTTTTCATTTTTGGAGAATATCATGAGGAGGTTCAGAAGAAACTGATTTTTATACTGGAAATTTCCAGATGCAATTTCACAATTTTTTAAATTTCAATTTATTTTCTCTTAGTGTACACTCCCCCTTATCATCCCCAATCTTTTACTTGGGGGGTGCGAAACACATGGCCATCGGGGTGGTAATGACATTATATTTCATAATATTAATTATCCCATAGGGCAGCCGTCAACACCACTTTGATATTTGTTACTATTTACCTTGTGCAGGGTAGATAATGAATGGAAATGGGTTTTGAGTTAGAGGGGAACGGCTTGAATGCCAGATTAGTTGACTTTCGGGAGATTTGGGAGACATTAATTATCGTTAAGAATGATCACGGACTTTTTTATCATCGACTGTTATTGGAGGGTGGAAAAGCATGGTAACAGAAATAAAATTCTATGTTTGAATTGAATTACAAAAAATTTATGAAAATTCTGAAATATTATTGATAATTTTTCCTATCATCATAGTCAGCTGTTCAATTTTGGCTAGTGATCTAAGATCTAAT
Organism: Galerucella nymphaeae; assembly: GCA_963978555.1. Taxonomy (NCBI): domain Eukaryota; kingdom Metazoa; phylum Arthropoda; class Insecta; order Coleoptera; family Chrysomelidae; genus Galerucella; species Galerucella nymphaeae. The sequence continues at coordinate 8,826,812 of OZ021719.1, forward strand.
TAGACGGCTAATTATTTCCATGGAATACATGCTAAGATAAATTTAGTCTATAGTGGCGTGCAGTGAAATGAAGACCGAACATGGAAATTGAATGTCCACGGTTATACACCAGCGCCCAAAAGAATTATACTCGATTAATTTTTTTTCAAATGTTTCCTGCACAAGGAGAATCAAGATCTCAATCTATTTTAAAAAATTGTATTTTCCTTTGAAGCTACGACGAAGCAGTAGCAAAAATTAGGCATAAACGTCTGGATGAATGGATCAACTACTTGGTCCAGTTCAACCGGATAGGTAGGTACTTCAATTTCTGCAAAATAATTCACCTGGCACGTATCGATCGTCGATTAGAACGTTTTCAAAAACGTGTGTTGAATAAACTTTCCCAGACAACATTTAATAAATTATAGAAGTCAAATTCATACATTGGCATTTTTGTAGCAGTTGAAAAAAATAAAAATAACTAATTTAAACCTCTGAATAATATGCGTTTGCACGTACATGACATTATGGGGTGGAAAAGTGCGTCCGAAAAAAAGGGTTTGCGTGACTAAAAGGAATAACACTCATGAAAGCCAGTAGATTTATACCAAACTCGGCGCATAACTTTCCTATTATCACTGTCCGAGCCAAATACTACAAAAACCGACAGCAACCAGCATGCATTTATTACTAAAATTCTCAAGAGACATATTTCTAGGTGACAGTCGTCAACCGATAACTCATTGCTCATAATTCAGTTTCTATTTCGCGCTGTTCTTTTTTTTTAATTTGCAAAGCGGAAAATTTACATACATGCTATGTTTTTTCACTCAAAAATAGTTTTCATTATGATAGACGATAGCTTGAATTAATTTTTTTTTAATAAAATTAACTAATGAAAGAGAGCCTACATTTTTGAATTCAAGATTTGTTTTGATGCAATTTATTTGCAGGTTACTGTGAATGAAGTGAAGAACGTCAGGTTTTATGCCCAATATCGGATTTTTAACAGTTTCTTTAATGAGATTAAGGCAGTTTTAGCGAGGATACCGTTGAAGCTTGAATAAGCGGTGTCGGTATCGTTCCGGTATGTAATTTGTCTTCCCCACTACCAGTAACTGGGAAATATCGCTAAAAGGCGAACGGTGGTAAGACGGTTAACTTAACATATTTAATATTTGGTTACTCAGGGCTTGATTTTGTTTTGTGCGTTCTTGTTGGAAAAATTTAGAAGATGGAATTGAATCGGATAAATTTCAGTACCTCTTGACTTCTTGAAATGTTTCAGATCACGTCACACCTTCCCTAATGATACCGTTGGATGCTAAAACAACGCGGTTAGTGTTTGGTTACTGAATGACTTTAACGGTATCCTCGTTAAAGCTGCCTTATAGATGTGTATGTGCGATTCTATGAGTGATATTGTCCAACCGAATTGCAAACTGAAACGGTCTTTGCTCTTTGATTTTCGAAAACTGTGATGTGTTGAAATAGTGTTCTTCTTCACTACCTTATAATTCGTTTTCTGTTATTAATTTTGTCCACGAACAAAGTCAACTGCACTGATCTAAGCATACAGATGAATGATGCGATAGAAAATTGGACTGAAGAAGTTCCTCACGGACCTCAGGTTAGGATTATAGTGTATGACATACCCTACATCACTTTAAGCATTACCAGTGAACAGTAATGTCATGAACATGAATCGCAAAGTTTATTGCACACTTTGCACATGTTTGCTTGATATGTCTCCTAGCCTTAATCAATACACAACTGAGTTTCAGGCAGAGACGATTGCCGCATTAATGAAAACATGAGGAGATATACAAAAAATTCACTTACAGCCAGGCTCTGCTTAAAGCTATCAGCAATTTAACAACTATGTCTAAGATTATGAAAAAACTGTAAGGAATCTCTTGATATGCTGGCAAGAGACAACAAAGTGTCTCTAATATGGGTACCGGCACATGAGGGGATTGCAGGGAATGGAATGGCAGGCCAGCTAGCTAAAGAGGGTCTGGAACAGTTTTGTGGAATCACAAAGGATTATATAAGAGGGGGAGTCGGGAACTGGCTAGTTGAGGAGCACAGACTCAAATGAAGGCAGAAACGGACAATTACTTACTAAGAGACTGGCTAAGACTGGGTAAGAGAAATTTGAAGACTGTCACCAGCCTGGTGACTGGACACTGTACCCTGATAAAACATTTGCACAGAATGGGCGAAGTTAGTGAACCTATATGCAGAAAATGGGAACACTACGATTAAACACTTACTCATATGCTCTACTTCTGTGAGAACTTACAAAGACTTATAAGGAAACACTTTGGACTGGAAATAACACAACCAATACAACCACTGAAGATCCCTCCAGATAATTTAGATGCCTATATAGAAGACATGAAGCTTCTGGAATGGAAATAACATGAGTAATGGTACAAAGATTCAGTTCAAGTTTCTGTATAAATGAAGTGAGTGATATATGTTTGCCTGAGTAAGAGGTATTAACAAAAGTATATGGTACTTTATATCAATTCAATCTAACACATCATTGTTATCAAAATAACAATAAAATAATTTTGTAGTTGTAGTTGTAGAAAGTCTAAAGCTTTATTTCATTCCATTATTCCCCATTTACTGATTCACGCAATTACTCACAATGACAATATAATGAGTTCAGCTTCGTATTGAATTGTTCCCTAACAATTTCCAGGTTTATTCTTGTTAGGATTTTCAGGCGCATTTTTCAATGCTATCGCGTGCAGTGGACTCTTTACCATCCTGATTACAATCTGATATGAATGGCTTGAACGTTATCCACTAATTTATCCATTAGTCATGTTATGAAATGTGATATTAATATTACCAACACATTCGTAAACAATTATCCCCATCCAATAAGACATGCAAACCCGCCAAGACCCTCATTTCTATCCGTCACCTAGGGGATTCTCCACCGGACACAGTTACTCACTAGGCTGACAGTTGACCGGAAGATCGGCCATTGGCTTTTAATCGATAGAAACAAGGGTGAGAGGATGTAATGGAGTATAAGATACATTTGAAATATATTTTCAAATTATAAGAAAATGTTAAGTGTTTGGTGGATATGCAATATACAAGTTAAGAATTAGTCTACAAATCCAAAAGTTTCACGAGACTGGAGAACGGTATGGAACTTTTTAAGTCAAATATCCGATTGCATCCTTAATATTTGTGTCTATATGAGAGACTTTATTCACAGCTTAATTGTCATATTAGTAAAGCGTGTGATCGATAAATGTTAAGAGTTGTTAGTGACTATATACTCTGTGTTTTATAAGACGTGACATGGGGATTTCTGTACAAATCTGTCAAACTTTTGCACCAAATAGCGTCATAAAAAATATTAACAAATTTGGAAAGGTCGTTGAAAAATATGTTCTAATGCACTTTGAATTTTCTGAAATTCGCTCTGGCTTGATGAAAAAATGTTAAGAAAAGTCGAACTTTTCAATTCATCAGAACGAGTACGAGATAAGAATACGGGTAGAAGTGGGTAGAAGCACGGGAAATTTGAGAGCTGAAGTATGACAATTCGATTCGCCACTACGTTGAAATTTTTTCCTTTTTGTTCTTAGTTATTTCAGGGCAGGGCTGAGCTGAGTTGAGTGAATGATAATTCGAAATTTTTCTCTAATTTCTACTTATATTCCTACCCCACACATTCGAAATTTATGTGTGTATTTTTTTTCTGTGTGTTTCTTGTGGTATATTATTCATTCTTTCCTTTTTAATTTTTTCGGAAATCAAACCACAATGTTTTTAAATTATTTATTTCAACGTTTCGGTAGCGTTCCAGCTACCGTTGTCAAGATAAACTAAGTAGAAATTAACTTTTTATTCCTATCTAACACCATATCTGACACAACGTAAAAAATTTGACAACTAGAAAATCAAAAATATTTTGAGGTTTAAGACTGCAAAATTTTGTTATCAAATTTTTATCAGAGTCCATTCATAGTAGATCATATCTCTGGCAGAATGTGATATGAAATATTTCATTTCATGACATTCCAATGATATGATAGTCTACTAGAAATGGAATCCAGTGAAGTGCACGTTCTAGGGACGGTTTTTTATTGTGATAGCGCGTTTTTTTTGCTTATATTGGAACGTTGTTAATAAAACGCGTTTCTTGTTACTTTTTTTGTGTATGATTATTTTTGTTTTCAAAATATGTATTCTCAGTTTTGTGATTTTGTATATTGAAAACAAAAATAATCCTACAAAAAAAAAAGTAACAAGAAACGCGTTTTATTAACCACATTTCCAATATAAGCGGAAAAAAACGCGCTATCACAATAAAAAACCGTCCCTAGAACGTGCACTTCACTGGATTCCATTTCTAGTAGACTATCATATCATTGGAATGTCATGAAATGAAATATTTCATATCACATTCTGCCAGAGATATGATCTACTATGAATGGACCCAACTATTATATCCCTCAAGTAGTCGCTACCGTGTATTTAATACACCGAGTAAATTATTTAGTGTGCTACTTCTACATGCACCGCTTCTCCTCGCCACAACTCTAGGTATCCTTGTGTCGATATACCACAGTTAGTGTCGTGCCTTGACAATATAAGCGTATCACATGCTGAAGCTGCCTTTTTACAACTTTTGTACAAAATACACTGTAGCGCCGGACCATCAAGGGGAGAGTGTTCTATTTGTGAGTGGAAAAAGAACCGAGTTACAACAATTTAATGCAGCTCATGCAAGAGAATGGCTTGCAAGAAAAATGTTGTATCGACTCATTTATATCTTACATGCCGGGAAAATCAAGATTAAGAAAACGACGAAAATGTATAGAAAGCACACTCCTAATTAGATTTACTTTTTTTAAATAATTATTTTTACTATATTTATTTCTATTTCTTCAAATGAAATATTTTTTCAATAGAGAACTTTTTGTTTTTACTTAGATTTCCATTTGCGAAGGTATTTTTTTGTATTATTTTCAAAATACTCTTCCAAATTGTATCGGTGTGCAAAATACACTGGAGCGACTACTTATGAGGAAATTCATATAGCGCCTAACTGAGGGATAAATGATATGAACAGTACACATATAGCTCATGAAAAGCGTTCGGTGACGAGTGACGATTTCGCCTAAATATTGCTTAACGCGTCCAAAGAAGTTCACCCTTCAAAAATTCAGCAAACCCAACTACTGATGATGTTTAACAGTGTGAGTGAATGTTATTTGAAACTTAGTTATAAACTATTTTTCGCAGTTCAGCATCCTGTAGCTAGCTAGTATATGAAAATCGAGTCCATTGGAGAACTAAGTGATTTGGAGCTCAACCTGAGGCATTTGGAATATTGTTAAAACATACATCAATTTCGGTTTGTTTTATAAATGCTTTTAAATTTGCCCATTCATAGGAGAATTAAGCTTTAGCTCGAGTTCTCTCCTCTTCAGAACGTAGTGACGACTTCGTCTAGAATGTTGCTTATAGCTGAGGTAAATTAGAGCTGGCCTGTCACAAATTAAAATGGAACAACCACCAAATGAAGGCCGCAGCCCGACGAGTGACAGCTGCCCATGAATTCCAATTATCAGTTTTGGAAGTGTTAACGATGGTGCGTTAATAAGGATTTGAAATTGAGCTACCATCTTTTTAAGATTGATTGCCTACAACGAGAAGTCTTGTTTAGTGAGTGGATCGTTGTTTTATCGTTTCTTAAAATTTTATATCGATTGTTTATTAAATTTCAATCCACTTCGTTTTGCATGTCAGTAGCAGTTGACAGTGTGAAGTTAACTTGCTAAACTCTGAAATTTCTTGACAAATTTTCCTTTAACATTATTCCAAGGTTCATTATCAAGGACAAAGATCATTGCGTCACTTTATTTATTGGGTGAGAAGCCAAATTGTTAGGATATCAAAATTTGAGCTTCAACAAGAAAGGGAGTGGACGATTTTTCAGTCCTTTGATTATCTCCGATAAAGTGAGTAATGAGAAAACAATCCGATACCAATGTGGTGTACAAATCTGCACCAATACGGATCAATTAAGACCAATGAATGACCAATAGAGACCAATTAGGATCAATGAAAGACCAATTGAGACCAATAAAGAACCAATTTGGATCAATGAAGCACAAATACAAAGCCAATCAACCACCTCTTGAGGTGGATATTTTGAAGCAGTTCTGTAATGTTCAGGTTCGCGTTATTTATAACTGGATGATGGAGTAGGTTTTATTCATGTACTGATTTGTACACTCCTTGTTATAAAAAAGATATAAACTCATTATAGTTGTTGATGAAAAATCCATATTCATAATTTTTCTATCGGAAAATTTATTAATATGAAAATTGAAGTTGGGTGGAGTTAAATGGCGCGAAATTAAACTTTATTGACGAACAATCAAGCGCAAACTTAACGAATAGTTTGAGCCATAAACTGCGTTGAAAATGAAAGAAATGCTTCGCTTTGGAGTTTTAGCATAGCGCTGCATTTTTAATATCCATAAATTGTAATAAAATCTGATGGAGTGTGATACAACCCGCCTAAGCAGCGTTTTAATTTATACGAAAAATTGGGAAAATCCAATACAGAAGAATATTTTTTTCAAACGAAAAGGAAAAGTTTTCAGTTTCTGATTACTTGATATGGATGAAGCAGTCATAGGAGATATGTGCAAATTATGTTACATTCTACATGACAATGAAGAAGCAAATAAATATGCCAAACAGGCTGCAGAAAATGGCAATACGAAAACAACTAATTTATCAAGGTGTGCGGATGAAGAAAAGATGCAGTTGATGATCAAACAAACAGTTTGTAGGAAGATCGGTGGAGAATGCAGAAAATAAGTTGATCACGGTTGAAAAGTTCACAGAACCGTGGCCTATATCACCCAAAAATCACCGAGTTCAAGTGCTTCCATCTAGACTACGTTCACGCCACTCATAGCTAATAAACAGTCATCTTTTCGGCAACGATTCTGGAGTAAAGTGTGACCATTGTAATGTTACGTCAACTGTTGAATACTTTTTCATCCGATGTACACAATTAGTGGCGAAGTGAGAACAGATGCAGCTTCAATCATGTGAATTGAACGACTTATTAGGATCATCGTGTAATGTGCAAAGCTTCAAAGCGTCTCTTAAATCAACCCAATCTTAATCTCATATAATTTCATCTCCCTTATTCTAATTTTCTGTCCACTTCATTGACACCAATGATTTCCATAGGTCTTTGCTTATCGATAATGGGAGAAATTAAATGAAAAACATTAGGACGGATGGCTTCATCATTTTGGAGGATTTTGTCATTTATGACTACGTAGCCTGGAAATAATTTTGGTGTGATTGTATAGGTACTGTTTCGATTAAAATGAACATTATGCGGCAGTATTATGGTGAAAAAAAGGACCAGAACAGAAATGAATGAGCCAATGACGAAATGAAAAAAAACTCACGGAAAACACAAAGTCACGAAGTGAATTATCAAGGATTCCTAGAAATCCTCCCTTCATCTGCCATCGGCAAACACAAGCTTAAGGAACAACTGTTTAGTTAGATCTATGAGCACTTTGATCGAATCAACGAACTTCTTTCTTGAATTAATGAATGCGTTCATTGATTTTAGGAACATAGAGATGATTGATTGAATTTCCTATGTGAATTTTTCATCTAATCATATTTACTTTTCAAATGTAACTAGCTGTTTTCAAATGATGATATATATGAAAATTCGGAATTATCTGTTGCCAAACACTTAACAACTAACAGTATAAGAAGAACTGTATATTTGTGATAACTGGATCACTTTGAAGAATTGGAGATTAGGACATACTCAGGATATTCACAATATGAACTTGTCAATGGACAAATTAATTGAGGAAACTTCCTTAATATATCATCTTCTTGAATGAAAATCTCTTTTTCCTATCCCACTGCTACCTTTGCAGATCTATTGAAGTCCTGCTTATAATTAGAGCACGCACAGCTAGTATAAGTGATCCGCGGTCTCGTCTTCTTCTTGGCAAAACCTAGATAGGCTCTCATCTTCTAGGCCAATTGTGTGCATATGTTTCCGCAGCCTTCAATCTCTGGTCAGCATTCCTACCATAGTCGTTCTCGACTTTGATATGATGTAGGTCGTGTGACAGTTTGGCTGAATGACTTCTAAGGAATAACTTAGCGTGACTTTGTCCTGGGGTTTCATACTAGCATCGGAACGCCTGGTTATTAACCCAATTGTGGATGCTCTCCTTAGTGAGGCAGGTCACCCTATTATGAATACCCAGTCTGTTAAGTGCCTTGCGACACTCACACACCAGATTTGACAATTCTTTGGCTATTCACCTTCCGTCACATTAATTCTTCTGCACACCATTGCACTGCCATTACATCTGCATGAAGAACAGTGGCATGTTTTCCCAGGCTTACAGAGATTGTGATCTTTTCTTGTACCCCATATATTCCTACTCTAAAGTCTGTTTTAGAGCTATTAGTATACCAGTTGACGCCCAGTTTCTCTGTCCCTTCTCTCAGGAAGGAAGACTGTATATTCGTTTTCAAAGCTATATTGGAAAGAAGATATTTAAAGGAAGTAATTTCTCTTTTTCTGTCTTATAACATTACAATTATCCATGCAACTAGATATAAATGTAACTGAATCATCGTTATCTTTAAAACAGGGAGCTTTGGTAATTTGAAATTCATTATACGTTGCTACCAATTTCTCACCATATTATACATCCAGCATGGAAATAAGACAAAGATAGGGAAACTTATTGATTCACATAATTCGCCTACGGTTGGTGTGATGCCCTTTGGTTAGAACAGATATCCACAAACGTGACTTTCCAGTAAGATTAGCGCACGGCCGTCGAAGAGCGGGTGCATGTCGATCGGCTGACCCTTAAAATTGATGGTTCAGTACTTGGGAGGCCAAGTTTACAAGAAGTCAGCAATATGGACCATAAATTTCATCGATTAAGAGAAATATGGTGGTTGGGTTGTGTGCGTGAAAGATTTCTCGCGATTTTCGGATTATATTGCCATTGTTTTTCATATTTATCCATTTTGATCGCGCTAAATTCTACAAGCGAGGAGATTTTGTGGGTAATTTCTTGTGGGAAGCGAAGATAGAAGTGGAATACGAAATAAAGATAAACGAGTCTCTGCTGGAGGAATTTTATTACAACTTTCTTACATATAAAAATATGGAAGCCATTAGTTACAACTGTTTGATTCGACGGCTTGGCTACCCATTTTTATGACACATGGATGGTTAACTTGGAAAGTTTATAGTATCTTACGAATAAAAAATGTTTGTTTCACTATTTCAATGCTTCCGTTTCACATCTCTGGAATTATTTCAATATATTTCGGGAAAAAATAAATGTCTGTTACTATTATTACAAAATTCTAAGAGGCCTTTTCCCGATTATTGTCTTTCATAGAAATTCATTCAAGCTGAACTACATATTCAATTTGGAATTGTGACGTGCTGTTTCGTCAAGACTGTAGCTCGTGTGAAATGAATGAAGTTTCAATGGAAACTTCGAATTAACTTTTAAAATGAATACACTATTCACCAAATAATGGGTGTCAGGGTATTATGGGTCTTTAAGAAGGATCATAATGCTTGCCCAATGTCCAGACATGTTTTCCTTAATATTTCTTTTTCTAAAATATCTCATGCCTTGTCATTTTTTCGCATTTTCTATTCCTTGTACACCAACATCCATGTAACTTTTCAGTCAACATTTTTCACAAAACTCGGAAAATGTTTCCAGTTCTCAACTTCCATATTAAAAAAAATATATTTTCATATTAAAGGATCGCGCAAAGTTGTGGGACTTTTTTCAGGAGTTTTTGATGTTACAGTAGTGAATATTGATTACCAGTAGCCCACATAGCTTGTTTTTCAAAATGTCAAAATTTCAACAGGTGTAAGATATTTTGTTCACGCTGCAAGAATAGCTAGTTTAATATATAGTTTAGAATATCTTGCAAGCTTATGGTGAATGAATAATATTATTAAATTGGGTGGATTATAAAATGAAACGATTTCATTCGATTGCGTGGATTATAAAATGAAACGATTTCATTCGATTGCGTGTATTTGAAAAATGTTGCTACCACGTATTTTCTAATTGTTTAACAACTGCCCATTATTCTGGAATGTTGAGCTTTGCGCATAGTGTCACTTTTCTGGAAGATGTTCATGCATATAATTAATATCCGTTTATTTGAGCCACCCATGTCATAATTAGGTTGGAATTATTTCATTTCATGTCCTCATTGCATTCCTTCAAGTCTTCAAATCACTTCCATCATGGAACTATAGCAATCATCCTTGACAATAAAAGATTTTTTTATTCTCCAATACTTTCTACTTGGACATTATATTTCATGCAAAACGATAGAATCTTAATTTTTCGAGACTAATATCAACCAAAATATAATTTATGGAGATATTTCACGTAGCAAGGGTTGGATCCCTTATTGATAATGTAATTTTGTTATCTATAAAAACATCATTTGAAAAAATTTTATAGTTTTTATTTCATTTTTTGCTCGGGTGAAATGCTGGATTCCACCTCGCTGAATTTGAAAAAAACATTCAATGGAAAATGAGCTAATTCTCTTTCCACGTTTAAAACTAGCACGTATTCAAATAACAATAAAATATAAAAAAAACTTTGTAACTTACTGAAACATCCTTTCAGCACGTAACAATATCATTTGAATATTGTTTTAATACATGAAAAAACGCATACTTGATGAAATTAAATTACTATTGTATCAAACAAACCAACCTTTTAATGTAAATAAAAACAGTTTTTTGATGTAATCACAAAAAGTATTTTTCTAAAAGTTAAAGCAATGTTGCATGTTGGAGCGAAATAAGTATGCGTTTTATAAAAAGAAACCGTAATATGTCCATAAGGCTGTTATTTTATAATTTTTTAAATATGTGATATGCAAATATGGAATACAGAAAAAAGTTGAACTTGAGGCTAGCGTGACTAACTGTCAATGCTTTTCACTCTCATTTTACGAGGCGAAAACTATATTTTAAGTGGGATAATTTGTCTTTTAAACAAAATCAGCATAATATTATGATTATAATTTTTGAGTGCATGTCATAGTTATATATTTACGTAATCAAGCGACCTGTCAATTAAAATCCAATACAAATTAAATTTGGTATACAAAAAATTGTTTATATTGGAGAAAGGTTGTTTCATTTGGCTTCAAAACATGTCCAGCTGTGTATTGATAATAATGATAAACGATGAAAAATTCAGTTTTAAAAAATATTTGTAGTCAATATGTGGATTTGAGGCCAACTTTGGGTTGAGTACGTGGTGCCTGCATAACACATTCAATTTTCGTTCCAACACTGATTACTAGTTACTAATTGCTAATTAATAATTACTAGTTTTTTTGTATCTTAATAAGCTTGAGAGATGGATATGCATGATTATAAAAAAAAATGCGATACTTTTATGAATAAAGTTATCTGAATTCACACACACCTCCAAAAGTCTTGGGCCCTCAGGTTCCAGAAAGTATAATAAAACTAAGACTTGATAGTATGTATGATCTCGCCTTCCTATTATCAATTGGATAACGCGTCTCGGCATTCCACGAATCAAGTTATCAACAACATAAACAACCATATTGTCAAACTCTTCTTGAAGAGCTACAGTTTAGTCTTGAAAGGCTGCAGAGGGTTTTTTTCTATTTGATATTGCTCTTCCAAAATAATATCATACATGTTCAATGGGATTTATGTTAGTCTGCTAACCAATTCATTTTCCAAATATCTCCTTCCTGTAGAGGGTTTTGTAACCTATGCGTGCGATGTGGTCTGGCATTGTCTTGAAAAATAATGTTTGTCTCAAGCAGGGGACCAATTATTGGTTCCAGGTACCAGTCATTGTTCGATCAATCAAAATAAGTACACTGACAATACATTATATCACTCTAAATGATCACAGATCCGTCTTGATAGGAAAGGACGTTAATATCAAACATTCACCGTTCCTGTCTACCTGGTCCCCCCAGACTTCACACCACCAGCTATCACTCTAAGAACGCCATTGCTACAAAACCCGATCTCTGAGTTCTTGAAACTATTCCAAAACATGCAGCTCTATGTCAAGGTGAAAGTATATACACTTTTTGGAGTTTTCTTTCTTTTGGATGGGAAAAATGTAATATCCTTCTGATGGTACTTTACAGGACTGCTCTCTGGTACGTTCGCAAAAAGTTTGTTCTTCCCCTTCTAAGAAACAGCTACAATGCGCCCTACCGAAGTCCGCGACAATATCAGGCGATGAGCAATCTGGTTGTTTGATAAACCCAATTTTTCAAATTCAACATATTTGTATTCTCCTTTACATGAGTGAAAAGTTACGGATAATTCCAATGTGAACTATTAATCTCAATTAACAGATTTTTCCTACTGAGCTGATTCCTGGTATGTATTACAATTCTCCATTGATAAATTCTCGAATAATAAGTATTCATAAATAAATTTTGCATTCTCGTCTATTCTGTACCAATATGAATCAACATATGATACAATTTCATATTATCTCACACCTTTTAAATAAGCCACACTTTGCCCGACCCTCGTAATTTAACTATTCTGGAACACCCCAAAGCTGTTGAAGTTTAGTGTAGCATAAAAATGTTTATAAACATACCTCATTTGAATATGGTTTACTCCTAGTTTTTGAGACTGAAAAAAAGTCGCTAGTATAATCTTTCAAACGGACATTAGACACGGAACGAATACAACTGAAGTGCATAATGTGTGTAAAATTTAAATAAATATTGTTTTATGGGATAGAACAATTTCAATTTGTTGAAATCAACATAATATTATGTAGATTTTAACAAATTAAAATTGTTTAATATTATAATTTAGTAAGGATCTACATCAAGTAAAAGCCTCTATTCAAATATAGTTTTGCTTCGAAATTATTGTAGTTTGTGGTAAAGCTGGTCGCATCTATTATAACGCATTGATATGTTCAATATAATATGCTTTCCTGATCGTCCAAATACCCACATCCGAAGATAAGCGGATTTCGGTAAAAAGTGAGTTCTTCGTTAATCAATCGATTTCCTATAACTAGAATCATACCTCAAGATTGTGGAGTACCTATTTCAAAAGACAGTTCAAAAATTTGGCAAGAAAGATACGATCACCCTCACAGAATAAAAATGGTACAAGAACTAACAGAAGATGATCCACACATGCAGAACTTGCGAGATTTTCATACAGGGTGCGGTACCGAAGACTGAACGCATATCTTGAAGACTTATTTTTTTGGAGAAAGTGCAAAAAGCGGTCGAGTTTTATTTCCAGGAAGACATTAAGAAGTGGACCAAAAATAACTGACATATGGTGGAAAACTTTGGCGTTATTATTTTTAAAATAAGAAGTCCCTCCAAGCATCTGCTTGTCTCGATCTAAAAAACACCAATCTCCGGTAGCGTGACGTACAATATTTTCTTTAAGCACTTCTAAATACATTCAATTCTTTATAAACAATTTGTCAATCAACGAAAAACACTGACATTTATTATTGAGCTCCAAATTTAAGGGGTTAGTTTTTGTTGAACTATTTTTCTTTACCTTTGCAATCTATCTTTGTGTTTCATATTGTTTTTACTTATTTTTTGTAGTTTATTATATTACTTAAAGAATACTTTGTAGGCTGTAACACCAGATCTATTCTGATTATTGACCAATTGAATAAAAAAAAATAACCTGCAATATAATCAATATCATTTTTTTCACGCCAATCTCAAATTTTTTTGTTCCATTGGCGCACAACTAAATTGGTTTCACAATCCAAGGACAAAGAAGCCAAATGGTGAATTTTGTATGGTCATGTCTCATGAGAAGTCCGATTGAAATGTATCATAAAAAAAGGAAATCATTGGGAGAAGCAGTTAAATTATCTCGATTGTTAATGGCCCTCATTAATACACTTACTGGTTCAGTAACTATCTTTGGATGAATAGACAAAATTCTCTGGAAGTCTGTGTTGCGTGCTGCGTACAATATTTTTTTCGGCAACCGTTGGGATAACAAATCATCAAGACGTCACATTTCTTCATCATATATTTCTTTTCCCATTGGAATTAAACAGAACAGAAAATACTGGATATTGAGAAAAACACTCTAATTCTCATTCATATTAATATTTATATTGAAATTTTAAACAATTGCTAGTATTGAAGAGATTCAATATGTTTGAAGTGCTTGGTATATTTAAATTGTTGAAGCCAGAACTTCTGACTACTAATTCCGTATGAACTGTCAGCTGCTAATCCGTTGCTATGGTCCGTACTCTTCGGCCAAGAAATGCTATTTTCTCAAAGAAAAAGCGTCCGGGAAGTGGGTACATTCCGGACGGTTGCCGAAAATGGTTATTTGTATACTAAGGCCGCAGAATGCTCTTCGCGTTCCGAGAGAGAGATTATCGCCGAGGCCGCTCCGGCCGAGGCAAGATAATCTCGAGGTCGCGAAAACATTTCGCGGCCATAATATACACAATATTTTTCGTGCAACCGTGAAAATTACATAATTTCAATAAACAATATGTCTCTTTAGAAAAGACAGCGTTTCAACGCGAATAGAGAAAATAACACTCTGGGTAACGGCCGCAAAATATCATTTTGCGGCCTCTGTAGCGGCTGCAAAATGCTTGTTTTGCGTCCGGTTGCACGAAAAAGCTTTTGCCGGTCGCTCACGTCAATTTTCCGGTCTTGATCGACAAAAAGTTATTTCCTGGATAAAAAAAAATTGTCCAGGATGTGTATATTTCCTGGTCGGCTTAGAAAAATATATATTGATTAGTGAAATATCCCAGTCATATCATGATTGAATTCAAAAACCATTTAGCTCCTCCATCCTATTGCAATTTTTTGTTTCAATTGCCTATATTGCCACTACAATGCACTTATCGGTTATTTCCATTTTTTGTTTGTTTGTCCGGAATTGGTGGCCGGGCTAACCGTTGAAGCGATACGATCAAAGGAAAGTGAAAAATTAATTTAATTGTTTGTAATAAACTTTTTTTTGTTCTGTTGTTGGCTGGTGATGCGTGTCTTCCGATAGCGGGATGGGCCGTAGTAACTCACCATGTGACATGCAGTGCCGCCCTTTTATCGATATTATCTTTTTCACTTTAGTACAGGAGATTTCGATATTGTTACTATCCACTCATTACATATTCACGCGCTTGAGATGAAATTGTTCTCAGTGTGTTATGACTTATGAACAAATCTTTTCATGAACACAACTATATTAATGACGTAGGTGCTTTTTCCACAATAATTCAAATAAAGTTTTATTTTGCACACACTGGATTGAGGAATGAAATTGTTTTTCCACAGTCACGCGTTGAATCGAATCCTGAAGTCTACAAATTGTTACTTTACGCTTTGAAGCAAAAATGCAGCTCTAGAGTGTAAAGTAGAAGTTTTCTGTAGTTGTCTACTTCAAGATCTCACTCGAACATGGTTGATAATTGGTTATTCACTTGCAGCTGTAGAGAAAATTATGTTTGTTTCGAGCGTAAAGTAACATTACCGCATTCAGAAGATCGCCAATCTGTTGCTTAACGCTCTGAATTCACAAATAACTATTTTTGCCCACATTATCGAAGAACCAATCATATAAACACCACAAATAGGGCAGAAAGCAGGTATTGTTAAACATATCAAACGCAGGAAATTATGATCGCTCAGATTTTTGAAATTTCTCACCCTTTATCCCTTGAGTACTGCGAGGTATTGCAGGATATAGTATATTATCAAACGAGCAAATTATGATAGCCATTATTCACGATGGTGTGTGAATATTGGCCATAAATTGCGAGTAGAATACTATACTTTGTCCACGACACTTAATTTCCTTATTAAATAAAAATAAGTAACGATTTGGTATTAATAACCTCAAAATGTTGTGGTAGCTACAAAAAATAATTTGACATAGCCCAAACAGCACAGTATATCCTCAGGATGATCCTGAGTATATCCTGAATATCCTGGGATCTAAGTAGGAAATATTTAGGATATTATACTCAAATCCGAACACCTGAGGATATTTTTAGGATGTCTTTGGGATGTACCATGTGGATATACAATGGACATTTTAGAGGATATTCTTTTGTTTCTCATATTATTTCCAGAAAAAATAAAATAGCTAACAAAAACAAAAAACATTCACTTTAAGCAATATCCCCTGTGAGAAATATTTCAGAATCCTAAAAACGTTAATAGACGGCAACGCGCTTGATTAAATACGACAATATTACAGGGAATGGTAATATTATTTTATTGAGTAAATAAGGCTTTATCAGTCCGAGCGTGATTACGAGCACGAATTAAGGGCTGATGATTGAGCCTCAATCCTCATTTCTTGCACTTGTGCCACAATATTCCTGCCAACCGCATATTTTTGAGCTAGATTGATGTAAGTATATCATTCTCACTATAGTTATGTTTTAATTGGCTAGAACGTATATGAATAACTGGAATTTAGAGTAGAATAATCCCCAAGCTGCCAAAACACAAAAAAAAATTGAAATTGAAAATTCCTATTGTAATCGAGTAACGTCAAAAAATAATCAGTTGAATCGAACGAGCAGAAATTCGACGCAAAAATCCAGGAATGTACGATCAAAACAAATCCGTTAAACTATCTCTTGCAACATTAATTTGCTGCTTTGATGAATCCAAATTTCACCGTCAATCTTTGTCTATCAAACCGACATGACGGCAGCCAGCAGCGCTGCTATTATAGCCGATTCGCGCCTAACAAACTAAAACCGTTAATAACGGCTGTGTTGAATTTTGACACAACACTTTCAATTCGATTGATGCTGTTGTTGATGCGATTGCCATTTCACAAATTTAAATCATGCGTTTAATATTCAGATCAGTCGGTTCGTATTAAACGTCGAGATTCGGAAATGATAGGTACACACATTTCACGCACTTCTCAGCTGCTATCGGGAGTCTAATATTAAGGGAGAATTTGGAAGGGGCAATTGAAAACATTACTTTATAAACCGCATACACTGGCACGGAATAGTATATTATACACCAAGGTGGTGAAGACTATTATTATTAGTCGAGCACCAAAATTATTGCGAGGGGCTTTGCCTCAAGAGGAATAAGGTGCGAGGCGTTGCCATAAGCGGAATGAGTTGCGACGCTTATGAAAGTCCTCACTATCGTGCTTTATACACAATTTTTCCCACTAGTCAAATTTAAGGCAAAAACACTAATATTCCCATAGTTTATAATCACCAATATAAAGTTCAACGAATTAACGGAAACAAACATACGACCACGTCCAAAAATTTCACAACTGATGAAGAAAATGATCGTATCTTGTAGATTTAGTGGAAAGTCAACGTACTCAATCCTAAAACGCATGAATCGTGAGGAATGATAACATTTTCTGCTATAAATCAGTTGACCCACTGCTCAAGAGAGAATTTACACACAAGTCTGGCATGTCGTCCAAAACTAATGATGAAGAGAATCAACCTCCATTCAACGATTATTTTTGATAGTTCGCAAAAAAATCTTGGTGCTGCTAGACTTTTTTCGAATAAAAAAGAGGGTGCACAAGTATGTGGGACACCTGTGTGATAATGGAAACTCGATACTTGAGTATACTTCCAGTGTTTAAAGCGATCATATATTATATTCTACCGGTGGCCGGTATTTGAGACAATCAGAAAATTTCCCACGTCCAATTAAGTGCTTCTCACTTGTTTGTTGGGGGTTAAGCGGATAAGTTGCTACTACATGGCTTCTCATTTTAAGCAGTTCCCAACTATTTTCCATATATACGAAGCCAATCACTTTGAAATTAAGATATTTGTCAATCCATTCAACACAGTATTAACGAATAGCTTGAAAATTTTACCTATCCCCTGGCCGCAAAAAAAATTTGTGATACAGTTGAATGATTCATTCACATTAATTTTGTTGAAATTGCGTATTTTTGAATGGCTGGAAGGAAGATTGAGCGGAGAGCACACATAAGCGATCGCGATCGCCATCACAATGATGGTAGCAATAGCGATAGCGATCGCGTTGGAAAGCAAACATATATATGCGATAGCGACCTACAATCGACCCATAATTAAAAATGTGTGACTTGGAAGAAAAAGCACTGCTTCCTGCAATTTTATTGGATGAAGATGATAGTAGGTAATAGACAACGGTTAGCAAAAATTGGTTGAATATATATATATATATATATATATATAACTTCAATGTATAATTTAGAAGGATAAGACGAAATGTTTAGATACACGAAATTAACATGAAACATGAAGAAGAAGGCGTATATTGGACGAGTTTGGAAATATGTATAAGATGAAGCAGTGGAATTGTTTAAAAAACATGCACTCGGCCTCTTCAGCAAGTTCTTCTTTCATTATGATTATGGCGATTCTATATTTCACTATGGTCTGGTGTCGGTTGGACAGTTTTTAACGCTTGCAGCATATCCTTGGAAAGTTAAATCATATCATTATACAACACATTATGTTTTTTGTGTCCTATTAACTTTTCAGTGGAATCTTTCATTTTTATTGTTTGCGATCTGCGATAAACGTAACCTGTTGCGTTTGATCGCTCATTGTCGACTATGGTATACGGTCTCCACTTTATCATTAGATATTGAATCTATCAATAAGACTAACACAAATACAACTGGAAAAAAAACAATACAAAGCTAAACGATCACTTTCCTTTAGACTTAAACTGGAGCTAGATCCATACGAATAAGATCACTATTTTCCAAGGAAGTCCCCCCAGTTTTATACTATATCCAATAAAAACTGTCTAATCCATATTTTTGAATGATCATTGAATATATGAGACAACCATCATCTAGTATAATATGATATAAATATTGATACGAGAAGCTGATTTAAAGTGGCATATTTGAAGGAAATACCTTCAAATACTGATGTTATATCTTGCATCCATCCAATCCGTCAGAAACTATTGAAATCTTTAACAATACAAACTAATATCCAAACCTGTATCCACATCGAGTTCAAAAGCGTGGAATAGTTATTGTCTATTCGCAATCAGCCGAAACTGATTAAGATCCTCATGAGGATACAAAGCCGAGAATAACCCTTGTTCTAATTCTCCATTCTGTTAGGGATCAAACATTCAGAGAAACTAGTCACATATGTCGTTAACTATTCATACATAATTTGCCCGCAGACATACAACAACAACCTAACCATATTTTGTAACATAGTTATGATTGGATTGAAGTAAATAATGGACGTTGAACCACTGAACGGTTCAGTTTTAGAGGAATAGAGAATTTATTTGTGTCTGATCTTAATCGAAATTTTCTGGGTCGACTTGTTTATTATTCATGTTGAAATAAGAGTATACCTAGAAATCAATTGATGTACCAAAGTTAATGTCTGACTAATTGGATCTTAATAGAGGGTGTCTTCTCATTGGGGCGCCGAAACAAACTTAGTCGCAGGAATTGAAATTTTGCGGAAAAGCATACTCGTACTATGGACTCCTACATCTTCTGTTCTGGGGCTTTTTAAAAGAGAAAGTTCACTTTGGGCGTATTCAGTATCCATAATATGAGATAATAGATCATATTCACGCTGCAGTGAGATTTTTAACGATAACATGCTAGTTTGTGATTTGATGATCTGTTTTATAAAAATTATTCATTTTTGATCAATTTTACATTCTATAGTTTTTATTAACAACTTTGTAAGTGGTCATTCGATTTATTGAAATTATTAGGTGTCTTATTTCCTTTAATGTAGAGTTTGTTCAACCATAAGCAGCCAAATTTTATTTATTGGATTTTTCAAGTTTAAACCCACATCTTAAATTTCATAATTTGAAAAAAATGATTCCATAACAACGACCTATTATAAAATAGACCAGCCATCACACATTATTACCTATACATTGTTTTGGTCGCAACATAAATCAGGCGAGTACAATGCACAGTAGCGTATTATGTCGAAAGGGTTCATTTAAACTATTTTATAAAAATTGCTTCTATAGACTAAATGATGTAAATACGTTATTAAATTTTAGTTTGAATAAGTGGAAATTATATCAAAAACAAGCAATTTATTTAAAAGATACCTATAGAGGGCTTTTAACATAAAACAAGTTTTGCACTACAGATTATAAATATGTTAATATAATATGGATAACTTTTTTCTTATTTTTTTTTATTGATTTCACAAAACTGAGCAATAAATAAATGTATTGAAATTAGATAGAATAATTATAGTAATAATCATAATATTAATATTTATTGTTCTTAAGAATTATTCACAATCATATTACAAAATAAAATAACTAGAACACACAATTGTATGAAAGTATTTAAATAAAATGAATCTTCATTATTCTTCAACAAACTGGAAAGATTACAAATTGTTCATGAAATAGACCTTTCAATTACAATAGATAAGTTACCTTGTTGTAACTGGATGGAGGGTTTTTTGCTCCAATAGTCCTGCTGTCTTGAGCCCATCTTCCAGAATACTGTAATAATTCCTGTGCTCAAAGTGTACATAGCTACAAATTAAAAATACCAAGTATACTACTTACTTCAAAGTTGTAGCATCATATTTCAAAACATGTTTGCCACTTAAATTAGCACATATGTTCGTTTTGAAAAAATGGACAAAGCACACCAAAGCAACTTTAACTTTGAAAATGTCCTCTTCTACCAAAAATACATTCAGTAATTAAATTTCACGGCGAGCAGCATCTCTGGGATAATTAAAAAATGAACAATATTATCCCGAAAACAAATATTGAATCCCTTCTCTTATACATATACTACGCTTGTGCTAATATAACCTTACCCATGAAACGATCGTTTATCCTTCTTATTCCATGTATTTTCACATACTACACATTTTCTCACCATCATAAATGTCTTAAAAGCACTTGAATATACAAATATCAATGATATATCTAATAAAAACACAATTATAATTAAAATCTCATTGACAGATCTCACCAAAATGACACAAGTAGTTTGTTTCCTTTTCCTAACCGGAAAAACTAAGTATGCTGGACCGTGGGTTGGTCATACCTATTTTAAATGCTTCCCACTTTTTCCTTACTTTTTAAACAGAAAGTACTGCTCAAATCTTGAATATATTCATCAATTACTATTTTTTGTTAGAAGAAATTTGGCATCATGTAAGAAGAGTCTTGCCCTAAATATGTTGGGGACAACCAAAATGTAAACAAGGCTAGTCTATTTTATAATAGGTCGTTGTTGCATAATAATATGGTATATTCAAATATCAATTAAAAGCTAGTAAAACCAGTTTGTAGAAAATTTCTCTGTTCGAAATTCAAACAAGACTCTTTAATTGGCTCTTTTCAGGAGAACTAATTTCATTAGCGATTATTATTTATTCAACAGCAGCTGAATGAGCGTTTTCTTGAACAGAACCGAAAATCTCCGTATTCAATTCATTAAATCTGGAAAAATATATCAAATGAATTGCTTAGTTATGAACTAAGTTAGAAATGATAAACGCGCTATCGCATATTTCAGTCAGTTTGGCTGTTTAAAATAAAAAGAGAGGATTGTTTGCTTTCAGGATTTGTCTAAACAATTCAGGGGTAAATTTGGGTTTGGTTTACGAACTAATTTGAATATAAATATACGGAATTGAGTTGAACTGGCACTGTAAACGCGATAAGAATATGCAAGCTTTCATCCATTGATTAATTTCTCAGTGTTTAGTAGAATTTTAATCCAACAAAAATGTATAGCTATAAAATTTCATTTAATTCAACTTCCAGAGATCATCCATTTCTTAAATGTGGTTGAAATCCAAACAAAGGTAAATAAAACTCCAAGTCCAAACCACAATTTTAATATTAATATTGTCCTCCAAAAGGACAAACCATTTAGCAACTAGTACACTTATCAGAAGATCAATTGAATCAATGTTAAATTGAGACAAAAATATATCATGTTGTTGAAATGATTTGAGAATATTTGATATTAAGCAAACTGACGATAAAATAGAATTAAATATTGACTGAAGTTATACTATATATGAATTATAATTTAGTTACCTCATAAAACATTTACAACGGGTGTAGAATTAATCAATCACCAATATCATCATTGTTACATTGATAGTGGTTCGGAAAGAAAAAAGGGGGGAAAACTTATTTTATATGGATATCCATGGACATGGAAGAACTGAATTATAATAAATGAAGTTTGAAAAGTATTTAAATTCAATTTTAGATGTTTTTAAATTTACATCTGAAGAAACCAAATGGAAAAATTTTGTGAAATTGTAGTTTCGAAAAAATTTCGAGGGATTACTAAGTTGACTAAAAACCATATTTGGTCTAAGCCACAAAAATTATTGTATTCATTAAGATGAATATGATAAGAAACATTATTAAAAAGTATCAAAAAGATATCCATTAGAAGGTTATAATATTTTCGTTATAAAAATTAAGACAACTAGTATCACTTAGATATAACTGGAGCACATGTACTGAAAGTCGTGAGGAAATGAAGGAAAATAATTTTTTCCTACAACCACTATGCAAAACACGCTTTTCTACACACATTTTCATACGCAAAGCAGGCCTTTTCTCAATACTTTTGATAACCGTTGTAAAAGTAATGCGAAAAGTACGCGCTATGGCACTTTTTCGCACCGAAAAGTCAAACAAAGCTACCTATGACCTGTCAACTTTTTTTGACAATTCAACTTAATTGAATTTCTAATTGAAATACAATTTTTAAATTGAAACTAAAAGTAAGTAAACTATCTATTTCATTATTTATTTTAATTTATTAATTATTGAAACATTAACCTTGTTACGGTTTGGAATCAATTATTAAAGATATTGGTTATGAATAACCAAAAGCTTACCTTAAAAAAAAAACTAGATAACTTGTAGTTTCCATATTTATTTAAATTTGAGAAAACAAAATAATAAAAATTACCATGTGTTTGTTTCAAAGTAAGGAATCATCTTTATTGTTTACAATCTAATTTTCTTCTTCTTCATCAAATTAACTGTTGGTCTTGGTTTGTTAAATAGAATAGTTCACTAATCACTATATGTTGTTGGTTAATTAGGTTTTAATGGCTTATTGATCCAAATGTTCAGACATACCTTGTCCTTGTCAATTTTTTTTTCTTTTTGGAATTTTTGATAAATGGCTACCTTTTGAACCACATGGGTTCCAACTTTTCGAAGTAATTTCGGATTTAAAATAGCCTGCAATACAAAAGGAAAAACGGTGAATTAAACTTATCAGTATTCTTTTCTTCGAGAGAATTGGGGAAGAAACCCTAACCGGGATCTATACTGGTTTAATTTACTCTACATAAAATCCACACACCACCTTTGGTAAGTTGACCAAAAACTTCCATTTCTATTCATTTCGATACTTGTAGATTTAAATTCTATCATCCTTTTAGGCTTTACTTACTTACCTGACATAATCATTACCAACTACTTGATTTTATTCGCTTCCTCATGCAATCGTTAGAATAAGGACTAAATAGTATCACACTCATCCTACTCATCCAGATTGGACTGGCTTTGATTTCTTTTATGCTCCATTGTACTGGCTTACCAGATGGAAGTTGCATGTTTCATCAACCCTCAAGCTGAGAATAGTTGCACTCTTTCCTCCACTGCTTAGTTTACAAGTAAGATTGTTCCTTTCTTAACACATGCGAAGAACTTTATAACGAGATCATAATAGTGTGAAGAATCATATCCACCTAAAACATACGAATATTTAAAGTTTATAGAAATGTATTTATAAAATTGGTAATTATCCACTCATTTAAGATATCTTACATCTAGTATAATATCACCTAAAAATTACTTACCTGATTGATATTGTGTACACCTTCTAGTACTAAAAGGGAACTCCAGAAATATTGTTGACTATTGATATTAATATCTGTTATATGTTTTGCTTACCATTTGGAAATACAATTAGATATAAGATTGTTCCCAAACATCAAACCGCTAATAAACTATTTACTATCACTATTTCTTCTTACTCAATTAGTTGTAATTAATTGTATGTAGTAACGAACCGAGAAGCCCTCTTACTGGAACACATTTTATTTAATTTTAAAAGTTGTATTATTGAAGAGGGTGAGAAAATTACCTTCGATATTAAAATAAATGATTAATAGAAGTTTAAGGGTAATAAATTGGCGCCCAACGTTATAATTAGTTAAGGGATAGTTTCTTTTGTTCAATTTTGTCCATAGGTGGATATGATACATTTTTTTACTAAAAATAATAACTTGTATATGTATAATTAAATTGCGGACAGTTGAAAGTTTACAGTTTGACATTTGACAAGATAGTTCGATTTGTTGATTCGGTCGCTGGACGATTATTGTGAAAGAATCGATTATCGATTCTACTGTTCATTAATTTTCATAATCGCATTTGGTTATTTATGGTTTTTCATTTTTTGAGGAAGGAGTGGGGAGTAATTTGGAATTACTGCGAAATATTTTTCTTATTTCTTTTCTTTTAATAAAATTTAATTGTCAACGCAATACTAAGTACATTAAGCTTCAATTTGATATTATACAAAATCTATTTCTTGGTTTGAATTTGAATTCTAAGGGGGATACAATTTTAAAACAAATTAATTTATTAAAATTGAATAAAGTTTAAATTCTCATAGGTACACTTATAAACTATAATCTTACCATCATTATCATTTACTTAGATTTGCGAGGTAGAGGTAGGGAAATATTGGTACTCAAGTTGTGGATAAAATTGAGTAACATTCACAAAGTTCAGTGAATATCCTTACTTAGTAACGATTAACTTAAGAGTATACATATTAGTTGAATATTTTTTAAAAATGTTTGAAGTAAATCGACTCCTAGGAGATGAACTTATCTATGAGCTGATATTAAGAAACCTACCTGTATATAATACCGTTCAAGAAAATCGGGCTGCGTTGAGAGTAGGTATGCAGATGGAAAAAGCGGGTTTGGGATCTGAAAAATTAACACTTGATAAATTAATTCCAACAGAGGAAATTAATGTATGTATTCAAAAGCTGGAAGATTTATGGAGAGGTATTGAAAATTTTAATTATGCCAACGGAGATAACGAATATAAAAGGATATCTTCAAGATTATCACACGTTTATTCTCGGTTGCAACGTCTAATCCTTAGTGATGCGGACTTGGAAGAAGCTAGATCCAACTTAGTTGCTAAATGTTTACGGTATACAGATGAATTAGGACGATTAAGGGATACCTATCGCCAAAAAGAATATCAGACTACTTTTTCCAACTTTCTGGACGAAAATATAGTGTTTGAAGGATCTATATTAGATGAACCAAACCCTCTGATGCCAGAATTGGCTCAGTCTAATGATAGTATCCGTCCAGCACTGATGAATAGTATCAGAAGAGAGGAAGAAATAGGGGAATATTCAGAAAGAGAATCCGAACAAAATCATGTTGGGATAGATGTTGCCAGCTCATCTCATCATCAAGCAGAAGAGAATCCTTTAACCTTCAATAATGAGAAGATTTCAACAGAAACAGAAGATAAGCGAACTACTGGAATCTATTCGTCTACCACGCTTAAAAGAAAAGATCCGGTTTTGGAGTTACTCTATCCTACTCATTCTAGGTCTCATTCTGTGAGATTCTCCGATATTGAATCCATAAACCAAAGGCCGAATAATTATGTTGCAAATTCGGAAGGGATCTCAAGAGCTAATTATCCTTCATGTTTACTTAGACCTACGACCTCACAAACAGAAGCTCCAGTCTCTTATCAACAATTTGTACCACCTGTACAGAGACAAACGCACATACCGAGAGGTTTTTCAATTAAAAACTGCACAGATCCTACAATCAACTCTACTTGTGATTTTGAACAACGACTTAAAAATTTAGAATTATCAACTTTAAATTCTACAGCTATTGGAGAGTCTTCTAAACCATTTTTTGATGTAAGTCGATGGAAAATATTTTTTGATGGGGAAGGTAGTGTTACCAATTTCTTAGAGAGAATTGAGGAAATGAGGGTTTCTCGGGGTATTTCAAAACATCTGTTGTTAAGGTCAGCATATGAGTTATTTAAAAGAGATGCACTAGCTTGGTTCAGAACTCAGTCGTTTCAGTCTTGGGACGAATTAACCCACCGGCTACGTAATGACTTCTTACCATATGACTACGAAATTGATCTTTGGGAAGAGATCCGAAAAAGAACACAGGGAGCAAAAGAAAAAGTCATGACATATATCTGCATCATGGAAAATCTTTTTATCAAACTAGGATCAGCAAAACCAGAAGAGTCTGCTCGTGTAAAAATGATTCGCAGGAATCTCTTACCTTATATCCAATCCCAACTTGCTCTTCAGGTAATTGAAACCATTCAGGAACTGACTTTGAAATGTAGAATGATAGAAGAAACTTCTATTAGAACAATGCGATTTTGTCCTCCTCCTACCAATTTAAAGGAACTTCTTGAACCAGAACTAGCTTACAAAAAGAATTGTACTAATAAAACCACTACAAATTATTCTGTATCCGTTACAGAAGGAAACTTAAGTAATGATAAAGTCGACTCAAATCTTACTTCCTTGACCAATAATTGTGCCTTAATGTCAAATCAAGTTCTATGTTGGAACTGTAAGGAAGTAGGTCATCGATTTCGTAAATGTCCTGAGCCACGAAATAAGTTTTGCTTCGGATGTGGTCAAACAGGAATTGTCTTAAGCTCTTGTTCTAAGTGTATACAAAAAAACGCGAAAGGAGGTCAGCAATAGGTCGGTCGCCAACCTCTTCTAACCAAACCCCGACCACCGAACCACGGACTATGGCGATTTTAGATTATTTATTGTCACATACAAAAAATGATACCCGTCCTTACCTTAAAGTTCATATTTATGGTCACAAGTTTATAGGGTTACTAGACAGTGGTTGTAGTGTTACTGTAATCGGAGCACAAGGATGGAACATATTAAAGAATATGTACTTTAGAAGCTAGCTCTCAAAAAGATTGTACAGTGGCGAATGGGAATGTATGCCCTGTGTGGGGAAGTATAAGTTTGCCAATTGAATTAGAGTCACAAATAAAAATTTTCAAAGTTTTAGTTGTGCCGTCCATTCCTCACAGTCTAATCTTGGGAGTTGATTTCTGGACTCGGATGGAAATAATTCCAAATTTGTATTCGGATAACTGGTGTTTTCGTTCTGATGAACCTAGTACTTCTAATTATCTTTGTGCTGTGCAACCTCTAGATCATCTTAATGCCGAACAACGATCTGCCTTAGAAACACTAGTAGATGATACTTTTAAGAATATGCCAACGACTCCAGGGTGTACGTCAATGGTGGAACACGTAATAACAACCGACAGTCCAGCCATAAAGCAACGACATTATCCTTTATCACCAACCCTACAAAAATGCGTCAATGAAGAATTGGATAAAATGCTAAGAGATGGAATCGTAGAACCGTCAAATTCACCGTGGGCATCTCCAATAGTAATGGTAAGAAAGCCAGATGGAAGCTATCGTTTCTGTGTGAACTATAAACGATTGAATGAAGTCAGTAATAAAGATGCTTACCCTTTACCGTTTGTAAGTGCAACATTAGATAAACTTCGAGATGCTAAATATTTAACAACACTCGACATTAAATCGGCATATTGGCAAATTCCAGTTGCGAAAGACTCTAGACCTCTTACAGCATTTGTGGTCCCAACCAGAGGTCTCTTCCAATTTCGACGAATGCCCTTTGGGTTGCATAATGCTCCTGCCACTTGGCAGAGGTTCATTGATCGAGTAATTGGAGTCGATCTTGAAAATTATGTTTTGGTCTATTTGGATGATATTGTGATCTGCACTCCAACCTTTAGCAAACATCTAGAAGTCCTTCGGGAAGTTATAAAACGAATAAAAGATGCGGGATTAACATTAAACAAAGATAAATGTAAGTTTTGTAAAGACGAATTAAAATACCTTGGTTATGTGGTTAATAGCTCTGGATTGATTGTGGATCCCGAAAAGGTAGAGGCAATTTTACGTATTCCACCTCCCAAGAATGTTTCCGAAACTCGAAGAATTATGGGCTTAGCATCTTGGTACAGACGGTTTGTCCCGAATTTTTCCACCATTATTGCCCCGATGTCAAACTTATTAAGGAAGAATACTAAATTTGTTTGGGATGAAACGTGCAATGTAGCCCTTAATACCATAAAGGAACACCTGGTATCGGCACCAGTTCTATCCTGTCCAAACTTTGATTTACCATTCTTATTGCAAACCGATGCATCAGACTATGGATTAGGAGCAGTTTTATGCCAAGTTCAGAATGGAGAGGAAAAAGTTATCTGTTACCTTTCTCGATCTCTGACAAAGAACGAGAGAAAATTCAGCACAACTGAAAAAGAATGCTTGGCTGTGCTGTTCGCCATTGAAAAGCTTCGTCCTTATCTTGAAGGCTCCCGTTTCACCGTTATCACAGATCATTACTCTCTGAAATGGATTCATCAAATTAAAGATCCTGTGGGAAGAATTGCTAGATGGGTCATTAGATTACAGCAGTATGACTTTGATGTAATCCATCGGAAGGGTAAGGAGCACATTGTTCCAGATACATTGTCTCGAGCTGTACCTGTACTGGACGAAATCAATTGTCCTGTTGTTCCAGATCGTCCGGATACTACTGATAAATGGTTTAGGAAAATGTGGAATGTGGTTCAGAAGGTACCATCTAAATATTCTTTGTGGAGAATAGAAGGATCAAAAATCTTTAAAAAGGAAAGGAATACTTTCAATACCTACCTTAACGGTGGAGAGCAGTGGTTAGAGGTGGTTCCCAAAGAAAATAGGAAAGAAATTATTAGGATTCATCATGATCCACCCACCTGCGGTCACTTGGGGGTATATAAAACAGTTGGTCGGATTGTTCAGAAGTATTACTGGCCAAAATTAAGAGACGACGTAGCTAGATATATTAGAAACTGCATAGTTTGTATACAAACTAAACCTGAACAGAAACCTCCATCCGGGCTGATGTTAAGCAGAACTCCGATGGTTTCTAGACCTTTCCAACTACTTAGCCTCGATTTTGTAGGACCACTACCCAGAACCAGTGCTGGTTATACCTATATTTTCTCTGTATCTGATTGTTTTTCTAAATATGTATTATTATTTCCTTTAAGATCAGCCACCGCTGAACAAATGTCGAAAATATTGGAAGAACAAGTTATTTTAATTTATGGTGCACCTCGAAAGGTCATCACTGATAATGGAACTCAGTTCCATAGTGATCGATTCAAAAAACTCATGAGAGAATATGATATTGAAATAACTTATACCGCCAATTATCATCCTCAAAGCAACCCTGTAGAACGAGTTCATCGTGTTATAAAATCTATGTTAACAGCTTATGTCTCGGATAACCATAAAAAATGGGATAGTGTCTTAGCCAAGATCTCTTGGGCTATTCGGTCGGCAAGACATGAAGTGACCGGTTATACGCCAAATTTTTTAATGTTTGGACGAGAACTCAATATATCGGGGAAGTCACAACTACCTGTTGGTGAAATTATTTGGGTCAAACGTAAAACAGACGATCTGACACGTCTAGATAATATTGTAGACATATATCATGAGGTTAACAGGCGTTTAACCAAAGCCTATGACCAAAGTAGTAAACATTATAATCTTCGCCATAGAGATGAAAGGTTCGGTATAGGTCAAAGGGTTTGGAAGAAGAATTTCGCTATATCCGATGCATCAGTGGGTTTTACTTCTAAGTTCGCAAATAAATTTGTGGGACCATATAAAGTCAAACGAATAGTCTCCCCATGGACTTACGAGCTGGAAGATGAAGGGGGTAAAAATTGTGGAATCTGGCATGCGAAGGATTTGAAATCTCACCCACCAGATTCCCGGTAGATTCAAATTCTTTTGGGTACCTAGTTTTAATTTCTTTTCTTTTGGTAGATTTAGTTTCTTTTGATAGATTAGTTTATATGATTGTACTTTAATGAGTTAATTTTAATACATTTGTCGTGTTCGGGAAACTTGTAAGCAAGTTTATTTTTATAGAAAAAAAAAAACTTTTACCTGGGAAAGAGGGGTGTGTTACGGTTTGGAATCAATTATTAAAGATATTGGTAATGAATAACCAAAAGCTTACCTTAAAAAAAAAACTAGATAACTTGTAGTTTCCATATTTATTTAAATTTGAGAAAACAAAATAATAAAAATTACCATGTGTTTGTTTCAAAGTAAGGAATCATCTTTATTGTTTACAATCTAATTTTCTTCTTCTTCATCAAATTAACTGTTGGTCTTGGTTTGTTAAATAGAATAGTTCACTAATCACTATATGTTGTTGGTTAATTAGGTTTTAATGGCTTATTGATTCAAATGTTCAGACATACCTTGTCCTTGTCAATTTTTTTTTCTTTTTGGAATTTTTGATAAATGGCTACCTTTTGAACCACATGGGTTCCAACTTTTCGAAGTAATTTCGGATTTAAAATAGCCTGCAATACAAAAGGAAAAACGGTGAATTAAACTTATCAGTATTCTTTTCTTCGAGAGAATTGGGGAAGAAACCCTAACCGGGATCTATACTGGTTTAATTTACTCTACATAAAAGCCACACACCACCTTTGGTAAGTTGACCAAAAACTTCCATTTCTATTCATTTCGATACTTGTAGATTTAAATTCTATCATCCTTTTAGGCTTTACTTACTTACCTGACATAATCATTACCAACTACTTGATTTTATTCGCTTCCTCATGCAATCGTTAGAATAAGGACTAAATAGTATCACACTCATCCTACTCATCCAGATTGGACTGGCTTTGATTTCTTTTATGCTCCATTGTACTGGCTTACCAGATGGAAGTTGCATGTTTCATCAACCCTCAAGCTGAGAATAGTTGCACTCTTTCCTCCACTGCTTAGTTTACAAGTAAGATTGTTCCTTTCTTAACACATGCGAAGAACTTTATAACGAGATCATAATAGTGTGAAGAATCATATCCACCTAAAACATACGAATATTTAAAGTTTATAGAAATGTATTTATAAAATTGGTAATTATCCACTCATTTAAGATATCTTACATCTAGTATAATATCACCTAAAAATTACTTACCTGATTGATATTGTGTACACCTTCTAGTACTAAAAGGGAACTCCAGAAATATTGTTGACTATTGATATTTATATCTGTTATATGTTTTGCTTACCATTTGGAAATACAATTAGATATAAGATTGTTCCCAAACATCAAACCGCTAATAAACTATTTACTATCACTATTTCTTCTTACTTAATTAGTTGTAATTAATTGTATGTAGTAACGAACCGAGAAGCCCTCTTACTGGAACACATTTTATTTAATTTTAAAAGTTGTATTATTGAAGAGGGTGAGAAAATTACCTTCGATATTAAAATAAATGATTAATAGAAGTTTAAGGGTAATAACCTATTAAGCATTATTTTAGGAATCATTACCCAAGATGGAAATAATTTATCTTTTGAGTTGTCCAATTCGGTTATCGAAAATACTCTAGTTAATGTATTTCTTTCATTAATGAATGTGGTTGTAGAAAAAATATTGTGTACAACTTGTACGCAAATCACTTTTCCCACTCGCTAGATTTGCACAAACTTCTGCGCTCGTGGGAAAAGTGACGCTTTGCGCACTAGTTGTACAAACTACTATTTTCTCCGATTGGCAACAAATATTAATTTTGCTGACTGTTATCAATCAGCAAAGTATTACTTTTCCTGCCTAGGCAGCAAAGTGGTTACTTTGCTGCCTGTGATTATACATTTCCATAGCAACCCCTTTGCTGCCTGCAAAGTGATTATACTCAATTGGAATGAAACATTTGACGTAAACATTTATTAATTGTTGTTATTTACATTAATGGTGAAATTACTACAATTTTGAACGAATATCCCTCCTTTTTTCTCCCCGGATACCGTTCTCTCTACATTAATTATATTACTGGTGCTTCCAGTATGAACTTTATAATATCTTGTTGTTCGAAAACTCGGGACTTCTTTGCCTTGTAGCCTTCAGATGACCGTTTTAAATATGCCCGCAACTTCAAGTATCTTCCTATATCTACGCCATTTTTAACATTTATACTTGCCTTCAACATGGAATATACAGACCAAAGGGTAGAACTCTTCATTGTTTGAGATAATCCAGCAGAATAAGCAAGTAATACATTCTCCGAAAAAGTCATCACATTTTTCTCCATGCAATAATCCATCAATCGTTTATAATTTCTTTTATATATTTCATCCGAGACTTCTGCGGCAACAAATTCAACTCTATATTTTTGCCACCTCCCTTATTTCTGGAGGAGTAAGTACTTCCAGGTCGCTATATCACTGTCCATTATATATATAATATTTCAAATAATATACCGATATTTTTTCGCTGTCAGTAATTTCATGAATTGTCAAACTATAATTATTATGGACATTTCCATAGCAACCAACCATTCCAACAACTACGATTTCTATCAAATTTTATTTTAATTGAACACTTCAAAGATTGTGGAAATTGTAATAATTTGCAAAAAATACAATATCCTTCTATATCATTATGAACAATCGGAGAAAAAATTATATATTCAACTTGGCAGCAAAGTAGATTGACTGCCTTAGCTGGATTCCTAGCCTCGCTACGCTCGGCTATGAATTCAGCTTCGGCAGTCAATCTACTACTTTGCTGCTTAGTTAAACAAATAACTATTTTCTCCGATTGGCAGCAAATATCAATTTTGCTGACTGTTATCAATCAGAAAATTATTACTTTTCAGTTCTTGAATATCGGGTATACAGTCGACGGGGGAAATTTGTAATTTGTAACAAGTATTAAAATAGCAATTAACAGTCTCAAACATCAAATAATCTCGATTGTTAGTGGCCCTCATTAATACACTTGTTGGTTAACTAACTATTAACGACTAATTTGAAAGCTATAAATATTTGCCACAAATTGAAATCACCAACATCAACGCCAAAAATAAAGTCATTGTTAAACAGGCAATTGAAACAAAAAATCTTATGTTGGCGTTAAAAATAGTACACCGAAATTATATTACAGGTTCTTGCCTAACTAACTCTTTTTTGGAGGTGAACTAAGCCAGTTCGCAGGGTTTTTTTACCTTATTGAGCTCCAAATTTTGGGGGTTACTTAGGCAAGAACCTGCGATATATTTATTTTTCTCCACGCCAATCTCAATCTTTTTTGTTTCATTGGCGCACAACTAAATTGGTTTTACAATCTGAGGACAATGAAGCCAAATCACAGATTATAAAAGAGAACAGATACGAATCCCGGCAAAACATCAAAAGATTTTCAATTCCGACTTCAATGACCTTTGACACGGTATGGCCGCGATGTTGCCAGTTTAAAATATTTTCAGAATTTCTTACCAAACTGCAATGTTGACTTGGGGATAATAACGTTTCCAGTGCCGGCTCTTTACTTTTCTTTCCGAATAAAATTTATTTGGACAGTCTCTGTATGAACAATACACTCCCCCGTGATGTTTATTCATTTTATAAAAATAATATACTAATGTACACTATTTTCAGTTAATATTACCACAACCTACAAGCGATTAGTCAAATAATACAAATAATATCGCGGATTGAAGTGTCAGAAATGGCGTTTTGTATATTTTGATTTTTGAGCCAAGCCGTCACGGTTATTGTGCATGGTTGCCAAAGATAGTTAGTGAAAAAAAGTATATATTTATGGTATGAATTTTATACATTATAATCTTTTAAATTGTAGAATTCTTTTGATGTTAATGAAATTGATTTAAAACAAGTAATTGTCGAATATTTGTTTGTGTATAACTATCACACTGAAAATAATGCTTATAAAATATTTGACCTATGATCGTGAATTAAGGGAAATATCATGCAAATTGATAACC
Organism: Galerucella nymphaeae; assembly: GCA_963978555.1. Lineage (NCBI taxonomy): Eukaryota > Metazoa > Arthropoda > Insecta > Coleoptera > Chrysomelidae > Galerucella > Galerucella nymphaeae. The sequence continues at coordinate 8,860,886 of OZ021719.1, forward strand.
TTGTTGAAAAGTTTCGCGAAGCAGCACGAACGGAGTCGACATACGACGATGGACCTTTAAATGGGTATGTCCACCCATCTCTAGCTTTTTTACTGTGCATCTGTTCTCTTTTATAATCTGTGGCCAAATGGTGAATTTTTAATGGTCATGACTAGTATTTCGTTTGAAATATATCATAGAAAAAGGAAATTATTGGGGAAATTGAATACTCACTCAGGGGATTCAAAATACCATTTTTTCCATTACGGGTCAAAAAGAGGAATATACAAATGATAACTTATGCAAAATAACAGGCAAGGTTATGCAGATCAAGATGTTTTATACATGCAGAAATAATTTCCAAAAAATTCTCTCAATTAAGTTCAATAGACGACGCGGTCAAATCCTGCACGGTCTGGAGTGCTATCGAAGCGTTAAAAAAATATTCAAAACAGATTCTGGTTCAGTCCCAATTGAAAATAGCCCCAAAAATGACTGAAACATCCAATAAGTATTAAAATTATTCATTGAAGAACATCGTGATTTCGAATCATTTTTTTAGCATCAACTCTTTTATTATTCAGATAATAATCAATTATTACGAACCGAATTCAACGTTTAGAAAAATTAACATATTACAGGTGCGTACCAACAGAACAAAAACCTATATTTTAACGTTCTACCCATCTTTCATGAACGAATAAAAAAATAGTTTGAACCTTCTGTGTGGTCCCTTTTATTCATCTTCATATTTTCTTATACATAGCGTGCGCGTGGGTTTGATAATCTCATTTTTTAGTCGCTTCTCGACAAGGAAGTCAAGGGGCATTAGCATTCGCTTAGATATCTAAGGAGGAAGCTTTTGTATTATCTTTAAGGTTAATTTATAATAAAAGCGACTCTTAGAGGGTTTAATACTGATTGTTCAAGAGTTGTGTGGATGTTGTGTATAATGATATGTCTATGAAGCAACAATGAATTTATTTGCTGAGCCTCAAGATGGATATTTAAAACGTGCAGATTAGCTAAAAACAATGGCGTTGTATGGAATTGTTTTCCATTGAATGGTTTATGAATTTATTTTGGTTTTAATACTTCTGGCCAAAATCAGTTTTTTTACAATTTTGGAATGCTTATCACTCAATACACAACAATTATTTTGAAGTTATAATGAAAGTAACCTATGTATGTACCAAGCACGAAAAACTGTCTATTAAAGTCGACCAAGCGAATTGTCGAGAATCGGACAAGACACTATAAAGTTATTCTACAAAAAAAAGTATGAATTTTTTGTCGACTTTAGCGAACATAACTGATATTCCCAATGCAAAGTCAACTATTTTTGATAGCAAGTACTTTTCATCAGCAAACTCTTTTCGTCCGTGCAAAAAGTAAGCTTCACCTGAGGTATAACGTTGAAATTTGTTTATTTCAGCTTTGACCCAACGTCTTGTTTTTCCAAAAAAGCAATGAGTTTCGGAAATTTGGACAAATTCCAGTGGACAAAAAATAGCTTCCTTTAAAAATTTCCGTTGTTCCATCCGGAACACAGTAGGTACGTGAAATGTTATTTTTTGTAGACAGATGCCGGAAGAAAATTGAACACCAACCAATAATGGAAAAAGAAAATTAAAGATAATACGACTCAAAGAGAAGCGTTAAGTCTAGATGAGAGGTGGGTTACATTACAGCAATGGAGCAGAAGAACTGTGGATTAAGCAGAATCATTAACCAAACCACAAAAGAACTCAATGGTGTGAAAATCTAGACGTAAAACAACAAAAATATTAATTATATAATAATACGATTTGGGAGGTAGTTGTAGGTAGGTATTACTTATGATATATGAACAAATGTTTCAATTCAATAACATTTTGAGCATTGTGTGCTTGCTCTGAAATTTGGTGTTTGCTTCAAGATGCCTCCAGGTAGATATTTTCTCACTTGCGTAGTGGTTTTTTAATCTCTTATCGGCATTTCCCATACTATTATATATTTGCAGCCGAATTATTTAGCGAAATAATTTTATTCTTAAGTCCTTCAAGACTCGACTCGTATCATCAGCGAAAAGTGATAAATTATTGCTTGAGATATCATTTCAAAATATTATTCAATATTAGGTATATAGTGAGATTTGAAAATTCCTAAAGAGCGCGTCCTCAAGTGATAGTTCATACCTGTAACCAAGGTAGGCGCTAGTGGTTATTTCATACAACAAAACGCTACACGCTCAACAGTTTATAGTCTATGGGCAGCTCTTGCATTTCAGAAATAATAATCGAGTGAAAATAAATGGGTGAAGTAGTACAAACTGTTCCAATATTCCCAAAATTTCACATGAAATTTATTATTAGCAGCCTATACAGCGTTGCTAAGGTCTCGCATCAAGGGATTATCTTTGAAACGGATGAAGGAAAAGCTATGAAATTCTAGGACGATGAATGAGACTTTATTTTTTCGAGAGCATATTTTAGATCGATAGGAAAAACGTACAAACCTATGATATTGGGAAAAAATTTTATTCCTCCAAGCCTTTCAAACAATTTTAACGCTTATCTGAAATGGAATTATTTTTTATTCAAAACTGACAGAAAAAATTTACTCCATTATTAAAAACTATTTCCGAAAAAATATTTGACAGGTATATGTATACCTGTTACATCTTTTTGTGAGGTGAGCTCTTTGACGGATGGATTATAATATAAATTACAGTGGCGTAGCAATCATTTTTTGAAGTCAAAAAGTGAGAAGAATATATTATAAGTGAATATACATAGGGCATCGGTCTTTGGACTTTTCATGAATATTATAATACTCCTTATTCGAAATTGAATGAAAAGCGGTCAGCTTTGCAAACTTTTTTCAATTATTCAGACAGATAAATCTAGCTTCAATCAGATGGTGTGCCTGTGTTGATTTCTGGGGAAATTCCAAAGAATATCAAATAAAAAAAAACTTCAAATTCCACGTTTATAATTTTGTGAGTATATTTATAGTCTTTAATAGATATCATTCAATCAATTTATCAAAAAAAAATCTTCTACGGCTATGTGTAGGTGTAGCCAACATTCTTAAAATGAATTTCAATCTAAATATATGAATAAGATGAGAAAAAAAATTCATGATCTGACATTTTAAGACGCAGATATAATTTTTAAGAGGTTTAGTTGAGTGACAGAACCGAATTGAGAATAGGTGAGCATTCCAGTGAAATGTCAGTTTTTAACTTCTTTTCACTGATAGAAATCAGACTGGGGTATTCAATTTTTCGACATGATTCACTCATATTCACAGAACATAATATATGTATGTTATAAAAATGTGACATTTATTATATGAACAAATGATTTGATCTGATTCTATAGTCGAAAGTGGAATATAATATGATCTAATTTTTAAGTTGAAGTAACATAACATCATACCATGAGATAGAATATATTACAAAAGTAATTACAAACTGAAAATTTAGGAAATCATCAGGAGTCATTGATGTACAATTTTGATTTATTTCAAGAATATTCATAGCATGTTGATACACGGTTTATAAATAAAAATGGAAAGTGCAGGTGATATTGTTTGAGATATTAATAATAGTAATATTATTAAAAGACTTAAATCTGTATTATAATGATATTCATTAGATACAAATTTTCATTATGATACAGATTTTTAAGCCAATAGGAATGCGACATTTGCACAATATTTAATATAGCCTCTGGTTGACATTTCTGAAATTGATTATATTGGGTCTGTTTCCTGCAATAAAAGTGTAGCACTAAGCTATATGTTTTTTCAAATTTTCATTATGTTTTAATGATTCTTGCAGTATACAAATGCAATATACATAGATAGTCCCAAATTAAGCAATTTTACATGCATTTTTCCACAGATAGACCTGAATATTCCAAGATTATATAGCTCAGTGCTATACATTTATTGCAGGCGCACAGACGAACAGACCTATTAAGTGACACTTAATTTGACAGTTGTCAAATATTTGTTAAAGTTCCTTTCATTGTTCTTGTTTTTTATAATACATGATAATTATTGAGGAAAAACGCAAAGTTTTTACCCCTGATAATCCTGGTAAGATTATTGGAAAAAACGTATGAAACTATTATTCTGTAATCGGTTACAGATGAAAGTATAGAGTTCAAATTCTATCTGACATTGCAAAGTTAAAATTACGTTTAAAAACCATATAACTAACAATAATGCCCACATACAGCTTGAGCTGATAAGAACGTTATGAAAAAAATTCAGTACAGGGCAAGACATTAGGAACTTCACATACTATCATATGTATACCTATCATAATATATCTTACTAAAAATAGAATATCCATAATGAGATATATTTATCCATAAGAATAATGCTATTAATTTCGAGCATTTCAATTCAAATTATAAACTGCATCGAATAACAATCACTATACAACCAAAAACTTATAAGCTGTATATATTATTTCGCATTTCACAGTAATATTTGTTTTAAATCAATAGCAATTTTCTAAAAACTTACCCAGTAATAACCGACAAAAGGCCTTCTTTTCGCAGCAATTTCACCGTTAGTTCCATTGAATGTTCGTAAAACCAAGTTTCCACTGTTAAAGTCACAAAATAAAAGTAAGCAAAAGTCTTTTCTTTGAAAACACCCCCGAGGTATGCGCCAAACAAATTTTAAATACATATTCGAACAAACACTTTCTTCGGAATAATAAAATGTAAATGAAATATATAATATAACCGAGTGTTTCGTGTTACTCATTGTTGAATGTTTTTTTGTTAAAAAAATGACTGATAAATCGATTTTTATTTTCAAACTACTATTTACATGGACGTGCGTATTGAAATTAAATAATGTAAGAACATACATAGAAAAAATTATATTCGAATTATCTAAGTCATAACTGTACTGTCATATTTGTACAAAATATTGTTCAATATGATGTTCAGAGTCAGGAAAATTTATGCTCTCGAGGATTCCGTAACAAACGTACATACAGGTGAAGCATAGAAAATCACGACAAAAATAAAGTATGATTCCTATTAACGTTAGTTGAAACTTACCTTTCCGCGAAAAATAAAAAATAATACATCAAAGTATAAGTGGATATAATGATTATTTATGTAACAAGTGTGTAAAGTCGAAAAAAAGGCCTTTACATACGAATTGCATATCATTCTACTATCGACAACTTTATCAAAATACAGAAGTTTAGGTGATTTGCCACTGGAACATTTCCGGAATATTTCATCATTTCATTTTTCCTACACTACCTATTTGCGAAGTAATCTTCTGAGAGATCCATTTTTATAATTATATTAATCTAGAATAACATCATATATAGTCTCCTTAAAATATTCAATACTTGAATATGAATACAACTGGTTACCCTAGTTATAGTAGGAATATCTCAATTTGAACTTCAAATGTCAATTTCAATTCACAAATAAATGTCAGTCACTCACCGTCAGAGGTAATTATTTGCCGTATTATTTTCGAGTACTCAATAATCTTTTAACAATAAGAATTATTAGGTTACTCCACCGGATTCTATAGGTTTCAGTCTCTGATTAATGAAGAAAACATATGCCTTCACACATGAATTGCATACAATATTTTTTCTAATACCGGATCTCAATTCAAATTTCAAATGTCAGATTCAATTAACAAAGAAGTATCAGTCACTCACCGCCAACTTATACCTATGCAGATACCTATAACTACATACTATTCGAACTTTTTCTTCACGCACTAGTGCATAAAATAAAGTTTCACACACTCGAAAGTGTGTCTAAAGTACCTACATTACACACGGTAGTGGAAAAATAAAGTTTTACGCACTCGAAAGCGTGTCTACGTACTTTACACACGGTAGTAGGAAAAGGTCTTTGAAACACGGAATATCTCAAACAATATCAACTGCATTTTCTATTTTCATTTATAAAATTGAAATTGTTGGATGCTGTTCAAATGAAGGTTTTTACGTTACAAAGTAGTGGTAGAAAAATTGTCACTTAGACCTTCAGACATTACACTTCGTTTCTCGACATGTTGATGTTGCCATGGTAACTTTGAAAAACGTTCACCAATAAAAAAAATGAAAATGCCGAAGAAACGTGTAGGAAATATGATAATCAATATAGTAGGGTTACTTTTTTCCTATACATGTTAACAAAATTGAACACAACCTCATAAAGTTTAGTCGTTTAACTCGCCAACTTTTTAAAGAACTTCCACAATCTTCTCTCATCAATTAAGAGGAGAAACACTTATAGATTTTTCTACTCAAGAAAAGGTGGACAGCATAAGAAGGTACGTTCCCGTTATTACAACTTTGTATCACGACATGTACCGTCTCAAGTGGCTGAGACAAAAATGTTCCCGACGACCACGACTGAAGCGACTGCTGCAAACTACATTATCTTGCTCGGAGAAACAAAAAAATCGCACCGGTAACACGACATCTTCCCAGCACACACTGATACGCTGAGTGCCTTGAAATGTTTATGGCACTGCTGGTAAAAGTGAATTGTCAAATTTTGAAAGCAAACGTCAAAATATTCAGATTTTATTTATTAACAATAATATTAATAGTACAATTTGTGCAATTTGACAAATTAATTTCCTGCACTGCTGTTTTACCATATTCCGTGGATAAAACTACGTTTAAAATAAAACTAACAAACGTCTCACAGATGCATCAAAACATTCGTAAATAATTAAATCAACAATGGTTGCTAAGGTACGTAATATACGATGCAATTTAAAATTATCTCCCTTGGATGTATAGTCAGAAGCAGTCTTAACGTGCGGGTTATACGATCCAACAAAGACATACTCACAGTTTTTGTTTTCTTTTATTGCGTTTAATTATAACTTCCCAATGAAATCCGTTAGATAAATAAGACAGACTTATGCAATTTTGACGGGAAAAAGAAGGATATGTATTTAGTTCTCAGCGATTCTAAAAAGTCTTTCACCAGCAGAGACTTTATTTAAATATGTCAGTTTTGTCACTTTGACAATTCAAAGTGACAATATGAATAATAAGTGGCAATTTTCAGTTTTTTTGTACTTAGTTCGATGGATTATTTCGAGAATGAAAGAAGAAGTAGAAATCCGTCAATCTGCAGTGTACTCTCACATTTTGGTAACCTCTGTGTTTTCTGATTTGATACATATGGTTAGTGACCTTTGAACCCGCACTATATTAATAAAGGTTTTTAAAATTTAATTCAAACTGTATTATTGCATTTTTTGAACGTTTGTAGAAAAAATATTGTATGATCTACGTGTTAAAAGTACCTTTTAAGGCACTCATATGAATTGCAGAAGTCGCTTTGCTCATTCTTCAAACCTTCACATGCGTGCCTTAAAAATGTACTTTTAACACTTATATCATAAATAACTATTCCGTCACCAATTGCATAAAATTTTACTTTATGCAACTAGTTACAAAGAGTAAGACGTTTCATAATGTCAATCAGTTTTGAAAAGTGTCATTTTATATGTCAAAATTAGAAAAAACAATTTGTGAGTACCAATGACACTTATACGCTTATCAACTCACAGTGTACGAAGTAATCATAATATAAGGTTAAGAAACTTTATTTCCATCCCGCTATTGACACTTCTATTTCACCCTCTTATTTTCATCGATCCAATAACTTCGTACTTTTAATCTCACAAGATTCGGAAACTCAGTTAAGAAACATTAAAAACGAATCAAGTAACCTTGCTGCTTGGAATACTTTATTTCCAGATTTTGAAAAAGTTCCTTCGAATAGAATTTAATCATCCCAACTTTCCTCTTTTTATTTTACAAACTGATGTTTCATCTAAGTTACAGAAAGTTACAATAGCAGTTGGATAAATATCAAATAGTTCCTTCATTTGGAAGTAGACGATAATTTTATTTCCAAAGTTTTTAAGCTCATAAATAGGCAGATATGGAAGTAAGTTTCTAGAAATTTGAATAAACTTGAAATAATTTAGTTTTGAGAGAGAATGTTGGAAAAATTATAAGCGGATTTCCTCATTATACAGTTTTCCCTACACTAACATTTTTTTATGATTTTTTTTTCAAGTTATGAAGTAAAAGACACTGATGTGAATTCACACATAATAATATGTACCATAGCTGACCTTACAGAGAATGAACATGTCAATTGACAGCCAGAAAGCCCTTGATCTTAAGGTAGCATTATACAGCAAATAAAATAAGAAGCTAATTAAAATAAGTTAAGAAATAAGGACAAAAAAACATTGGTTATACAGATGAATAGAATAAAATAAGAAGTAAGAGTAGGCCAATCAAATTGCAGCTTTTTTGACAATGACTTTGTGTTTTGTGCAAGCTAGTGAATGAACAAATACCAAAGAGGGTACAAGGCTAGCATAGACTACAATGAAGGGTAACTCCTAAAAGTGGTACATGTGCTGGAAGGAGCAAATAACTAAGGAGATATCCGGTTTTTGAAAGTACTCCTTTGCAATTAATTTTGTTTGTTTTTGTTTATAGTTTGACTTTGACGTTCCAAAATCATGAAAAAATAAAACCAATGTGTTGATATTCTTCAGTTTGTTCTTTTACACAACTTTTCATTTGAAGATAATTTCAAATCATAAGTCTTGTTTTGTATAATACTTACTGCTTGGTCACAGCAGTTACAAAGTATAGTAAAAAGTTTGTAGCTGTGCCTGCAGTTGGAAGTGAGCAAATGCAAGTGATTTTCTCAGCCACAATAGATTTTTGCAATGGCCTAATGCTCTCTTTTCCATGCTTATTTTCTCCCAATATTACATTGTAGTTTATCCGCAAAAGAGTTGCGGACCCTAAAAGACTTCTTAAGTCCCCTTCCCTGCTAGTTCATTTGCTATTTCAGAGCCCAGTGCCTTATTGGCTGCTTGACTATCCGACTACATGATTTTTGTCTTCTATATTCTCTGTGATTATTGAACTGAGCACACTTTCTTATGACGTGAGTCCCCGTTTAAAAGAGACTTGGGGTGCTTGGCTTCTGGAATTTACACTCATTTCCTAGCTCCTTCTATCGTTTCTGATCCGTCTGTGTATCATTGGATGGCATTCTTCACATGTCTAGTAATGATATTTAGATCGCATTCTCTCTTGCTGTTCCATTCCGTGTGTTTGGTGTGTTGAAAATTAGTTTTATGCTGACACGTAAGTAAAGCAATGTATATGTAATATGCTTCAATGGTGTTACTAAAAACTATCATATCCAGAGAGAAATGGGAATTTAATATTCGTTTTTCTGATATAAATTTAACTTCCCATATAAATTAATTCACTGAAATTATTATATAAACGGAAAATTACTCAAGGATTACTCTTTGAGCCAATACCTTTGAAACTCGAGTTCAAACATTATTTGGCATTAATCTCTTAAGCGAAAACGGTGATCAATATAAATTCAAATATAACCTAATAAACTTCATAATCTTATAATCCTGGAGTCTTGCAAAATATTTCCTCAATCATTCGTGAAATCTCATCATTTTCTCATTTTCAATAAAACGTTGGGTAATGCAAACAAAATCTTCTAATTTCGCATGGCAAAATTCGAACTGGATCACTCTTTGATGTTAGTATTGGATAAACAAATGAAATTATACTGAAGCTATCATATTTTGAAATGTACCTTTGAACTTATCCAATCAGCGCGATTTTACGGCCATATTGGATTAACTTCATCATTTTGGATTACACTGAAAACATTACTGTCGACGTTCGTTGTTTTTCAATTATTCCTGAAAAACAATGGGACTTTGAACTCCTTGATATGTGTGTTTGATGCTTGTTTTGAAGGATTATCGGTACATGCAACAAATTGGAGAGATATTGTCCATATTTCATTCATAACCTCCAATAGATATTTCAAGAAAATTGAGTACCTACTCTATACTAGAAAAAGTTTCCTTGGAAAAAAAATTAAGCTGAAAAAACGGAAAACAAAAATAATAATTCGTGGTGAAGGTTCGTAGCATTCCTTTTTCTATTTTCTTTCTCTATTCAAATGAATATAACAAGATTAATATTTATTTTCATACTTTCCATACATAAAGCTGGATTTATAAACTTGGCGTTCGCGCTAGCGTCCCTAGTTTAAAGTACAAAAACCCATAAGACCATTTATATCTACCGTTGGCGTTGCCGTTCGCCGTCGGCCGTTCGTAGCACCGTTCGTAGCAAGTCTGAAGAGCCAATCAAAACGATTTTCAGCTGTCACCTGGTGTACGTCATATGTGAAATGACATTTATTGGCATTTGATTGTGTTTGTTTGAACAAGTTGTTTGTTAGTTTTATAAGGATGTGACACATTAAATTGAGGTTATGATAGTTTTCGTAACGGCCAACGGCAAGTTTATAAATGGCCAATGTCGTTGCTACGAACTGCCGACGGCGGACGCCAGCGCGAACGCCAACGCCAACGGCGAACGACAAGTTTATAAATCCAGCTTAATAAGTGACCGTAAAGCTGGATTTATAAACTTGGCGTTCGCCGTTGACGTTGGCGTTCGCGCTGGCGTCCGCCGTCGGCAGTTCGTAGCAACGACTTTGACCATTTATAAACTTGCCGTTGGCCGTTACGAAAACTATCATAACCTTAATTTAATGTGTCATATCCATATATTGAAACAAACACAATCAAATGCCAATGTGACATTCCACATACGACGTACACCAGGTGATAGCTAAAAATTGTTTTGATTGGCTCTTCAGACTTGCTACGAACGGTGCTACGAACGGCGAACGGCAAAACTTAAAGTTCATTTAAGTCGAACGGCAGCCAACGGCGGACGGCAACGCCAACGGTAGATATAAATGGTCTCACGGGTTTCTGTACTTTTAACTAGAGACGCTAGCGCGAACGCCAACGTTAACGGCGAACGCCAAGTTTATAAATCCAGCTTTAATCACAAAATACAGAGCTGACGAGAACTGTCAGTGGGACAGTTGAAAAAATGTAAGACACATTGCCAATACGATAGGTATGTTGGCATACTATTTCAAACAAAGAAATTTCTCCCGATTGATAGGTCGCGCTTGCGCTTAATCTAAACATAAACCAATCAAATTTTGGTAAGTCAATGATCAGGTTTGACGTTTGTGATACATTTAAACGGCTCATTATTGTAATATTTTGATTAGGATCAATCACAGACCTGCCCTTTTTTCCATTTCTTTCGACGTAATGTGTTAGAAAGACATTAACAATCTTAACTACACTTTCTTCTATACTCTATAGTGGAATTGCCGATACTATTTTTGTACCCAAAATATGTGATAATTTTCAATCGAAATAAAGAATTGCCAGTATTAGTAAATGATAGAAGAGGTAAGCACCGAACAACGATTTTGGGGGGCTATCTAGTTATTTTCATATTTCAATTCTTACGTTTCATATCAAGAACAATCCAGGTTTTTGAGAAGAATATATTTTCATCTAACAAGGAACTTAACAACCAGACAGGTTTTTGGTTAGCGAAATATCAAAATTCATTTCTATATTGACAACCACATTTGTTGCTTTCGTTTATTTGGGCTTCAAGCATTTGTGCGTGACGCCTCAGTCGTCAAGACTTTTGAGAAAAACGAACACGATTTTTAGGATCCTCAAAACCACTTGTCATGTCATGTCATCATCCGAACTATCATCTGATATCATTGATGAATTTCCTGTGTTTTTAGAAGAATAGTTTTCGATAATGATGTTATTGATAATATAATTTTGCATATTTAAATATTTTCAATAAGATTTAAATCGTAATCGGCACAATCTTAACCTTTAAATAAACGTCAAACATTTAATGTCCATGGCTTGAAGCCCATACTTTTCGATATGTGCTCAAGGGGCAAGGGAAAGGTAAGACTAGGCGTCACGCCCGGTAATAAACGAACGAAATTCAGTCACTACGAGCTGCTACTAGCAGCCAAAAGTAAATAATCGAAAACACCTATCGTATATGCTCCATGAAAGTGGAAATATATTCGAATAACTACGTTCAAAAAATAGTTATTCATGTACCAAGTTAATGCCTGATGTGATTATTCATCGGACGAGTTTGAAATTATGAGAGAGACGAGCAAAGCGAGGCTAATAGCAGGCGAGTCCAACAAAGACACTTTACTAGCGTGGTGCATACAAAATTTTATGACCAACTGCTCAGAATTCAGAATACAAAAAACTGGGGTATATTTCATTGCATTTTATTATGACAAACTAAACGGCAAATATACAACAAATTTACTTATTTTTCGTTATATTTAAATTGAGGGTACACCCTGGAGCATTATAAAAGATGATTCCTGAAGTCAAGGAGCTCCAACAATAATTTGTTATACCTAAATGAATCGCAAGAAAACTATTATCGAGCCGTAATAGGAAGAAGCGTGACACTGACAGATGATGATTTTCGAGTAATGTCAAAGTCAAAATACTCTTCCGGCGACCGTCTGGGATGTACCTACTTCCCGGAACGTTTGTTTTTCAGATAAAGTAGCATTTCCCGTCATAGGCAAGAAAGAATCACGTCGTTACCATAGCTACGGATTAACGGCTGACATTTCATATGAAATTAGTTGTCAGAAGTTATGGCTTCAACAATTTATATATACCAAGCGTTTTAAGAAAATTGAATCCCTTCAAGAATTTTAGTATTATAAATAAGAATAATAATGTTTTTCTACAAACGTCAAAAAATGACAAGGTTCGCGCATTGACAACAATATGCGAAGTGACCCTTTTTTCATTCTCCTTCGTTACCATGACACCGTGCGCGAAATACTTACTTCGCACACTGCATGTAAACTATATGGGATTTTTATATTTCAACCTTTATGTTCCTCAATCGAGCAAAAATCCAGAAATCATTTATTTATCAATGTATAAAAATAATTGAGTACTTTCTTGATATGGAAAACAATTTAAGCGAGTTCAATACTATTTTTCATATTAAGCCAAGCATGTTACTTATTTTAGAACAATATTTTTGAGGTTTGTAGAAAAGATTCTGTTTGCATCTCATGCGCGAAATACTTTGGTTATCTCGACTCTTTTTAACTCGGCTGCGAGCTCTCGATCACCAAAGTAGCATTTCGCACTAGAACTATTTTCTTGATATGTAGTATTTTCTGTTCTGTCCTGTTTGATTGAAGGAAGAATTGAAATGTATAATAATGAAACATGACGTCTCAATGATTTGTTATTCCACACGTTTGCCGAAAAAGTATTGTATGCAACACGCCCAAAAATGTTTTTTTTTTTGGACTCACAGACTTCCTTTCTTCATTCAGAATGTTGTCTATTCGTCCAAAAAAAAACCATTTTTCCGGCCTTGTTATGTGAATTACTATTTCCTACGATCACATAGGAAAGTGACATATATCGCACTGTCTAGTTCTATGGAAAGTGGCCTTTATTCATACGCGTACGGTAAAAAACTTATCCGTACGTGTGCGGAAAAAAAAGCTATCAAATTGAATGCTAGTCTATTTACCCCGCAAATTCATGTATAATTATGTCAAATGCGTATTCCCTAAGTGGATTTGTCCATGTAATATAATGTATTACTTTTAATTTTTACAGTGATTCAAATAAATAATTAATTATGGATCGCAATATTTTGTAACAAAAACATTTTTATTTCTCATGTTCTGTTTCCAATTGTTGTTAGTTGTTAAAATAAATGTTCGTAATATTTTGTGTACTTACCAATATTTATTTTAACTTTTTTATGAAGGCACTCTTTTTCATCGCATAAAAATCACAATTTTTTGGGCCATTCTCAAATGTAAGTAATCAAAACTATATAGGTAAAGTAATTACAAATAAACATACGTGAAACCTCTCACATCTACATTAAAACGCAATATTGTACATGCCTGATTCGGTAAAAGTATATCGCGTGATCGTAGGAAAAATAGTGTACATAACTTGTGCGAAAGTGATTTTTCACGTGGGATTGTCTCACTCGACTCACGCTAGTGAGACAGTACTTCCCACTCGTGTGAAAAATGTCACTTTCCGCACAAGTTACGTAATATACTAATTACCTGCCGCATAAGTCACTTTACCTGCCGCAAATACGGAAGGAAGATAAATTGTTCGCTTACTTCCGGAAATCAATCTGATAATTGACGAGTTCACTGACGGTTGACAATGAAGAACATTTTTCATTTATTCCACAATGACTGCATTATTAACGAGAAACAGATTTTTTTTTCTTAAAACCTCTTCCATTCATTTAAATGGTTAGTACTGCACCCTTTTTTGACACTCTTGTTATTCCAATTGAATGATTTTTTCAGTTTTCCCTGAATATCGACTTAGTTTTAGTAGCAGTATCCAAGTAGAGTGAATAGTTGAGAATTTTCAAGTACCAGTCTTTTATTTTCTGAATGCACATTATTTCTACTCGACAAAAACTGTCTCAAAGACCTTCAAGTACTTAGTGGTTCCCATCTCAGGACAGATGTGGCCACTTACGTGGTCTTCGAGATGCGTTATCAACTACCTGAAGATGGTAGATAACGAATCAGCCGGTTGATGTATATGCGCTTGCGCGATTTGATTCAAAGATTAGATAGAACGAAGTAAGCTTCATACCGTGACATCGAACTAGCTTTTGTATTCGATTATTGCAATAAAAACCACAAGGGTTTTTGGTGCAGTAGTCTGCACACGTTATACTACAAGGTGTTACAATAAATATGCAGTTCCTTTGAGCGATTAGTCGGATTATTTGTTGACGTTCGAAGTAGAATTTGTGAATTTCAATATAATAGCTATTATTTATACTGTTACAATCATTTTTCATCCATGTGCGTAGTTGCAACTATTTATATTATGGATTCTGTAACAGTACTATATTTTTTATACCTGAAATTGTTGGAATATTTATTATACAGGGGATCGACAACCTAGTTAGGAAACTAATCCACGGGAAGTTCCCGTAATTAGCAAAGCTAACCGTTGAAAATAATTGGAAGTAGTAATAGGTAGTTCAAGCTGGTACCTGGGAACAATGATTACAAGGAAACCCAATATAGGAGAGTATTTACCAAAAGGAATATTATGTGGCAATAGTTGTATGTATACCTTGAATGAACTATTGATAGCAAATATATATCAAGGAGCGCGGAAATCAAGTTCTACAAAACTGTGATTAGGCCTATAATTACATACGCTCTGGAACATGGACACTAAACCAAAACGAGCAGAAAGAGCTACAAATATAGAGAAGAAAAGTACTGAGGAAAATTACATGATGAAATTTGGATGGGAGGAACGAAAAAAGAGCACAAAGAACTGTATAAAGATCCGAGTATGAAATTATAAAATCTCGAAGACTAAGATGGTTGGAACATACTTATAAAAAGTATGAGAGAAGGAAGGCGAAGAAGAGGTCGACCCAGAACAAGATGGAAAAGGAGGTTGAGAAGGATCTTCGAAGACTTAATATCACAAATTGGGAAGGTATGACAAGAAGATAGAGGCAAGTATTCACAACCAAACCATAAAAAGATTAAGCTGTTAACATGCAGACTGTAAATAGTGCAAGAAATTTTGGAACGGACCCAAGTGGTGGGCACAGGGATAGTCTATGCGAAAGGGACAGTTGAACGTGGTAGATTATTGTAGAAGAGTTTCGTATGAAACTCCAAAAGCCTACCGGTAAAACATCAGCCATGAACCTACACAATCTGTAGTGCTACTATATACAATAGTAAGTCGTGATTATTCAATCCAAGAATTGAACGGTGCATTAAAAGCTGGAAAGGGGTGATCAAAAATCAGGTCTATTATAATAATATGTGGAATAATTATTTTGCTTTTCTGCTAATATAAAAATAAGTGACTTCTCGCACTGCATACTGAAATGGTTGGTTCTATTCTGCACACATACCAACCAAGTTTAACTTTGAAGAATATTCAAATATTCTCCATGGCTTATATTCAGGGAAGTAGTTGCTGCTTGTGTATTAGTGAACGGTATTGGTTCTTTGTTTTTATAAGTCCCTGTAAGGCGTTATAATAAAATAATACTACTAAAATGATAATTTGTTCGCAGGAGACTGTAAATTAAGTGAATTAAATAAATGGTTTCCTATTTTCAGTGTAGCAAAAACGTATAAAATCTAAATTTGATGCTAACCAGAAATTGGCATCATGATATCAGAAATTTTCTTACCTGCATTCAGCGTATCCTACTATATGAAATAAAAGTTTTTTATGATTGATTTAATTATAAACTTTATATACTACAGATTTTTATGATACTAGTTGCTTTTTTAGAACCAGCGGAAGATTGATGACTTATTTTCCTGTTATATAGCAATTAAAATAATATTAAAGAAGAGTTGGAAAAAATGGTATTTCCAACTTGCCCCAAGGGTGTATTGCGAACATGCTTTTAAAATATTTAAGCTAGATCATTTAATGTTATATCATTGTAATTGGTCTTTACTACATACTAATCGTGATCAAAATAAAATGCTCTTGTAGTTTAACGACCCCTTAAACGTTATATATTTCCAACGTCAATGTTAAAATGATAATCTTGACCTTCATATGTTTTTGTGAAGTGGCTGCTCAACCAACAAACGTTCTATAACAATAGAGGTACTTTAAGACTATTTTTACATTTTTTTAATAGATTGACCAGCAAATTTGTTATGATATTTTTTAATAAAGTGTTGTTCTGCAGTAATGCAACAAATCATTTTCTATTGAATCAAAAAGTCTGAAAAATATCTAGAAACTGTATTTTTTTAAATAATATCTTTCATTTGTCACTCCAATCCCTTGGGGGTGATAACTACACCCTGAAAAAAGGTTCAAATGAAAAGGGGTGGCGTATAATAACACGTTCAAAAAGGTAGGTATTCAGTTATGTATTGTGAAATATGGGACATTTTAACTTTTGCAGATATTCACAAACCTCTATCGGATAATGGAAGAGTACAATAAATTCACTGGTCATTCTTGGACAGCTGCAAATGTGAGATAGGAAAAAATAGGTATATCCATCTAGCTTTCTCTTTTAGCTATACTGAATTACTTGGGAATATCCCACTAAATTTGAGATAAACCATGTGGTCCATGCTCGATGTTGCTGTACGCGTGAACTGTTTAGACGTCTCCACGCATGGTTGAAGCAGATGAAAACCATTCTGAATACCTTGCTATGAAAGTATTAAACAATCCAAAACCTTTTTTTCATTGTTGAGAATAAATATTGAGTAAAGAATGTTACTTTATTATTAACAACAATATCCAAATTGTAATATATCGTTAAATTCGGGATACAAAAACCCTTCCATTTGAGCTAACTCTAACCGCCTGAACCATTCAAGTTTTTTCGATGTAATGACGCCACAGATCTCATGTTCTTATACCTCAAGTAATAGCTTTGTAGGTTCAATTTGCACTTCCCAATTTCCGATTAAAAATACTCGTCACTTTCCGAATTATAGGATGTTAAAAACGTATTGAAACACTCTGTATTCCAATCATATACAAATAAAAACCGATACTATTTGTCAACAATTTCAAAAATTGTATTCGAATAGCTTGTGACACTGAAAATATTTCAGCATTCTGAGACATAGCTTCAAAGTAAAAAACGTTTCTTAAGACATCAACAATTTCAAATAATATTATGTTCATTCCACAAAACTTATTCCCAACATTAAGATTCGATATTAATTGAAGTAATAAAATAAGGATCAAGGCAAAATAGACTTTTCAGTGGTGCATACCCTTACAGAAATGATTTATATTCTTTCTGTAAGTATTGACCTATTGAATTTGTTATTCCAAACATCATAGCTGAAATAAGAGATGGTCAATCAAACTCGTTTGATTTTTTCATTTTTGACGCGAGAAATATATGAATTTTCTCCAGTCATTACAGTTTTTGATTGTGGACTACTCTATACATTTGTTCCACTTTAAGTTTTATCAGTACTGATTAGCTATTTTCTAATAAATATTGGTTGGGTAGTCACTATCGTTTTGCTTCATTTTCTTCTTCGAATGATTGATGATATACATATATCTTTTGGAAATAATCATGTAGTCATTAAGATGGATGATATTTCATTGTTACTATTTAGATGCGCGCTTAATGGGGATTAGAAGTAACATGTATTGCAAAAATGAGCTGTAACTTGTAATGTTTGTAACTATTTACAATAGTTGATTAGTTCCTACTGTGAAAGATTAATGATGATTTTGTTGAATATGCTATTGATTTTCAATTCGACCAGAAGAATTTTTTTTCAAAAATGAGAAATAATTTTATGAAGATACTCTGATGCAAGAAAATAAATATCATTGATCAAATACAAGTGATGAGTTTCACAATAAAATGTTTTGACAAAAACAATGTTAGATACTTATTTCTTATATACAATAAATTTACTCACTTATCACCGATGTCAGGCTACCATTTCAGCCTAAAAAAAAGTAAAAATCATTTGAAGTGAAAAGTTTTCATTGGAAAGGAAAATATATTTGAAGCTGAAAAATAGTTTGGTAGGTCCGAGGTACTGTTAAGTCCTGGTCCAATTCATATAAACACTGTTTTATCATTGTAGACTTGTTAATTCTTGTTTTGCAAAGTAACAAAGAAGGAAAGGCTATTACGAAAGTTCTAGAACGTATTGTGCAAAATATTCGGAGAAATACAAAATTTCAAGTATTCCCGCTTCATTTATCACAACGGAACTCATCCGTTCAGTTCACCATCCAAACAAAATACCAATTTCACAAGAAGAAAGAATTCAGCTGCTTATTCAATATTAGATGAATCCAACTCGAACTTGATCATTTTTAACGATAAAATTTATGTTTCAGCATGGATACCAACTATTATATAAACTTCAAAAATCAAAATATAAAACAGTTTTGCTTCCTGGGCAGAAATTGTTATACAGCTAAATTATCCAGATTGAACTTGGATTGAGCTTTGCAATCGCAGTAGCACATTTTCATTTCAACATTCCCATGAATAAATTCATATTTTATGTCAAATACGGATTAATTCAAAGCTGCATTCGAGGAAGTCTTAATTGGCTACAACCAGTAAAGAAGAAGCGTCTTATTTGATACCTATAAACTCTATTGAGAAAATTCAAATGATAAATGATTGACACTATAAATAAGTTTGACTGAATCAGGAAAATTAATCTGCATTGAAGCCAATATATCTGATGAATTAGCAAGCAGGAAGCAGAGGAGGTCATGATAGTGCCAGAACATTCCTGTGAAGGGAGCATCCACAAATGGATAAACAGCTGGGCGTTACACTTGAAAGTCTTTAGGCCAAACTGTCACACGACCCACTATGTCAGTCGAGTAATGACGAGGATGATGGAGGAAATGCTTGACGGACTTGTAGGATAAGGAAACGTAGGGACACAATTTTATTGACCTAGCTGTGAGTGTGAAGGCCTAGCAAGGGTACGGTTTCACATAGTCGAAGAAGAAAAACCGAAGAAGAGAGGAAGGAAGGCGATATCTAGGCTAATAAAAAAAATGGAGTTAGATATCAAGCTCTAAATATAGAGAGGACCACAATAGATCTGCGAAGGTCGCAGTGGGATAGGACAAAGAGCCCTTCCAATTCTGATCTAATATTTTATATAAAACAGCGAATGATAATTTGATTCATCGAAATATTCAAGTCCACTTTTCACGACTATTCTCATTTTGTCATTGTACTTATTCTTCCGTAATTATACAATGATAACCATTTTTATTCGAGTCAACACTTAAAATTGACAGTAGGAACCCACTTGTATCTTTTTTTGTTGCAACTTTTCAATTATAACATTTATAATTTCCCAGTACCTATAGAGTTTCAAAGAATCACCCACTGAATTTCAACTAACCCACGCATTTGTATGACAGGGAGGTCAGCAGCAGAGGAAACCCTATAATTACTTAGCTTTTAGGCGGCAGCCTTTTGTTATAAGTAAGAGTGTAGCGATGAGGCGTACTTCAATAATTTGCAGTGGGTAATTTCGACGTAAATTCAAATCAGTAAAAATTTATTTATGGATATCTTTTGTTTCATTTCCTAGTTCTTGCGATATTAATCAGCTTATTGTGTGAATGAAATGACAGGTGAAGCTTATACGCTGTTACGTGATAGCGACCACGTCTAATTCAATATAAAATAACTCTTCAGCTGACTAGGTTTGAATAAAACTTGCTACAAAGTTTGAAATTGGAAATCGGAAAAAATTTTAAATCCAACTGCCATTGGTATTCCAAATTCAAGCAGTCAAAAATATTTATTATGGTCAGGAATAAGTTTGGGATGGTTTTAGTGAGAGGTGTAGGGAACTGGGGAGGGTTAAGAAGTATTTATGGAAAGGGGAAAGTTTAATTGATAGAACCAAAAGTGAAAATATTGTAGGGAAAATTGGAAATGACTAAATAATGTCCGGACAAGTGCGAGACACGATTGATTCCCATATCATTATCTATAATGATATTCTGTGAATATTTCAAGCGTCTACTTTTTGCCGAATACTGATATGGACATTTCCTCATGGATAGCGCCAGGAAGTTGTTTTTTAAAACAGTCCTGCAATTACGGTTCATGTGGTGACTTCCAGACTTTCCTGTCACTCACCTATAGCAGTTTCAAACTGCCACAACTGTATATCATTTTAAAATATCTCCGAGAGTCCAATAATGTCTCAAATAGTTTGTATTTGGTGTTCTTATGAACTATTGAACCATTGGTTATTGTTCTAATATTCTATTCTTCTATTCTATTGGAATTCACTTATGTCAAGTTCTCAAAAATGATCTATCAGAACATGTCGTGTTTCACATTTTGAACCCTCATAACGTCAACTTTTTTCCTCCCACTCTTTGTTTGGAAGCAATATAGGAGTGAAAAGAGAATTGCATGATGTCAAACAGCGTGAACAATTTATCATTTGCAAAGTATATTTTTCATATTATATTATTTATCCTTCAATTTTTTATATTTGAGACTTAATTATTTCTATAATGACCCTGAAAACATATTCTTGCAAACTATATTGTCACCGTCAACTACCTTTTTATTGGAGTCCAGTAGTCTCACGTTTCTGGAAAGAAGAAAGTGGAGCTAAATGTTTAAGAAACAACAAACTACGATTATGAAATTACTTCTCTCACTCCAAATATTGATTTGATAATTTGTAATGTATTTCTTGCACTTAAAATTAATCATCAATTAGTTGTATTAAAAGTAAGTATCTTATGAATTGAAATGGAGACAATTCGGACATGACCAAATTTGGATTTGTGTTAGGAGGGAAAGCATCAGCTTTCGCTATTTTCCACATTTTACTCTAGACTTTTCATGTATCTTATTGCAAAATTCAAGAAATATTCGTCATTTATTAAAGTGAATTGAGATTATCTGGTATTTCGAATAAAAATTGAACGATACATACCACTTTGTTATTTCACCGTTAGAATTTTACCCTTCTATGGACGCCAGTGATATTGTATAGCTAGGATAAAAATTGATTATGTTTTGTTTCAAGGAATTTTAATACGATTTGTTGCAGTGAAACAGTTGAAGGCGGCATTACATGCTTTGATATCAATAAAATCACGATTTGTGTATGGTAGGTGAATGAAAAATTTGATGACTATTTTTTATGTACTGTCGTCCAGCAACGTTTGAAACAATTGTGACTAATAATCCTTTTTTTTCGGTGTTTTCGCGTGAGAAAATCATATTTTGTAAAGTAATTTTTATACGCAATTAGTAAAACCGTTGGACTTGCAAAATATTGGGAAAAAACTTCCCATTTTACCTTGGGTATAGAATTATTAATCTCACACTATAGTTCATATAATACCCTTCATGGCGTGCGTCATCGTTTGGGACGTATATCCGGTTTTTGGGTATGTCGTTTATTTCATTCGTTATTTTGACATATATCTAACCTTGAATTTGATAAATAAAATAACCAGGATCGTATTCAGCCAAATTCGAAAAATTTACGAAAATAATAATTATTAACTTCTTTTTCTAACTGAAAATACTCAAGAACTTCTAAAATGCTGATGTTTTTTCGTATATCTAGGCACATTTTTGTATCATTTAAATAAAAATAATAATATGATCAATATTCACGTTCTAAAAATTATAATTGACCATAAACAACAAGGTACAGACCTGACGAGAACTGTCAGTGGGACATTGGAAAAAGGAATGAGAGACATTGCAGCTACAGAAGGTACGTCTGCATACTATTTTGAATAATGTAATTTCTTCCGTACGCGTAATCTAAACATCAACCAATCAAATTTGTTCAATTAAAGATTGGGGTTAACGTTTGTGATACATTTAAGCGATTCATTATTGTGATATTTTTATTCGAATTAATCACAGACCTGCCTTTTTTTACATTTTTTCAAACTTCAAGGAGGGTTTTATATAAACCCCACCATCGTTTATCCATACTATTAATAAAATTGTGCAGTTTTAGTGTTCCCATGCTCTAAATTTTTTTCTGCTGGTACATTCCTGGAAATGTGTCACATGATTTAATTTCTATTCACTTTTTGAACTGGTACAAAATTTCCAAGTTGAGTCGTCAAATAATGAAAACATTTTTCAAATATCAATGCAAGTTGTACAAGCAAATAATAATAATTCAGTTCCAGCATTTTCATCAACCAGTCTATAAAATGCCCGTATGGTATTTTTCTGTAAAAGTTTAAAGAGATTATAAAGTTGAATTGTAGAAACAAACTTTCAGTTCACAGTACCTATCATGCTCAATAATATTAAAACATTCCATTCCATATTTCCAAAAGTTTCTCCAAATTTTAAAGGGAATGTTTCCTCGAGAATTAAACTTATGTCTTGAAAACTTTTGTACTGAAAAACATTTCCTTATAACTGTTGCGCAGCATTCAAACTTTGATTTCACTTTACCGGATAAAAGTATTAAAACTCTTGGGGTTTCAATCGTTTAATGCTTTCTACTCTAATCTTGTTACGACTTTCTTTTGTACGTAATGGAAAATAGGTTTGATCTTGTTAAGGAGTGCATCCGAGAGTTTATTATACGTTGCGTTTCAGAGATTCATGCTATTTCCTGGCTTCAATTTACAAGGTTTAAATTGATCTAGCCGAATTAGGAGATTAGGAGATAGGTATTGTTATTACTATAAATGCCCAGGAAGCATGCGAAATTGAACTGTTGTTGAGTTATGTGTTTGAAAATCTGTCAAGAACGTCTAAATGAATGTATAATCCATAATCTTCATTTAATTTTGTTTGATATAAGCTCAGTGAGTTCTGGATGATATATGCCGATGCCAAATGAATATATGCTTTAATCAAAATTGAAACTATCAATCTACAGAGGGTAATAGCTTCCTTGGGGATAATTTTTAGATGAAGAAAAATTAGTGCTAGATGGGAATGAGATCACATCTAGTATTTTATAGTCTACGTACCGCAAGAGTTATAGCAAGAAAGAAGAAGAATTTGTTGAGAATATAGTTATTTTTGCAAGGGCTAGAGAAGATTTGAAATTAAAGCAATATATACAGGGTGGTTACAAATGACACTTACAACGTTTGCATGTAGATACTGGATCAAGAAGTGTTTTTTTATCAAAATAAGTACTTTCAAATTCAAAAACAACTTGCCATATGTCAAATCAAATAATTTATCCATTTTGAAGATATCAAATTGGAACATTTTAATTTTTATAACTTCAACAACCCGTTTTTCGATTACTAAATGAGCTGGACCTCTCAATGTCCAATTTTACGAGAGGTATCTACATGCAAACATTGTAGATGTCATTTGAAAACAATTTGTTTATATAAACCAATATTGATTTATGGATATGAGAGGTGGGTATGAAATGAAACACAGAAGAAGGAAACAGATGCAAAAGGAATCGAATACTTGAGAAGAGTAGGTGGAGTTACAAATATTCAGAATAAAGATTTAACAGAAGATCCAAAATTAATAAAACTGATGCAATTGGGATAGTAGTAACATATACAAAGAATGGACACTGGACAAACTGAAAAAATGAGTTGAGTGTGAATATTGGTAAGAAAATATACAGAGGCTAAAACTAACATGTGTATGAAGGTTTCTTCTTCCATGTCACAATATTTGCATTCTTTTTCCTCCACTATTTTGAGCTTTTTCAGGTGCCCATTCAGGCGACAATGTCCCGTTAGGATCCCTGTTAAAACTATTAGCACAGTTTTACTTTGACTTATGCATTCATTTGATCTCAACAGGTTGTAGTCACCCAAAAGAATCTTTGATTGTATAAGCCCTACTAGATTTTTCAAATGGTCAGATCTTCTCTCGGATTAACCTATTCCTACAATACTACATTGGGACTGATTCCACAAAAGGGTTCAGACCCTCCAGCCTCCATAAACATACTTTCCAACTGCTCCAGAATCATAGAGCACAGTACCTGGGAGATTACTGGATAGAATTGAGGAACATATCCTGAAGATATGCAGATATCCTAAAATTCTTCCGGAAAATAGAACTTGGGGAGCTACTAATTTCAGACACTCTCCTCAGAAACTAGGTAGAAGTGCAGAGAGGTCACAATAGATCTTTAGGTCTTAGTGAATGCTACTTCAAAAATACATACACAAACACATCGTCTACAAGGATTGGAATCTAGTTTCCGTTCCAGGAACAGTTTTTTAAGGAAAGCACGTTTTTTTATCATTGCAGATACTGAGAAATATTTTATTATTTTTGTTCCAAATAAGCCATTAGTTATGGACTTTGTATGGATGAAAATTTTGGTAATTTGAAAACCAAATAGTTATTAATTGAAATTTGAAACCGATGCTCCTGTGTAAAAATCTGAATGCTACCTCAAAAATACATACATACATTCATACAAGACAAATATGGACTGGAACACTTATTGACTTCATCCGCTCACAGCATTAACTATTGAATGACCAGATTGCAGCTGATAATGGAAATTATCCCATCAAATTAAGCGGAAAAATTGTTGAAACATTGTTGACTATGTCAAAATTGAGCAATGGGAGCTGAATCAAATTGTTATAAATATTTATAATAATTAATAATTCCCGTGTTTTGATCCACTTCCCAATAAATCCAACATCATATTACTGTATCTGGTGAACGCTTATGGACCAGCTGAGAAAAAAAGAATTTTTTTAAATCTCAGTAAAAACATCATTTCTGACGTTTTCAACACAACACCAACAAATTGAGCTTTATGGACCGCTACTGTCATCTTAATCTTAAAATGTAACAAAAGGAAATCCAATTCGCAAACCAGAAACCGCTGAATCCTTTATTCAGTCTTTTCGTTCTTTGAAAAATATTTGTACAAGACCGTCGTAATTCTCGTTGAAAGGGGTTTTTGAAAATACAGCTGGCCTGAGGGATGTTTAAACTGATGTGACAATGCTTTAGAAAAACCGATCTAGTACAAATGTTTTGGTTTTCGAAGGTTTGGATGACAGTCGCTATACTAACTGTGATTAAACATCTGAAATAACAATTGATAGTGTTGTTGTTTTATTGGATTTAATTTTTGCTGGAATAAGAGTTTGTTGATATGTTTGATTTTTTTCCGTTTTCAAGCTCTTTCGATTATTGTGTTGCTTTTGTGAAATGTTAAATCTCATTTTTCAGTTATTGATTTGGGACTTCATTATAACTCAGCCCTTGAAACTGAAAGTTCGAAGATGGAAACAATTATCTAATATTCTGTACTTATACTCTATGCGAAGGATAGATGGAACGAATAATGAGAGTAAAGCTCGAGGTACACTGAAAAAATCACAAAGTGAGCAGCTGATAGTAGCGCTGCTAAAGGTTTTCTGCATCTGTCACAAACGAAAATTCACATGCAACGTCGAAGTCATTAAGTGAGATGGTGAAAATCTTAAAAAATCGAGGCGTCATGAATTTTCTGCCCTTGTACTGCGAGAAAGAACTGAAAGTGTTGATTATTCCTTGTCCTTGTACGATAAGATTGATGGGGTGGTAGTAGTAGTAAGGAACGGGGGCATTATTCATTGTATGTTTTTCAAGCATCGCGTGTGTAGCAACTTGGATTTGCCTGTAGATTATTTTATTATAATATAATATTAAACGTATAATAAAAGTACGTGGCATCAGTAGTAAACGGGTCAGTAACCATTTTAAAATCTATTTATAACCAGAATACACGACCATATCTCCAGTAAACTGATACAAATCCTTTACCTTTGAGAACACGCGGAATCTAACAACCACCAATCCATCTCTTTATCAAACAAATCATGTGACACGTAAAATGTGTACTAACCTTCTAGAGCTTTATAGGAATTAGTTACACTTGATGAAACAAGTATGTATACCAATCGAAAAGACAGTATTTCCTGAAACAATAAACAGATTGTCTCATTAACATTAATTAAAATGATACCACGTGACCTGGGATGTGATATTGTAGCAAATTAGCCGATTGCTTAAAATGTGTAATAAAGCCCACGGTTTGAAATTTCAATCTTGTAGTTCAAATAATAGTTTTTAAGATATATACTGGCCAAAGACTCGTGGAGCACCCTGTATAAGTTAAAGTATCGAAATTGGTATAGTCCAATATGAAATTATGATAACCAAAACGACAAAAATGGGACGCTTGATGTACCAAGATAATTGGGAAGGATTTGGTTGAACAGCGTATAACGAATAAGTCTATTTAAATCAATCATTGGATTAAAATTATTGGCTAGGAATGAAAAACCTGCAGTATTAGTGTATATATATCATCATATATTATGATGACAGGAAGTTTTCAAGCAATTAATGTATTTTTCATGAGTATCATTGCAGTTTAACTTTGAAGAGGAATTCAATAGCCGTCAAGGCCCGAGTAGTAATTGTTGCTTCTTAGTGAAACCGTCACTGTTCTTGGAAAATATTTTTTCCTCCGATTCCACAATTACAATTGCAATCATTGTAGATTTGTGAGTTGTCTTGTATCGCGTTCAAAGCGTGTTTTTTCCAGTTTTCTCCCAAAATCCAGTTTATTTATTTGCGATATATTAACTGGAGAATATTATAAGTAATAAGTGAAGATTATTTGAAAAAATCTTTTAATCTCCAATTTTATTTATCATCGAGGGAAATTAAATTAGTCCCAATTTTAAATTTAAAATTTTTTCACTTTCATCTTTTATTGATTCTCTCCTTCACTTTGGAATTATCCAGTAAGTTGTATAATCAAATTTGGAGATCTTTTAATCAGATTTCCTTTCAGCGGAATCCTTAAGGTTAATTAATTATTTGACGAGAGTGACTACGAGCTCGACCACACTGGAAAAATTAATCTCGTAAATTTGATTATTACAATTTTCCCGTGGGTATCCATTGATGATATTGTGCTTGAACACAATCTGCGTTTATGTTATAATAGTAATTTCACAAATAAACAACTCGCCTTCAATCGACGCCGCGTAGCTTCAACCATAAATAAAAAAATGCTTCAGCTATGTTTGTCAAAAACTAACTGTCAGCTTTTTGCATTCTAAAATAAATTCAATGATATTATGAGTTCAAATATGCATTGAAAATAGATCCATCATCTGACAATAGCTCTTTGTCTATTCCCTTCAATTCATACTAACTAATATTCGGCCAGAGCAATAAAATTTCCAAAATATTGTAGTTTTTTGTCAAAATGCAGGTACAATAACATTTGCATAGTCTCCAAAATTCTCCTACCACATAAATTGAAGTTACTACCTACCAACCAAGATATTTGAGTTTTGGTTGATTAGATCAAGTATTTTTTATCCATGGATTAGATTGTTAGAGTTCAAAGTGTCAAACGTCAAAACTTTGATAGATTCGAACTACCAGCGGTATATTGTCGAAATAACTGTACCTGTCATTAAAATCAATCGTAGATCAGACAACCAGTTGTTCTCGGTACAAATCTTGATATAAAATATCGCAGGAATGATAATTATACTGGCTTTTTTAGTAGCATTGTAAAATCGGCCTTGAATTATACATAAAATATGATAATTTTCATTGATTTCCCAATTTTTTTGTTGTCATAAAATCATCTGATATTATAAGTAGCTTGGTTGAGTAGACACTGCCAATTTTTTCCTATCCCCCGTTTCTAATTTTCTTTGGAAGTCAAAAGCTTGGGCACTCTGAGCCTAAGAATTATTTGTAAATACAAACAAGTTTAGTGATAAATTACTTTGACTTCCATCAAATTATTCAAGAAGGGCATAGAATTATGAGGATCAAAAGAACTACTAACTAAAGACAATATTAAGTTGACGACTCAAGCTGGTTTCAAATTGCTGTCAGTGAATTTGTTATTGCAATTGATATCCAATTAAAACCAAGTCATAGTGAGATGTGACTTTGTAAAAAAATAGACACAAGGTTTCTCGTAGAAGCATTTTGGGAATGAAAGTGTGTTTGTATACTAGATAGCAGGCAAGCACTACCCTGCAGAAGTTACGTATTATTATACCAGGGTCAGTACTTGAATGTGGCCGTTGCCACAAACATTAAGGTTGTTACACTTTTATAAACCTTCTCACTTTCCAATCAAAAGTTATCCTGCAAAGCTTTTCTACTACTTCTTGAATTGGCCAACTTAACTTCCATCACCAGCCGTTCTTATATCGATGGATATTCTGTGAACACTAGCCTGATAAAAATAAGTCTCGAGGACACACTAAAGAAGTCCACCAATCACTAGCAGATATACACTGGCACCTCAAAGTTATTAAATGAGGTAGGAGCTGCGGTGGTAATCTTGCTTGTCTGTCTAAGCTCCTACCTACTCTATCTACACCGCGAACCTCATGCATTATACCAAATGCCAATCCTTATAAGTGCATCTCTGTCTTGAAATGTCTATCGATATGTTTCAACTGTTCTAACATCTATAGGTATATATCGCGAATCTCCCAAAATCTGGTAGAAGTCTGATTAGACTGCTGCTCATCATTTTCCTTCCGTATTATTAGATTGTTGTCAGAAGCGCAGCTTCAGGGACACCTCTCAGGACACTCTCAAATAATTTTCAGGGTACCACTGGTACCACTGGACCAACCATTGGAACTTCATCCATCCATGAGAAAATGAATAGGATGAGTGAAAAATTTAAAAACTAATTTTCTGCTCGACAGGAGGTAAAATGAAATTATTGTTTGGAATTTCAATTTCCAATTTGTTTATCTACCTGGTTTAATTCCATAGCAACTGAGAAGCAGGCAAATATGACCAATAGGCTAACCTAACCTAACCTAACCAAACTCTTTTTAGATTCCAGTCACACCTAATGTGAACAAAATCACGTGGGTAGTAAACTTGTGGCCGCATTTTAATTCCATTTTTCCTGTCCAAGCTTCAGTAAATGATTAGTGAGTATTCGTGAATTATCAATTCACAAAGAATTTGAATATTATGCTATTTTATTGTTTTAGATGTTCTTACAGCTGTTAAGCTTAGTGTATATTAATTGACGCAAACCTACCAAAAGAAGCGTTGACATTGCATCGTGAACTCCAGCTTCTGTTCTTGAATCAGTTTTAGAATTGTGTGTGTACCACACCCACGCTCCTTCCCAACTGCAATCTTCCGATCCATCCCAGTTTATCCAGATATGTTTGGTTGTCGTTGATTGTGGCCAACATATGGTCACTTCTAATTACAAGAAGAAAGTTTGTGATAACATTATGTGATTCTAGGTTGATTGAAGGTGTTGGTTTTTTCGTGATAACTGTGAAGAGCTGTTCCATTGCCTCGTTATGTATTCATTGCCACTGTTTTGGAAAATATTTGCACTCAGGAAAGTTTGATACTAGACACTTTCAGCTTGTCATAAGTTTTTAAACGTATCCGTACCCATATTGGAGTTACGTCAACGTGAAGAAACCCTTTTTGGCAGAAAACGTATCGTTTCGCTCTGTTTTAAATTATTTAACTTTAAAGTTTTTCTCCCTCTACCTTTTTATATTTTTGTAAAGCGTAAAATGGGGACCATTGCTGCTAGACGAGAACAATGAGGATTTGGACTACCTTTTTTCGATGTATATTTAAACCAAATCAATATAAAGAGGAGAAGACCTGTAAAATAGCACTAATAAGACGGAATACTGACTTGCGTCGGGATACGGATACGTATATGTATACGGAGTAGGCTAAGTAACAATACGTTCAACGTATCGTATCGGCTGAGAAGTGGCCTACACATGCGCAGTTCGTTACGTATACGGATATGTGAGAAATTTAAGACGAGCTCAAAGTCTCCATAGACTCTTAAGTTTAAATAACAATAATATCCAAAACACGGAGAACCAATGCCAGATTAACTCGTTGTTGATGAAATTTGAACAGAGTATAGGTTATCAGTACGTGCGAATGTGGAATCCACAGTCGAAGCTTGAGAAATGTACCACGCTTCAATTGCTATCGATAAAATTCTTGGATCTGTAATACGACACTACAACGATTACACGAGTTACACGTTTGTTGGTAACTTTGAACTGATATGTTTGCTTTCAATGGTTCATTCTTCTTGCCATCCATTTATTCATTTATTGGCTTATCACAGGGCAGTCCTTTGTCAAAATTAAAAGCATCTCAGTCCGTCCGGTATAATCCAATTACATTGTTGATACAAACGGCTGTTGTTCCTAGACATTTGTGAACATGAAGACTTGACATTACGTCAAAAATAATTAAAACGATCGTGCCGCTTTTAATCAAAAACAGAAATTAAACGCAGCGAAGGCATATTCTAGATCCCTATCGTATCATTTTCGGTCATTTGATATGACGCATCGTCCATTTGATGCAGATGCACAGGACCGTTTTTATTTTATAATATTACAGAGATATTCGATTACAGTCTTCTTTAAGGGTGAATATATTTGCATTCAAGTGCTTTTGAAGTCATTGTATCAAAACAAATAAAAATATGAAAGTGACTTTGTAATACGAAGCCGAGCTCTACGCCATGAGGGAAAGGGAGTTTTAAATATGACACCTTTCAAGAGCTAAGGGGTGAAATGGGAAGAGATGCGATATTTTGTTCAAGATACAAAAACGATCGATTCCATCAAATTGATAGTGGAGTTTGAAGCTTGTTGTGTGTTAATTTGTAACTACAGGCACTTCGCCAACGAAGCTTGTGTGTATGTGTGTGGAAGCAGGGATGGTTTCAACTAAAAGTTATTGGCCACAGAATTATTCATTTATTTTTTATTGAATGTGTCTAGGTTAAAGATCAATTCTCGCTTGTTTGATGAAATTTATTATAAAATCTAAAGTAGCTTTTTCTGTGCATGCCAGGAGAAAGCTGATATTCAGTGGAAAGGAAAGTTATTATCTATTAAAGAGATATATGAATTGGATATAGCTGCTTCATTTTTCTTACACTCTAGGAATATATATGATTAGTGTCATCGATCAATAAGTTGTCGCAGCTGTGAAATGGAGACTATATAATACCCAATTCATGAAGATGCAACCATGGTTTAGTTTTAGTCGCGTTATAGTTGGTGTGTATCTTCTATTATAATCAAACATTGTTATGTGTGGTATATTATTTGGTAGATTTGTATGAAACTGGAGGAAAAAGAAGCATTAAACTGTGAAGAAACAACTACTTCCCAGGCTTTAGGGAGTTGGTATATCTACAAGATATATTACACCAACCATTCTGGTCGGAAATTAGAAAAGACAATATAGCTTGTAGACCGGTTTCGGCGAATTGGGCCCTCATTAGTACAATCATAGACTGAAGAGGACACCAAAAAGTTGTGACAGCAGAAAGTTGACAGATCTCACATTTTTCGCAGCAGCCTAATTGCTTCAAAACTGTGTTCAAGACTTTCATGACATTTATCCTTGAAATTTATACTTCAAAATTCAGTGAAACTTGGAAAAAACCAAGAGGAGGGAATATCGGAAATGAATGTGGGAACGGTTTCATGATCATTTTGAAAGGAGGTGTTGAATCGACAAGCATCAGTCAGGTCATAATTGGATCTCATAAAAGTCAAAAAAACGTCAACTTAAGCCGCGAAGTGCCAAATTATGGCCGTTTGGAGAGGAAGTCTACTTCATAGCCCCGAAGAACATACAACAAAACAAATTGACTCATTACAATCCAAACAGAATCATTTTGTTATGAATTTGCTCTGGCATAGCTTAATATGGAATACGATAAACGTGCTTTACAATGCTTATGTTGAAATTTCCCAAACCTGTACTGTAAACACCACAATAGTTATTTGTTTAAATAGGCAGCAAAGTAGTAGATTGACTGCCGAGGTTGAATTCAGCTAAGGCAGTCAATCTACTTTGCTGCCGAGCTGAACATATAATTTTTATCTCCGATTGTTCATAATAAGGATATTGTATTTGCAAATTATTACAATTCCCACAATCTCTTTATTTTGGTTGGTTGCTATGGAAATGTATAATCACAGGCAGCAAAGTAACCAATTTGCTGCCTAGACAGGAGAAGTAATACTTTGCTGATTGATATCAGTCAGCAAAATTAATTTGCCGCCAATCGGAGGAAAAAGAATTTATAGAATACTATACTAAATATCATTTTATAATAAGGAGCGCATTTTCCAAGTTTTTTTTTTAATAAATTGGAAACATTTTTAAGTGTAGTTTCATAAATATTGTATCGAAAATGCACCTGGAACTATTATGATAAATGAAACTGTTAGTTGGAAATGGTTAGTGAATATCCACGTCAGAATAACTGCTGCATTGAATGTCTAAGTGCTGGTAATAATAGTGACTATATAAAACAGGCAAAGATTTGCATATATTTTTCTACAAATGAATCTACATTGATAACAAATGTGAGGGTGCTTGAATTTCACGGATCAAACTCGCTTTTTTTGTCATTATGCCATCACACGTACTTCAACGACAAAACGCGTGACCATTCACCATCATTATCAATCATCGATTCTTGTACGTAGAAAACCTCTATTTCTAAAAATTGCGTGCATGTTGTGAAAATAAAATGATATAAAAAAACCTGACACAAAACTAAAACGATCGTACTAAGCCGTTGTTCAATAATTGATTAACTTTGCTAAAAGCATCGATAATTAATCAGTTTGTTTTGCCTGAAAATTCAGCTGAATAATATTACAATATTCACACAGTTGAAACCTTGAATAAATATCGGTTAAAGCTATTATATAATTTCAGCATACCAACATTTTAGGCTAAATCATTCATTGATGTGGGTATACTCTCATTTTATCAGATAGTTGAGTTAAGAGCGTTAAATCGAACAAATGAGACAGGACAGGATGGGACAGGTCAACAGCATCTTGGCCTTATTAAGCACTTTGTGTATTTATATGTTGATCAGTACGTCAACCTGCCTATTGCTTCAACATCAGTTGAACGTCCCCAAGAAAAACTTCTTTAAACATGGCAAAGCCCACCAAACATGGATTTAAAAATGAAACATGAAGCCAAGCGATTGAAGAGGATGCTTCACTGTCCCTTCTTACTGACCACAGTCTTCACATGAGGATGTGCCTGATAGGTTCATTATTATGAATATGTTTGTCCAGTTGACAGTGTCAGGTCAGATTCTCTGTTTGGAAACTGAGGCTCCGCCTTGTCAACGTCAACAATATCTTTGCTACTGTACTCTTAGGGTAGTACACTACTTTATTGGCAGGTATCAGGTTCACTGCTAAGTTAAATTGGTGGAGCAGGTAGGTTCATATAATTTTGAGCTACTGGAACCAATGTTCCGTGAAATTGTGACTAAGCTGCTGTTTGTCGCTTAAACTAAAACATTGTGACATTATAATACCTACCCTAGTATAATACTTGAACTATTCAGTGTAAGTAGTACTTTTCTGCTATCTGTATAGATGCTTTTGGGTCAACAGCTTGTCAATTGACTCGAGTTTGATAATGAGTTAATTATTTACAAACAAGATGGAATTATTTTTTTCTGAACAAGTTCCAGTATCAAAACAATAAATAAGACATGATCACTTCCATAAAGAATGCAGAAAACAAAATATTTATATTGAATCCATTAAGACATTTGGATCACATCCAAAACTTAATTATTACGATGTGGTAACGTTCAAGAAAAGTCTCAATCGTTAAATTTTAATTGATGGTAACCCATATAGATTTGAATAATGGGTTTGTCAAAATAAATTTTATTTTCTACTAGCCTTGAAATTAAAAACAATATTTCTATTCTCAAATACATTTTGATGAAGGAAAAGTTTTTATCAAGAGATAATTTCACTTAAACGGCTTTTACATTCCCAACCTAAAAGCGATCAATCTGGCCCTAACAGCCGCTAAAACATCCCACAAGCTGTAACTAAACATTAACAAAGACCATTTTGATCGAAGATAAAATTTTAATGGCACTTGGAAATGCAGTGGCAGTCGGATACTTTGGATGCTTCTGCTAAATTGCGAGTGACATGACATTTCTAATCTCCAGGTGCACATGTTAAAGTCTGTGATTTAGGATAACGTCAGTATGGTGGAAGATATCATTTTTAAGAAGTTAACTGATAGTAAGAGCTGTAATTGGTTGTTTTAGGAGAAGAAATAACATTTTTGACGTCTACAAAAATTTTAATGATTTGGTCCTCCTCTCAGTAATATTTATATATTATAGATCTCGACCCTTTAACGAAAACCATGTGCCAAACGTAATCCAGCTAGTTACCAGCTTTATAGAAACAGTGGCGGGTAAAAGGCATTGTATTGGAATGAAATAACAAGTGTTTTTTTTTAATAGAGCAGTGAAACTTTTTATAGATAGTTGTATATGCAATGCTCACTTTTTCATGTTAATAAAATGAAAGTGAGGATGAAAAAAATAATGTATCTTGGATTTGTAATTATTTTCCAATGTTCTGTTGCCATGGCTGTTGATTGCATTTAAATAATGATATCAGATAATATTGTATTACTTGAGCTTTTTTATATGATTACTTTTGCTGAAACTTTAAACTTCTTCAATGTCACTGGAACTGTGAATTTTACTCTTGTATACGTATCACCTGCCGTTAAATAACGTTCAATTATTATAATAATATGAATAAAAAGGTCTAAAAGGCGAGACATGCTGCTATAAAAGAAAGCAAGGAAGTCATTTTTGGTTTTACATATGGTTTGCATAGTGGGTATACATATGGAGAAACTAATTTTTTCGATTTTTGCGGTGGATGAAAAAATGAAGTTGGAAATAACCTATGTTGAATTAACTTGTCATGCATGCATAGGCATATACACAGTGTAATTTATAAGATGCGACAGTTTAAATGCACTTTTAATTTTATTAAATTCTCTCTGGTTTAATGGAAAAATGGATAGTTATGTTTAATGAAGTCGAACCCCATTTTCGTACCACTTTCGGATGTTCTTAATCGATTAGAAGATGGCTAGCATGGTAGTGCACAGGATAATTTAAAAGTTACAGCTGAAGTATGGAGGCCCGCTTCGCGAAAAGAAAACTGACTCCTACTAAATCGCTTCTTGGTAATTATGTCAATAGATTGTGATACTGGAACCTTATATTTCACTTGTTAAAAGATTGATTTTTAGATAACAATTGGATTAGCAGCACGCGATTATAATTTTTCTCAAATGTCTATTATCGGCAATGTCAACCTAACTTAAGGTGAATAATTTATAGCTGAGTACACATGACTCGAAAGTCAAGAAAACATATTCGTATTCTGTGTAAATATTAATTTATTAAAATAGCAGAGCGCTTTCGGCTATTAAGCCATCTTCAGTGCTCACCTGCAAGTAAGTAAAAAAGTTGGAAAATATAAAAAATAAGTAGATGAAGTTTTAAATAATTTTAACAAATAAAATTTTCAATAATGTTTAACATCTAGATTCGACAAACCCTAAACAGGGGATCATTTTAATTTTAATGTAATTTTAATTCATGACGTCAATGTGTTGTCTAAGTTTCTTGTATAAATTACCTGACGAGTAAGTAATTCTTCATCTACTTATTTTTTATATTTTCCAACTTTTTTACTTACTTGCAGGTAAGCACTGAAGATGGCTTAATAGCCGAAAGCGCTCTGCTATTTTAATAAATTAATATTTACACAGAATACGAATATGTTTTCTTGACAACTTAACTTAACCCAGGAACTCAATCGAATTAACTATTTTTTGTGAGAATTACAGTGTTATCAACTATATATATTGAAGATACCGACAACTACAGGAAAGAAAAAACCTAAACCATTCTAATGGAATATCTCAGATGCCATGAAATTGTTGTGCCTTGAAACTTCATAAGTAAATGATCATTTTAATATTGTCCAATCCAACGTTCGTTATCAGGAATAATTGATAGATGACAATGATAATAGTTTAACACTTTCATAGCGTCTTAGAGTCTTTGGAAATCAAATAACGAAGACCGTTCCTTAAAAAGCAACAACTATTCTTCTGGCTGTATACCACGAAGGACATTGAATTACACTTTGATGTTAAGCGATGTTGGTATATCTGCAATAGTCTGTTGTGAAAAAATATCAGTTTTAGATGTTTCCAGTGCTCAAACCAAAAAACAGCTCGGATAAAACTTGCAAGAGGCTCCACCAAATTTTTTAAAATTTAAGCTACATCTCAATCCAAATATAATGGAAGTTAAGAGCTGTGAAAATTCAACATTTGGTTTGAGATTTTTCCAAGAAAATTATTCAAATAGTTTTAAATGATTGTGGTTTTTTTGCGTCACCCCAATGAACGCCTGTAATTATATTCCATATTCTATAACCGGTATTTCAAGCATGTCCCTGCACCGAGACTAGAGTTACTGCCAAAAGTTTACAATATATAATTTGAATATAATTTGAAAATTACTAACTATAATAATCCCTGTGTAAACAAAACATAATACCCCATTATAAAAGCATACTTTGTGAAATAACAGTAATAAACTGTGTGCTGCTAATTTTAATTATCTGGATGTAGGGGAGACCGGGATATATTGTGGGGCACTCAAGGTGAATCGGCTAGTAATGCGGCATCCTCTTGTTGAAAAAACGGTTTTAGTGATTCGGATTGCTTACTGGCATGTTGTTAATCATTTGCCATTACAGTTTTATAGCCATATTCTTGGATAATATTCAAAATATGATATTCTTGTTAAAATTAGTTTGCCCCCTAATAGCCCATACCATAGGGTAGTTAGTGGGGCAATGTATCGAAGAATATAGTGAAGATTGTTGGAAAAATGCTTCGACTAATTAGTATAACAAAAAAAACACCAAATTCAATATTTACGCTGTTATTCTTCTTCATCTTCTTCCACGGAACAATAAGAATGTGCCGAACGACTGCCCTTTTGGCATCTACTCCATCCATCATTGGACTGAGGCCATGGTACCCAACACTTAGCATCTTCGTCAACTTCAGAAAATACATATTCAAGTATACTCGAAGCTACTGTGCATTTTTCCCAGTTTCTTTGACGTAACCTTATCCAAACGCTTCTTGATTGTATCCAAAGAACAGAAATAATAATTCGTATTTCGTTTATACTCACTAACCATCGTTTTGTGATAAAGAAAAATATATACGATAAATTAACTTCAATGTTAAAATGTCATATACCTGGAAATGTTATTGTCACTTTGACATCGATAAAAAAGGTGCATCCTTTTTTATCGCGATAAAAACCTCTCTTCCTCAATTCTAGTATGCGGACGTCACTTTTACACAATGACAATGAGATAATTATTGTTGTTGTTCATCGATATAATTATTCTGTCGTTAATTTATCTTGCCAAAAAACACTCGAGCTTTCCTTTTATTAGATAAATTTCTCTTCAACTCAAAATTTTGTCAATCACTAAATTTGCTCGAAAAACTGACATTAGATAAAATCTCTCCACCTTCGGTGTCGCGATTTTATCATGTCAGTTTTTCTCGTAAAATTAGTGATTGGCAAAACTGTTTCGTTGCAAAGAGAAATTTATCCGATAAAAAAAAAGCTCTTGTGTTTTTACTGTTGATAAATATGGGTGTAGTGGGGACCAAATAAAATGTTCCCCACTTTGTCCCACATGGTGTAACAAAACAAACATGACTGGGACTCTTACCTTCCATAGTAAGTATTCGGTTATTATTATTATGCGATAACATAAAATAGAATATTATGATAAAATTTGTTTAGCTGAAATTAGGTATTATATAACAAATAGAATTCATATAAAAAAATTTCTTAGATAAGTATCAATTTAAAATACACATTTTTCTTTATCGTGACTTGAAGTGTTTGACAGTAGAAGAAGTTTTGATTTAATGGTAAGCGATTATACAACCTCAACCATAATATTGTGAAGTTAAGTCTTTAATATTGGAAATTATCTTTTGTTATCAAGCTGTAACTCATATTCGAACATATTTTATTTAAATATGTATTGAAATACGATGGAGCGTGATTATTCACGATTATATGAATTAATAACAAATTTGACTCCCGCAGAAAGCTGTTACATTTGATGATTTTAACATTCTTTTAATTGTGTTTTATTTTATCTGTTTCTGTGAATTAAGATGCGCGTTGCCTTAATTTGAAAGACTTGCATTTTATGAATATTTTCATTGGAACAACATATTAATAGAAATAAACAATAGTTAAAATGTGGATAAATGATTTGACCCGAGGATCTTTAACGGAATTATATCAATTTTGCTAGCAGTACCGTCGACATAAGCAAACATGAGCCCCGGAAATATGCTAGAAGAATTTCATCGCAATGATCCAATCAGGAGCTAATATTAACACTAATAATTTGTTAACATAATCGAAATTATATGACCGAGTGATTTTATCAACATACATACTTTTATTCTTTCTGTATCAGTGTTGTCAATGGATGATTTTTAGACAATTTCACTAATTTGGATTCAATTGTTTTTCGAATATTATTTACAGAAGGGATATACAAAATGGCTATTCGTTTTGAGGGATTTTTCATATTGACTGGGGTCGAAGACTTTATTTAGATAACCAATGTGATCTTTTGGTTATTTTGACAAATTCTGGCAATTTGGCTGTTGAAAAAAATGAACACTGGAAAATATTACATTTCTAAATATCCAGAAGATCGCTATGTGTGAGCAGAAAGATGTAGGAATAGGTTACATAACCAGTTCATATTTTGTTGCTTTCCATAAAAACTTGACCCTTATTTTCCATGACATTACTACAAGGGTTATGTTTTTTGGGTATATAGACATTTTAGGGCAAATGGTTGCTATTTTTGGTCCAATATAAATTGTTTTATCAATTTTTAGAGTTAAATTTTTAGCTAGTTTGAATAGTATCGATATTTAGTTATCGATTCAAAATATCGATTGATACAAAAAAAATACAACTACAGCGACATGGACACGCTCCCCAGAGCGCATATTTGCTTCTGTCGACTCTATCATACTTCCAGTTTTTTGTTCATCCTAATTCAAAATTTCCAGTTCTAAATACGGTCCCAGTACACTACCCTGTCGAACTCTCAAACTTTCCTGAACATTCAGTCTAAAACATTTATACCATATTATTCGCATTTCACTATTAATTTATCCTCATCGACAGTTTCAAAGGCTCTTCTCATGTCAACAAATACACAAACTACAATTTTCATTTGTCAATTCCTTTTTTCCAGTTGCTGGAAACTAATTGACAGGTCATTTCACAGGAATAATGTCTTTCAAAATCAGACTGGGTTATGAATAATAAATTGTTTATGTTTAGATGCTCACTCAGCTTCTCATGAATATTTCAATTATCTTTCCAATGATTTGGAGGAGGTTATTTGGCCTTGGGTCCTCTGGCTTCCTGGGATTAGTTACTTGTGGAAAAATACCGGGTATCCCAAGTATACAAGCAATGTTTCGCTCATTTGACAAAATAATTAATAAATGAAAAAACTAGTTTAAATGGCATTGAAGTGCCTTCCTTATGACCAATTAAAAAATATATTATATTTAACCTCCTGTTTATTATCTTCGGAAATTGCGTGACATTCTATTCGAAATACAACGATAGTACCTACATACTTTTTTTAATTAATAATAACAAAAATATCAATATTTTATGAAGCATAAATTTCATCTGATACAATTCAAAATTCCTGAATCTGATATTTTTTATTTATCTACAATTAGTCGCAATTAGTGCATCCATATTCCTCCATCCTAGGCGCATACTATGTAACAAATTTATAGTTACACAAGTTGTTTCCGATTTTCAAGTCGACCGCGCTGCGACTACAAAATTCAAGTTTCCCACTGTCACGAAATGAGTAGCGCGCAGGTCGAACTAGACGAGAGAGGTGGATAACGAGACATGTTATCTATGAACGAGCTAGACTGAGTCCTGGAAGACTAGTGCGACAGTAAGACAGTACTTGACTGACCACAAATCGATATTAATTTCTTCTTCCTTTTCCTGTACTTAACAGTAAATGCTGTGTAGGTGAGATTGTTTTTGGAAATAATAATAGTAGAAAAACAGGTGGTCTTTTCAATAATAAATAAACGAAACATCATGCGAAATAATAAAAACTTATTTCAAATCCTAGTACCGTATTTCCGTTTGATACAAAGTTGAATCTTAATGAAATTTTGAGTATTCCCAATTCCAAATTTAAGTTTCGATTGAAATCTTGAAGAGTGCCAGGCTTCTAGGCCAGGGATCTTTGGTATTTTAATCCAAGTGACAGAGTCCCGTAACCTCAATCCGATTCCTGCTTGAAGGTCCAATTGGAATATTGAGGAGTGCTAGGCGTCTGAGCCAGGGCTTTTTGGTATTTTAATTCGAGAACCAAAAACCCTTTTAGCCTTCTCTTTCGCAATATTCTTGTATTTTAGTAACCGATTTCAATGAGAAGACCCCTGATGCTTTTACTGCTTCTTATTCATACAAAAAATAATCCTGTGCTCATTAAATCTCTCTCGCTTATAGCATGCCCGCTGTGTCTTCAATATGGCTGTTAACGCATGCCCAATGTACGCTTAATTGATTATTATGGTAGTTTTACCATATACTGCTCGTATTTCTGTGATTTTCTTAACCAGGGAATGGTTTTCTGTAGTGAATTTGTTTCCTTTATTGTAACAGTCCAAACAGCTGTAGATCCTGTACATATATTCTTGAAGGTACTTGTGATAAACCCTAACCGAACTTTTGTGTTATACTGACCTACTGTATAGTGTAGCTGTAGAGTACCCCTGGGGTAGAGTAGTTGAGTTGCTGCATGAATTTAGCTTCCCCGTAGTGTTGGACTGCAGCCTTACATTGTTCTGCACAGTGACCGTGTTTCCAGTAATGAAAACACCTCAAAACACCAACGAATTTACGATTATGGATTAGGTAGTTATATTGTAGACCAGATAACTTGATAATTGAACTATATTTTTCTTTCTCACGTGATTATCTGAGAAATTTTGACCAAAAATACTACTTAAAATATCTACCTAAATTATCCTTCATATCTTCATTAATAACATTAACAATTTTAATAAGCGGTTCAACAGCCTAACTTCATATTCATTTCCTAGTTGATTTGCTGTTGTTTCAAGTTTGTCTGGGAAATCCTTATCATCACTATGAATGACTTAACAGCCTTTGTTTTTCCTTCGACATTGCTACTAATAAATTCGTTAATTCCTTATCTGTTTCGCTGATGTATTGTTTTACATTTTTGGCATTATTATAAAAGGCTGAATTTTTTTAACATAAGTACTTAACAGCTTGAGTAAGTAACGGTAGGTTAAGTTCTGACAGATGAATATAATTAATTTTGTCATCGCATCCACTTTTGTTGTTTTATTATTTTCACCAACCAACTGTTCCTTTGAAAACTTCAGTAAGCAATTGTATTGAATATCTGCAATTATGGATCCCTCTACTTCGAGTACCAGCTATTCGCTTAGTCCGGTAAAACAATGTAAGGTTATTTAGGACCGTCCAAAATCAAATACATTCATCTTATATCTACATTAAATATCTAGATAATCTACTGATCAGACGAGAAATCGACTTATGGCTATGGGTGGCTGATTTCTTTATCAATCAAAGCATATTTAATAGATTTGGAACACAACTGTTGCCAACTTTATCGCAACACACCCTTTAGTAACTAATCTGGTAACTTTTAGTGGTGTGGGTAAGGCTTTTCAAATTCCTCCTCCTGGTTATTAAATGGACTATAGCTTACTGGTATTCTCCAATATTTCATCAGTTTTCATAACCATTTTCATTGAAAATCTTCATTAGATCTCCACAGCTGACTCTTTAGTCTGACACTTTTAAGGGGAACATATCTAACACAAAAACTAAATTCAATCTCAATTTAACCATAAAATTATCTACACAGACCATTTATAACCAAAAAACTGCCCTCTCTAGACAAAAATTTGGCTTTATCAAATCTCTGCTATCTGTAGTTGTCATATATATTTGGAGATAAAATCAAGCAGAAATCTCAATCAATTTCAATAGCGGTGAATTTGAAGCTTCTGCCGTTTAATTTTTCCAAAATCCTATTCTGATACCTCTCTAGAATAACAATTTCAGTTTTTTGGCCCTTGATGCATTTCTAAAGTAGAAAATACTTCAAGTTGTTAGTTCTGCTTTGAAAGAGTTCAAACGAATTTATCCCTCAACGGCATCTTCAAATCTGTTGAGTATTATTTTTTATTAAATCTTTTTGGTGAGTTACCTCGCGCTTGACAGTTTTGTGTATATAAATCATGAAGACTTTCTTCCCAGTGATCAGTTTCATTTGTATTTTATTTTTATATTTCACAATTACCATTTTATGTAACTTTGTGCTTCTCTGTTAATAAGTACACTGTGGAACACAACAACAAATAAATCCCATTTTATAATTATAATCATATTAAGTAGGGGTAACCACGCTATCCCGCAATACCCGGTTTCCCCTACAGCAACAACATTTTGTCCAATTATTATACTATAGTTTCAAGTGACTTCACAGGGTTATGTTATGATGCGGGTAATAACATATTCAGGCCACTGTTAAATCAGCAGTACAATTGGAAGTTTATTAGTTATAATTAGAAATAACTGCAGGTATTACATTCCATTGACTCTCATTTGCGAAGCAGTTCGTTCAATTTTATCTGCAGATAAGTATTAACAATCCAGTTGAATTGTGTTTTGGAGTAATTTCGATTTTTTTTGTTTCTTGGGTTGCTGAATCCGAATATAAGGTTTGCTAACAAAAATACATAAATATGTATTTTTAGTGATTTATACCACATAACTAAAAAACTGTTGGTTTCTTGTGAATAACCCTTGCATATGAAAAAAGTTTAAGAAATATTTTATGAACTTTAAAATTCAGATTTTTTCAACGGGTGAACCATTTGGTGATAACGCGCGGAAGAACTTGAAAAAAATGTTTGCAAATAATTGACAAAGTAAAATTTTTCCACATAAAACGTACAAACCTACCTACTAAATTCCAAATTTCCTTCTTGGATAGTTTAACTTCTCGTTAGCAAATCAGCTAAAACACACTACCGACCATATACTCAAATTAAAATACTATGATCTCATTTTTAAATATGTTAAAGCCCTCGGCTGCGCCTCGTGCTTTAATTTCCACGCGGCGGGCCGCAAACACTTTAATTGCGCCCTTGGTTCATAAATAACTATTTGACCTTCCAAGGAAATGGAACATCCTTTTGGTTTTTTTCTTTTTCCAAAATCACATGACTGTTCCACCTATGCATAGATGAGATTTTGCGAACTACTCAAATTAATAATCAGGGACTCTCCTGCTCGAAAATTTTGTAAGAGTTCACGACCTCATAAACATAGTTTATGATTCTACAAAATTCATTCTGATATTCATTCCCAAGGGCTAAGTAATCTATATCATACCCATTTTATCATGAGACTGGATCAGTTACCAGCAGTGATTCTTGATTATTTTTCTTTTCTTATCGTCTCTCTTTTCATCTTACTAATCATAGGTATAGCCGTACCATAGATATAGCCAGTTATGCCTACAATGTTATCTGTCAACTATAACTTATCAACTTTGCGGTATTTGTGATCCTAGTTCCATACAATACGAAGAATTATAAATTTCATCCAACAAGACTAGTATACAAACAAACCTTTCACTTTTTTATTTGTCTCAACCAAAGCCCCAAATTAATGAATTGAAATAACAGCGTTCTTCCGTTTCACACCTACCATTAAAATTATAATTATTATGCAAATGCCTTTTTGAACAGCTCAAACCAAATTTATTCGGTCATTTAAAAATCCCACGGTACAAAACCCATCACAATGATTTTTTGAAAGGATACCGTGAGCTGAAATATCGTTAATTGATAATGAAAAAATGGTATGGATTGTGAGACTACCAGTAAGACGAGTTATAACAATAACACTTATTTTCAAGGATTTTACATTTGAGTATGAAATAATAACTTCAAGTTAAATTGATTGGAAATTTAAAGTAGGAATACTGGAAAAGAAAATAGGAAAATGAATCAAGATTGAGGTTAAATAATGGAACATTTTTGTTCTATTTTTGAACCTAGAAAAAGAAGTTTTCGTACAGTGCCAAAACAAAAACAATGAAAATTTCTCAAGTACAAAGGACGGACCCACGTTCAATCGACATGGCATCGAAAAAATATGGTTAATGAAAATACTATAATAAGGATTGTGTTCGTTGTTTAACTTGAAGATCTTGGAGCATGTCAGGCAAAGCAGGCCAGCAGCTGAGTTGATCCAGGAAATGCTTAAAAGGATTGAGAGTAGGTCTGCAGATTGGTAGATT
Source organism: Galerucella nymphaeae (assembly GCA_963978555.1). NCBI lineage: Eukaryota > Metazoa > Arthropoda > Insecta > Coleoptera > Chrysomelidae > Galerucella > Galerucella nymphaeae. The sequence continues at coordinate 8,905,814 of OZ021719.1, forward strand.
GGTTAATGATTATTACACGTGACAACTGTGTTTGGGGAATATTTTTTGGAACGTGTGATTTCTTTAAAATGTGTTTTTGGTGGCTGGGTGTATATCGACCTACCAACATTCAGCTGAGCAAAGAGTATTTGAGGAGCAAGAGGTTCATATTTTAGAGAAAATATAAAACCACAGTCCATAATGGAGTTTATTGTAGAGCGCGCTAGCTTGTTTGGTGGTCACTTTTGCAATGAATGAATGAAAGTATGCTATCTACATGATCGAAGTGGAAGTAGAAGGAACGGACAGAATAAGAAAAATACAACACACACAGTGTATTACAACTGCCAAGGATTCCACCACGCACAGACAGCATGTAGTGCGCGCACTAAATAATTACTTCATTTTCTTCAACAAAATTGATTTTATTTAGAGTGAAAACAAACAAACTAACTGAAATTAATCCAGGAAAAAAAGTGATATTTGAGTTTAAATAACTTTTCATCTGAATAAAAGGTTCGTGTTCTCAAGAAATCCTTCTATTTCACCTCAAACGAATTCATACTATCAAAATATATTTTAAGTTACATTGTTAACCGATGAAAAGTCTCTGTACAATTATGTTGAGAGACTTCAAGTGAAAATTGCACACTGAAGCACGTAAGGTCTCTTTATATCCAGTATTTATATTGTTAGGCTGGACATTAGTCATGAAATTTTCCGTATTATTGAATTTGAACATACAAGTTTCAAAAATATATAGACAGGCTAGAGAAAGTATTTTAAAATTTCCATATTGCTCACAACTAAAGGTACGGACTTCAGCAATAAAACGTATTTTTCCGAGCAATAAAAAGTTTATACTTTTCCATTTAATACATCATTGAACAGCTGCTTGTTTCTCAAAAACACATCACGTATTTCAGGCTCAATCCAACTCAAGCATTATCAATTATTCTTCGTTAAGACTTATCTTGAATTTCGGAAAAATGCTTCCTCTAATCAAGACACTTATCAATATTTATGTAGATCCAGGAAATTTACTGATGCTACATTTTCCATGTGATTATTATTTATACCCAATTCAATTTGGCTAACACATCGATGCCTATCATGGAGATGCATTGACTGAGTTTTTTTGGTTATTTAACGGAAGGAAATTATTACATAATCAGCTTTGAAGGTCCGATCGTGAACGATCACATTCGGACTGCAAAGAAATATCAAATCCATTGGCTCAAGAACATTATTTGCCAATACACTAAGAAATCCATCTAATTTTATTGAAGCTTCATCTACGTATATAAAAGATGAAATGGGACCTGAAATTGAAACTAGCAGAACACCTACATTGATTATCCAGATTTTATACAATTTAGTGCTTGTCCTTGAATGCCAGCATTTTTCAATTTTTTCTCAACTTATTATCTCTCGAAAACATTCAATTAAAACAAAAACATCACTTGTATCAGTTAATTATTAGAACTTTTCACAAAAACTGTAACGCCAATGGTCGGTAATAAGTCAGTTAATATGAATTTAAAATACCGTAACCAAACAGATCGTATAACGTTCAAGTCTCCAGCCATAATAAAATTGACTCAAGGTGTAGTTGAAAAATGTTGTCATTGGTCGACGCTCTGAGTAGGACTATTTTCTACCAATGGGTGAATAATGAAGTGGATGGGTTCTGGCAATTCTTTGGTACTTCTTTAAGTATATAATTAGTAACACTAGAACGACGGAATTTAATGAGTTGTAATGGCCATACTTGCTTTGAAAATAATTGTGTGCCCGGAGGTGAGGGAAATAACGTAAAATTAGAATAGTTGTTGTTCACCTGGCGTTTGAAGAGTGAGGAGAATATAAGGAATATAACAAAGAGCATGAAATTTTTATTGCGGATGATTCTTTATCGCTGGACTAACGAAAAAAAAAAAAGTAGAAGAAATTGATTTTATTATGCAAAAATACATATGATTATTCCAAATAGTTTCAATTGAGTTCTATTCAACTATAAAAATAAAACCTTCTTCCCACCACCTGCTGTGAAGTTGATAATTCTTGCTCCATCTAGCCAACTGAGAAGTTGAATCTCTCTATCAGTGATTAATAATTTTTTCCACTAGAGTGTGGAAAGAACCACTTTTCCGCACTCTTTTTAGTGCGGAAATAGTCACTAGTGCAGAAAGTGAATTTGTTGAGTTTTTGGAGAGTATATTGAATATTTAAAATGCTCATATATTTGTATGGTTGTAGTTTACCCAAATTACTGGAAAATTGAGAAATTCATTAGAAATCTGCTATAATTTTTTATAAAAAAAAAAATATTTTTTTCGATAGTTTCCTATAATGACCCTCTGGTATAAACCTTATCAAATTTATGTCAAATAATAATAAGTTGTTGATACTTATTTAATAAAGAAGGGATGTTTTTTATGTTAACTTCTGGGTCTTTTTCCGCATACTAGTAGAAAAACTAGCAAAACGTTGAAATGAAAAACTAAAAAGCGTTGTTGTTTAATTCCCTAAGAATAAGAGAGAAAAGCATTCTTGTGATGTAGTTGGGAAACATAAATCACTTTTCGATTCAGAAATCATGATAAGTTACTCAAAAAACTAACAATGATTTCAATGTGAACAATTGAAGAGAAATGTCAAACCGAGTATCAAACTAATAAAACCTGGCAACTACATATAAACTGTTTTCAAATCTCACGGTATTTTTACAATTTTATTTTGCGCTTTAAATAAGCAAAAGCAAAAAAATACATTCTCATTAAAGAAAATAAATGATTCATATATTTGTTTATTAATAAGCTAAAGTCGTCAAAACATCATATACGAAACGAGTGCGGCAAATAATTGAAAATATAAATTTAACTTCTGTCACTATGAACGGAATTTCACTTAATGACAATTTCTCTCACTTGGTGACAAAAATCACGTTTTCGCTGAAAGTATTCTATTACAAAATGACGACTTTTTGAATAGAGTTGTAGAGAGACTATATTTTTTTGTCACGAAGAACACCTACAGCGAATTTAAAATACCAAAAAATCCCAATTATTTAAAGCTATCGTATACTCATTCTTCTTACCAATTACTCAAAGAAAATGGGTTGAAACCAAATTATTTTTCGAAAAATAATCTACCATTAACCATAAACCAATTCTAAGCCTTTACTCAGACATCCACCTATTTTCATAATTATTGTTCGCTGCACATTATAAATTTATTATTCCCATTCAGCTGCTCCAACAAAGATGTTATCAATAATATTGTTGAAATGTTTGGTCTCTGCACGTAAACCTTTTATAATAACAGCTCGACAATTTATGAAAATATGCTAAAATGTAACGGTACAAAAAACTTTGCATCACAAATTTTCGTCCAGTATCGGCACATCTCTTTATACATATATCAGTCAACGGAGCAGGAAACATCCAGGACCGGATAATGAGGGTTGATTCACCTGTAGATATTTCTGTTCAGTTCCAAATGGAATGAAGCTTTGGTTAAATAACGTGGGCTACTTTTTTCCATTTGCTGAAATTTTGTTGCTTCTCCCAAGTAAAATTTAATTTGTGTAATATTTTCCACGAAGTTTTTCGCCCTATGTCAGGCAAATTCTCGTCCTCCTTTACCATACTTAGAATTATGTGTAGGGTTGGGATCTCTTTTTTGAAAAATAATTCGTGTACTTTTCGTCTTATTGTATTTTGCATAATATGTTCATCAAGGTCAAGTGATTTCTTCCAGTTAACTTTTTAGGTGGAGATATATTTCCATTTTTCCTCTCCCTTAGAAGCCTGTAAATAGTAGATTCACTAACTCCTGTCATATTGGAACATGTCAAAACTATATTTCTAACAGTAGCAGCCGGCATTTGATGTACAACAGCATCATGCACATTTAACACTACAGTCTTCGTTTGTAAGCTAAGCACTCTCTTACACTCTACTGAGGTGAAACTTGAAGACATTTTTCACAACACTGTTAACACTTATGGAACGTAAGCGACTCTGAGCAAAACAAATTATACAAATTTGGGAGAGACCAAGTTTCACCGTATATACCTGCAAAATTTCTACGTAGTCATTAGGACAATCCCTAGTAGGACCCTATTGTAATGTTTCTTGGAAATTATCAAGTTGTTTTAACTAACCGAATTTAGATTCATATTACCTTTATATATCAGATCGGGTATGAAATTAAATAGTAAATAAATTCCTTAGATGAACGGTGACGCTTATGGTTTACTACCTGACTAGCATCTGTGACCTTTTCGCGTGCTGTTAGACAATAAGAAACAGACTATAAATAGGCAGTTTGCATGTTGATACTATCTATTCTCACTGGAAAAGTCACTTCCAAGCTTCTTTCGGAAATAAGTACCAACCATTTGTAGCGTAGAGAGGACAATGGGAAAAACATGCTGTATTTCTAATAATTCTTAATCTGGTCGACGTCCTGTGTAAGTTTCAGCTCAATATGCGTGTTGAATCTGTATTGGACCAGTACATATCTCATTATCACTACGTTTTTAGCACTTTTAGTATCTTGCGTAGCTCGCTATTTTTTCAATCACTATAATATTATAAGTATGAACTCATAACGTCTCGTTTCAAGGATTTGAAATTTTGTCATGTAAAAAATTATGAATTAAAACGGACAATTACTCTGATTGAATTTTGAAAACACTATGTATTGAGTTATTTTTTCTTCAAATATATCACACAATATCTAACTCCTGTCCTGAACAATTGAACCCAAACAAATGAGGAAACATTCAAAAGCTATTGTCATTTTGGGGAATAATTTTGATTGTGATTTATTCAAAGCATTGAAGAATCTGATAAAATTTTGAACGTCATTTTCCTCGATGTCGCTAAAATTCTTTTCATATGATAATCAAGCCTGTTTGTGTAGACCGTAATGTCAATGAAATATGTATTTGGTATAAGCTGCGATATGCAGACTCCTTCCACTTAATATACAGGATGTTTGACAAGATGCGGCGAATGAATAAATATGTAACAGTTGCTGGATCCACCGGTAGGATACCAAAGATTCTTGGTATGGATTCAGATATTCAGCCAATCAATTTTATACAAAGTGTTTAAAAGTGAATTTTCTGCAAATAGGTACAAGATATTCATTGTAATCCAAAGCTTTCTGAGTTGAAGGGGCGGTGGCAACTTAAACTAACTTATCTCTCGAGCAGCGCATGATAGCAAAATCAAACAATTCTTTTTCCATGGAAATAGCCTATAGTTTTTCAATTTTATCTGGAATTTTGTCAAAAAACTAATGGAAAATGAAACCAATATTTTCTGTAGACTCTGTAGCAGTGTTATCGAATGACTGAAGATGTTTTTGACACTAGATGCTTACATACTTTCATACTTTCTCTCGCTAGCAGGAAATAGTTATTTGTTCAACTGGGCAGCAAAGTAGTAGATTGACTGCCGAAGCTGAATTCAGGAATCTAGATAAGGCAGTCAATCTACTTTGCTGCCAAGTTGAACATACAATTTTTTCTCCGATTGTTCATAATGAGGATATTGTATTTGCAAATTATTACAATTCCCACAATCTCTTTATTTTGGTTGATTGCTATAGAAATGTATAATCACAGGCAGCAAAGTAATCACTTTGCTGCCTAGGCAGGAAAAGTAATACTTTGCTAATTGATATCAGTCAGTAAAATTAATATTTGCTGCCAATCGGAGAAAAACATAATTATACTAAATTCATTCAATTATATTCACCAAATGACAAACAATGACTGACGTTTCAGTGGAAAATTGAATGACATAGAAATACGAAGTTATCACGGAATATTAAATATAAATTGCAGAAGTTACACTTGCAATGTGACGTTTAAAAAACGAAAAAGAGATGTAACTTTTCGCACGTTAAACAGTGTTTGAAGAGACGTTTTGCGAATGTCAAACCTGTGTTTTCGATGCGGTTTTATTGAAAAAAATGTAGCTGCAAACGATATCTGACATTTTTTTTCGCTTTTGTCTCGAAATATCCATCCAAATTTGGATAAGAGAAATCTGAAGCTTAATGTGTTTTGAAATGCTAATCATCTGTTGATACATATAAGTACTCAAGTTATCCATATTTTAATGGTGACTGTTTCTGTTTGAGGAACAAAGATATTGTTCGGACCACTTCAACATTAGTATTGGCTGTAGCTGATATATTGTCGGGAATATCAAAATCTTGCATGATCTCTATGATGACCATTAAAACTGTCAAGATAAGATGACATGAAGCCTTGTTGTCAATGATACGATGAAGCTTTGAATTTACCACCGTCTCGAACTCGTTCTCGACTATTATGAAGCGCATAATAATTTCGATGAGTTGAGAATAACAAAATGTGTAAGCAGAAAAAGATTGTTGAACAAAGTTATCCATCTACTCAGACATCACCAAAGGAAAACAGACGGTTCTGTTTTGTTAACATTTGTGTTACCACAATAAATGCTAAATATTTTCCTAATATTATGGGAGTTGATGAAAGCTCGAGATTTTTTATCCAAATTAGGTCAAAAGTATTTAAACTTCGAGTATTACTGAATATTGAGGAATAATGGTATTCATATGTATAAAAATGGATAAAAATATATGGTTTAATATGAAAAACCCTATGAATAAAATATGTCAACGATAATGTTAATTTATTTGATGTTACTACTGTATTAGTGAATAATTATCATTCGGACCATTTATTTTTTAACGGTTGAAAATTTGAGGTTGGATATGTATTACACATACTAATTTACAGATTTGTTGCACAAAAACGATTAAATGATTCAACTATAATTTATTTGTACATTTTTTAAGATAAGACTAACTCCTTATGAGTAATTGTTTTTATTTTGCTTCATATTCGTTTGAAAAAACAACAAATATTTTTATCATATAATTCCTGTGACTTGAAAATTAAGTTGTTCTTTGTTATATTATTGTTTTCAGATAGCAGCTACAAGATGATCAACCAACTTTTGAAAATGTATCGTCCCAGAATAACGGCAGAAGTACCTTTACTTCTAATGTACTTCACATTTATGTTGACTGGTGAGTGCTCAATTACTATGTTATATGAAACCAAAAATTCTTCCTAGCATCGAGAGTGAATTCATCAATTTGTGTGAGATGAATAACTTTATTATGAAATTAAAAAACGATCTTCAAAAACAAGCAGTTATTAGCTAGAGAGAGAGGTTTGAGCCGTACTTGGAATGTTTGCTCCAATTTCACGGGTGGCAGCTGATAGAGAAGAAACATACGTCTTCGTTTTGAGTATCTATAATGAACAGCATAACGCTAGCAGAAAATATGCAGTAGCGGGTAATTTTACGGCAAATCTTCATACAAAAAACTGGAGGTGACACTTCAAGCGTTCAAGATGAGAAACATCATGTATCCCATCCTGAACAGACCTGCTGATACAACCAAGTACAACATTAGTTCAGAAGGTGCAGCTGCACCAGGTATTTTCCATAGCTGAACTGGATCTAATAAATGCTTGTATTCCGCCAATATTTATTTCAATTTGAGAATTGTTACAAATTCTATATTGAAACAAAATGATAGATATAGTAATAAATAAGATATATTATAAAGTGTGAGATAATTATTTTATTTTTATGTGAAATACGAAGGTACAAATATGTATTCATGTAAGTCACAAGTATTCATTGCTCGAGTTGAAGTTGACTTGCCAAAACTAACCTTTTTCGGATCATTTATTATGTAATGATTTGCTATAGGCATTTTTCCTATCCGGTAATTTTCCCTGATCTTTTATGTAACGGGGAAAACATCGACTGAGACCTGAAAAATCTATTCCACCCTCACAGCTCTTCTTAGTTCCTGAGAAGGAAAGTCTCAAATAATAGTATATTTTTTTTAATTTCCATTTCCTCCTTTTATCCAGAAATCTTCCTATGTGTTGTGCAATAGGATTTTAGCTTTTCACGCAATTCTCTAGCATGTGGATGAAGATTTTTCCTTCCATACCACATAATCATCATTCTTTTCTCAACTTTTTCAAGATTTTACAGGATCCCCTTTATGCGTCAAGGTCCCGTTATGATCCTTACTTTGACTTAGGCATTCATTTGATTCTAACGCAGCAGATCATTCGATTGTATGAGCCCTGCTTGATCATTACGATATTTAGATTTTCCAGCCTAGCTTACTTTTCCAATATTACATTGAAGCTGATACCGTAAAGGGGCATTGACCCTCCGGAAGTGTGTTTAAGACCCCTCCTTTGATAGTTCAACCACTTCATCATTTCCTTTTGTTCCATTGTCCTCAAGTCCGCAGTGAGGTGAATATAGTTTTCCTAGGCGTCCCCACAGCATTTTGGATTTAATCACATAAGAGTTAAGTGCTTCAACGTCCAAGGTACTTGAACTTAATTTTTGTACCATTTCCCAAGTTTTCTACTTCCATCCAAGAAGCCATCGTGTTTCCTACATGGGCCAACAGTTTAATTTGCGAAGATCTTTTGAATTCAAAACCAAATTATTGAAGTGGATAAGACACTAGCGTAGTTGAACCAGCTTGAATTTGGTTTAATCACTCCTATACCTGAGGATAATTAAGGCGGGTTCGTTAAGTTTGGAATAGGATTCATAGATTATTTCCATTGATTGTGGATGAAAAACTTGACCCTTTTTTTGTTTGAACTCCATTTCAAATTAAGTATTACTCATTCTATCAATATAATCTTATGTATTGCTCAGTTTCAGTTTTTGTTAATCTAATGATGTTTAAAACTTGTTACAATTTGATGGGATATCCGAAAGTAAATTGCTCGAGACTGGGAAGATATACAGATCACGAAACAAAACAATTAGAGGAAATAGTACAACCCTTAGCGTCTTATGTGACAACGATAACAGAGATGGTTCCAAATTCCATCCCATTCATACTTTCAATAATAATTGGTTCTTGGTCTGATAAGTATGGAAGAAAACCAGCCATGTTATTCGTATTATTTTGTAAGTACTATTACTATTTTTGGCTCAAATGTATTAAAAGAAAGAGATCGAAATATGAAATGAGTAACAATTTTTTATTGTGAAAGTAAAATTGATCAGAAACTTTTAGTTCCATTTGAAAGTGAGGCTTGGAACAGTATATTCAAAAGTTTATAAATAATTCCAGGTAATTTCTTATATTTCGGAATAACTGCTATAATGCTTTTGTTTGATGATATTAATCCATATATGATGATGATTGCCAATATTCCAACTATAGCTTGCGGCAGTAGTTTAACAATTGTGACTCTAATTTTGGCTTACTTAAATGATATCGCTACTAAGGAATCAAGAGGAATAAGGTAAATGAAAATCAATATTTTCATATTACTTAGATCATCCAAATATTGACCGGAAGTTTGGATTAGTGAGGTAAGCGTCTGTTTTTCAGAGAATATTCAAAGGTAATACCACGAGTGCTTCAAATTTTATCGATAATTTTTTCTTTTCCACGAAAACTTGTTTATTTGGCAAAAATATGAAAACAAACCGATTTGATAAAATCACGACTCCGTTAGGAGGAGTGATTTTATCTAAATTCGGTTTGTTTGAATGTTTTTGCCTCAAATAAACAAGTTTGAGTGATGAAAATAAAAAATTATGTGATAAAATTTGAAGAGCGAGTTGTATTTGGGAAGATTATTTTTTTCAACAATTTAAAAGGATTTTTGAAAGCGCTTTTAGTTGTCAATAATGACAAATTCAAAGTAAAATTTTGACGTTTCGATGTAAACAAGGTTTTATCGATGAGGAAGCATAATTATCAGTATAATACCGAATGATTGGCTAGAATAATGTATTGCTATTGGTTAAAACCACCAAAATGTCAGATTTTGACAAGTGAAAAAAATAATCACTTATAATTGCACAAGAGGTTTGTATTTTATCAAAGGTAATACCACGAGTGCTTCAAATTTTATCGATAATTTTTTCTTTTCCACGAAAACTTGTTTATTTGGCAAAAATATGAAAACAAACCGATTTGATAAAATCACGACTCCGTTAGGAGGAGTGATTTTATCTAAATTCGGTTTGTTTGAATGTTTTTGCCTCAAATAAACAAGTTTGAGTGATGAAAATAAAAAATTATGTGATAAAATTTGAAGAGCGAGTTGTATTTGGGAAGATTATTTTTTTCAACAATTTAAAAGGATTTTTGAAAGCGCTTTTAGTTGTCAATAATGACAAATTCAAAGTAAAATTTTGACGTTTCGATGTAAACAAGGTTTTATCGATGAGGAAGCATAATTATCAGTATAATACCGAATGATTGGCTAGAATAATGTATTGCTATTGGTTAAAACCACCAAAATGTCAGATTTTGACAAGTGAAAAAAATAATCGGGTAAATTTGGATTGTTTAATGAGAAACTGTTGCCTAGCAATTAGACGAGAACAACTGTCAACTATTAAAAACGCGACACCGAAGGTGGAGCGTTTTTAGGTTGACAGTTTTTCGAGTCAAATTGCTAAGGGAAACAGTTTAGAAGTTGAACAACACAAATTTACCCGATATCAATACAAACATCGAGTGTAATTCGGCAGGACAATTCAATGAATCGGCTCATTGTTAGTGCTTAGAAATTCAATAAGTTGTTGACAAACATGTCAAATTATTTATTATGGTAACAAATGCATAAGTGAAAAAACCACAAGTGCATTTATCAACAGTAAAAACACAAGAGCTTTTTTTTATCGGATAAATTTCTCTTTGCAACAAAACAGTTTTGCCAATCACTAATTTTACGAGAAAAACTGACATGATAAAATCGCGACACCGAAGGTGGAGCGATTTTATCTAATGTCAGTTTTTCGAGCAAATTTAGTGATTGGAAAAACTTTGAGTTGAAGAGAAATTTATCTGGATAAAAGAAAAGCTCGAGTGTTTTTTGGCAAGATAAATTAACGACAAAATATATCGATGAACAACAACAATAATTATCTCATTGTCATTGTGTAAAAGTGACGTCCGCTTACTAGAAATTGAGGAAGAGACGTTTTTATCGCGATAAAAAAGGATGCACCTTTTTTATCGATGTCAAAGTGACAATAACATTTCCAGGTATATGACATTTTAACATTGGAGTTAATTTATCGCTGAAAAAGTTAAAGCTAACTTTTGCCGGTGTCAAAGTGACAATTACACTGAGGCATATGCGATTTTTTATACATGAGTTGAATTGTCACTGTAAAACATATGAAAGAAAATATTCTGAGCTTCTGTTTGTACCAATTTTTGGAGAACTCCAGTTTTTATTGGAACATTCTGTGCATTTCCGCCTCATCATCAAATTTTTTTTTGGGTTTACTCAAATCCATCTAACGGTATCAAATTTATAAAAAATTAGTATTTTATTTCCTCCATAGATACTTAGATACAAATTTGGAATTTTTGTATAATACCTAATGGAGTACATTTTTATTTTTATTTTGATCAGCATTTTGAATGAAGAATTACAAATCTCATGCTGGCATTGCTAAAATTGGAGAGCTTGAGTTAATTTAAAGCAGTTTTTCACATCCGTCATCTGTACAGTGCGCGTCATATAAAACTACAACTTCAATAATCGGAATTTTTTTCTATTGTGTGAAGGGATCTTTTGCAACGTGTCAACGCTAAACTAGTTGTTACGGTATAATTTTTGGGGCAGTGGGCTCAGCAAAAATGTTAGTAGATGTGATAATGAAATTGAAATTCTTGGAATATTTCAGTAACAAAAGCATCAAGAAGATTTAGGAAACCCGATTTAGAGAATTATGCATGTGTAGCCATGAAATTTGAAAAATATAAACAAAATCCACTAAAAATTGGAAATAAATTTATGCACGAGATACACATGATTCAAACGAATACTAAACAAATATAATGAATGGGGGCAGAAACAGACCGACGGCAAATAAAAACAAACGAACAAAAGAAATCCGGTATTATAAAGCCTAATCACAAAGGTCATAGCTCCATTATTGATTATAACTTACTGTTTTTCATCTTCAGTTGGGTATACCAGGTTAGGTTAGGTTCTATGCGAGTGGGGCCTTATCACTATATCCACTGCGAACTTCCTTAGGTGTATTATGACTCACTCCTAGGGATCACCATTCACCTCACAAGTCTGTGCTTTTGACAAAGTCTCTGGTTGTATTTGTACAGATCCGACAGTCCGAGGTTTGAACCAGATTCATCTTCTTAAGGTGGTAATTTAGTCGAAAATGTTCTGTGAGCAGTCCCAACGTGGGTTTGTTCTACTCCATTGCAGGATCTGTTTATTTTTTGTACCCAAAAGGTGGTATATGAACACATTTCGAGTGAGAGAGCTCCGATATGTCTGACTAGTACGTGTAGATTTTCCTCTCTACCCTGGTAGGTATGGCATATCTAGCAGTGCTTTCTGTAATGCCGAAAAATGGTTCAGGCTCGGTGAATAGAGTCTCTAATTTTTTTTGTCAGAGTTTCGGCCTCCTTGCTGCTCTTCACTCCTTGATGCGTCAGCACCTAGGCTGAGATGACTGTTTTCCCTTTGCCTTTAATTTCAAATGATTGTAGACAGTTATATACCACGTTGGTTTTTATCCTGTTCGAGCTTAGTGCTTGAAGAGCATCCTGGCTATCTGACAGGCTACTTTTTATAAGGTTTATTCTTTGTTTCATGAAATAAAATCCAAATTGCCAGCTTTTGCACCAGAAGCAGCCAAATCATGTTACATCGAGACTTTTTCAACCGATTGCAGCACTTCCTCATTCAAAAAATGTATTATATTTCCGTCCAACGTTTTCAATGTTGTTTCTAGCAATATAATTGCGTACACATCCAGCAGTGTGTACTGAACAGTAATTTGTCTTGCTGGAAAATGAAATTATCGTTGGGTAGACTTTCCTCACCGGCAGCAAACAGAGTCTTCCAGGCAAATAAAAAATTACTAAGAACTAAATTTCCAGGCACCAAAATGAAAATTTATGAAACAGTAATTAGACCAACAATAACGTATGGAGCTGAAGTTATGAATAATGACCAAAAAACAACAAGAAGACCTAAAAATTTTTGACGAAAAATACTAAGTCATATTGGGACCCAAGAAAATAGCTCAAAATGAATATAGGAGAAGAACAAATGAAGAACTGAAGAAAGACATCCAGAGGGACATCATAAGTGTAATAAAAAAGCAAAGGTTAAAATGGTTGGGACATGTGTGGAGAGCAGGAGCAAATAGCACAATATATGCGATGACTGAGTGGAAGCCAAGTGGCAAAAGAAAAAGAGGGAGGCCAAAATCAACGTGGCTACAGGAGGTCATAAATGACATAAACTGTCTAGGTATCCGAAACTGGAGGGCGAAAACAACTGACAGGAAACAGTGGAGGAACATAACTAAACTGATCTAAAACCTGGAAATGGGGACCGATCCCCCCCAAAAAATCTGGATCTAAAAAGCCGTTCCGGCGACTAAGCCCCTCTTGGGGTACATACTCACTATATATAGACTTTCCTCACCGATAGCAGCATTACCTCGTCCAAAAAATTCATTTTATTCCATTTCAACCGATTCAAAACGGTTTATACACTCTAATATGGCCATCACTATATTATTAGAATACTTTTTTTCCTGAAAAAACTACCATGCTCCAAAATTTGATGTATCGTTTGTAACATGATTTGAGGGAAACCTGTTTTGTATTTTCGGGAGGTAGCAGAATTTTTAAATCTTTTTTTCAAATTCTTTTTGATGCGATTCCATGTCATAACGTATTGAAGGAGTAAATAATTTGTCTTATTCTGATGGAAGTTTAATCATTATCCTGCCTCTTTTAACGCTATAAATCGTGGTTTTGCTTGTATTAAACTTTTGGGGCAGTGGTCTGAAAGACTAAGCATCCTTCATTTTGGAAATTATTTCATCAAATATCATTTGAACTAATTAGGTTTATATTGACCAAAAAAAGTATATCAGTTTTATATGACGCGAAATGTACAATAAGTTTTTCCATTTTCCATGGAAATGAAACCTTCAAATTCATGTGGGTGTATACCATTGGAATATTTTGTTTATTGAAAAATTCATATTTGTAACCAATGGGTTTTTTGTTTCCTTTTTTAGAAACGCGACTTTTGAAGTGATAACTGTATTTTGCGTGTGTTTTGGAAATTTATTGAGCCCCCTTCTTTTATACTCTACAAGCTACTCTGCCATCTATGGAATATCGGCTCTTCTGGTTTTGATTACAATAGCATATACCTATTATTTCGTTCCAGAATCATTAGAAAAAAAATCTACAGAAAAACCCCTTGTATCGGAAATTTTTACCTGTCAGCATTTACTTGGTATTTTCGGGGTAATTGGTAAAAGAAGATCAAATAATCAAAGATTGATAATTCTGTTGCTTATAACTGTAATGCTTGCTGTTAATTTGGTGAACATTGCTGAGTCTAATACAAAAACGTTATATTTGAGAAAAGAGCTGGCATGGACTTTGACAATTCGGAACACCTTCATCAGCTGGTCCAGCGTCGTCAATATTATATGTACACTCAGTCTCACTTACCTATTACATAAAAAGCTAATGATCAAGGAAACAACTCTTATTTTGATTGGTATTGTTTGTACAATTGGTGTGGATGTCCTTTATGCCACTGTTCAAAATAGCTGGTTTATTTACGGATGTGAGTAGGTATTTTCATGAACTTCTGGTTAATTTTGAAAAAATACATCAGTTTTAAATTGAAATAAAATTATCAATTACCTATTCACTGCAACTGTAACTAACACTACAAGTTATAGTTGCTTGCACAGTATAAGACCGGTAACCCGAGATACCTGTAGGCTTTATTATGTCAAATAGAATTAGAATAAGTTATTACCATCAAAATCAATGTGAAAATCAAGTTGGAAAAGGCTTTTTTTCCAAGACCCAAACTAGCTAATCGACGCTATAGAGGACATCGCCGTAAAATGTATACCATTAATGTTTCAACATCTATTAGGAAATCAGAGTATTAACTTTTTTCAACTCACATGAACTAGTGGAGGTCTGGGTTCTTCGAGAGCCGCTCAAATAGTCGTATGAAAACTACTCACATGATTCACTGAGTTGAAGTTTAATATCCAATTCAACTCACACTATTTCTGATAAGGGCTGTATTGTTAATCGAATGATAATAAATAAGATATCGATGCTTGACAATAAACCACATCGAAATGTTGGTGTGCTCACTTATTCACCCTATCAGCATATACAGTGTGACCCATTTTTAATGGAAACACCCCATAAAATTTGAAGTTGTAAGCAGATTTTGATAATTTTTTTTTGAAATGTCAAGTACTAAAAGGTCTACCTTAGGACAAAATTGGAAATGTTCATTCCAATTCTCAGGGCATACTATGATATTTTTTCGTAGTCGAAAATCGAGATTTTTCATTAGCGATTTTTTCATTGGAAAAATCACTACGCCACTAGATTCAGAGTGACCAAAATTTCATAGAAAAATATTCATTAATAACAAAGTTATGACAACACAAAAATTCGAAGACTCATACAGCTAATAGTCACAAAAAACAACAGATATAGCCGTAAGAATCTTTTTTTATGATTTCAACAATAAAGTGACTCCAGATGATATATTTTAATCAAAATAAGGGAATTACATTCAAGCTTGGCGTAAATTAACTAGAACTAAAACCTAATTGATTTTTCAATTTAAATCTTAGAAATGATATTACAAAAAATTTACGCTATATTTGTTTTCATCTGGCGGCACTTTATTGTTGAAATCATAAAAAAAATATTCTCATGGCCGAATCTGTTGATATAGGGTGAAATTGAAAATTGGAATGAACATTTCAAATTTTGTCCCGAGGTAGACCTTTCAGTACTCGACATTTGAAAAAAAATTATTAAAATCTGTTCACAACTTCAAATTTTAGGAGGGTGTTTCCATTAAAAATGGGTCACACATATGTACTGCTCTAGGTGAACTATCCTTCTCACGTGACAGTTTTCTGGCCTCCCTATAGCCAAATCTCTACATTGCTTCTAATCATGACCTCACGTCCTCGACAATTATGAAACAATAACTTACTGCATTGTTTTTTTTTTAATATTAATAATAACACTGAATTAATTAATAATAAACAATTATATGATGGATTCAATTATTGGTACTCTTCTTATGTAATGCCGAAAGAAATTACTCATCACTTATCAACCCTTACTATCGCCTGGATTTCTATGCCATGTTTTATTTATAGACCAGAGTCGATAATTTTTAAAATGGTAAAGAGTGGAAAAAAATTATAGTAGGTAGCATGAAACCTATTGGAAGAGGTAGGCAATATAACAAAAACGGAAGGAAAAATAAATTACGGGCGATCTGAGGTCGGGAAGGGGGAGGGGGTGAGATTTTGAGGGTAAAAAGCGGTTAATCTTGATTCCCAGTAAAACTGCAAGTCTTATGAAAAAAAGTTGAACTTTTGTATCGACACTTTTTTCACATAACCTCAAAATTTATGAGAAAAATTCGAATGACTGAGTTTTTGGTTTTTTATTTTTATCTTTTGCAAAAAAAAATTATTTTTCCACCAAATTTGGTGAAAACTCACCTTTGTATGTCCCAAACATACAGTAATTTTTTTGATTTGAAATATTCATTTTTTCACCTTATTTTGGCTTAATATCGAAAAAGCACCCTAATTTTCAATCGAAAATGCTCACGTCAAAATATCTGCTTTTTTAAAAAACTTGGTGTGTTTCCTATTCGTTGAAATCTCTACTTTCTGATGGTATGAAAAAAAATATACATCACTATGGTAAATGTTCTCAGAAAATGCAAATAATGAAAAAAACTCGAATCCGAATTTTTTTTTTAATCATTATGTATAATTTTGAGCAATTTATTGAAATTTACACTTTAATTACTAGATAAACGTATGATTATAACATGAAATCTTGCAAAAGATAAAAATAAAAAACCAAAATTTTGAGGTTATGTGAAAAAAGTGTCGATACAAAAGTCGTGGATCTTTTCATTACCTACAACTTTGCCATTCATTTTTTTTTTTCATAAGACGTGCAGTTTTACCATAAATCGAGATAAACCGTTTTTTACCCTTAAAAACTCACCTCCTTCCCCTTCCCGAACTCAGATCGCCCGTAATTAATTTTTCCTTCCGTTTTTGTTATATTCTCTACCTCTTCCAATAGGTTTCATGCTACTATAATTTTTTTTGGTCCCAAAAATTATCGACCCTGGTCTATTATGATAAAGTGATACCCAATAGATGTGTACATCGCATTCATTAGTTAATTGTTCGTGAAAATTCTAGAAATGTTAATTTCCACTGTAGCGTCGATTGGCAAGTTTATGTCCGGCAAAAAAGGCCTCATTCCATTTGTTTACCACGACAAATTCGAGAGTGGTAATAGGGAAGTCTACATAATATATCATGAGCTACCGGTCTATATTATCTTCATAGGGCTGAAAGATAACTAATTACGAAACATTTTTCAGCTGTGCCAGTTGGCATCCTAGGTGGACTGGTTAACCCAATGCTGAGAACAAAACTAGTCAATATTATAGGACCTGGAGAAATGGGGAAGATATTCTCATTATATTATGTTATTATGAATATACTTTCTTTGGTGTTTAGTATGTTTTATAGTTTTGTGTATAGCCAAACAATTAATATAAACTCCGGAATATTCAATTGGATTTCTGTAGGGATTTTGATATTTTGTGAAATGCTGCTTTTGTAAGTATATCACACTAACGTCTATCAATATCAAACACGAAGCAGATTCAATATCTGGGAGACAAACTTTTTTTGGATAAAACGAACAAAATGAGAGCATTTTCCTATTTTATCCTTAACTGTCGCTTTTACCTTTGTCACCAATGAAATTCAAATACCTAGAAAAAGTACTGATTGTGACACATCATAAAATGTTTTCCCCGTGAGTATCCAACAGCGAATTATATTGGACATTTTTGGACGTTTATAATGACAGAAAATATTTTATTGTTAGTCTGGTTTTTTTTTAAGCGCTTGAAATCCATTTTCCATCACTTACTAAAAATCTACAGTGTTGTGTCTTGAGATCGTATTGTTGTGCAACAACAACGAGAAAAAATCATTAATTTGGAGGTCTAAATTGCAGCCTGTTGTTTGGGATTTCACTTAGTTGCCATAGTAACTGAATAATCAAGTCGACCAAATCTATGTTTTGCAGCCTGTACTTGATGAAGACAAAAAATGACGTTAATGAAAATTAAAAAATAAATTTTAAATATTTGATTTTTGTACATAATTTGGTTTGGAACTGAAAAGTCAGTGACTATTGTGCACCATGCACTCCAGAAGACTTTTACAACCAGCCAGCTAAGAACCTGTATGAGCTAATACAGGGAACGGACTGGCTAAATAGGCTGTAGCCAGAATACTAGGAGGATTCACAATAAGCACAAGAGGCTGAGGTGGTGCCGGCAAAGGGACGGCTCCTTTAAAAAAAACATGCAATGAGTAATGCAGCATAGATATCTAAATAGTCCACCAACAAAAAATTTCTATAAATTGACTTCAATATTTAGCAGTATTTAGCAAACTGCTGAATTCAGAACCACTGTAAGAAACCCCGCCTCCTCTCTTTTCAATATTTGACAGTTATGTGTGTCTGAGCGTGCAATTCATTCAAGTTAAAGTGTCTTTTGACGCTAGTTACTGCGCTAAATATTGGAGCGATATGCTCACGTTTTATGCTATTGAAATTGAAAAATGAATTGTCAAGTTATCTTAAACAATTAATGTCTCAATTTGAAATGATTTGTTTTGATTTCTCTTGCCCATAACAGCTCCCAAAATAAAAATGAGTCCGTAGATAAAACAAAATAATATTCTTCAAGATAAAACATAAAACATGGCTAATTTACATTAAAATGGGACATTTTGATTTGCTACAGTTTGTGCATAAGTTCTGTTCCAAAGTTTGACTCTTAATCAAGTTACATTATATATTCCAGAGTAGTCACAATAATCGAATTGAATAAATCGTCAGAAGCCGAAATAAACAATGGAAATGGTGGAACCGATGAGGCCAGACCAACCTAATTGTTATGAATAATATTATGAGCACGTCTACACACAATGTACTTATCATATATACTTATTTTGAGAGAAGTATGGCCAAATTAAAACGAGTTCTTGAGTGGATAATTTTTTCTCTCCTTGCCCACGACCACCTAATAATTAGTCAATATTTCACCTCCTTAAAAGATACTCCAGTGTATTATGGTTCGCTATGACAACTCAACACTCACAATATTATCACTTGAAAAAATTGCAAGGCAGTGTTATCTATAGCCGAGTCCATAACTGCAGCTCAAACACGAGTTTTGTCAAAAACTTTTTGCAGCGTATTGCAGCTTGATCAAGTTTTATTATATATTCCAGAGTAGTAACAATTACCAAAGTAAACATAATTATATCATTGGGATGGAGACACATTGACGCACACGATCTTATTCAACCTAAATGACTCACCACATGCTCACTATTAATAAATATGGTCAAAATGAAATAACTACTAAATATTAAAGAGTTTTCGAGTAAATTCCACACTTATCCATGGAATTATATGACTTGTCCATTAACTACCCTACACTATCCTCCAAAACGATCGCATCACTCAAATTATTCCTTTTTGAGGTAATTATGTTTGCTGAATGAATAGATGAATTTTTATGATTCTTTCTACACTTAATATTTTTATTTGGGAAAAAAAATTGTATTGGTAGATAGTAGGAAGCATTTTGACTAATCAATCTTCCTAATTCTAACAATAATAACTTTTATTTTGAATGGAAACAGCAAAAAACGACACAACGATTTGTTTTGGAAGGTTCAAAGGCAAGATCCTTGATCATCTTTTATTGTGGCGTCACAGTCCACTAACAATATCTTCACTGCGTCCATATTTGAATAAATAAAACTTGGAAATGAGAGCTGGCAACATTATCCATCCACCGCTCTTTCTAGGATTTGTAACCATCTAATATTTGGACAGAATTGTCAAACCTTTTCAGTACCTTCCACTGCGATTTTCTCTTTCAAAGTGCATAATCTAAAAATGTCATTCTTTCAAAATGACCTGAAGCGAAAGGGCTTTCTAATAAAACAAATCGTTGCTAAATTCCGAGAGTCTTGAACCTCTCTGAACCCTATCAATCAATAAAAAAATGATAATTTCCTATTCAAACTCACAAAAAACACAATAGGTATTCAATACATACAAAATATGTTATATATTCATTATTTTATTGATATCTTCATATACTTGAAGGTTTATTAGAAGCTAGTATTCTCAAATGAAACTTACATGCTAAGGGTTTAAAATTGATATTCCGAAAACTCTCTGAAACGTCACAGTCATTTGTAATCTTATTATGAAGTTAACTTTCACTGTTTGCATCATTTTTGTAATCAACAAAATATATAAGGCAATACAATAGTCCAACAACTACAATCAATCCTGAAGAAATAATGAATATTATTTTGAATTTTCTATTGGAGTCAAAAAGTGGCATGCTTTTAGATGTATTATGTCACAGCACAATAATTGTTCAGGGTCAGTGTGGCCAACAAAACTTGTTTTTCATGACAAGGATGACAGTTCATGTCTACCCCCGAAACAAGACTTTTGCAGGTCTCTTATGGTCATTTGCACTAATTGATATTCAAGACGACTTAAAGTTGAGTGGTGCTTTAAGAAAGTTTTGTTTTGCACCATGAACAACTTGTCATTTTAAGCTGCTCCTAGCTAAGCTTAGAAAATCGCTCGCTTATTCTCCCCTTATTTTCAAAGTGGAGATTTCTAACCAAACATTCTTGTGTTTTAATTGATATATGTCAATGTGTCTCCTCTTTTCGGGTTTTCGTTTTCTGTCTTCCAATTTCAGGTGTGTTTCTTTTAATTTATTAAGAAGGATGCCGGATGATTTGGAAGAATTGGATATTATTGAAAATGAATTTCCAAGAAGACGGTACAATCGTAAAAGCTATTATGAAGAAGTGGATGAAAATATTAGCAATCCTTTTTCCTGAACTGTATAATTTGCCGATCTGATATTCTTATTTTTTACTAAGTTTTCCATCATAAATAATTTTCTTATTCAAAAAACAAGAATAAAATCCTTTAATTTTCAAAGAATTGACTTTTAACAAGTAACGTATTAAACGTTACTTCAACTCAACTTAAATAGCGAGTTTGACAAATGTATTGAACACTTAGCTAAGAAGCAGAGCCAAAACATTGGTGCAACCAACGAGGTGCAACTGAACTCTAAGCGACCCTTGAATTTTAAACTCGCCATAGCCATTCTGAGCTTATGCTTCCGTACAAACGGCCATTATTATTAAAAACATCTACATTGCTTTATTGAAACAATGAGTACACCACTTGAAATAATGGTTTAGCTGACTTCTCAAAGCCTATAGTTTCAGGAACTTTTGGCAAGAGAGCATAAAATTTCTGTTATTTTGTCACTAGCTATGTCAAATGTCAATTATATATATTTTTTTGATATTTGATGTCCATTTTCTATTAGACTTTTGTAGCAGTTCTAGTTAGTTGTATCATCTCTATTATTTTGATTACTTTTCACGCTGACATCTCGTCATAAAAACAACTTTTTGTGAAATGCTCGATTTCATCAACAACATGCAAGTAAGTTCCTAGCTCAGTAATTCCTACGGTAGGAAATATCTAAGTCCGATACCTAAACCGGATTTCAACAGCATGAGAAATCCTTAGTTAAGAAATACCTGGTGAAAAACTTGATTTGGGAAATTTTGTACATATAATTGGTACCACTGCTTAATACTAGCTTATGAATTTGACAAGGAAAGTGTATTTTTATGGAAATATCCCCAATTTTGATATCATTTTGTGTATGTTAAATTTATTTTTGTCGTATTGCGTTTATTTTTCTTATTGTTAGTTTATACATATCGTTCGAATTGGAAAACAAAAATAGATGTGTAAATTATACGGAAGAGGATAAGGTGAATTTATTGAGGCCCTCCATTTTCGGACTCTGATGAACTATTAAACCTTCCAAGACGTTTTACAAAACGAACAGCTCGCATATTTTTGATATAATCACTAAATAACAACGGAAATTCTGCAAAATTGATGTATATCGACCTCGATGACAATGGACAACTGAAAATTTCAGCTTAAGCATTTCCTGAATACTCTAGGTAGACCTAACAAGCTTTTTTAACGTTATGTATTCCCTTATGCACTACTTAACCTGTGGTAAAACGCAAATTGCACTTAGGAATTTCCAATTCCGGTTTAGGTATCACCTAATTTGGAATTAGTTTGTGATATCGGGCATAAGACTTTTGGGTCATTCTTGTTATAAATAGTTTATTACATTTTTTTTTCATTAGGTTTAGTGCGGCTCTGTACAGTAAGTCCGGAAAGTTTTATGGTTTTATTGCATCTCAAGCATAAGTCAAAAGTCAAGTCTGTCTATTAGATCGTGAAAAAAACTATACACTTTTTAGATAAATCCGGATGAGCTGGAGGTTAAGTATTTGTATTTTTTTGTATTAGATATTCACGTTGCTGCTTCTTCCGAGGTGTAATATCAATTAAAAATCTAAGAAAAAACTTGAATCATTAATCATTATTTATAACCCTGTTTTATTGACCATTTTCTAATTTGGAGGCTTTTTTTCGTTAATCTTCTTATAAACCGTTTCTGTTCTGACAACAAATACAATCTGACAGCGGACAAAATAGCGTCTGGTTAGGCTCTGGTTATAAGTATTGGGATTTAACTGTGAGACGTATTCACTGGTTCATCGATAAGATGGATTTATTTCGACTTAAAAATGTAATCTCTGTGGAGAGGCTGAATAAATTCAATATTTTATAATAAACAAACTTATTTCTAGCTATTTATAAGTTACATCGTGACCGCTAATTTTAATTGTTGGATATTATCACAACTTTAGACATTACCATAACAAGAATAAGAGGGAAAAACGATTGAATCAAAAAATGGAATCATGATATGTATATTTTCCTAATGCTTGTACCTGATTTAAGAGATTCATCAGATGACATGGGAAAGAAGCAGGCGAGGTGGCATGCAATCTTTTGAAGGATGATGGGAACTAATGTCCCATATGGTGTTTTGCAGAGTAACTCGTTAACTAGAAGAGATGGAAGATAAGCAGTAAAGATGTCATTTCTTTTTCTCTTAAAGTGAGGATAACCTAATTAAATCTCTAGTAATTTTCTGCAGTTGGAAGAAAGAAGGCGATTATTAAAAACTGTCGATACTACTATTTTACTATAACTATAGAGAGGAAGCAATAAATTTGGAAAAATCATGAAAATGCAAAAACCATCTTGCTTGACATGTATGGGCTGAATGGTATAGTGATACTTATTGTGGAGTTGGAAAAAAATACTAACGGAGACAATAGCTTGAAACTGATGTTCATTAGCTTCACTAGATTAGAAGAAAGGGAGCAGATATAAATTGCAGCGCTTGGTAATCCTTAATGCGTATACCTGATAAGAGTTAATAATAGAATCTGTAAATTGCAGCGATGGTCAAATTTGAGATTTTAATCCGACTTGTAAATTGCAGCGTTTAAATTCTTTCAAGAATTTCACTTAACAGGTAACACCTGCCTATCTATTCCTGGAGTTGTTATAAATTAAGAACCTATATAATTGGTGGCGCAGCTCGGTGCCGCCCCTGTTATGGGGCTGTCCACCCCTTTACCTATATATAAATAGATAAATCTTATATTTTATCATCAGTTTTTGCTATCTAACATGAGCGAAGTAACAGAAATTGTTAGTGAATGTGGAAACGTGTTGTTTCTATTAAGTAACTATAAGTTCTTTGAAAAAGAAACGTTGAAATCTGGAGAAGTCAATTGGTGTTGTATCCCAAGGAAGCGCACCGCCGAGATCTACAGCATTGAAGATGGACCCGAACGGATAATTTCAAGGAAGAACTTGATGATTATCAGAGTGACGAGAATACAATTCAAAAGCATATTGTGAGTGTTTCTTGTAAACGTAAAGCGACAGAAGACATTTCTGTAAAGCCAGCAAAAACATGCCGTGGCATTTTAAAAAACATTTCGGATGTTCATCTTGCCGTTTCTGATGTGAATTGTATCGAAAGGAGTATTTACAATGCCCGACGCCGAGAATATCCGCCGCTACCGAAATCTATTATGGACACCCATTCTGGAGTCAAACATCTGGAACACAAATATAGATAAGTAATGCAGTATAAATGATCTACGGTTTGTCTCAAGTTTATAAATTTTGTCGCTGCAATTTACAGGTGGGATTAACGCTCTTTGTTGACCGTGCGCTGCAATTTACATAGTTACTATAAGAACCCATACATGACCATTCGCTGCAATTTACATGTAAGGATTTTAGAAACTCTGACCGCCGCTGCAATTTACAATCGCCGAAGAAAGGATTTCTATCTACTTTTATTTGCTAGAGCTAAAAATTGCTTAGCTTCTTTTGGTAGCAGCTTTTGGAGCACTGAATTCAGGCCCACACTCTCTTGACAATCAAGCCACGTCTCATGACTTATTGACCTCCGATGAAGCCAATATCGATGGAAATATGCAGTTTTTTCATCGTCACTAACACCTCTTAATATTTGTGGTTACTGATTATAACTGCTTTCCACTTTTTGGAAACTCATGTTGTTTCCTCCAGTTCCTGGATAGTAGAACTAGCTATTTTGTACTTCAGCTTTTTTATTCCACTGCTGCGGGGCTCTGCTAATAGACTGGCTATTAGGAGTAGCTTCAGGAAGTAGCGATATTTTGAGAGTGGAAAATATAGTTATTTGTTTAACTAAGCAGTCAATTTACTTTGCTGCCAAGTTGAACATATAATTTTCCCTCCGATTGTTCATAATGAGGATACTGTATTTGCAAATTATTACAATTCCGACAATCCCTATTTTGGTTGGTTGCTATGGAAATGTATAATCACAGGCAGCAAAGTAATCACTTTGCTGCCTAGGCAGGAAAGTAACCAATTGGCTGCCTAGGCAGGAAAAGTAATACTTTGCTGATTGATATCAGTCAGCAAAATTAATATTTGCTGCCAATCGGAGAAAAAATCAATTTATAGTACTTGTGCGCGAACTACTTTGGTGGTCTCGAATGATTTTTTAACAGCAAATAACTATTTTGTTATAAAAAGTAGACTTTTAATGAAATTTATTGGTATTTAGTTGAAAATAAAGGAAATTGGTGTTGAAAAAAACTTAAAAATCATTAATTTGATATCCTTAACCCTCATATATATCCAATTATTGCTGGTTTTGGTGAGTTACGATTATCTGAAATCCTAGGTCTAAAGAATTCAAGTAATTTGATATATTTGAAACCATTGATCTGAGAGAATTTGATCTTCAGACGTTTTTTGAAAAGCGTGAAATTTTCTTCACTATTTTTTGCAGAGGAATTATAATTGAAAAATATTAAAAATATTATCATTTGAATATTGAAGCTACAAATGAATTGACGCAAACCCCAAAATTAATATAAAGGACCCTTCTCTTAAACACCCTAGAATTGATATTTAGTATAGGTAATTCATGTAAATAACAAAAAAAATGTTGGTTTTCACCAAAGTAATTTTCATTTCTATTGCACGATTCAGCAGCGTTATTGTTTATTGATCATAATAAGAAAATGGAGACCCATTTCAAATAATTTTCAAATGCAATCATAAAAATTCATCTGTCATAACTGTATCTGAGCATCACAATGGCGGCATTTGGAACTATAATACAATTTGAATGGAGAAGACCCCGTAATTAACTAAAGATTTTGGTACATTCGAGAACGAATACCAAAACTAATCAAAAACTTCCAAATACCACTTCATTTGACCTTTTGTAAGGTGTGCCCAAATACGATTATATTAATCGAGATGGTTGAGGTTGTATTCCGCCTATGGTAGTTACAGCTTTATGGAAAAGTAAATTTCTGTTTTAAGATATTTGAATATTTTGCAGATAGGTACGGAAAAAATTTTCATAGAATGAGTTGAAATTGATTCCTCCTAATACAATGTTGGTTTCCTCTTCTGTCCAATGTAAGGAAAAATATGTAATAATTATATTTATATAACATGAATATTCTGGAATCAAAAATCGATTTATTCAACTCTGTTGTTCTGCAAACTGGGTATCTAGAGACTTTTATTCCACTGGGGAAACTGGAGATACTCAATGTAATGTGTGTTTATCAGTTTAGACTATATGGACGGTACTACATATTATAAGATGGATATATCTCACAAAATGTAGCACTGGCCAATATACAAATAGACTAGAGTTTCTCCGAGTATCGACCACGTATACAATTGAAAAGTGAGAATGGTTTAAAATTAGGAGTGATAAGTTGAATGAGGGACCCAAGATTCCCCTTCTCACTAGAAAACCTTACCTCTGGATCTCAGACAGACTGTCTCAGAATTAACAAGCACAGGACCAATACTACAAGATCAACATACTTACTAACAGCCACTTCAAATAGTGGCGAGGTTACATCCAGACTAATGTTAAAGGAATGCCAAAAATACTGAATGAGAAATACTCAATGATTTGGCAGACCACATCAGAGTAAGATTAGTATGAGTGCTGGGACGATATTCTTGGAAACAAACAGACTGATGAACCCGCAAGCAGAGCAACGACCCAGTAAAATATCACCTGCATGAAATATATAAAGTGATAGCTTCCAAAATGGAACCTACTCTAATTAAATCTCTAACTTGGGACGTTGTATACACTGCTGCCATGAATTGGTCACTACAAATTAGCGCTTTTAATGCTATTCGAAGCAATCAACAAGAAAGAGGCAACTAATAAATTAGGGTGGAACTTCTCTGGGCGACCTTGGAAAGCTGGCGACGAAGAAATATTTGGCTTTGACCAGGAAAAACCTACGTTTAGCAGTAGGATTTCTTACTGGCCACTGTGAACTCAGGAAGCACCTCCACACTATGAGGCTAGTAGACACACCTCTATGCTGGATGTGTGAACAGGAAAATGAAACTGTCAGGCATGTCTTATGCGAGTGTCCGGAGTTATCGTCAATAAGGGAGTGAGTGTTCGGTGAGTCTTGGCCCACACCTGCCGATATAAAGAAGATGTCCCTTCTGGGAAGGACAGGATGGAAGATGACTTAGGAGGACAACCCCTCGGGAGGATGTACAATGGATCACGTCATGTGGTCAAATTTTATAGTTGTTCACCATCACACCAGTCTACAAGTCCACTAGTCCACTATCCACTAGCCATGCACACAGATATGTGTATTTTACAGATAATAAATAAATCTACAACCACTGGTGGAATAGATTTATAATTCTAATTCATATTAATTTTTTTAGTGGGTGGTAGGATTCGATTTGAAGGTCAATGGACGATTTTTCAAGATTAAAACCAAATTGTCGATTCCATTGTAATTTGGGATTTATGTTTCATCCTAATTTGGTTAAAAATTAAATAAAAATACCATTTTTTGTATCTACTCCTATCATAAACAATTTTATGGAATTTGAATTAATGAATCTGAAAATTCAATTTCAATGGAATGGAGATGTAGCCAAAAAAGTTGCTCACAAAGCTGCTTACAGAGTGAGCTCAATTGAAATAAGTGTTAGAAGAATCCCCTACTTTTAATGAATTGAAATAATTACGGAAGTTACACTTAAGAGTCAATGCGCTCTCGCCAAAAAAGCTAAAATGTACTAAAAGACCCTGTAGAATGTGTTTTTTTTCTGTTGATTGGTTGATAGGTATTTACTAAATACATAAACTTGTATGAACAGAAATAGAAATTATTTTAAGATTTGCTTTAAATTTGAAAAATAAGTGACTTTTCTTTCAAACACATTTTTCTCCCTTATTAGTTAAGATAATACGTTCAAAATTTCAGGGTTTATATGAACCATTACAGTGAATAGACGATGCATATTATTTTTTGAAAAAAAAATTTCTGTGCTGTGGAATTTGAAATAAATTTTGTTAATATTTTATCAGTGCAGTAATAAATATGCATCGTCTCCGAAGCTACACACTAGTAATATACTGTCAAAATTTGGAATCATTATGTTTATTAATTAATGAGAAAAATGTGATTGAAGGTGCGTAAGAATTTGAATTTTAATGCTACGGTCTGAAGCGACATCTTACGGAGTACATACATATTTTGCACAGAGTGTACTGACTGACTCTCGCCTTGTTTAACGCTTGGATTTTAATCAGAGTCTGTCCTCCTCCAAATTTCGAAGCTTTCCAATCTTACGCGGGTAAATCAGAGCGCATTGGCTCTTAAGTATTTCGCACAAAAAATTCATAAACTCAACATCAATTCGCGCTGGTACACCACATACAAATTCCACCTGATAATCCTACAAATGAAAATCAACCACAAAAAAGAAAATGTACATAAAATCACACCTAGTGGAGATACCTCTATTGACAACAGCAATGGTTATAGCTTTATTCATCTGATAACAAACCCCCGTTAGTGGAATCGATTCTAGACTCTTGTAGCTCTCTGGAAAATATTGGACTATCCTATATACACATAAAATACACTGTGTCTGCCATATGGAAAAATTAATCGGGATTTACCCTTGTTGTATGACATTGAGCAGTCAATACAAATCAGTTAGATTTTTTTTCAATTTTCATTGATTCCATGTTTATACAGGAATCATGAGTGTAATATTTTAGTGTCTTCCTAATTTTATGGACTCCAGAGACCTATGGTTTAGAATTACTGGTAGCACAGTAAATGAGCTATAAATTTTAAAATTTTAACACTCT
Organism: Galerucella nymphaeae; assembly: GCA_963978555.1. Lineage (NCBI taxonomy): Eukaryota > Metazoa > Arthropoda > Insecta > Coleoptera > Chrysomelidae > Galerucella > Galerucella nymphaeae. The sequence goes on from OZ021719.1 coordinate 8,934,768, forward strand.
TTCAATTGAGAATTGTCGAATAACTTTCAGTGGACAATGTGTACAAACCTTCTTAAACAAATAAAGAATACAATTGGACCAGTACCAAAAATGATGTCTGCGCAGTGAACCGTTCAAGCAAAATGTGGCTTCATCACTAAAATTGTGATCTCGAAGAATTGATGATTTTGAAGTTTATAGGGTTGAAAGTTTTTCTTTCTTTCTAGAATAATGACATTTTTATACATACTTTGTCTATTTTTGAATACGAACCATGAGCTAAACTGAAAAATTCCTGATCTTCTCAAATGATCTCACATCTCAGTTACAAATTAGTTGCACTACCAACCAATATATCAATTTCCAACTAAAAGTTCTTCACCCATTATTTTCCATATTTCTAGCTTGTATTATTGGATATTTCCTATCGTAAGTGGATTTTTAATATTTGATGATATTATGTAGACCATACTGTGCTGGAGGGCAACAAAATCGTTAAGCCTTGAACCCTTCAAAAACCAAACTAACCAACCTTCGATAAAATGTCGAGAACACACACGCCAACTTGGATTTGAGGTAAATTTATTGAAATACAAGAAACTCCGTTATTTATAAACATAAATTTGGTGTTACTGTTGCATCTAACCATATTAGGTCATGCAAAGCAAGTGGTTTGGAAGGAAGGAAACAATAATTTCGGTTAGAAGCATTCGCATACTGTTTTACCATTGATACCGCCGTTTACCATATTTACCGATGTCGTAGCAATCTATTATAAATATTGCTCTCACTCGTATATCAGATTAGAATAGAAAATTCAAAACTGATATTGTATTATAAAACGTAAGATAACTCAGATAATAGTTTGGTCTTGTAATAACCAGGTTTTGTTTGGATATGTTATGTTCATTTTATTGTTCAGGAATAGAGGCTTTAGAAAAAGCTCAATGGAAACGATCCGGGTTTCCATTCAGTATTCATCAAATATTTATTAGGTTTATCACGTTCAATCGATTTATATCACTTCTGGTTTATACATTAGCATGCTAAAATGTCATTTATGCTAGATAGTAATTAAATACGAGTATTTGTAAGATTATCACCTTTTGCTCATTTAATTCTTCTTTTTTGAAATTTCTATACCATTACTATTTCAAAAAACTAAGATAATTGCAAAGGGAAGAAGCGGTCATTCTTATTCCATCCAATTTGGTTTCAACTATGATATTATATTATACCCAACAGGAAACAGTGGTTGGGACAGTTGAACAGTTGTTGAGGTGATGCTCTAGTTTTACGAGTACTGCTTGTATACACGGTGGACCTTAAGTAATTGTACTTGGGAATACAGTACAATCTCCACTTATAAATATTGTGATTTGAATCAACTAGCCTCAATAAATGTTGATATTAAAAGAGATAAAGGGTGTTAAACATAATTTAATCTTCAGTTTTTCACAATATTTTTAACGCTGTTTGACTTATTTACAAAAAAAATTGATGCTGAGAGTTTTTGGATATTATAAAATCATAATTTTGTACCTATTTCGATGTATTTTGTAGAGGGCGCCACATAGGGCACGTATGCGTCATGAATGAACGCAAAACTTTTTTGCCTTTCACATTATCGCCACTTTCATGTAAAAACCAAAGCCACAATATAACAACAGCTAAAAAAGTTATATTTGCTAGTACCCGCAAGTCTTATCAGTTCTAGAAATAATTACATTTTTCAAGTGATCAACTATATGATTAATATTAAATGAAATTACGTTCAAAAAATATAGTTGTGTGTACGATAAGTATTTTATTTCAGTACTAAAATTAACAGTATTAGAATATAGTAGCAGTTAACCTGAAAAATGTTATGAGAACAAATCATTGGAATTGAAAAGGTGAGAAATCGAATTATACACCGAAAGGAGAAGCTGATCACATTTTTTTAGTTACCTCTTGGGGCAGAGAAACACTCACAGAGAACAACAATTCCCTCTACAATCTAAAAGTGAGGGAAAAAATAGCTTGATTATTTTTTGATGCGAATATTCGTGTTTAAAATAATATGGAATACCAATTTTATAATATTGTATCAGTGCCTTATTGAATGGGGAGGAAATGAAGATTCTCCGACAACAGTTCACTGACTGAAAGCTCCCTGACACAAATTTCCCGACAAATAATTCGTCGAAAAAGAAGATTCCCAGACAAATTCAATTCAAACAAAACCCATATGTTTCCCCAATTTTTTAGGTGAAGTGTAATACAATTGGAAAATCTATAATCAAGGGGTAAAGACTTAAAATTGTCATTTTCAGATACATGCTTGATGTGGTGTTTCTGGGAAAGTTGGAACAAAAAGTTCTATAACATACACTGTGTTATTCATAAGATGCGACATAGAGACTCCTGTACAAAACTGTCAAACGCGAAATTAACTTTCTCACCAAAAAGCGTTCATAAAAAGTATAACAGATTTGGAAAGGTCATTGAAAAATTAGTTCAAATGTAATTTTAATTCACTTTATTTCGCTATAGTTTAATGAAAAAATGGATAGTTATGTTTGAAAAAGTCAAACTTCATTTTGATACCACTTTCTAATGCCCGTAATTGGAACCAAATTCCCACTGCCTTTTAAAAGGAGAGAACAAGTACTAGTAAACCGTTCAAGAATTGGACATACACGCATAACACATCAATATTACTTGACAAAAGAAGCCGCACCTTTATGTCAAATATGTCAAACTTAACTCATAGTAAAGCATTTATTACTCGAATACCCAGAATATGGGAAACAAAGAAAACGCCACAATTCAGAAAACTTTTTGAAACCAATTCTCTCTTCAACCGGAAACGAAGTGCCATCTCATCTCAAAGACGTGAGCTTAGGATCTAAAATTTAAATTGTGATATTATAAATGTACCGCACTACATTGTAAATGTCTCCCATGCTAATAACTCTAATGGCCATATTCTCCGTTTCAATCTCAAGCTACAATTAGTTAAGGCTCAAATTATGTTATCATGCACCGTGGATAAAATAAATAATTGAGGCTTTGTTAACCCATAAATAAATTTGTAAAGTCAACCCAATCTAGAAAATGTCAATTTCGTTTTCTACAAGTTTCAAAAGAACGCATTTTCTCATTATTATTAAACATTTATTCAATTTTTGATGAAAAATTTAAGGTTGGACGGATACTGATACCGATACCGATACCTACTGAAAAACTGCAAATGATGAGTTTTTGTCAATCAATACGCATGTATATTGGAAGACAAAAAGCCGACAGGACATCTTTTTCTCAAAAAATAGGGGCACTGCTAGCATAAAACATTAAAGTAGCCAGTACCTGATTTGCTGAGAATACACTATTATTTCTAAAAATGAGATAGATAATTATACAAACAACAAAAACAGTTTTCGATCTTCATTTACTAAATACTATGTATACTTACAAATCACTTCCAAATTCCAATTAATCATATAATCTCTTAATTTTGAGGGCTTAACTTAAACTAGGCTCAAAGTGAGCTGAACGTACGGCGCATACCAAATGTGTCGTGAAAACAGGCTTAAACTTGCATACGGAGAATAGTATTATGGCCATTAGTAGTTGATGCGGGGTTATGTATGTTTGAAATAAAAAAAAGAAGTCAAAAAGTACAAACGCATTTTTCGGGGAATTTTCCCCTCACAATTATAACGTGAGCTCCATTGAGGTCAGTTGGGCTGACCGAAGTTTGAGTGAATACGATTATTTGTGAATTGAATAGTTGATATTATACTTATAATACAAAAAAAGTATCAACCGCTAATGATGACTTAAGAAGTGTGATAAACAACTAAAAACCCCAAACTATTACATCTTCTTGTTCAATTATGCCTGACCTTGGCAAAAATCACAACCGTCTCCTAAGTTGCAAAATGTTAACTGAACAGACTCTGAAGGAGGTGCCATACATAAATAAATTTTGCATGAACATCTTATAAATGTCAATTAAATTGATGTTTAAAATGGTTACGCATCAAAATTTATATCAATACGACTCTGAAATTCAGGTTTTCATTGTCACGGTCGAGGTATCACACGTCCTTCTTCTATAAAAAAAAAATTCACCCTAACAATGCCGATCGATATTAAATTAGTCAAGATCAAGATCAAGTCAATTAGGATCTAAGGTAGAAGGAATCAGATAAGTATTTAAAACATCTACTCACAATAGTTCCCATCATTTATAATAGTTGTCAATGGTAATAAAGTTCACATTGTCATCTTTTGATTGATGCTATATATGCTTGCGGTATTCTTAGATTCTTGGAAGTGTCGGTATATGTAAAAATTGATGCGTAATCGCATTATGCGAATTATACTCACGCCGACAGGCACAATTTGAAAAAAAATAACGAGATATTTATCGGCTGTTGCAAGCCTTGGATGAGAAAATAAACAATTGATAAAAACACACATACTATTTCCATTATTTACGGAAATACAAAAAAAAATCAGACAAAAAATTCATCTTTTCATCTGTACCGACCAAAAATGTAACAGAAGACTTAATTTTGTATACAGGGAGTTCCCAATAAAATGTATGTTCAATATTTCAAATGGGACACCCTGCGGTTTTTTATAGCTTTGAGTAGCCCTGTATTTGATTGAAAATATATATTGTGTAGCATCTCTTTATAATGACGGATGGGACTACAAGAGGCTATATAGGGTGAATCATGCACGATCAACGGGTTGGAGGTTTATAGGGAAACGGTAAAAGTTTTAAAATGTTTGACACTCCAGTAGATTGTACATTATGATGTATGCTACATTTTGAAATTATTTCGCCTTATACAGGCTGTTCCAATAAAGTGTAGCGCTTCTTTTAAGAAACGATATTTTATTGCATTTTTTGATTGCCTCTAAAAAATAAAACTATTCCATGATTTTTCAATTTGCTGTTCGTTCCGTAATATTTTTTGATTTGCTTTATTGCTAATGTGTTTTCGTTTCAATACTTATTCAAATACTTATCGGTAAAAAAAGAGTACTTGTACCTCAGCAACTACAAGTGTGCATTTTATTAGCACCTTAACTGTTTCCTCCTACAATAACTATGTCAAGATAATTAGTATAAAATTTAGAGAGAATCGCAGATATTTCAAAATCAATTTACCATATAATTTGGGAAAATTGTGAATTGTACAAAAAGTATAATACCTAGGACATCCTTATACCACTCGAAAAACTACTTTTTTTGTATGATGAGTAGTTGAAATACAGGGCGTTCCATTTGAAATAGGCCTGATTACACATTGAATGATCTAATAATTAAACTGTTATTTCTGAACACCCTGTAAAGAGATGTTCAGTACTCAATCGTGAAATACATTCAACAAATGCCCGACTATTGAGATATAAAAGAAAATTCGCTGTAATATGTCATATCAATGAGTTATTAATTTTTTTCGAAATGTTCACATTTAAAAAAAAAGTCAGCATAACTCGGAACCCTCTGTACTTAAGTATAGAGACAGAGACAGATACAGAGAATAAAAAAATTGGGAACTGAAGAAGCGTTTAAACTTCATAGCTCATAGTCGAGTATGTTGAGAATAAAACAAACACAAAAATTTCATGGGAGAGAAAAATGTATAGGAAGCACATGTCATGAAATCAGAGAATCTTATATACCCTGTATCTATTCAATAATAATCCTATATTCCACAAACTTCTACCAAACACCTACTTCCACTAGCGGTTTACACCTTCCCTAATTCAAAAGGTAACGATGATCAGCCTTCTAAAAAATTTTGTTAATCAACAATGGCCATACTTATTAAAAAAATTACTAAGAACAAATTTATCCAGCGAGACTTTATTCTCAGAACAAACCCTAATTCATTTGTACTATTTAATTAATGCTTAATTATTCTTGAAAAATAATTTCATCCAAAAGACAAAACTTCATTGAACTCTATTTAGTGAAAAGACGAGTTGTTGCTGCACTCATTTATCATTTCACTACACAGTTTTGTCAACATAACCAATTCAAACTTTCAAATCGACTCCATTTTTAGTCCAATTAGAGCTAGCTACCTGAATAAGGAACAAACATTTGCTCTTGCAATGAACCACGTCCACTTTTTGCATAAATAACTATTGAGTGACATTATTTCATGGCACTGTTCAAGACAAGTCTCCACCCTCCAAGAACCTCTTCATAAATTATTATTTTTGAGCCTGGTAAACTATACCTACGGAGACACGAATTTTTGACTAATTTTGCAAAAAATCGATAGGACGAAAAACTAATAGTAATTTGTTTATAATTTATTTAATTTCCATCTACTTATAAAGCATTTTGAAAATCTCTAGAAGTCAGTTCAAAAACTATTGCAAGCTATCGTTCATATTTTTAAAAGCTTTCACAAGAATAAACCTGTTACCAATTACATGAACAGCTATCAAGTTGCTAAAAAATATTGCTTTCCTTTCACGTCAATTTGGACAAGTCCATTATAAGTTAAGGGAAAGTAGCCCCATTGAAACACTCGACAATTATGTATAAAATTTACACTTACCGTGATCAAACTTCCATCAGAAATGTTTTATATAATCCACCAAAAATAGTAACACAAATTTGCATAGTTTTTGTTATCAGAACAAAGTTTTTCACACGAAAATTTATTGATTCGAACTGTACCTACCGACATTCCCGTATTTCTAAATCTTATGCTTGAAATAATGTAGCGTTTGACAGTAATAATAACACAGCTAACTTGGATACAAAAACTGAAATACAAGTTTTCATTAAAGTGATAAGAAATTGTTTACCTATTTGCTTCGCACTTCAACAGAAAGCTTGGAGTTGTAAAATTATATACAGAGCGTACGCAAAGTAGTTCAAATAGGGTTTATATAAAGTAAAAATAAATAGAATTTATTCCAAAATTCTTCTTGGATATTTTTTCAATAATTTGACTTGATAAATTTTGAAGGAAAAACTACAATTACAATTATCTAGGTACAGGGTGTAATATATAAAGCATTCGGGGTTTCAGTTTGGTGAGCTTGCAATGTTTGGGGTGAGTTTACACAGCAAATAAAATTGAGTAAGTGTTGAAATGGGGATAAGATGAAGCAGCTTATTGCTACAACTTTTACAGATGGCGTGAATGTTGCATTCTAACCACGTGATCCAGATCCTGTTTGGGAACTAAAGAGATAGGTTGTGGGAAAGGTCGTGTTTACAAAATGCTCCTACTTCAATTGATTTTTTTTATATTGACCTGCAATTATCTTGTTTTTTAATATAGGGTGTTACATTTATAACGCAAACTTCAAGCTCAATTTTTACCCACTTGAACGCTCAGATTAATTCAAAAAAATGTACTGCACACTTGTCAAAAACCTGTGACAATACAATATAATATAGAATATAGGGTGTTCCATTTATAAAGCAACCTTTGATCTCGATTCCTACCCACTTTAAACGCTCAGATTAATTCGGATTTTTTTTGCAAACTTATTGATGTTTGATGACAATACAATAAAGTGGGAGGATACAGGGTGCTCCATTTGTAACGCAGCCTTCAAACTCGACTTTTATTCACTTCAAAGGCTCAGATTAATTCAAGAATTTCTCGCATACTTTTCAAGGACTGATGACAATACAATATAGTGATGAAATATAGGGTGTTCCTTCTATTATGCAACCTTCAAATTCGATTTTTACTCACTTTAAACGCTCAGATAACTCAAAAATTTTTTCACCCTTATCAAAGACTGGTGACAAAACAATATAGTGGTAAAATATAGGGTGTTCCATTTATGAAGGAAACTTCTAACTCGATTTTCATCCACTTTCAACGCTCAATTGATTTTGAAATTCTTTCTGCAGACTTATCAAGGACTGATAACAATATGATAATTATTATAATAGTAAAATATAGGGTGTTTCATTTATAACGCAACCTTCAAACTCGATTCTTCAAACGCTTAGATTAACTCGGAATTTGTTTCGCACACTTATCAAGGTTTGATGACAATACATTAAAGTGGTGGAATATAGGGTGTTCCATTTATAACGCAACTTCTAACCTCGATCATTCAAACGCTGAGATGGAGTCGAATTTTTTTTGCACACTTTTTAAGGAATCTAGATATATAGAAATCTGATATTAATATGAAAAAAGAAGGGTACCACTAATTTCATTCCTTAGGAGAAATTTGAATTGAAGATCAACTATAGTTTCACTATTTTCATTCACCTAGGAATTTTAAAAAATAAACTATCACTAAGTGAAGGTGATTACAGTTTCTGTGTTGTTGCAACCCAGTTTTCCCCTGTATGTCCTTAATCACCATAGAAGCTAGCAAAACATGAGGAAGGGTTAGTATAATATCCGATTCACTCGATATATCCAATTATTATCATATCCCAGCTTTCTCGTTGCTGAGAATGGGTGGATAAAACCTTAGTGGTAGTTTTTCACCTCTAGCGAGAGGATACTCAGTGATCCCCAGCATCTTCCAGGTAAAGGGATTCACTCAATAGGTTTCTGCAGTGTAGGATAATGCTCTTTGAGCTTCTGGGCGAATGATATCTACCTTGCACTGATAAGACGCAAAACCGCATAAAGCGGTCTAGTTATATTGTCTTTGCGAATTGCTAACTAAAATGGTTGCTTTTATTTTGCAGATATGCCAACTTCGTCCAACTTTGAAGTGTGATTCAATGTCATCCATTGCGTATAGCCAGGGTAGTAGTAGTAGTTGTCTATTAGTTTCCATTCTTTGATTTAAAAAGACTCCTGTAAGACTATGTAAGTGATTTTATTCATAGGGTTGTGTTGATAAACGTCACAAATCCTTCGGGAAACGAAAATAACCGAATTATACCGAGTCTATTCCCAGTAAATGAAATTTTCAATCAAGGACACGAAGGAGATCAATTCAGTCGTAAAAAAAGACCAGCGGTGAATGAAAACCGGAACAGAGATTCCTCACTTTTAGACTGGATTGCATTAATTGGCCCCTTTAATTCAAATAACTTTCAATTACCTATGATCTCCCGCAGGTAAGTTTCGATTATAAAAATATACCGACTCATCAATTAATTAGTTTAATTAATTATCGACTTTCAATAGGTATTTATTCCGAAAAAATTGCCGAGTCACGCTGTTACAACGTGATTCTCAAATAAGAGCTTAAAGCTCAGTGATTGATTATTGATTGGGGCATGACTAAGACAACGTCCGATACTCTACCAGAATGAGGATGACTTTGCAAAAAAAACTATTCTGCTGTTTCATTAATTTGGCTAAATATCTGGGTACTTTAAATGGAATGCTTATGCCATGGTGCCAAAATCAACAGAAAATAGACATGAAATGGTATTATTAGGTGATATGACAAAAAGGAGAATTTCTCCATATAGTAGAAACCGTATAAAGCTGCGTGCACGTCACCAAGGTTGTATTTCTATCGCATGTGTGACTACATTTCTATCGAAAAGTGCATATACTTAAATTTGTTAATTAATCGGTTCTGAAGATAACCCAATCGATGAAAAATTTTTGGTACCAAAATAATGTATAAGCAATATAGCTTTATTGGGCTTTCTATGTAAAAATTTGTGTTAAAATTTTCATAAAGAAGCCTCCAATTATTGACGGTAAAATAGTCACTGCCAGAAATAATGTCATACTGCCGCGTTGTTTGTGACTTTTCTACTCGTGTAGTGTCATCGATTTTAGAGGTTATAGTTACTTGCTCTATAACATTTTCTTGTGACAAATATTTATAATCAAATTGTTTTTTTCAAAAGAACAAAGCATTTTCTCCTGTGATTGTTAAAATGCCCAAACAGCTGAATAGCCGATGCAAAGAACTTGTGGCTTCATTAGTAAATTATTTTGAACAAGAAAAGAATAATAATGGTCCTTTGTTGCCTCGAATGCTCTACAAGAGGTAGGTAATACGTAAATAAAATATCCCTGCTCCACTTTACGAAAATTTCAATTATTTAGTGTAGCTGCTGCTTTAAAAATCAGTGCGAGAACAATGAGCAAAATTTGTCAAACAAAGAAAAAAGGTGAAGAGTTTGAGTCACCAAAGGAAAAACGTTTCGATCATAAACGAGTAACAAATACAGAAACTTTGAATACAAGCTCTATTCGTGATACCATTCACAACATATTCCGTGAACGCACACGCAACTTTGTTCAGTTTTTACTACACATATAAATAGCGGACTGCTTGAATAATTATTCTCACCTTATGCACCGACAGGTTCGTACGTTCATAAGTAATCGGTGGAATCGCTATATAGGGTAAGATAAAGGAAGTTAAAAAGGTTATCAATTTCACTCTTCACCAAAATTAAATATATAGGTAATAGCAGAATCAACCGGTTAGTCGATAGATACAAACAATGATTTCTCTGTGAATATCTAGTACTGAATGCTTCAACGATCAAAATTATACTTCATACTAAAGCCCTGTTTGGACCTAATTTTCACTATATCTACTAATGGGTAATGCTCAATACTCACAAAATGACTGATACTATGCTAAACTGATAAATACGCCAAAGCATTAGGCTTCGCGAACAATTGCGCATACTGAACATGTCAATAATAGTTTCCAGACTGTGCTTTTGTGGGATTGTAAGTATAGTATATAATTGTTTTATTAGTGACGAAAATAACATTACCAGCTTTGGTAGGTAAATTGTTCTACTAGCCAACAAAAAGTAATTTTTTTCAACAAGAAGTTAAGGTCTATCGTTCAAAACATGAGATTTTGCATGTTTTTTATCATTGCGAACATATATTATATTGCTTCATTAAAATAATTGATACACCCCTTAGTCGTATATCTTGGAATTTAAAATGACTTTTCAGCTGAATATATAACATATCAATGGCCAATAATTCTAAGAACTCTTGGACATACACAATTATTCATATATCAACAAAAGTAAATATAACTGACATTTGACATAACTAGTGACTCAATAACAGAAATGAAATGGTGACATGCCAGGAGTTTCTATAATTATTGGCCACCGACATATCAAGTACTCAGCTGAAAAGTCATGTTAAATTCGAGATTCAAGCTTCGGGGGTGTAGGTATTCATCATTTCCATAAAGCAATATTATACTTCAAAAAAAAAACTCTTTTTGTTGGCCATACTGATTTTAGGCTGAATTCCTCAATTACCAAAACAGGTGCCACTAGTCGTTACGCAGGTCCTTTATAGCAGAAAGATACATTTTCATGTATGTTTGAACAAGTAGATTTTATGAAAAGTTGATAATGAAAAAGTTACAGGATGTCAAAGTAGAAATTTTTGTGTTTTCTCACTCTTACTATGATGGAAGTCGACATATCTATAAACATCTCATGATAGGATGCTAGGAAACGTTTATGACGAAATTACAATTTTTAGCGCGTCACTTCCAGTACTGTGTTACAGGAAACTCAATAGTATGGTGTACGGCCAATCAACAAAAATAAAAAAGTCCGTCTTCAAACTGTCCCCTTTAATGAGAAGATCTTAAAATAAAGCTAACGTCGTATGCTGTTTGTTAACAAATAAAAAGACTCAATACAATACAGGAACTCATTTAGAAACAAACAAACTGTGAAGAAAACACATATTTACACAGCTAGACGTGTGCACAAGGGCCGTGCGGCCAAAGATAGTGAAATGAATACTCTCTATTGGACGTTTCGGCCTTTAATAAAAAATACTTGATCCACTCAGGTTTATTTGTTTTATCTTTTTCCGTTTACGATACATGTTTACACTCTAATTTTCTTTGCTATAATACCAAGTGCTGTTATCAAGAGTGGTGACTACTGGTACAATGTTATTAATAATATATAAATGATTTTTACCAGCGCCATATTGTTATCAAGCATCAAATCAGTAGCTTGACGTTATCAAATTTTGTAGGCTAATTCAAAATTAGGAATATAAAATATATTTGCAATTAACTATAACGTTTGTAACAACAATTGCATGAATCAGACGTTAGAAAGCGACACAAATAAACAAGACCAATTCTGGTTTCTGCGCAAGACAATTGGCAAACTTCACGTGGCTTCTTCCTATGTGAAAGTCTACGACCATGCAGACGTAAGCGCACTTCATTTGGCAACATTAATCAACTTATGAAAAGCTTCACGTTTTTGTTTCTCAATAACAGATTATATTTTCATTAAAAGGTTCCTTTTCGAAAGTATATTCAATGTTTTCAACCTCATAACACCTGTTGTATCATTAACTCTTGATTTATAAGTTTCTTATAATTGAGAACGTATTAAATAGCATACATTTTGAAAAGTCTCCGATAAATAACGGAAACAAAAATGTAATCCTGCTTACAAACAGTCCAAGCAGCTTTCTTAAAAACATAAATCATCCAATTTATGTAATCTGTTCGATTGCAAAATATTTTAAAATCTTCTTATACCTGGGATTATTAAAAGCAAATCCGAATTTATTAGTAGGTAGTAGTGACCGAAGCACACGCTATTATAATTTTTGACACTAAATTTCATCTTAATTTTTACTTGTCGCGGTTGAAATGCACCTTTACGTATTATCAGGACCGTATCACTGTTATCTATGGAGATATAAAAATATCGTGCTACAGTGTTTGTATTTATACTATTCCGAAACGGCTCGAGCAGTTTTTATGAAACTTCTTACGAGTGTTTAATAGATCATATATCGCTATGTGATTGAGGTGTCTTATAACATTTTTTTTCTCATTCTCCTCTTAATTGGCATCTAGAAATACCTATAGCCCTCAGTTTTCACCCTCCTACCCTCATCTTCCACATGGGTCGTACATGATGATTTCTTATTTGCATTATTTTTGAGACTTTTCACCCAATTTTTGAAAGACGAATTGATACGAGACGTATTCACAATGGACGTGGAACTATCGAATGTAATGGCTCAGTTATTCGAGAGAAAATATCAAGATAAATATATAGGTCAGAGGGAAGTATGATCTAGTTAGTGAAAATACTGAAAATGTAGCTCATGGAAAATGGACTGCTTGTAGTTCAGGAAGCTTATGAAGTAGCAGTTTTAGGACATGTCTATGTATATCCTACGATAAGTAGAATGCAATAAGCATTTGTTTCTGAGAATAAAACAATAAGCATTCAAACAATTTTGAAAAAGGATAAATTCCATCAGTATCAAAAAAATTTTGTGCAAAAGCTTGAACAGATGTTTGCAATTTTCCAGAATAATGAATTGGTAATAAGTGAGCGATTCACATATTCTCAATATTTGTTTCAAATCCAAAAATCTTCCAGGTGGTGCATTTACAGCAATTGGAAAATTTGAATGGTCTTCGTTGGGAACCGGCTGGTGAATCCATATTTTGTACCTGGAATTGTATGTGTTCCTACTGGAAGATGATAATATCCCTACCTTGACCAATATTTCTTAAAAGGACCAGTGCTAAATGGACTCAACTATATCTTGAATTAAATATCTGTTATACAATTTTTTCTCCAGAGGTAATCGAATGATACAACCACTCGAAACTTTCAATCGAATACTCGGTAAATCTCTGCATCTGAAATGCGCTAGGCGAAAAATGAAAATGTTAACCTAACTAATATAACAGAATTATTTCGAAATGAAATTTCAGAATTACGAAAAATCATCCACATAATTGGCCTTAATCAAATCCCCAGCCTGAGCAATGAGTGTTCATCAGACTGTAGCAGCTGAAGCCGAACCTGTGAAATTAGGATTTCTATAATAAACGTTCATGATAATAAGGCTCATTTAGGCGGGGATTTTATTAGTGATTTAAGCAGATTTTTTATAGCAATTCTTGGGATTATTTATTGATTGATGTTGGGTAATACGATCGTTTAGTTAAACATAAAACTTCAGCTAAATTTGAGTTACAATAATATATATACGTAGGTATATTCAGTAATAGTCGGGACAAAAAAGAATAACCGGATTACTGTACGAAGTGAAGATATATTCGACATCTTAAGTACAATACGCATGAGCATCTGAAAAATGAGAAGTGGATGGACATTGATTGTGTGTTCAGTGATAGGAATGCCAGTTACATTTTTGAATGACTTATTAAATACTGAATATTTTTGTACTGGAATTTTTTCTTTCACATTTATACCAGAAAAAAGATGCATAAGGAATAGGGAACAGTGTAATTGTTGTGGAAAGTGATGAAGCTAAAGTGATAATCATAACTTGAAAACAACAACAAATTACTAATGGAATAAAATGCAAATACAAGATACTTGAAAAGTAACGTCGTATCAGTATCTGCAAGCTGTTTGAAAAAAAAAATGGGAAAATAGAAGCAGAAATTGAAAATAAACTAAAATAAACTAGACCACAAAGAAGGTAGTCCGAATGCAAATACAAAAATGAGTACAAAGTCAACATAGTCTTCATTGGAGGAACACTCCAAAGCAGGTACACAGTAAAACCTTCATAGGTGACACATTTGTAAAGCGGCCTGAAGAACTAAGAGCTACTGGATATCAGTGGGAATAAGCTAAGAATTATTACAGGTTATCTAACGGGTCATACCCCGGTAAAAGATCACCTGCATAAAATAGGGTTATAAAACGGGGACCTCAGCTGCAGACTTTGTGGCACCGAGGCCGTGACCCATATGTTGTCTGACTGTGAGGCACTGGACACGAGGAGACGAGCAATCTTCGGAGAGGCCAATGTGCCACCTAAAGGATATGGCACATATATGGGAATATAGTACAATAAGCTGCAGTGCTCTTGGCATCTGAGCGGCTTCCAGAACACACAAAAAACTTTTTTCCTGGATTCTGAATTGGACGATCGGTGCAAAAATGTTTTCAATTCCTCAAGCCGTTCAGTCGAAGCCGCTTCTCGATATCTTCACTGCATTCGCAAAATGAATATTCTCAATGTTTAGATTATCTTGCAGCTTTTACTTTGGTGAACACCTAAATGTTTTGTTCTCACTAAATGACAACTCCTGATTTAATTATACTTGCCCATTTTAATTTCTAATAAAACACACAAAAACTGGTTTATATTTGGAAGCTGTAAGTAGAACTGAGTTGGCTCTTCTCCATCTTTTTTTGAGACTACCAGTATCTAGCAAAGCTCGTTATCTTATAAACCCCAAGTAAACATTTTGAAAAATCTTCATAAAATTTGGAGCATCATAATGCTTTATATTTTCCTTTTTGTCTTCACAAACTTTCAACCAGTTAATTCATCTCAAGTTTCTTCACCTCTAAAAGTTAATCTAACGTCACCCGAGTCACTTGCTAGTTATATAGCATTTGTCTGGGTTACTTCATCATTCTTTTTGTTTGATCATGTATATCCTACTCAAAATATTCTCCAGTAACCCAATCAGGATTGGTATAGACATTATCACATCTTTGTAACTTGGTAGCGTAGTTTCACTGTTCAGTTACTTCAATCTTGATTTGTTTCTAATCTGGATCTTCCATATATCAGAGTAGATTCCGTGTACATAGGAGTATTTGGTTCCGAGCTGGAATAATCATAGACTGAACCCGAATGCTTTTTGCATTGCATATATAATGTTTACTAGTCTGGTTTCAAAAGCAATTGACCTGTTTCATGTAGAATATGATGTAGAATCACTTTGAGAGCTAGCTGGACTATATAGAAGAAGCTTTTAGCAAGCCAACCCTCTTTGAAAACAGGTAATATAGTTCGAGAGGCAACTAGAATCGACCAAAATGTTTGATACATTGAAAAAATTGAATAGTTGGTCCCAAGTTGTGAGTATATTACATGTTTTTGTTGATTTTATACTTTTTGTGTTCCATTGTACATATATAAATATTGTCATTATTTATGGAAATATAAAAATTCGGGAACTCAATTTTGATTGAACTGTGAACAAATTCATTCATCCCAGCTGCTCTGTCAAACCTCAATTTGTCCTAAGTCTTGGTGCCCATTACAATTCAATCTTAAGGTACACATAAAATCTCCGAAGATCTAGATAAATCCATGTAGTTATTGATTCACGGAAACCAACCTATACGTTATCTCCAAATAAATAACATTACGATCTCTAGATCCGAATAATTGATATCTTTTTTCCGAGTCATTGAGATTCAAACAAACTTTTGTGGTTTAAATACACACACACTGTTTGCCTTGCCATTAAGGCTGAACTTTTTGTCCTGAGTTCATTGTCATAATCTTTTATCTTATATGAAATCGAAGGTCTTTTCTTCAAGAACGAAACCCTTGAGTATAGGTAACCAAAGAATATAATAGCTTCCAATATCGGTTAACCGAGGGCATATAACATGTCACCTGAGGATTCACAAGTACAGAGGGGGCTTGGCTATTATATAAAATTTATTATATTTTCACATGGAAACAGAAGTTGAAAAAATCCACACACTTCTTTGTATACGTGAAATGCAAGTTAGCAAGAAAGTACGTGCAAATTTTTTATCAAAAAAAGAACTCTATGAATTATAATATTTTTCTTCCAGTTTTTTGTGATAATATCGGGGATTTTGGTAATGTGGCTATTTGAGTATTTTGAATTCATAGTGTCTGGGGAAAATTTTGATAAAGTGTTTTTTCAAAGGCGACGACTGCTATGCTACTCTGCCCGTACTCAATAATTGTAAATCTGTCGGAGATCTTAATACAACAAAATTTTAAACCTCAAAATTCGAAGTTCTTTCGTATGTATTGTCCTTCAATGGTGAGTAAGTCCTTCTCACGAATAATATCTAATTTTCTTTTGCTGTTTCACGTTTCAATATAAAGAAGTCAAAGAATATATCAGGGAATCAATTTTTAGCAAGCTAGAAATAAGCTTAATGTCTCTATTTGATTCTAAATATGTGTCATATGAGTTTGCACCATCGAAAAAGATGAACCTAACTCATGAAAGCACTGAAACCACAGGCTAAATTGTGCGCCAAATGAATATCTGAAGCTCAGTGGTACTGCTGAAAATGGAAGTTCATTCGATGCAGATACTGAAACATGCAAAAGTATTGAAGGTATTGAAATGAAAATTGATTATTCGCTAACGTCTTTCTTTGGATCTAGTTTGAGTTTAAGTAGTCAATTGTTGTATAAATTTTTTTAACTTGTACAATGTAGGTACTTATCAGAAAATTCTCAACTATTGAGAAAAAAATCAAATGAAAAGGGAGATTAAATGCAAAAGTTGAAGTATATTTCGGTGATTGGAACGATGTGGATGATTCGTTACGGAATATTGATTTAGTGCATTTGAAAATGAAAAAAAAATATGGAAAATTAGTTGACAAAATGAATATCTATTGAATCGTGAGATATTAAAAAGCGATAATGGAAAACGAGTGTAGATGCATATCCATGCCGATATCCATATTTCCAATCCCCAGGCAAGTCTACATCGCATTTCCCCGAATATTCAGTAACAATTTTCATAATTCTCCGAGCTATCAACAAATATGATGTTCTTTTAATAATAATAGTTGATGGCGGACGAAAGCCATGCATGAAGGAGGAAGAATTAGTTTTTCCGTCTACCGTGTATTAACATATCTATTAGCGTTCTAAAAATCAGACAAAATCATACATTAATAACCCCTTTCAATGCATGATTTAAATAAATCAACGATTTTTTCATAGGCAAACCAATGCACATCTTATACATTTTATTTATATTGACAGTCACCTGTGGTGTAGGTTAGTGTAGGCAAGCAAACATACAATCTGTGAAATTTCAATGTCATTATCTACTTTTGACAGTACTTACCTAGTTTTTAAATATTGAGAAAAACGAATACAACGACGGATAAGATTTGTAGCCAACACTATTAATTAATTATAACTATTAATATTTCCATTCGGAAGTTTTTTGTCGGAAATCTAATGGGAATTCCACTGGCGACAATAGTACGCACTGAAAGCACTCTCCCTTGGTGCTAGCTGATCGACTGACACAGTTCTGCACCTGTTTTGAAAATATTTGTGTTTGCCTTGGATATGCACCAATTTAGTGCGATCCAGTGAGGAAGCTTGCACTTGGTGCGGTTTTTTGGCACTCTGTACAAAATTTCAGAACTGTGCTGCTAGTACAGTTCTAGAGGTGCACTTGGTGAATTTCCAAACACATAACTCGAGTGACGAGCTGTTAGTTTGCTAACTGTAAATCTTCCATTTTATGTTACTTATTATTTCGTCCAGCAAAATATTTCAATACCAAAATTAATGCTCTTGCTTTCCAATATTGTTTTCTCACTTTATCATTTACTATGTTTTGGAATATAATATTTGGTATTTGCGGTATGTGATAAAAATAGCACGTTTGAAAGTTAACAAAATCAATTTTAATATATAAGAGTATGTGTTCTATTCGCTGCAAGATAATATACAGATCAAACTTGATCCAGCCGTCACTGAGTGAAGAGAATATTCAGGTCTTGATAATTGTCATCCTAATGAAAATTCATGTTATATTTGATGAATTTATTGTTGTTGCTACATAATTTAACAGCGAGAGGTTTGACACTATGAATTCAAAATGTAAAAAATAATATTTTATCGTTAAGTTTCTATAAAATGTCATATACTTCCCATTTTAGGTGTATCAACATTTCTCCAAATTCTAAATGTCTTTTTGTGAGATTTTGTTAGCATATTAAACTTACACATCGGAGGTTACTAACTTTGTTTTTAGTTGACGATTTGTGGTGAGAGTTTCGAACGAGCTTTATCATAAAATGCTTATTTCGAGGTTTTGAAAACACGTATTAACACCTAATAGTAGTGACTTTTAAATCACTCAATTTTCTGCTGCTACAAATTGTTTTTTCATTAAATATTTTTGAAGTAATAACTCGAGTTAGCTGGTTAATTATCCGTTGGGTTCTATTCTGTTGAGTCCATCTCTGCATGCATTATTTAGTTTTGTGGGTACCAACGTTGTCACATGATACACAGAATACAAAATAAACTTAAGTATGAGATTTCATGGGGAACGGAGTTGGTAGTCGACGATCTATGATTCGAATTTCCTGTAAAAATGATGTTATGTGTATTGAACACATTGAACTAATCAGGAGTTCGTGAATTCAAATGTAGTGATGACAAATGGGATTGAATCAGTGGAATTTTTAGAAACTTCCAGAATACAAACGTTGCTATGACAACAAAAAATTAAACTCGTACTATTTGAATCATTCATTAGCAAACCAATTTTTCAATTGTAAATGTAGAGCCTGAATTAATACTTCAGAAACTCTTGACATGGATAAAAACAAATAGTCGACCAAACAGATATCATAATCAACATATATTATACCTACATTTATTAAAAAATGGCTTACTCAGATTTTGTCATTTGAAGATGAAAGTCTAATTTAATCTCTAGGAGTCGGTTTATAGTGCAAAATTGATTATTAAAAGCAAGGAATTAAACTCAATATTCACACAAGATTCCACCAAAATCCGGATAATTCAAAAATAATTATTGAGAGACAAATTGGGTTCCAAATAAATTTGGCCCACAGTGTATTTCAGTAAATCATGAACAATTTTAAGTAAGAAAAAAATTGTCATCATAGGTGGGCATTTTCTCAATTTAAAAATAAAACTCGTGAGGCATCCAAATCATTACGTGCCTCCCATATCCCGTCAACGCCCCCTTTGCTTCTATTCTTTAGTTCTTTTTCCTTGAGGCTCCCATTGTCGACCGCTTCAGTGCAAAAGTTTGAATTTATAGTTACCGAAAATAGCTGGGACGACATTTATGAGGTACGAAGAATAGTGGTGTTTAAAAATACTTGGTTGTATTCCATGAAAGCTTTGAAAAGAGATTAATCGATATTGGTCACTATTATGTTTTTTTTTCTGGTTTGCAATCACGCTGCTTGTAACATTAAAATATGAATTGAATTCTTCATCACATCTTTAAATGTAACTGACAATTATATTTCTAATATCGGAATAATTATCAAAAAGTTTTCATAAACATTTTTTATTAAATTAGAACTCTTCAGAAACAGTTATAAATAGTCAATTTAATAACCAAAAGGGGTAATTTGGAATGCTTCACTCTCACCACTAAAATTTATCAGATTAGTAACTAACCAGCGTTTTTCAAAAAAGTAGTCAATAGTCGTGTTCCAAATCTATTAAATAGGTCTTGATTGATGAAAAAACCATCCATGCATAAGTCGACTTCTCGTCTGTCTAGTAGATTATTTATTCATTTACGGTTTAACCAATTCCACAAAATTATGTTCATTCAGTATAAAGAGTTCATACATGAGTATAATATTCGAGTATAAAAAAATTTATTGGAAATTAAATATTCTTACATATTCAGGAGTTTAACTGATTTTTTAAATGTTGATGTGGATATTCCAAATGAATCCAGACTACCACCATGTTCATTGGCAGATGTTAAAATTCCTGTGATTGGTTCATTCTAACCATAATTGGTGGTATGAAATGGATTATTGAATATCTCAGTATTACGAGTTCTCCTAGTATGCTGAAACATGTAAAACGTAATGCCTCTGGATTTTGAATAGGTACCATCATTTGAAATTTTATGGATAAAACACAAATCTGCTTCTAACCTTTTATGTTGTAGGTTCGAGTTATTAAGTATTTCAAGTATGTCATCACAATGTCTCACATGCCATTTCTATTGTTGCCTATTGAAACCCATTTTGTATGCACATACTCTCAACAATTTATGTTTGTGCTTATGTACTTCCTCAATGCTGTCAATATCAGTATTATAGTAAGGGGACCAAATAAGAGAACCATAATCCCAAACTGATCGCACCAAACAAGTGTGCGCAGAAAAGGACTCCCTGTTTCTAAGTACAAATCCCAATGTCTTTAATGCCTAAGTAGTAGTTCCGTAGATATGATATTTGAATTTATATACAGATGTTTATACCTAAGCCTTAATCAGAAGGGTATCCTGTCACATGTAAAACTTTTTCCTGTTTCGAATTGAGACTGAAAGATTAAAATATACACATCACTCTCATATGAATGCCAGTGAATGGAATGAAAGGGAAGAACCAATTTTCTAACAAAATCTATATTGTTTTAGATCATCGATAGCCTGTAACCTCCATAGACAGATGTTGTCATGCTGAGTTTCAACGGAACGAAGTATAAATTAACGACCTATTATAAAATATTATAATAGGTCGTTGGTAAAAATATTAATATAGCGAGAGCGGACGCGATGACAAAATTAAATATATTCATCTGCCAAAACTATCAAAAATTCAAACTAACAGTTGGGTGGAATTTGACCAATCATAGGTCTACAGAATTGCCAACTTAAATTCAAATTACTCTCCCTGGTTTTTAAATGAGGTAGAATTCCATTGGAAAAACCAATATAACTAGATTCCACAAAGTGAAGTGCACATGGTAAATTCAATAACATACTATTGTCAAGCTAGCTAAAACTCTAATAATCCATGAATCACCTTATACCATACTAGGAAACCGCCCATGCGGTTTTTGACATTTATCTTCTTTTCTTTTGTCATGTGTTTTTCGAATCTGTTGTTTTTGGTTTTGGAACATTCTGTGTAGTTTGCCGGGTACTCTTTCTAGCAGTTCGCAGATGTGATTGCTTTATTTTATTTTTATTTTGTCGTGTGTGCCTCAAACTATCTCTGTAGGGAGACATTAATTAAGACCTTTTCCTTTTTTTTCTTGTGTTTTTCAACTCATTAGCCAAGATAACAGTCATTGCTTTCTTGTTTGTAGCTAACTTCTGACGTCGTTCCATTCAAAATTGGCTTGGGAGTCTTTTTTGGTGGCCAGTTGTTTGTGGCTTTGAAGCAATCTGTGTAGTTTGCTTGCTGCTACTCCTGGCAGTTTGCAAAGGTGATTGGTTAGCCTATGGGTCTTGGACACTCTTTGGAATGCAATTGGTACTTCCCATACATGAAGTTTGGTAAGATACTTCGCAATTTTAGCACTGTTATTTATTCTTACATGCTAAATCTGATAGATCTTCCTTAAATCCTTTTTTCAATCATATAGCTTGACAACGCATTGGCTTCTCTCGCATTGTCTAGAATGGACCTGGCTGATTTTGCTGATCCAGATCTCCGATGTTCTGTGAAATTTCGTTTGGATCCTTGTATGACTATATTTTTTTCAGCGTGTTTGTATCCCATGCTAGTTCCCTCATTTCTTCTGATTAAGAACCTGTTGTCTCCGGATTCTTTACAGTTCTCTCCGACACTGTCTCGAATGATAATATATTCTGTCCGTATTTCCAGTATGTCAATGATTTCAGCTGTCGAGCTTTTGAATTTTTCATTTATGAAACTCCTACCTAAAGCGGTGAGGCTACAAGTATGTGCATAATTTCTTGATATTTCTTGGTATTTTTCTCTTGAAGCTGTACTGAATACTGGAATATGTCCGATGGTCGTTCCTCTTTGCTCACCCTATACAACTAGTAAACTATTTCTTGAAATGAGCCACAGGCAAACTCCACATCAAACAATATCTCACAAAAAAGAGTAACTAATAATATATCCTCCAAATCAAATTGAGTTCAGTACAAAATTGATGCACGTTTTTTTTAATATTCTCTAAACTCTAATCGCTAGTTAAGTCACCTAGTATTATCCAATTTTTCCAAACATAACCTCTTATTTACTAAATTGTTATTAATAGTTTTTTTATAACCTAAAAATTGACTATACATTTCCCAGAAATTGAGGATCGATAACTAATAGCACCACAAAAATAACGATAAGGGTCATTTGAAAATTATCTCCGTAGCGAACCGAAAGTTATTCTTTATTTAGTATTACCATTTCTGACGCAATTACTAAAATGATATGTTCCTATATTTCTGTCTAGTCGGAACAATTTTTTTTTGCAAATGATATTATATTGGAATGATATCCAAATTTGAGACAATTATTTAAATACGGCTTATAGAGAAGGTTTGTAGTATATAATTTTCAGGATTCAGGAATTTGGCGTTCAAATACATAATTGTTTGTAAGAAAATTATCATTATATTTAATAGTCGTGAATGTAGGGCATCGTGTATATCAACAAAGTTTTAGAAGTGGACTACGTATAGATTGCTAGAATTCTAATCGTTACATACGATTCACACAAATACGACAAGGAAAATATGATTTAAACTATGTATTCGAAAAAGAGAGAAGAATAATTGTGCGCAGTCAGCGAAGAGCGTGTATCGCGAATGGACTTTCCGCAATCTGTATATGAACATGTTGACATTTAATTCCATTCAACTCAACCATTTTATTGTTATTAATATAAAATCAATCTGTAGTATATTATTAAACGAGCAATTTATGATAGCCATAATTCACGATGGGTGACGTTTGCGTCACGAGCCACAGGCAAGGGGCGCAAGTCACCCAAGTGAATTATGGCCATAAATTGCGAGTAGAATACTATACTTTGTCCACGACCATTAATTTATTTTATTAAATGAAAGATTGAAACGATTTGGTATTACTAACCTCAAAATGTTCTGACAGCTACATAAGAATATAATTTGACATATATAGAGATGGGTGATCCTGTGTAAACTATCAATACAACGTACCGTTATAAATATATTGTTTTAAAATACTTAATATTAGGAAATATCGTTATGAAAAGTATCAATACTAAAAACTACAATATTTTATCGATACGATATAGGTCAGAAACAAATTTTCTGAGCAAAATACACAGATTTAATGGTTTATTTCATATTGTTTATTTCATATCTCTAGCCCATAATTCACTACATATTGTATTATGAACCATAATTCACGACAGTTGGTATATGGGTACCATATACCTTTTGTTAGGAGGTAAAATATTGACTTATTATTAGGTGGTCGTGGACAAAATGTTAAATGAAATATTAGGAAGTGCCATTTTGCCATGATTAAAAAATGACAGTAATTTTGAACAAAAGCTGTGAAATTTCGGGAATCTCCTTTTTCAGCTGTTGACGGAGATCACAACCATGTAAAAGGTGGTAAAGCTCACGTATGAAGTAATTCACAGATCAGATGTCCATCTATAAGTTTTTCTCCCTTGTTCCAATGAACACTCTGTACCTGTGAGAAGAACTGCAAATTGAATCTCATTCATTTCAGTTTTCCCAGTTGTTTGAATGTTGAATTGAGAATAAATTCATTCCTCACATGTCAACGGTTCATTTGAATAGACATACCCCATTTTTCCAATTAATCGATATTTATTAATAAATTCAGTTATAAATAGTAACAGATGCTGCACTGTATTTAGTTAATAGTATCCAGGACGCTTCATCATTCATAGCCCACAATTTTCAATAACGGTTATCATAAAACGTGTTACAGACAGTATGCCCGAGGTTGTCACAACCACTCGTAATTGACA